>CATNEN010000038.1:9270000-9935000 GCA_950097015.1 Macrostomum hystrix
CATTTACCTGTCCTGTCTGTGCCTATTACTAACAGTCCATTTACCTGTCCTGTCTGTGCCTATTACTAACAGTCCATTTACCTGTCCTGTCTGTGCCTATTACTAACAGTCCATTTACCTGTCCTGTCTGTGCCTATTACTAACAGTCCATTTACCTGTCCTGTCTGTGCCTATTACTAACAGTCCATTTACCTGTCCTGTCTGTGCCTATTACTAACAGTCCATTTACCTGTCCTGTCTGTGCCTATTACTAACAGTCCATTTACCTGTCCTGTCTGTGCCTATTACTAACAGTCCATTTACCTGTCCTGTCTGTGCCTATTACTAACAGTCCATTTACCTGTCCTGTCTGTGCCTATCACTAACAGTCCATTTACCTGTCCTGTCTGTGCCTATCACTAACAGTCCATTTACCTGTCCTGTCTGTGCCTATTACTAACAGTCCATTTACCTGTCCTGTCTGTGCCTATTACTAACAGTCCATTTACCTGTCCTGTCTGTGCCTATTACTAACAGTCCATTTACCTGTCCTGTCTGTGCCTATTACTAACAGTCCATTTACCTGTCCTGTCTGTGCCTATCACTAACAGTCCATTTACCTGTCCTGTCTGTGCCTATTACTAACAGTCCATTTACCTGTCCTGTCTGTGCCTATCACTAACAGTCCATTTACCTGTCCTGTCTGTGCCTATTACTAACAGTCCATTTACCTGTCCTGTCTGTGCCTATTACTAACAGTCCATTTACCTGTCCTGTCTGTGCCTATTACTAACAGTCCATTTACCTGTCCTGTCTGTGCCTATCACTAACAGTCCATTTACCTGTCCTGTCTGTGCCTATTACTAACAGTCCATTTACCTGTCCTGTCTGTGCCTATCACTAACAGTCCATTTACCTGTCCTGTCTGTGCCTATCACTAACAGTCCATTTACCTGTCCTGTCTGTGCCTATCACTAACAGTCCATTTACCTGTCCTCCTTGCCTGCTTGTATAACTATGCTTTCGAGGCATTCAAATCGTTTTGTTTGGCAGTTTTTAGTAGAAAGGTTGTAAAGACTGCATTCTTGTATATAGTTGGTACTTTAGGTAGCCATTGCAGCAAATTTACTTTTGAAATATTTTCAGCCAATATGACAATTATGCTGTTCCACTGACTGCTGGTCCAGATCTATGCGGGCTACTCAAGCGGAGCTTCTAGAAGAAGACGACCCGCTGCTTTCTTAGACATACTCAACTATCCGTTTATCGTCAGGTTTTTTAGAAGATATTCTTCATACAAATTCGCTGCTGGATCAAACGCCAATCTAGTAACGCGAGACGAGATTGGCAACAAAATTGATCGTCTGGGTGAGTGAAGCGCCGACTTTTCTACTCGTGTTAGTAGTAACGATGAAATTTTTTATGCGACTATAAATTTGTTTATATGATTTCAACGATTACGTTTGACTGTCTGTCTGTCAGTCTGTCGGTCTGTCTGCCTGTCTGTCTTTCTGTATTCTGTCAGTCTGTTCTGGGCCTGTCAATGATTTCTTCATCCATCAAGTTGTCTTCATCGTATCAGAAGTATATTTTATCTTCTTCCTTTTGGTATTATTTGGCCTATCCAGTCCAGAAAGTGTGGCCCGCCAGGCGCAGTACGGACGCACAATATATTCGTATCCTAATACGGAAGCAGAATCTAGTAAGCTGGATAGGCAGATTTTTTTTTGTCTATACTTTTATGGATATTTTCTGCTGCTGCTGCTGCACATGTTAAAATGCCGAAAGCTGGTTATACGAGGCGGGATTCCTGGAACGACCGTATCCCGTGCTGCTTGGATGCTAAAGGCACCAACCGCTACGTAATTTAGACCGATAAGTTTCTTCTGTTGCTTCATCGTAATCCCGTCTCTGTTGCCCCGGCCCCAGTTAGATAGATAATTTATCTCCCAGGTGGTCGCTACAGCACCTATTCCTGACCTAGCATTTATTCGTTAACTTGCCGAATAATTAAAAAAATGCTTGTTTAGCAACTCACCCAAATTTTCTTAATGTCGAATAGCCACGTATCGAAGCTGCACAAGCTTTAAAACTATTCAAAGATTTCGTGGTGCTTTTCAAAGCTAGGAAAATTTAGTCAGCAGCTTTTTTAGGAGCCCATTGTAATCTCAGCTGAGGGGAGGCCGTTTAAGTACTTAAGCAAGACGCGCTTAACTCAGCATTGTTCTGTTCGTGTAGCTCTAAAATAGCTTATTAGCTTGGTTGCTTGAGGCTGGGTGTAGCGTCCCACCAGTCCATGGACTGAACAACCGTTCGCAGCCTTCAGATGCGCCGCGCAATAGCTGCGGCTGTGCTGTCGGCTGCAGATGTGGCCCAATTGGGTCAGGTTTAAGTAATTCTTAGTTATTATAATTTCATTATCAGAAGGTGAAACTCATGGATTATGAAAAAAAATTCCCGAGTTTGACATTATGAAGTCCGGGCTTTGTGATTAATGCGACTCGTTTTTTTAGTTTAACCCAATGCAACGATCCGTCAATACCGTAAGCCTTGAACTTTGAAAATGGTTTTGATTAACCACCCGATTTTTAACGCAATTTCTTCAAAAGTCGGCAGTGGGACAGAATTATTTGATTCTTCTGCAAGATTTTCCGCAGATAAAAATTATTTTTTGACTGCATATCGTTGTAAATTTTTGCGTCCATTATGCGGTTCTTCGCAGTTCGAGTCAACAAAAAAGTGAGAAAAATGCTTGGCTTAAGTGCCGCCTCGTCTGACTCACCACGATGAGACGTCGTCGAGAAGAATTAATGAAAAAAGCAATGCAATTGCTTTTCAACCCTCTCTGGCTCTTGATATATATATTTCACAATGTCTTTATGTCGCCTTGCATATTGACGCTAAGCGAAAAATTGTTAACCAGCTTTATAATCGTGTTCTTGTGACTCACCGAACTCGAAAATCGTCGATCGTAAATCCACGAACTAGTGAAACACCAAACTGGTGAATACACGAACTTGTGAGTCATTGAACTGGTGAATACACGAACTTATGAAACATCGGGCTGGTGAATGCACGAACTTATGCAACATCGAGCTGGTGAATGCACGAACTTATGAAACATCGAACTGGTGAATCAGGGAACTTGTGAATCGTGGAACTTTTAAATAAAGAACTCGTAAATCAAAGAACACTGGAAGCACCGAACTTATGAATGATCGAACTTGTCAATCAACGAGCATGTGAATCCCCAATCTTTTGAATATCGAAACTGTTTAATCACTCAGCATTTAAGTAAAAAAGTATTGAGTTTTCCGACTTGCGAATTTTGATGATTATTGAACTGAAAAAAGGGCAAAGGGTTATATGCCAAATTAAGGACTAGTATTGTCATAATGAAAACGTTGACTGAACTCCATATCGAGTGATTTAGCTAAGCATCATTTCGCTTTGCAATTGTGTACGGAACTTAACAGAAGTCAATAGATAGCATTTGAAGAAACAAACGAAAAGAAAAATGTTAAAACACAGTTACGTAACTTTTAATGATAAATGCTATGATGATGCTGCTGCTTTGTAGAAAGAGATTGTCAGCTGTTCGTCATTTACAATAGCCAATAAGCATAGTTCTAGAACACGTAGCAGCATTATTTTACTTTTAATTTCATTCTATTCTTTTGTCCAGCTGTGCGAAAGAAAATTTAATTTCTCAACTCGTAATTCAGTAAGAAGAAACTAGAATTTTAACTAGAAGTAATAATACATTTTGAAGGACCGTTAGTTTTTTAGTCGCTGCAGCCATGCTGCCCAGCAAGCAAAAAGCAATTCAAACCTTGTGCTGCGTTATGGAATGACTCATCGCCAATGCGCAAACCGCTTCTTGGGTCCAACGGCCCAATTGGAGTGCTTCTCGGCTTCAGCTGTTCTTTATAGATCCGTCCCTCGCTCCACCAGCGTTCATTTATCTGTTTAGCCTTTCCTTTCTTCCCTATCCGTTGCTACTGCATTTTGCGTTATATTTTATCTGAATCGCAGACAAGTGTTAGCAGATTATATTCTTTATAATAGATAGCAGACAAGGGAAAAAAGTGCTAGGAAGTTAAGAAACATGATCACATCAACTTCGTTCAGTTATCAGCACCATGCGGACTGGCCTTTGCCACAGCAGCAGCAGCAACAGAAGCAGAAATTGCAAAAAACACCAGACCAGTTAAAGAAGCTTGAGTACTCTTATTCGTTGTATTATCCTAGATCCGATCGTAAGCTGAGCTGTTTTAAATTTTCTGATTGCTTGTCTTTATTAATTTAGTTAATCTACTTACTATTTTAGTCTGTACGAATTCTTTTGTCCCTATAATCTTCTTATCCAATCTTTTGATCTCTATCTTATCCCCTTAACAGTAGAAAGACCACAGAAGTGTGGCATATTTTTTTCCGTATCTTCAAAAAAATTACTTCAAAAGCAATCGCCATGAAAATACAGAACGCGGGCTAAAATTTTCCGATGTATCCGATAAAACAGCTTGCTAAATCAGAAAAATTGGCATCCTCGAGATAATTACCGATATTCTCGTCGTGTTTTCTACAAGAATAGCTGAAAATAGTAATAGTCATTTAAAGTAAATGAGCGGAAAATATTGATACATATGGTGGACTTTCACGAACATCCGTCATTCAGTTTGGGACTTATCGTGAAGTAAGCGGTGGGTATTTGAGATACCCACCTGGTCTTTCCACAGGGGGAAAATAGTTGGGCCTTGCTACTGTTAATCCATGTTTAATCCATATAATCTTTGTCCTATTTCTCCAAGTATAATCTATCCACTAATTCCCACTATTTAGGTTAATCTCCTCAGCTGATTTCTAATCTGTAGTCATATGTAAGGTGGTAGTTAATGTAGTTTCTTTAGGTGGATATTTAGGTGGAATTTAATAAGTGTTGACCATCATCATCATCATTTAGAAGAAAGGGTCACGCGAGAATCGATAACGAAACCAGAGCGGGAATGGAATGTCGCTTTGCGTACACTTTAATACATACATCATTTGCTGAGGTGTCACAGTCAGTCAAGTTGTTAGTCAGGCAATCGATCGCTATTGGTAGGAATGCTAATTGCCATGCCGTTTTTAGGTCGATCCGTTTTTGAAGCTGCCAAAATGTAGCTTAAGATAGCTTAGCGATAGCAATACCAGTAAATGTTCAGTTGCTGTGACCCATGACTGACCTGCGGTCCAACTTTCCCTTTTGATCTCTTCCTATTTCTCCTTTAGAATATCTTTCCTACTCTCCTTTCTTATCTCTTCCTTAGTCTCCTTTATTATCTCATTCACACTCTCCTTTCTTAAGTCCTCTCCACTCTCCTTTCTAATCTCTTCCCTAATCTCCATTCTTATCTCTTCCCTACTCTCCCTTTTCCTATCTTGCCCACTTTCCTTACGCAAGCTGTCTAAACTAGAACTCATAAATATAATTTATCCTCCTCTGCAGGCCTCTGTTTCTCCACAATCGACTGTCGCAGCAGCAGCATGACCGGCTCCGCTGGCAACTCTGCGGCAGGTGGCAGCGGCGGTGGCGGCGGTGGCGGAGGCAGCGGCAGCGGTGGCGGCAAAGGCATCTGCAGAGATCTTTACGAATTTCTGAAGGAGGCAGAGCTAGATCACTATTACACTTCGATGACGCACACCTTAAAGGTAAGAACCAGCTGCCCTTCCTATTCTGATTCAGACTTGACAACTTTTTAAATATCATGTTCACACATCTGCCAGGTGACCAGCATTAATCAGTTAAAGTACGTAGAAGACGAAGATTTGGCGGACATCGGCCTGACAAAGCCGGAGATGCGGCGCCTTAGAAAATTCTTTCTCCGCGAATGCCCCCAGTCCGCTGTTGGTCGACTGCGCAAACGGCTGACCAATGCCCGCGGTGGCCGCGGCGGCGGAGGCGGCGGCGGTGCGGGCGATGATGACTTCGGAGGCGCAGCCGGCGGCGGTGTCGGCGGTGTATGCGCCGGCGGTCCGGACCTTCTGGTTGGCGCTCTCAGGCTGCCTCCATCCACCAGCTACCTGATACCGCCGGACCAGATCGAGCTGGGCAAAGTGCTTGGCGAAGGCGAATTCGGCCGCGTCTACCAGGCCGTGTGGAGTCCCGGCGGCGACCGTGGGCAGCGCATCCAGGTGGCCGTGAAGGCCATGGATAAGGACCGTCTGTCGCCTGGACAGGCGGCTGACTTTCTCAAAGAGGTCACAAACATGCACGGCATTGAGCACAGGAATATTGTGCGACTGTACGGCCTGGCGATTGGCGAGGACAAATTCCAGATGGTTACAGAGCTGGCGCCGCTGAGGTGAGCCTCTGATAGTACAGAGTGGCTTTGCACTGATTGTACCTGCTGGGATTGCTGCGAGTTTCAGTCTCAGAATTCGGCAGCTTCAGTTTCAGAATTCGACAGCTTCAGTATCAGAATTCGACAGCTTCAGTTTCAGAATTCGACAGCTTCAGTTTCTGAATTCGACAGCTTCAGTTTCTGAATTCGACAGCTTCAGTATCAGAATTCGACAGCTTCAATTTCTGAATTCGACAGCTTCAGTCTAAGAATTCGACAGCTTCAGTCTCAGAATTCGACAGCTTCAGTTTCTGAATTCGACAGCTTCAGTTTCAGAATTCGACAGCTTCAGTTTCTGAATTCGACAGCTTCAGTTTCAGAATTCGACAGCTTCAGTTTCAGAATTCGACAGCTTCAGTTTCTTAATTCGACAGCTTCAGTTTCTGAATTCGACAGCTTCAGTTTCTGAATTCGACAGCTTCAGTCTCAGAATTCGACAGCTTCAGTCTCAGAATTCGACAGCTTCAGTCTCAGAATTCGACAGCTTCAGTTTCAGAATTCGACAGCTTCAGTCTCAGAATTCGACAGATTCAGTCTCAGAATTCGACAGCTTCAGTTTCAGAATTCGACAGCTTCAGTTTCAGAATTCGACAGCTTCAGTTTCTGAATTCGACAGCTTCAGTTTCAGAATTCGACAGCTTCAGTTTCAGAATTCGACAGCTTCAGTCTCAGAATTTGACAGCTTCAGTTTCAGAATTCGACAGCTTCAGTCTCAGAATTCGACAGCTTCAGTCTCTTAATTCGACAGCTTCAGTTTCTGAATTCGACAGCTTCAGTTTCTGAATTCGACAGCTTCAGTTTCTGAATTCGACAGCTTCAGTTTCTGAATTCGACAGCTTCAGTTTCTGAATTCGACAGCTTCAGTTTCTGAATTCGACAGCTTCAGTTTCTGAATTCGACAGCTTCAGTCTCAGAATTCGACAGCTTCAGTCTCAGAATTCGACAGCTTCAGTCTCAGAATTCGACAGCTTCAGTTTCAGAATTCGACAGCTTCAGTCTCAGAATTCGACAGATTCAGTCTCAGAATTCGACAGCTTCAGTTTCAGAATTCGACAGCTTCAGTTTCAGAATTCGACAGCTTCAGCCTCAGAATTTGACAGCCCTTTGTTTCTAACCCTTTAGACCAATCAAACGTTTGATTGGACAGTGAAATCCACATAATTAATTACGTATTGATATCGCACTAGCTCTAATGTCCACTAACTGGAACTTGTTGCCCTAAAACAGCAATTTGGCAGTCTTTGGTAGAATTTAGTAATGGTTACTAAATTCCCGCCTACTTTTTTGTTGCATTAGTTGTTTGCGTTGCACTGATTTTTAATTCACGGGCCTCAGTTGGCGAAAGGATCTTGCGCAGTTTCATAGCGTAAGTCCGCCTCCAACTGCTTTCAAAATGAGGCTTTCATTTCATATTAGCCCGAGACTGCAAAATGATACAACAGTGCCAATTCGCAATTGAATTTGTAGCCACTTATTAACTAAGCATAAACTTATAATTGCGAGAACATTTTTCTTGGAATTAAATACGCCTTTCAACAATTACCATACTAGTAGGGCAGAGTCTGTTTACTTCTTGCTAGCTGCTTCATTGTTTATATTTTGGTCTCGGGAAGGGAAATGTGTTAAATTTATTCAATGACCAGATAAATACCGGAATCTAAATAAAATATTGTAGTCAAAAAGTCAGAAAGAAGAACGAGATTTCATAATAAGGACCAGAACATGATAAGTAGGACTGCAATTCGATAAATCAGGACCAGAATATTTCTAAATCAGGACAAAATTCTGATAAATCGGGACAATAATCTAATAAACCAAGACCAGAATCTGATATATCAGGACCAGAGTATGATATATCAGGGCCAGAATCTGATATTTCAGGACCAGAGTATGATATATCAGGGCCAGAATCTGATATTTCAGGACCAGAGTATGATATATCAGGGCCAGAATCTGATATATCAGGACCAGAGTATGATATATCAGGGCCAGAATCTGATATTTCAGGACCAGAGTATGATATATCAGGGCCAGAATCTGATATTTCAGGACCAGAGTATGATAAATCAGGACCAGAATATGATCCATCAGACCCGAATATGATCCATCAGGACCAGAATATGATCAATCAGGACCAGAATATGATCAATCAGGACCAGAATATGATCAATCAGGACCAGAATATGATCAATCAGGACCAGAATATGATCCATCAGGACCAGAATCTGATAAATCAGGAACAGAATATGATCAATCAGGACCAGAATATGATCAATCAGGACCAGAATCTGATCCATCAGGACCAGAATATGATCCATCAGGACCAGAATCTGATAAATCAGGATCAGAATATGATCAATCAGGACCAGAATATGATCAATCAGGACCAGAATATGATCCATCAGGACCAGAATATGATCCATCAGGACCAGAATATGATCAATCAGGACCAGAATATGATCAATCAGGTCCAGAATATGATCCATCAGGACCAGAATATGATCAATCAGGACCAGAATCTGAGAAACATGGACTTTTACCCGAATAAGGACCATATAGATGGGCATTATATTGCCACAATGTAAATACGAGGCCGAGCAGTGAGCTGAGCAGCATCCCATCTACCGCTCACCTCCCAGATCCCTTCTCGAGTGCGTGCGAGAAGCGGCCCTCCGCTGCAGTTTCCACGTTGGCGCATTGTGCAACTTTGCCCAGCAGATAGCCGAGGGCATGTCTTACCTGGAGAATCAGCGCCTCATTCATCGCGACCTAGCCGCGCGTAACATTCTCGTCTTCACCAAGGACCGCGTGAAGATATCCGACTTTGGCATGAGTCGCGCTCTTCAGCTTGGCAAAGAGTATTATCAAACAAATTTTAATGTCAATCTGAAATTGCCAATCGCCTGGTGCGCGCCTGAGAGCATCAATTATCTGAGATTCACCTCGGCCTCGGATGTCTGGGCCTACGCTGTCACCCTCTGGGAGATGTTCTCATACGGCTTCCAGCCCTGGGCGGGCCTGACCGGTCAGCAGATTCTCGAGACAATCGACGAGCCCCAGTTCGGCCGTCTGGAGAAGCCCGACGCCTGCCCAACGGCGCACTACGCCCTGATGCTGAAGTGCTGGGATCACGAGGCCAAACGGCGTCCAACATTCGCCGAGATAGCCGCCCACCTGCCCAAGATCATCCCGGAGAAGCACGTGGCTCTGGAGGCCAGCCCCAACCCGCCGGCTGTGCGCGACCAGTTGCATTTCTCAGCCGGCGACACTCTCTACGTGCTGGACAAACGGATGGGCGGCGAGCCCTGGCGCGGCATCGGCCTCAGCGGCAACTCCGGCTTCTTCCAGCCGCACTTGACTAGGCCTGTCCTGCACGAGCTGGAGGCCGCCGCTGCTGCGGCTGCTGCAGCCGCCGCCTCTCCGTCTAAGAAAGTTTCTAGGCGAGGTAAGCTCATACACTGTCACTGTACCTTAGCCTTGGTAATTCGTCGATTCGAACCCACGACCTTTTCTATTAGTTTGATATCCTTGATTTATCAGTTGCGCTCTTTGCACTTACTAAACATTTTTGTTGCTTTCCTAAGCAGCATGCGAAATAGCTAAAGCCTTGTTTTTTTATCGTTGAAAAATTAAGTCGCTATGTTTAACTGTCTTTTAATACGAGCGTAGTTAACTCTTATCCACAGTGAGATCCCTGTGTTTTGTCCACAATGAGAACCATGGGAAAATAATCAGATATCAGAAGGTGCAAATAAGTTTACGGAATTTATTTCTACATCTATGTTCCAATTGTTTTGTTCACTCATTTGCAGCAACACTTGGTAGCTCGTATGCCAAAGAGTTCAGCGCTAAAGTTAGCTTAGTAAAGAGTGAGTATGATTTGTTTATAATTTGCTTTCGGTAATACGTTTGTGTGTAATCCATTTTCTAATTACTAAACGCATGATTGACAGCTTGTTGTAGTTTTGTTTACTAATCAAAAGTTATTTACCTCTGTTTTGTGGGTTTTTTAAGTACCTTTACTTAACATTTAGGTGTTCAAATATAATAATTGGGCCAGATCTGCAGCCGACAGCACAGCCGCAGCTATTGCGCGGCGCATCTGAAGGCTGCGTACGGCTGTTCAGTCCATGGACTGGGGGACGACACACCCACCTTCAGTTATCCCAGCTGATGCTGGCACCCATTTAACAGCTGGGCGAACTGAAGCAATGCAGGGTTAAGTGTCTTGCTAAAGGACACAAATTGTTCCAATGGGGAATCGAACCCCCGACCATTAAGTCTTCAGTCCGGTGCTCTATCCCACTTGGCTACGAACCCTTTTATCGTTGATAATATTTGAATAGTGATTCATGATTTAAGATAAGAAATCTAAAGTCTAAGAACAAAAAGGTTGTGTTGTATAAAACCTAGTCCATTATATTTACATTATGTACTCAATCCATGTGTGTGCTCAATACTAATTGCTGCGCTTTGTCACACTGTCACTTTCACACCGTTTTTCTAACTCGCTACTAACTCAGCTTAATAATTTCAAATTGCTTTTTTGAGTGACATTGCTTTATAATAATATATTCTGTGTCTTGGTATTTGGATCATTGCTACAAATCTTAGAATATATATTATTTAAGGTTTTAATTTTTTAGATAAAATACCAACCTTATATGAGCCATTTTCGCCATTTGACAATATTTATCCTTTGATATTTAGAACCATCCTTCACATCCTTATTTCCCATCATTTCTTCTTGTCTATTACTCAACCTTCCTTCACGTCTATTACCCTTCAGTAACACAGGTCCCCATTCTTCAGTTCCCTTCCACATTCTTCAGTTCCCTCCCACATTCTTCAGTTCCCTTGCACATTCTTCAGTTCCCTTCCCCATTCTTCAGTTCCCTTCCACATTCATCAGTTCCCTTCCACATTCATCAGTTCCCTTCCACATTCTTCAGTTCCCTTCCACATTCATCAGTTCCCTTCCCCATTCTTCAGTTCCCTTCCCCATTCTTCAGTTCCCTTCCACATTCTTCAGGTCGCTTCCACATTCATCAGTTCCCTTCCCCATTCTTCAGTTCCCTTCTACATTCTTCAGGTCGCTTCCACATTCTTCAGTTCCCTTCCCCATTCTTCAGTTCCCTTCCACATTCTTCAGTTCCCTTCCGCCTTCTTCAGTTCCCTTCCCATCCCTCGTTTAAATTCTGTACACATCTCAATCATCCGTGACCGTCGCGCTGCCCTCCCTCGTCCTTCAGAAGCCGCCCAGTCGTCTAGGCCGCAGCCGCGAATCCGGCCAGACATGATTTCCGCGCCGCAGGACGATTTTCGCCACACTGGCCACGTCGGTCACGACGGCTCCGTCTTTGGCGACGTCTCCTTCATGTCGGCCGCCGGCGTCTCCCTGACGCCATCGGCGCCCGCCACCCCGACGCCGCCGCCGAAACCGACACCGCCTGCCCTCAGCATCATCGCGGGCTGTCCCCCTGGCAACGCCGGGCCCGGGTCGTCTCCCAGCCCCAGCAACATGTCGCTCGGCAGCGTCACCTCTGTCAGCACAATGGACACCTTGCAGCACCAGCCAGGCTACTGCAAGCTTGGCTCCAGCCTTAGCCTTGGCGTGGACACCTGCACCCTGGCTTCCGAGGCGCTGGCCGAGGCGCCCGAGGAGGACGAAGAAGAAGCCGAAGACGAAGAGGACGACTACGAGAGATCCGGCCCAGTGTCCTCGGAGCTCGACCTGTTTGCTGACTTCAACTTTGGCGGTCTCGGCGGCGGCAGTACTGACAGCGGCGCCGGAAGCGAAGGCGGAAGCCGAATCAGCGGCGGCGGCGGCGGCGGCGGCGGCGGCGGCGGCGGCGGCGGCGGTAGTGGCGGAAGCGATCTCACTGACGGATTAGGTAAATAATAATCTAAATTGAAGATTCTAGAATTCATGTATTGTAGATCTTTAGTAGGATTGTAGATCTCAGGTGAGATTGTAGACCTCAGGTGAGATTGTAGACCTCAGGTGAGATTGTAGATCTCAGGTGTGATTGTAGATCTCAGGTAAGATTGTAGACCTCAGGTGAGATTGTAGACCTCAAGTGAGATTGTAGACCTCAGGTGAGATTGTAGACCTCAGGTGAGATTGTAGACCTCAGGTGAGATTGTAGATCTCAGGTGAGATTGTAGATCTCAGGTGAGATTGTAGATCTCAGGTGAGATTGTAGACCTTAGGTGAGATTGTAGATCACGGGTACTAAATTCCTGCCATTTGATTTTTCAAGGTCTGACTGGCGGCAGCTCGCTGATGGATGAAATCTTCAAGTCGTGGTCGTTAAGCGGCGGCGACTCAGACAGCGGCAGCAACACCCTCACCCTGACCAGCTGCCGGCAGCCGTTTAGCGGCAACGGCGGAGGCAATAAGAACGGCGCCGCTGGTAGCTATAGCAACGATGACGGGGATGACACAGATTCTATTAGCGCCGCAATTCTCAACTTGGGCTGCGGCGGCAGGGAGAAATCCTCCCTGTTGCTAGGCGATGATACCACGCCGACGGACGAACGGCCGCCGGCGATAATTTCTGCGAAGAGAAACGGGGGCGCTGGCAGCCTCAGCAGTACCAGCAGCAGCAGCGGCGGGGGCGAGCAGGGTCTGTTTCGTCAGCCGCAGCAGCAGCAGCAGCTGCCTGCCCCGGCATTGAAGCGGCCAGGCTCCACCAACTCAAGCACCAACTCCACGGCTTCAAATGTGAGCTCTCTGGCCGATTCACCGTCTCGACAGCACCACCTGCAGCAGCAGCAACTCAGTCTGCAAAAGCGCAGCAATCAGTCGTTGAACTCGCAGGGCAGCGGTGACAGTGTCGGGATGGCTGCCAACAAAGCCCGGACTCTGCCCACCGAGCAGCAGCAGCAGCAGGTCACCGCCCCGCCGTCCTCTGGAAGTCCCAGGCGATCTTCGCGCAGTTCATTCCTGAGCTTCGCTTCCGGCCGACGCTCGAAGGCCGCAGCCGCGACCGCCTCCTCGACAGACGCCGCGGCCGGCGGCATCTCTAAGCCGATCCTGATCTCCGGCCCGATCAGCCTGCAATCTTCGTCCAACTCTAGCATCAGCACCGTGGCCAGCGGGGTTGGCGAGCCACCGGCCGGCGTTGCCACCATCGGGGCCGTCACCGGGCACACCACGCTGCGTGCGCTGCGCGGCAACCAGGTGTTCAGGGCTCCCGCACCCACAGCGCCAGGTAATTGCTTTTTGGCAAGTTATCGCTAGGAGTACAGAGGAGTTTAAATATTTTAGCCTTGTGTGTTAGAGCGTCGATCCCTCGACTTTACGGTCGGGGGGTTCGATTCCTGACTCCATTGGAACGATTTGTGTTCTTTAGCAAGACAATTAACTCTGAACTGCTTCAGATCACCCAGCCATTAAATGGCTACCAGCATTAGCTGGGATAATTGAAGGTGGGGCGTGGCGTCCCCCCAGTCCATGGACTGAATCTATTAGGTTCTCAAAAGTAAGATTTTTTATTGGAATTCTCCGATTTTGCTCACAGGCCCCATCGGCGGCGCCAAGTCGACGGCCTCCACTGCCACGGCGATAAAATCCGTCAATTTCGGCGATGTCCGCACCGCCGGCAGCGTCTGCTCGCAGCGGCTGTCCACCGCCTCCACGGCCTCTTCCGAGACCTCCCCCTCCTCGAATATCTGCGGAATCTCCCTCGGCGGCGTCGGCGACTCGCCAGCTGCTGCCGGCGCCGCTGACGACAGTTTCTGGGGCTCCGGCTTCAACCTGGGCGACTTCGGCCTGGGCAGCGCTGGCAAAAAACAGGACGAGGATGATTCGGCGGCTGTGATTGACAGGCCCGGGAACTACAGGTGATTTTCAGCTGGCTGGCTGTTGCTGAGTGGATGGACATATGGGTTAGAGCTGGTGCTAAGTGGATGGACCTGAGGGTTAAGACTGTTTCTGAGGGGATTGTCCTGAGGGTTAAGACTGTTTCTGAGGGGATTGTCCTGAGGGTTAAGACTGTTTCTGAGGGGATTGTCCTGAGGGTTAAGACTGTTTCTGAGGGGATTGTCCTGAGGGTTAAGACTGTTTCTGAGGGGATTGTCCTGAGGGTTAAGACTGTTTCTGAGGGGATTGTCCTGAGGGTTAAGACTGTTTCTGAGGGGATTGTCCTGAGGGTTAAGACTGTTTCTGAGGGGATTGTCCTGAGGGTTAAGACTGTTTCTGAGGGGATTGTCCTGAGGGTTAAGACTGTTTCTGAGGGGATTGTCCTGAGGGTTAAGACTGTTTCTGAGGGGATTGTCCTGAGGGTGCAACATTAATTTTTCATATTTGAGTGAGTTTGGCAGGCAAGTCTGTGCAGGTGTGATTTCATTTGGCTGTTGAATCCCCCCTACTCGCATTGCAGCAATGTTCCGTCCAACTCGCGCAGTTCCCAGCTGTACGCCTCTTCGTCTCGCCGGCGGTACATTATGAACGAGGTCAGTCTAATCGCTGTTTTTTGCTAGGTGCTGGCACTAAATAGCAGTTTTGTCTGATTTCTATTGCAGGATGAAGATGACGATGACGAGATCATGAATATGTGACCCGCACGGCGAAGATTCTAATGAAAAATGCGGACCTGGTGTGACTGTCGTATTTTTTCTATCTAGTTACTCAATTATTATTCAATTTAATAATACATGTTAAAATATATTAGTGTCAATGTTGTATCCGCTTCTGACTACTTATCTGTATATAGGGTATCAGTAGTAGGCGACATGTTTCTTACTATAATTTTCTTTAGTTTTAATAATTTTTTTGTTTTCGCTGTTTTTAGTGGCTTTTGAAAACACTCACTCTATACTACTGAGGCGATTAGTGAAGTAGTGTGAATCGGAAATTAATTCAAAGCTTCAGTTTATTACACACCTGTTAGGAATCAATTTTTGAACTATTCCACCATCGAATTTGTTGTCATTGACTACGGGAACAAAGACGGAAACATTTTTTCCTCTCTCTCCGTAGGTCCAGCTGTTTCGCAATCAACTTTACCTGCTTTTTATGTTGTTTTTTATTATTGTTTTCGTTTTTTCGCATAATTATCGTCTGCACACGAATTGTAAAGCATATAATATATAATTTTTAATACTTGCTTGCCCTCTTGATAAGTTGAGTCAGTGCTTAACAAGAGTACATTTGTGTGTGCTCAAGTAAAACTTTTTAGATGCGCAGAATAACAATCTGAAGTGTTGAAATATATTTTGTCATCAGTTACGAGACACAGTTGTGCCTCTGCGCGTTATTGCATTCATTGGCTTGTTTAAAGTTAATCGGTAATTGTATTAACAATAGAAAGATTAGGGGGGGGGCTTTTCGAAAATCCCCAGGGTCAACCACTTGTCGCCAGGGTCAACCACTTGTCGCCAGGGTCAACCACTTGTCACCTGGGTCAACCACTTGTCGCCAGGGTCAACCACATGTCGCCAGGGTCAACCACTTGTCGCCAGGGTCAACCACTTGTCGCCAGGGTCAACCACTTGTCGCCAGGGTCAACCACTTGTCACCAGGGTCAACCACTTGTCGCCAGGGTCAACCACATGTCGCCAGGGTCAACCACTTGTCGCCAGGGTCAACCACTTGTCGCCAGGGTCAACCACTTGTCGCCAGGGTCAACCACTTGTCGCCAGGGTCAACCACTTGTCGCCAGGGTCAACCACTTGTCGCTAGGGTCAACCACTTGTCGCCAGGGTCAACCACTTGTCGCCAAGGTCAACCACTTGTCGCCAGGGTCAACCACTTGTCGCCAGGGTCAACCACTTGTCGCCAAGGTCAACCACTTGTCGCCAGGGTCAACCACTTGTCGCCAAGGTCAACCACTTGTCGCCAAGGTCAACCACTTGTCGCCAAGGTCTTCGAAAAGAATCACTGAATATGTCGACGGTGCTGACTCGGGCTGCTTTGAAAGTTAGTTGATCTTAAAGGGCGGAAAATTTTGATTTGAAAAGTGGCGTGCTCTTTCTACTGTTAAGAAATTTACTAGATTGATTGTACCCTAGTAGTTAGGGGTGTCTGACTCACGACTTGAAGGTCGGGGGTTCGATTCCTAACGCATTTTGTCCTTCAGCAAGACACTTAACTCTAGGTTGCTTCAGTTCACCCAGCTGTTAAATTAGTACCAGTAAGTATTAGCTGTGCTGAACTGAAACAGTCTTTCATAGGTGTCTTGTCCGTGTTAGGTGTCTTGCTTAATGACACGAACAGTTCTCATACGGTTTAGATTCGAACTCCCGACCTCTTAGTTAGAACAACTGGATTACTAGTTACAATGAAATATTTAACGATGGTTTTGACTATACTATATTCACAATTAAAAAACTTTTTAATAGTCGATTGATCTAACTTCCGATTAAAATACACATATATACGTTTGAAATTTATTTTCTTAGCTTTTCGTGTTTGGTATTTTTGTTTACAATTTGAGCACATATTCCAAGACACTACTTACTATAAATCATTATTAGTAGTCTCTGTTGCGTCTGATGTAAAATCCATTTAACACCAGATTTCACTGAAGTGAGAGAATCTTAATATTGGAGTTCAGCTGCTTCAAAGTCAAGAAATATTTCTTCGTCTTTATCTATTCATTTATTTTAATATTTCCTTTCTAGCCATTTTTTACTATTTGATCTGCACTTTTATGAATTTCTACGCATCTGTGACTTTTATTCTAGTCCCATTCGTCTCTATGACTCTAGTAATTATAATCTCATTGATGCTGCTGTTGCTAAGACAAGTCCGTGTGTCCAGTTAACTGATATTAATTTCTAATTTAGCAATAAGATTGTGTTATTTCTGCTGGCTACCTGGCATAATTCAAATTTCTTGCTTATCCGGCTTGGCACAATTGTGTCAGCAGTTTCTACCCAGTGCAGTCAATTGATTAATTGTTTTTTCTCTACTTTTTTACTTTAATCGCTTCAGCATTCAAATACGGTTATGCATTATTATTCTGCAATTATTTCGCTTCATTCTAGCCTAATAGTTTTCTAGTTGTCTGACTGACCGATATAAATGCACTTTTTCTTTGTCCTTCTGTTTCTCACGTATTTTTTATGTTAAACAACTTCCATTATTGCTGCGGATGTTGCTTTGAGTGCGCGTTTCCTGCTCTGCGAATTCCTTTACAAATATAATATTTGAGTCTTATTATTAGCGTAATCTGAGCTAGCTAGTCACATTGTGAGTTTGTGATTATTTGCAAAATTAATAGAACATAAACATTCAACTGACACATGTCACAATCTGGCAGACTAGAGTCACAATCTGACAGACTAGAGTCACAAACTGACAGACTAGAGTCACAAACTGACAGACTAGAGTCACAATCTGACAGACTAGAGTCACAAACTGACAGACTAGAGTCACAAACTGGCAGACTAGAGTCACAATCTGACAGACTAGAGTCACAATCTGACAGACTAGAGTCACAAACTGACAGACTAGAGTCACAATCTGACAGACTAGAGTCACAATCTGACAGACTAGAGTCACAATCTGACAGACTAGAGTCACAATCTGACAGACTAGAGTCACAATCTGACAGACTATAGTCACAATCTGACAGACTAGAGTCACAATCTGACAGACTAGAGTCACAATCTGACAGACTAGAGTCACAAACTGACAGACTAGAATCACAAACTGGCAGACTAGAGTCACAATATGACAGACTAGAGTCACAAACTGACAGACTAGAGTCACAATCTGACAGGCTAGAGTCACAATCTGGCAGACTAGAGTCACAAACTGACAGACTAGAGTCACAATCTGACAGACTAGAGTCACAATCTGGCAGACTAGAGTCACAAACTGACAGACTAGAGTCACAATCTGACAGACTAGAATCACAAACTGGCAGACTAGAGTCACAATCTGACAGACTAGAGTCACAAACTGACAGACTAGAGTCACAATCTGACAGACTAGAGTCACAATCTGACAGACTAGAGTCACAAACTGACAGACTAGAGTCACAATCTGGCAGACTAGAGTCACAATCTGACAGACTAGAGTCACAAACTGGCAGACTAGAGTCACAATCTGACAGACTAGAGTCACAATCTGACAGACTAGAATCACAAACTGGCAGACTAGAGTCACAATCTGACAGACTAGAGTCACAATCTGACAGACTAGAGTCACAAACTGACAGACTAGAGTCACAATCTGGCAGACTAGAGTCACAAACTGACAGACTAGAGTCACAATCTGACAGACTAGAGTCACAAACTGACAGACTAGAATCACAAACTGGCAGACTAGAGTCACAATCTGACAGACTAGAGTCACAAACTGACAGACTAGAGTCACAATCTGGCAGACTAGAGTCACAATCTGACAGACTAGAGTCACAATCTGACAGACTAGAGTCACAAACTGACAGACTAGAGTCACAATCTGACAGACTAGAGTCACAAACTGACAGACTAGAGTCACAATCTGGCAGACTAGAGTCACAATCTGACAGACTAGAGTCACAATCTGACAGACTAGAGTCACAAACTGACAGACTAGAGTCACAATCTGACAGGCTAGAGTCACAATCTGGCAGACTAGAGTCACAATCTGACAGACTAGAGTCACAAACTGACAGACTAGAATCACAAACTGGCAGACTAGAGTCACAATCTGACAGACTAGAATCACAAACTGGCAGACTAGAGTCACAATCTGACAGACTAGAGTCACAATCTGACAGACTAGAGTCACAATCTGACAGACTAGAGTCACAATCTGACAGACTAGAATCACAAACTGGCAGACTAGAGTCACAATCTGACAGACTAGAGTCACAATCTGACAGACTAGAGTCACAATCTGACAGACTAGAGTCACAATCTGACAGACTAGAGTCACAATCTGACAGACTAGAATCACAAACTGACAGACTAGAGTCACAATCTGACAGGCTAGAGTCACAATCTGACAGACTAGAGTCACAATCTGACAGACTAGAGTCACAAACTGGCAGACTAGAGTCACAATCTGACAGGCTAGAGTCACAATCTGACAGACTAGAGTCACAATCTGACAGGCTAGAGTCACAATCTGACAGACTAGAGTCACAAACTGACAGACTAGAATCACAATCTGACAGACTAGAGTCACAATCTGACAGGCTAGAGTCACAATCTGGCAGACTAGAGTCACAATCTGACAGACTAGAGTCACAAACTGACAGACTAGAGTCACAATCTGACAGACTAGAATCACAAACTGGCAGACTAGAGTCACAATCTGACAGACTAGAGTCACAATCTGACAGACTAGAGTCACAATCTGACAGACTAGAGTCACAATCTGACAGACTAGAATCACAAACTGGCAGACTAGAGTCACAATCTGACAGACTAGAGTCACAATCTGACAGACTAGAGTCACAATCTGACAGACTAGAGTCACAATCTGACAGACTAGAGTCACAATCTGACAGACTAGAATCACAAACTGACAGACTAGAGTCACAATCTGACAGACTAGAGTCACAAACTGACAGACTAGAGTCACAATCTGACAGACTAGAGTCACAATCTGACAGACTAGAGTCACAAACTGACAGACTAGAGTCACAATCTGACAGACTAGAGTCACAAACTGACAGACTAGAGTCACAAACTGACAGACTAGAGTCACAATCTGACAGACTAGAATCACAATCTGACAGACTAGAGTCACAAACTGACAGACTAGAGTCACAATCTGGCAGACTAGAGTCACAATCTGACAGACTAGAGTCACAAACTGACAGACTAGAGTCACAATCTGACAGACTATAGTCACAATCTGACAGGCTAGAGTCACAAACTGACAGACTAGAGTCACAAACTGACAGACTAGAGTCACAATCTGACAGACTAGAGTCACAATCTGACAGACTATAGTCACAATCTGACAGGCTAGAGTCACAAACTGACAGACTAGAGTCACAAACTGACAGACTAGAGTCACAATCTGACAGACTATAGTCACAATCTGACAGACTAGAGTCACAAACTGACAGACTAGAGTCACAATCTGACAGACTAGAGTCACAAACTGACAGACTAGAGTCACAATCTGACAGACTATAGTCACAATCTGACAGGCTAGAGTCACAAACTGACAGACTAGAGTCACAATATGACAGACTATAGTCACAATCTGACAGGCTAGAGTCACAAACTGACAGACTGAGGCAAACAGTCCATCCCACTTGCAGGTATTATGTCTCGCAAACACACACCGTGACACCAGTCGAAGGATCCGACTGAGAAATGCTACGTCAGCTGTCAACCCTGCGTTGCACCGGCTTTCTGCAGCAACAGCAGGAGCGGCGGGGACAGCAGCTTGTGCTGCAAATCCAACGCCGGTTATCGCAGCCAGCGAAGCAGCAGCTGCAGCCGAAGCCGCGGCCAAAGCTAAGCGACCTTCGCCGCCTGGCTGCCCAGTCCCGTCCTGAGCGCTGGCACATCTCCGCCGGCATCGGCCTGCTGGCCTTCTCCAGCGGCGTCACCGTCTCGCTGCCATTTTTCATCGGCCGCATTGTCGACGTTATCGACGCTGAGAAAGACGACAAGCTAGCGTTACGTCGGTCCCTGACCCGCCTATCGGGCGGCCTGGCCGCGCTGTTCCTGCTAGCTGGTGCGGCCAATGCCGCCCGGGTCTACCTCATGCGCGCAGCCGGTCAGCGAATCATCAAGAGGATGCGGGACTCCGTGTACAGCAGCACTCTCTGCCAGGAGGCTAGTGCCTGGGGATAACTTTTTGATTGATTACACCTGCCCCGCGATTGGGTCAGATGTGTGAGTCGGCAGCACAGCCGCAGCTATTGCGCTGCGCATCTGAAAGCTGCGTACGGCTGTTCAGTCCATGGACTGGTTGGACGCTACACCCACCCTTCACAGATTTTTCCAGTAGAGTCGAGAATCGAACCCCCGGCGTTTGAGTCGTGATTCCGACTTAATAGGGAGATAAAGAGGGAGACTGGATATATAGTTTTGTAAAGATAGAGAAAAACCTACAAAAAAGGAACTCTAAAAAACAGCTGATCAGTTGAGCACTCGCCGCGCTCCAGGTGGCCTTCTTCGACCGGAGCCGCACCGGCGAGCTGGTGAACCGGCTGAGCGCCGACACGGCTCTGGTTGGCGAGTCGCTGACGCTCAACGTCGCCGACGGCATGCGGTCGACTTTCATGGCCGCCGCGAGCGTCGGCATGATGATCTACGTGTGCCCCCGCCTAGCCGCCGTCTCGCTGGCCGTTGTGCCCCCGGTGGCAGTCCTGGCCGTGGTTTATGGCCGTTATGTAAAGCGGATCTCCCAGCAGGTGCAGGACCGGCTGGCGGCCGCCACCCAGCTGGCTGAGGAGCGGCTCAGCGGCATCCGCACCGTTCGCGCCTTCGCCCGGGAGGCCGACGAGATCGCCAGGTGGGCCGCAGGTCTCAAATCCTCAGATCCCACTGATCCTCAGATCCCACTGGTCCTGAGATCCCACTAATCCTAAGATACCACTGTTCCCGAGATCCCACTGATCCTCAGATCCCACTGATCCTCAGATCCCACTGGTCCTCAGATCCCACTGGTCCTGAGATCCCACTAATCCTAAGATACCACTGTTCCCGAGATCCCACTGATCCTCAGATCCCACTGTTCCTGAGATCCCACTAATCCTCAGATCCCACTGATCCTCAGATCCCACTGTTCCTGAGATCCCACTAATCCTCAGATCCGACTGGTCCTCAGATCCCACTGATTATTGAATCCCACGGGTGCTCAAATACCACTGATCCCTAGATCCCTTTAGTCCAATTTTTCCCCTTATGTCCCACTTATCAGTATATCATTTTTATCTTCAGATTCCAATTATCATCAGATCCCTCTGATCCTGCCCTACGCTGCCTCCTCTGAAATCCTAAATCTAAGTCTTATAAATCCCCTCCGTATCCCCTGCAGCTAAGAAGTCGGTGGCAGAGCGGTTAACGCGTTTGCCTCTCGCACCAAGGTCCCTAAGTTCAATTCCGCGGCAAGGCCATATTTATTTGGGGCGCAGCCGCGGAGAGAAGGCTTTGGGGGCTTGTCGTGCAATTTACACCCTTAAGGGCCAACTTCCAAGGCACAGTGAGAGTGTACACTGCCTGACGATGAGAAAGTCAGGGCAGATGTACACACGTGTGTGAGCTTGTGCCTGCGTACAGTATCTGTGTGCGTGTGTGCTCAGGAGTCAGAAAAATGGGCAGAATTGCCTCCTCGCTAGCTGCGTGTCTAGTGTCACCAAATGATGTGCCATTGCCCGCAGCCGTCCTGCAATTATTATTATTATTATCCCGTGCAGCTACTCCCAGGAGACCCAGTCCGTCTACGAGACCACGCTCAGCGAAGCCCGCGCCAGGGCGGTGTTCTTCGGCTCCGTGACCGCGGCCGGCAACCTGGTGGTGCTGAGCGTGCTCTACTCGGGCGGCATCATGATGTCTGACGGCCAGCTCAGTGTGGGCAGTCTGTCCGCCTTCCTGCTCTACGCTGTCTACGTTGGCATCTCAATTAACGGCGTGAGCTCCTTCTACTCGGACCTCATGCGTGGCCTTGGCGCCAGCCAGCGCCTCTGGCAGCTCATCGATCGCCGGCCGAGCATTCCGGCTCTGCCCGACTGTGAGTCAGCGAAGAGGCCGGCCTCGGTGCTCGGCGAGATCGCCTTCCATCAGATGTCGTTCAGCTACCGCAGCTCCGGCGGTGGCGTCGCCGACAGTCAGGACAAAGCGGAGGCGAGCCGAGTCCAACTGTTTAACGGCCTGGACCTCAAGGTGCCCGCAGGCAGCAGCCTGGCCATCGTCGGACCGTCGGGCTCGGGCAAGTCAACGCTCGGCCACCTGCTGCTGCGCTTCTACGACCCCGACAGCGGCAGCGTGACTCTGGACGGTCTGGACATTCGCCAGCTGGACCCGGTGTGGCTGAGGAGTCAGGTTAGTCTGTTGACTTTCTGGCTGATTATGTGACTTAGGGTTCGATTCTTAGTGAGCCTATATGTATCGAAAATTCTAAATTCAAAAGTTGCAAAAAACTATTTTCTAAATGCCGCACGATCAGATCGGCTGCGTGCCCCAGGAGCCGACGCTTTTCTCCTGCAGCGTGGCCGACAACATTCGCTACGGCGCAGTCGACCAGTCGCCAGTCTCTCTGGCCGAAGTTGAAGCCGCGGCCCGGCTGGCCAACGCGCACGCATTCATCTCGGCACTGCCGCACGGCTACGACACGCTGGTTGGCGAGCGCGGTGTCCTGCTGTCCGGCGGCCAGCGTCAGCGGGTGGCTATCGCCCGGGCCATTGTAAAGAATCCGCGAGTGCTTCTGCTTGACGAAGCGACCAGGTAAGCAATAACTAGGTCCTCAATAATTGCTGTCCAATTAAGCCCCACAAAGTCCGCTGACCCCTGGGCACACGAGCTATTCCTCGCCTACCCATTTATTAGCGCCCTGGACGCGGAGAGTGAATTTCTTGTGCACGACGCCCTGCTGAAAGTAGCCAAGGGCAGAACTGTCATCACCATCGCCCATCGGCTGTCCACCATCCGGTCAGCTGACTTCATCGGCGTCCTGGCCGACGGTCGCCTAGCCGAGCTGGGTAGCTACGCGGAGCTCATGGCCAAGCCGGATGGCGCGTTTCGTCGCCTAATTGAACGGCAGACTCTCTGAATGGATTTTTAATAGACTTTGCAACCCGATATGTATCGAAAAATGCAAAACTTTTAAGGCAAGCTATGCAATGTATTTTTTAGATTTTCGGGCTGGGCGGTTTTGCTGTCTTGCTGTTTTACAATATTCGTCAATCATGCCTATTCTATTGCTCCAGCCGATATTATATTTACTGGTGCTGTTTTTATTCAATGCTTTTTGGATCACAAAATCTGGCTTGAATTTGAGATTAGCTGGTGAGCTTGTACATTTCTGCACTTTTGCTGTTGTGTTTTTTTGCATTCGTGTTACTGTTAGTAGTATGCTTTTAGCATTTTCCCGATTCTTGTTTCTTGCTTTTTCAATTTTTTGGATGTCTAACCAGACGCTCTATTGGCTAATACTGATAAATGATTTCCTTCTTAACTAAAGAGTACATAATCGGATAGCTATTTCAGTTTCAAGCTGGTCTATGAATTATTTACGGTAATCAAATATATTTAATTATTGAGTATTTCACTTTCAGACAGCGGCTTGGATTTTTCTCATTTCCCTAATCCCAACTAGTTCAGATCCAACAATGAGTAATCTCCACGCTGCTCACTGATTTGCAGATTGCTCAGCAGGTAACCAATGACTCAGTGCGCCAATTGTGCCTCCCTGGCCAGCATGTGCGCCCAGCTGGCGGCCCGGGTGGCCACCCTCGAGGCCGCTCTGGAGGCTGCCGTAGCCGCCGCTCCCGCTGTGGACGTCATGGACTCGGACGGTGACGTCAAGCACGAGCCGCTCGAGTTGTCGGAGCCTCTAGCTGAGTCGCCTGAACAGTCTGACAGCGTCAGACTTCCTGAGCTACTGGACGACGGCGACTCGTTCGGCGATGTTGCCGACTGCGGCGCCGAGCTGCCCACCTGGCCCCTGTCCGACCTGGCCGAGGAGTTCAAGAGCTTCCCGGTCACCAAGTCGCAGCGGGATCAGGTGCATCGGCGAGTCCGCGAGTTCCAGCTGGCCGCTCAGGCCCAGGCCGAGTCCGCCGACAGCGTCAAGGCCGCCGCCGATCTGGCCAAGGCCGAGACCCGCCTGGTGCGGTCCGTTCTGAGAAGCCTCATCAGCGACGATGAGTTTATCGCCACCAACTTCACGGGCCGCAAGTCCAGCAGCTCCTGCGGCCCAGCCCAGGCTGCAGCCTGTCCGGCCAAGATCAGCCTGGCCAAGGACTTCTGCCACTCGGCAGCCGGTCTGAAAGTCAGCCGCGAATCGCTTCAACGGGCCTACAAGCAGTGCCGCGAGACCGCTTTGCTGGCGCGCAAGCCGGACCTGCGCGAGGCTAGGCGCGTCAGGACGGCCGTGTGGAAGCGGAGCCGCAAGGCCGCTGTGGCCTGCGGCGCTTCGGTCTCCGTGGAGCCTGCGCCGTATGGCGACCTGAGCAGCAGCCATATCTCAACAGACTCGACCTCCTAGCTGCTGTGACTGATAATCCCAATATATCCCTATTCCCAGTATCAAGCTAGTGCATTATTGGTTACATTTTGGGGGTTTCAAACGCTCTGACAAAATCAATTGTATTGTTTGCTTCTGTGTCTCAAGCAGCATAGTTCGGCTGCAGCAATTCAATATTTTATGCCAGTTTTTTTAAGTCGATCTGATCGAATTTTTTTCTGTTGACGATTCTGTAGACGCAGACAAAAATTACTCTTGTACAGTTGGCACCCTCTGTGTTTAATATATAATACAAGTGTAATAAGTGCTGTCTAAAGCTATTTAGATATGAGCGGTACAGTGTTCTAGGTGACCTAGCATCGTTAGTTCTTTAGCATCTTTGTCGGTTTAACTAAATATGCTAAAGTTACTTCTAATATATTGGTAGGAAAAAGAAAATATTTTTTAAAACAGCACTGAAGAGAACATTCAATTACTCAATTCAACTCAATTATTGAGGAACATCTCTGTAGGCTCCGTTTGGTATCGAAGCAGAACCTGATGCTAGAATCGAAGCAGAAGCTGTTGCAAGAATCGAAGCAGGAGCTGATGCTAGAATCGAAGCAGAAGCTGATGCAAGAATCGAAGCAGAACCTGATGCTAGAATCGAAGCAGGAGCTTATACTGGAATCGAAGCAGAACCTGATGCTAGAATCGAAGCAGGAGCTGATGCTAGAATCAAAGCAGGAGCTGATGCTAGAATCAAAGCAGGAGCTTATACTGGAATCGAAGCAAAACTTGATGCTAGAATCGAAGCAGGAGCTGATGCTAGAATCGAAAAAGCAGGAGCTGATGCTAGAATCGAAGCAGGAGCTGATGCTAGAATCGAAGCAGGAGCTGATGCTAGAATCGAAGCAGGAGCTGATGCTAGAATCGAAGCAGAACCTGATGCTAGAATCGAAGCAGGAGCTTATACTGGAATCGAAGAAGAACCTGATGCTAGAATCGAAGCAGGAGCTGATGCTAGAATCAAAGCAGGAGCTGATGCTAGAATCGAAGCAGGAGCTTATACTGGAATAGAAGCAGAACCTAATGCTAGAATCGAAGCAGAACCTGATGCAAGAATCGAAACAGAACCTGATGCTAGAATCGAAGCAGAACCTGATGCTAGAATCGAAGCAGGAGCTGATGCTAGAATCGAAGCAGGAGCTGATGCTAGAATCGAAGCAGGAGCTGATGCTAGAATCGAAGCAGGAGCTGATGCTAGAATCAAAGCAGGAGCTTATGCAAGAATCGAAGCAGAACCTGATGCTAGAATCGAAGCAGGAGCTTATACTGGAATCGAAGCAGAACCTGATGCTAGAATCGAAGCAGCAGCTGATGCTAGAATCAAAGCAGGAGCTGATGCTAGAATCGAAGCAGAAGCTGATGCAAGAATCGAAGCAGAACCTGATGCTAGAATCGAAGCAGGAGCTTATACTGGAATCGAAGCAGAACCTGATGCTAGAATCGAAGCAGGAGCTGATGCTAGAATCGAAGCAGGAGCTGATGCTAGAATCGAAGCAGGAGCTTATACTGGAATCGAAACAGAACCTGATGCTAGAATCGAAGCAGGAGCTGATGCAAGAATCAAAGCAGGAGCTTATACTGGAATCGAAACAGAACCTGATGCAAGAATCGAAGCAGGAGCTGATGCTAGAATCGAAGCAGGAGCTTATACTGGAATCGAAACAGAACCTGATGCTAGAATCGAAGCAGAAGCTGTTGCAAGAATCGAAGCAGGAGCTGATGCTAGAATCGAAGCAGGAGCTGATGCTAGAATCGAAGCAGGAGCTGATGCTAGAATCGAAGCAGGAGCTGATGCTAGAATCAAAGCAGGAGCTTATGCAAGAATCGAAGCAGAACCTGATGCTAGAATCGAAGCAGGAGCTTATACTGGAATCGAAGCAGAACCTGATGCTAGAATCGAAGCAGCAGCTGATGCTAGAATCAAAGCAGGAGCTGATGCTAGAATCGAAGCAGAAGCTGATGCAAGAATCGAAGCAGAACCTGATGCTAGAATCGAAGCAGGAGCTTATACTGGAATCGAAGCAGAACCTGATGCTAGAATCGAAGCAGGAGCTGATGCTAGAATCGAAGCAGGAGCTGATGCTAGAATCGAAGCAGGAGCTTATACTGGAATCGAAACAGAACCTGATGCTAGAATCGAAGCAGGAGCTGATGCAAGAATCAAAGCAGGAGCTTATACTGGAATCGAAACAGAACCTGATGCAAGAATCGAAGCAGGAGCTGATGCTAGAATCGAAGCAGGAGCTTATACTGGAATCGAAACAGAACCTGATGCTAGAATCGAAGCAGAAGCTGTTGCAAGAATCGAAGCAGGAGCTGATGCTAGAATCGAAGCAGGAGCTGATACTAGAATCGAAACAGAACCTGATGCTAGAATCGAAGCAGGAGCTGATGCTAGAATCGAAGCAGAACCTGATGCTAGAATGGAAGGAGAAACTGATACTAGAATCGAAGCAGGAGCTGATGCTAGAATCGAAGCAGGAGCTGATGCTAGAATCGAAGCAGGAGCTGATGCTAGAATCGAAGCAGTGGCTGATGCTAGAATGGAAGGAGAAACTGATACTAGAATCGAAGCAGAACCTGATGCTAGAATCGAAGCAGAACCTGATGCTAGAATCGAAACAGAACCTGATGCTAGAATCGAAACAGAACCTGATGCTAGAATCGAAGCAGGAGCTGATGCTAGAATCAAAGCAGGAGCTGATGCTAGAATCGAAGCAGGAGCTGATGCTAGAATCGAAGCAGTGGCTGATGCTAGAATGGAAGGAGAAACTGATACTAGAATCGAAGCAGAACCTGATGCTAGAATCGAAGCAGAACCTGATGCTAGAATCGAAGCAGAACCTGATGCTAGAATCGAAACAGAACCTGATGCTAGAATCGAAGCAGAACCTGATGCTAGAATCGAAGCAGAACCTGATGCTAGAATCAAAGCAGGAGCTGATGCTAGAATCGAAGCAGAACCTGATGCTAGAATCGAAGCAGGAGCTGATGCTAGAATCGAAGCAGGAGCTGATGCTAGAATCGAAGCAGGAGCTGATGATAGAATCGAAGCAGTGGCTGATGCTAGAATGGAAGGAGAAACTGATACTAGAATCGAAGCAGAACCTGATGCTAGAATCGAAGCAGAACCTGATGCTAGAATCAAAGCAGAACCTGATGCTAGAATCGAAGCAGGAGCTGATGCTAGAATCGAAGCAGTGGCTGATGCTAGAATGGAAGGAGAAACTGATACTAGAATCGAAGCAGAACCTGATGCTAGAATCGAAGCAGAACCTGATGCTAGAATCGAAACAGAACCTGATGCTAGAATCGAAACAGAACCTGATGCTAGAATCGAATCAGGAGCTGATGCTTGAACCGAAGCAAGGGTTGATACTCTTAGTCGGCGAATCCCATTGCGCCTTGACTCACCGAGGAAGTGCGGCTTGTCTGAGGCAGCTGTTGTCCGTAGCATCAGAGCGGAGTCGGTTTGACTCCCTAAGGCATATTGGACAACTACATGCTGCAGATGCTCAGTCTCTCACAAGCGTCTCCATGGAAACAGCTAAAAGCAAAAAACACATTTGTCTAAGTAAAGTGTTTTCCGCGCACCCGAATCTTAGTGTGACACCGACACGAGCGTCAATCAGTGCCTAGTCGCACTAGTCGAGACTAGTGGAATCTCAAAGTGAATCCAAGTGCAATTTCAAATCTGATTAATTATGATACGATATTTTTTACGATAACAGCGCGTGGCCCCCTCTGATTGGCAGTAGCGGCAGCAGCCAATAGGAGCTGAGCGCGATCCGCAGAAGGCAGCCGCAGCTCTCACTCGCGTAACGACGCCTCGACGCAGACGACACAGCGCTGTCGAAATATATAATATTTTTAAATATTATAATGTCAAGTGACTTTAAACTAGTACGAATATATATAACTTATTGATTATATTGATTATTGAGAAAAAATTTTTTGATTTTACGTAGTGTTACAACCATATTATCGATTAACATTTTAAGTTTTAGCAAAGCTATTTAGAACTAAGGAGGTTATAATTGGTCTTCGAAAGACCGAGAAATAGAAAAAAAGCTTCATTAATTAATCAATAGTTGAAATGACTTTTTGATGCAGTCAATTTTCAGCAGTCGATTGTTGTATAGAACCAGCTGCAAAGTGGCTAACAGCTTGTTTACACCTTGTTCGCCTCTCGCACCAAGGTCCCTGAGCTCGATTCCGCGGCGAGGACACAATAAATTGGGGCGCAGCTGCGAAGAGAAGGCTTGGGGCGTGTCGCGCAATTACGCACTTGAGGGCCAACCTCCAAGGCACAGTGAAGTGTACACTGCCTGACGATGAGAAAGTCAGGGCAGATGTACACACCTGTGTGAGCGTGCGTAGTATCTGTGTTCGTGTGTGCTTAGGAGTAATCGAAATGGGCAGTGATTGCCTCCTCCCTGGCTGCAGGTCTGTCGCCATTTCCTGCAGCCCTCCAAACTGTTATTTTTATTATTGCCCAGAGACACGGCGGGGGCTGCTGTTTCTCTCGAGTCCCCAGGAGACTCGGGCAGGTAGATTAATCAGAGCCTGAGCACTGGCAGCCACAGACACTCAGCTTGAGCTCGGCGCACCTGTGAGAACCCGCCATTGTCGGCTAATCTATTTGTGTTTTGACTCACCGAGTGGCTGCCAACATCCGCTGAGTTCGCAGCTCCTGAATGGGAGGCTGAGGAGTTCCCACTGGGATCTGCAACGCCTCATCAGAGCTGATTGGCAGAGATATGCATAGGCGGTGCATATGGCGTAGGCGGCAGCGGAGGTAGCGGAGGCGGCGGCGGAGGTAGCGGAGGCGGCGGCGGCTTCAGCGGCGGTGGAGCTGGCACGGAAGTCGGTCAGGCGGGAGGTGGCGGAGGCTCCTTCTGCTCCGGCAGCCGCTGCAACGCCACAGCCGGTGGCAACTCGGCAAGCCAGCACGGTCGAGTCGTCGTAGCGGCCGTCGGCATCGATAACTGCTACGGCTGACGGCACCAGCGACTGCCTCTGGGCCAACTGAAACTGCTCAGCACACAGAGAACTCAAGCACAGAGTTCGAAATTTCGCTTGCGCTCGAAATAAAAATGTGTAAATTTTATTCCTGTCTCGAAAAAGCAAACAATAGTTTCCTGGTTCTCTTTTATCAGCACGCCTTTGTCTTAGTCGAATATTTCAATTCATTTTTTAAAACAAGGAGTAGTCCAAGCTACACTTGATACGTTGAGTTATCGAATCCTGAACCTCGCGAAAAACACTCTAATTTCCTTCACACGTCACTGGCTGCTTCACACCCGATAGACTTTAATTGTCGAATTACTCGTATTAGCTTGAATAGCATTCATGGGCAGGAAAATCATATTGATGTGCACGGAAACACGCGTTTAAAATTTAGAGCAGGAAGTAAATAGAAATGGATATAATAATATCTATGTAAATTATATTTTATTGAAAAGAACTACAAGTCACAGCATTCACTGTACTTGACATGTAATCTCGAGCAGATGAATAATATAAGCAAATGATTGAGTTCAAAATCTTGGGAGCAGCGCATTTTAGATCCTTCCGGTTCGGGGGTTCTCACGCTTGAAGACCCTGAGGGCCCATTCGGTGGTCGCATGAGCAAAGATGTTGCTCTTGTAAGAGAAACGAGGCTCAGTTAGCGAAGGGAAAGTACAGCGGTTTCCTCAGCGTCGTCACGGACTCGACCACCTGCCTGCCGTCGGTCTCGCGAAACACCCGCCCCGCGATTTTCGGCAGCAGCTGGGTGAACTCCACGGATCTCAGATCAGCCTCCAGGATGGCGTCCCGGAGCGCCTGGCTGAAGATGCCACCGTTAGTCGGGCATCTCTCTGACTTCAGGCCCTCTGAGGTGCTGTAGATGTACAGACAGTCCTCCAGACCCTGCAAGCAGCTCCTGGGCTCCAGATGGGGTCCAGCCTCGCGACAGGCTTGAATAACAAAGATCTTCGGCTTCCCAGATAGCCCGGGACACTCTCTCACCTGGCGAAACAAAGACTCGAGGCCTGCCCTCTCATCGTCGGAGCCGTACACCCAGCCGTACTGGCCGTGGCTCATAACGCACAGCAGGAAGGCGTCATGCTGCGCATAGTCTGACACGGGTCTGTTCAGACTGGGCAGGTGTTTGCTCAGGAAGTGGCTGGTCGTATTCTCGTGAATCTCTACCTGCAGGCCAAGCCGCTTGAATGCCTGGTACAGTCCTGTCTCGTGTGTATCGGCCTTGGCGCCGTCCCTTCTGTTTAACTCCGGGCCTTTAAAGTCAATGTTGTTAATCACAATCGCTACGCCTCGTGTGCGACTGAGCATGCTGTACCTGAGGTCCTCGCCAGCCAGGGGGTCAAGCAGCTGCGATGGGTGGAGCGGCTGCCCGGTGCCGACCTCCAGCGCTTCGCTCCACGGCTGCAGTTGCAGAGACTCGTCACCAGCGGCTGCCGTCGACTCGCTCGATGCGTCCAATTGATGTCTGCGAATGCTGTCGGTTCAGACAAAATCTAAAGATTGCATGTTCCGCTACAAACTACTATAAGTACTATCGATTGGTTATTCAATTTAATTGTCTCATTACTATACTGTAATTTGCCTAGCCAGTCAGGCGTAAAGCTGTTTTGTTGCATTCTTTCTGTTAAATTATATAATCCGTAAAAGAAAGCGAGTAGCTTGAGCTTGCGTGCTTGGGTCGGGGCAGTGCTAAAATGGATAGACGAGCAATTTTCTACTGTTTAATAGCGCTCATTAAGCTATAGCTTCATCTCTCGCGTCTTTGAATGAATAGAAAACTTATTCGCGCATGACTTGCTCTGAAATGTAGTAGAGACTGTCAGTATTTTTCTAGAAATGAACTCTAGTTGTGCAGTCTTGCCAGTTCCAGTTTTTTTCCAGACTGTCTAACCTGTTTGGCCGAGCATTGAGCTGTCTTAGAGAGGCATTAGAGGCACTCAGAGGCATTAGGAAAACCCGAAATGAAAAGACAATAGAAGTTATAAAACTGCTAAAAACTGATTTGATTTTTTGAAAACCAAACTTTGCATGAGATAAATTTATCCCGTAAATTGAAGATGCTACTCAAATATTTTCTCTGCAGATACTGCAAATCGCATGTTTTGCAGATGTTGCACACCTACCACTGCTTGATTGATTCCGCAGCAGCCGCATTTCCCAAGAACTCGGCGCACTGGAGAGCCGTCATCCGGTAATCGCCTGGATGAGACCAGTGCTCCGGCTTGTCCAGGGCTGGGCTCAGCGCCACGATCACGCAGCTGTGGTTCTGCCTAGCCGCCCAAATCAGCGGCGTGTTGCCGCAGTAGTCCAGCGTGTGCGGCTCCGCACCCAGGCTGAGTAGTAACGTCACGCAGCTCTCCGAGCCGCGAATCGCTGCGTGCGTCAGCGCGGTTTGGAGGCAGCGATCCTGGAGACCAAGGTGACATATGGAGGTAATGAAACACTCAGGTAAAGACTAGTGGTGTACTACTATAAACATCACACGCACGCACAGTCGGTAACATGTCCGACTCTCCCACCAAAGTCCCAGTGCTCGAATCTGCTGCGAGTAATTTTGAGGCGCAGCCGCAAAGGCTTGGCGATTTGTCGTGCAAATTTTGCCGATCAATCGGCCAGCCCACCATGCACAGTGAGTATTTTTAATTGCTGCTGCGGGCAATGGCACATTATCTGATGAGCGGCAGCCAGCGAGGAGGCAATTCTGCCCATTTCGCTGACTCCTGAGCACACACGCACTCAGATACTGTACGCAGCACACGCTCTCACAGGTGTGTACATCTGCCCTGACTTTCTCATCGTCAGGCAGTGTACACTTCAATGTGCCTTGAAGGTTGGTCATCAAGGGAATAAATCGCACGACAAGCCGCCAAGCCATCTCTTCGTGGCTGCGCCCCAAATTAATGTGGCCTCGCCGCGGAATCGAGCTCAGGGATCAGCTCAAAACTTACTACAAACTTCAGCCGCCTACCTTTTTCTCCAGGTCAGCTCCCATGCTGTACAGTAGCCGTATCGTGCTTGGATGATCGTTAGCCGCCGCGTGCATCACAGGTGTCTCCAGCGAGTTGTCAGCAGCATTCACTTCCTCTGCTACAGCTGAGCCGCCCTGGCTACTTATCAGTTCAAGAAATACTTTCAACGCCTGATCATTTCCGTAGCGACTGGCCACTGCAATCGGTGTGCGACCTCGCGTATCGCGTTCATTGATGGTAGCGCCGTTCGTGATCAGGGTGCGAAGCAGCTGCGGATCGCCGCTTTTGGCTAGTAAGATTAGCGGTGTCTCATTCAAATCATTGACGCTCTGTGCAGCTTTTCCCTCATCGCAGAGGCGCTGTATGTCTGCGGCTGAAATCTCTGCGGTCTGTTCCTTTGCGTGCTCATCTTCGTTGTCACGCTTCGCTTTGATAAACAATGGATGCCTAATTAGCAAGTCTGATTGCGAAGCTAACTTTGTGTGTATTTTCTCTGTGTGTAGAGACATGTCTTGGATTGCAGTTTCAGGCGCAAGCTCTTCGAAGCACTTGTCCTCTGGGTCACAGTCAGGCGAATCATTTGTTGAAGCAGAATTCGCATCCTTATTTTCTATACATGACGCATCGACAGCGAAGGTTTCTTGTTGCGGTGAATTGACACCAGCCTGCAGACATATCGACGGTTCAACACTTGGCCCTCGATGTGAACGCACTTCGCTTGGTGAATAGCAATCTGACACGTCGCTCTGCTGGACATTATCCGATGGACTTGTGGCTGTCCCAGCATTTTCAGACTCGTTTACCAGCAAGTTAATGCTTGGCTTGGCACTAAAGTCAGTAGACTGGGCTTCAGCAGCGCTTCTCAACCCCGAAACTGTGTCGGGCTGTAACATTCGATTAGCTGACAGATGTGAAAACGAACTACTTAAAGAGCCTTCTGTACCAACCGAAGACCTCTGCAGTGACAAGTTGGTGTGCAGCGCGCTGCCAAGCGTGTCTGAAGGACGCAAAAGCTCGCTCATCTGTCTCTTCACTTCGCGGCGCGCAGGCACCGGACTCCGTGGCATCTCACCTTCGCTCACTTGACTCCTTGTAACTTTTGGCGGTTGCCTGGTTGCTTCCAGCCTCAACAAAACTGGTGTGTTGGCCGTCGATTTCAAGTTTTCTGGCTCGAAATCAAAACTTGTCGGCAGGAAGCCGCCTTCGGGCTGCCTAAAAGTACGTCAAATGCGTCCTAATTTCAGCTTGATTGAAGTTACGATTGATAAACTAGATATTAACTTTTATCTCCAGCCTTGTTTCTCAGTGCGAGTAGGTTAAGAAGGGAATTGATAACCCCTGAACACTAAAGAGTAGTAATAATAATAATAATAATAATAATTGCAGGAGGGCTGCGGGCAATGGCACATCCTTTTTGTGACAAAAAAACCGAAGCCAGCGAGGAAACAATTGCGCCCATTTTGCTGACTCCTGAGCACACACGCACACAGATACCGTACGCAGCACGCACTCACACAGGTGTGTACATCTACCCTGACTTTCTGATCGTCAGGCAGTGTACGAGTACACTCTCCCTGTGCCTTGGAGGTTGGCTTTTAATGGCGTGAATTGCATGACAAGCCTCCAAACCTTCTATCCACGGCTGCGCCTCAAATAAATGTGGCCTTTGCCGCGGAATCGAGCTCATTAGGACATTGGGGCGAGAGGCAAACGCGTTAACCGCTCTGCCACCGAACCCCCGAACACTGAAGAGTACGCGAAAATCTTACACAATGATGTTTAAACAATTCTGTGGTGAAATTAAGTGATTTTAGTCCAGCTGGGTCAATGGCGTTGAGCTTTCTTATGGGGTATGAGATTATGCTCGAAACCATGCACTTTAAAGGGTGTAAATGGGGTGGGTAATTGCTGGAGCTGCATGTACCACGTAGAAATTTAAACTACACAAAGGTAGCTTTCAAGGCTTACTCGCCGGCCTCGAAAAATTCCTTGGCATCGTACCTAAAATTTGCAGGGTTTTTTGTAGAGTTGACAATTTGTAAAATAAAATTAAGGCTAATTAAATATTAAAATGGCACACCAGTCGCTCTGAATTCTGATTAAATAAATTAAAATCATTTTTAGGTTGCCACAGAGACAAGGCTTGTGCAAGACGCGTCCCAACTTATTCATCCCTAGGTGACGCACGCACACAGATACTGTACGCATGTGTACATCTGCACTGACTTTCTCATCGTCAGGCAGTAAACACTTTTACTGTGCCTCGTGGAGGTTGGCCCTCATAAGCGTAAACTGCACGACAAGCCTCCAAGCCTTCTCTCCGCGGCTGCGCCACAAATAAATGTGGCCTCACGGCGGAATCGAACTCATGGCGTTAACCGCTCTGCCAATGACCTAGAGGCACTAGGTCCTTAGGTCCTTAGCGAAGCAAATGCAGCGATATGATTCGTTACATCGTCAAATATTAACTTAAGCAAACAAAAGCGGCAAACTTACTGCGTGAGAAGCTCAACTAGTTTCTTTTTTTTGTTTTTCTCAGCCAGCTGAAGCGCAGTGAGACCCGCATTGTTTTTCAATGACCAATCTGCTCCTGCCTGCAGCAGCGAATGGGCCGTCTTCTTCGACATGCAGTCGTTGCAGATGTCGCTGATCGCCACCTGCATCAGCGGTGTCAGTCCGTCCTCGGTGCGAGAGTTCACGTCAACCCCGACGCCGAGAAGGGCCTTCAGAGCCACGGAGTTGCCGCTCTTTGCCGCCGCGTGCAGGCAGCTGCTGCCCCAAACGTCTGCGCTGGTCGGATCGCCCTGACTGATCAGGGCCTGCAGCACGTGCCTGCTGCTCCTGTTGCTGTCCGCGAACTTCCACAGCGCTGTGGCACCGTTTCGGTCCGGCAAGTCGGTGTTAGAAATGGTCAGCAGTTGCTTCAAGTCACCTACTTGGCTAGACTCCGCGAATCTCACCAGACGCTTGCGAGCGTCCTCCAGCTGAAATGAAGAGTCACTTTGGTCGACAATATTTGTTCTCAAGTTGTCAAATTTCAAATCAAAGTGGCACACAATAATAGGAGACCAGATTCAACAGTCGACCCAGCGAGAGGCAATTCTGCTCATTTCGCGCTGACTTCAGATGGCACACAAACTCTGCAGCATCATTGCTGTCAAGTCTGTTGTTGTATCTCATTTAGCTGCCGCTTGCCTTCTGAAGACCCATGTTTATCGTGACTGCCTCCGCCTCCGCCATTCAACCCTAGCAATTTAGAAGATGCATGAACTTTGGTCGTTCATTTTTTAGCTAGCGAACTTACAATGTGTTGGAGGAAAATAGTTCCAGGCGTGGGTATTGTCAAGCCTGTTTCTCTGCAATGAGTTTGTAAGTCGATAGCTATAAAATTAATTTTAAGCGCTTCATAATTTTGTTCAGCTTACATTTCAATTATTTCAGCTATTTCATTCTTTTTTGTCTCTTTTGCCATGTCTAGCGCTGTGCGTCCGTCACAAGCTCTCGTGCTCAATAGCGTGCCTTTGAATTCGAGGAACCTGCACTGCCGCAAGAGATGCAGGAGGTGTTTTGCACAGCGCCAGCTCCCGGCGAGAGCTGCCTCCATGAGCGGCGTTCGGCCCGAGTTGTTCTGCAGCCATTTGGCATCGAATGGCAGCAGAGCCAGCAGCTGCAGGTGATCGCACTTGGCTGCAAGGTGGGCAGCCGTGTTGCCTTCGGAGTCGGCTGCACCTGGATTGCAACCGTTGCGCATGAAGTAGTTGACACATTTCGACGCTGCTGCATTCTTCAAATGCAAGCCGGAGTCAAACTCTGCTGCCAGCATTAGTACAGTCCGACCGTTGGCACCGCGAATTCGCATCAGCTCATTCGTAGTCAGCATTCGGACCTTTTCAAACTCGCCTTGCATGGCCAGCTGCGCAAGAAGCGACATCACCTGGAATTTACAGAGTGGAAAAAGCCGTCAATCAATCAAGCTGTTAGACCACGGTGCATTTCAAATAACCACTGCCCACTACTTTTCGATAGCTTCCAAACCGAATGACCGATTCTCGTGAAAGTCCACCATCTGAATCAAATTTTTCCGCCCTTTTCGATGAACTAACTTACAAAGCCGTCTGGCGTCAGAATCGTCGAGATATTCAGCGATTCCTGTCGAAGAACCTGCTGGTGACAAGGACAACTAACACTTCACTGTATAAACCTCTATTGCGAATCCATATTGGTTCAATAAACTATAATTAGCAATATAATCAATAAAATATAATCAACAATAACAGCCGACATGGTTACATTTATTGGGAAATTTTGTGAGCAGAGAAGGTATGCCTATATTGGTTGCTTTTGCCACCAGACACCCAGACGAAAATCGTTGAATATCTCGACGATGTTGATGTTTTGTGATAGTGGAAGTTGTTTCATCGGAGCGGAAAAGTTTAGCCCGTTTTCTAGGTTTTCATGGCGAATTAATGGTTGAATATTTTAGGAGATAGAGGAAAAAATGTGGGTACTTGAAAGCCCCCTTGGTTTCCACGGCTCGTCCAGTTCCTCCGGGGCGACAAGACGAGCCACGTTCTTCCCTACGGAAGACAACGCTGCAGGACGGACCGGCGGACCACCCTGACCGGCCCCGCGCACTCGCCTGTCTGCGGGCCTACAGGGTTAGCGGTATGGGCGATCCTCGCCTCCCCGCTGTGTCCATGGACCACCCTAAGTCAAGTAAGTCAAGCCCCCTTGGTCTTTCTACTGCTTATAAGCAAATCGTGACTACAAGCTAAACCACAAGCGCATGTATGTTGCAAGGGTCTAAACAATAGACCTGTTTTAACGGCCACACATAGTTGCTAGGAAAGACTCCGGCTTGGCCGTCAATTTCTCCCAGCCACCAGTCAGCGTCGATGGTGCGTTTGTGCAGGATGCGCACTATTCGGCCCATTTCCAGGGTCAGTTCGTCTCCACGTTTTGGATCGGCCGTGTATGGACGCACGGCTGCGGCCAGCTCCTCTGTGCTGCCGAAGTAGAACAATTCGATGGGCCTGGTGAACAGGCTCTGGCCGCAGTAGAATGAGCAGCCAGGCTGCTGCATTCTCAGGTCCTTGATTAATACCTCCGTACCGGCTGGCAGCTCGTTGAGGCCGGACACCAGTTGAGCTCGGATGCACCGAACCAGGCAGCTGCTGGGAAATAAGCCAGTCTCGCCGGTTCTTTCGCTCTGGCCAACAATGGTCGGGCTGTCAAACAAAGGCGGATTATCCGCGCTTACTAGGTCACCAGGTTCAAGGCCAAGCACTCTACCGTCTCTTGAAGCTTCTTGATGGCAAGTTGCCACGTAGGTGTAGGATCCGTTGTTGGCGTTTTGTTTCTTCATTCTGAAAGCTTTTTTCGATTGATGTATTGTTTAATAGACAGAATTAAATTGCATATTACTCAGCAGTTAGGCTAGATATTGGCACAGTAATGCTGGGTCAATTCAAAGCTCGCACTCTTTTGCATAACGACACAAATTGTTTTAATTTTAATGGTTTTAATTCGAACTAGAATGGAAAAGGAAATTCGAACCATGGGGGTAGCCTAGCTCTTTGTCGGCAGAAATAGTTTTTATATCATTTTTTACTGATTTAAACTTGTTATTTAACATGATACTTAATAATTTAAAATATAGGAAAATTCAAAACGGATATATTTATGCTTACATCTGCACAAATTGTTATCCAAATTTTAAAGCTTTCCTAAACTTTTCTTCATATTTCTTAAATTACCAGAATAAAACACTATTTTATACAACTTAGCAAAAATATAACACTTTTAAAGAAACAAGATTTGCACTTTTTGTTAAATAAATAATACACAACATTGAGCTCAAAAATGATGTTTTCATTTAGCCTTTCTTAGAAGAAAATGAAAATTATACGAGCACCTTAGATGTAATATCATAAAATTATAATTACACGCTATAATGGTAGAAATAATATGTATACATTTCTTCTTTTAGATAAGTTTACCCCTATTAGTTTACCAGACAGTTTTCTTTAAACTGGACTCTAAACTCGCTTTAAAAAAATAAATTAACGCAAAGTCGTTAATAATTACGACGTTACAATCTTTCCGGATTTTCGTCATTAATATTTTTCGCATTTTGAACACATTCGTTCAAGAAAATATGGCGTAAAATTCAAAGAATCACCAGATTTTATTTATTTATTAGATGAATATATATTTACTCGCGTGTCGCGCTGCAAGGCCTGTACGAGGAGAACGATAATGTGTAAAATGATCGATTCGCCTGCGGCTCCGCAAAAAAGAGCTGCCCAATTAAAAAATGAGCAACCAACAGCTAGGAGAAGTCAATGAAAAGGGACTCATAGAGGAGACTGTTAACTCACGACAAGACAACGCATGGCACTAGCAGGCTTAAGCGGAGGTGGGGTGGGTGTTTTGAGGGGTCTGAGGGATCAAAGTGATGATTCATCAAATCCCGTGCTTTGACTTCCCAGCCTGGCCTCAAGTATCCCTTACAGTTCAATGGAAAAAACTGACAGGTAATTGAGAATGAATCAGGAGTTAAATATTACATTGATATCCGCGTTGGGATCAAGTTTGGACGCATTGACTAACTTATCGAAAAACTGCAAATATAACTAAGCTAGTAACAGCTATGCATACACGTAGCTATGTATTTTACGTTATTTATACAGCGAAACGGCTGGTCATCACATGTTGTACCTATTCGACATTTGGCTGTTAATAGATATACAAACCACTTTTATTCGGACAATCGGAACAACAGACGTGTTTAGAAATACATAAACGAGCGTAAGGATAAGCGTAAAACAATATATACTCACATATAGAGGAAAGCTTCAAACATATTTAAACAAATCTACTCAGTAAGATACAGCTCAATAACCATTAACGTAGAAAGTAACGTACATTGAACTTCGTTTCTATTCATCTTGCCAAAATGTCACCGTCACTACGATTTACGAGTTTCGTATCTCTTTTATTACCATGCAGAGTATATTCAATATATTTTTGTGGGTGTTTTAAGACTTGAAAGTATTTACTGTCCATATATATATTTAACATATAGGAACAACGGAAGCAGAAAAAATAATAGCGGTCCTATTTATCTGCATTTATCTGCAGTGTGTTGATGAGACATGCCTAAGTTTGATTCTAGAATTCTTCACGTACCAGTTTAACCACAGTTCTGTGAGTCAGCTTGCTGAACCAACTACCAGTTTAACCACAGTTCTGTGAGTCAGCTTGCTGAACCAACTACCAGTTTAACCACAGTTCTGTGAGTCAGCTTGCTGAACCAACTACCAGTTTAACCACAGTTCTGTGAGTCAGCTTGCTGAACCAACTACCAGTTTAACCACAGTTCTGTGAGTCAGCTTGCTGAACCAACTACCAGTTTAACCACAGTTCTGTGAGTCAGCTTGCTGAACCAACTACCAGTTTAACCACAGTTCTGTGAGTCAGCTTGCTGAACCAACTACCAGTTTAACCACATTTCTGTGAGTCAGCTTGCTGAACCAACTACCAGTTTAACCACAGTTCTGTGAGTCAGCTTGCTGAACCAACTACCAGTTTAACCACAGTTCTGTGAGTCAGCTTGCTGAACCAACTACCAGTTTAACCACAGTTCTGTGAGTCAGCTTGCTGAACCAACTACCAGTTTAACCACAGTTCTGTGAGTCAGCTTGCTGAACCAACTACCAGTTTAACCACATTTCTGTGAGTCAGCTTGCTGAACCAACTACCAGTTTAACCACAGTTCTGTGAGTCAGCTTGCTGAACCAACTACCAGTTTAACCACAGTTCTGTGAGTCAGCTTGCTGAACCAACTACCAGTTTAACCACAGTTCTGTGAGTCAACTTGCTGAACCAACTACCAGTTTAACCACAGTTCTGTGAGTCAGCTTGCTGAACCAACTACCAGTTTAACCACAGTTCTGTGAGTCAGCTTGCTGAACCAACTACCAGTTTAACCACAGTTCTGTGAGTCAGCTTGCTGAACCAACTACCAGTTTAACCACAGTTCTGTGAGTCAGCTTGCTGAACCAACTACCAGTTTAACCACAGTTCTGTGAGTCAGCTTGCTGAACCAACTACCAGTTTAACCACAGTTCTGTGAGTCAGCTTGCTGAACCAACTACCAGTTTAACCACAGTTCTGTGAGTCAACTTGCTGAACCAACTACCAGTTTAACCACAGTTCTGTGAGTCAGCTTGCTGAACCAACTACCAGTTTAACCACAGTTCTGTGAGTCAGCTTGCTGAACCAACTACCAGTTTAACCACAGTTCTGTGAGTCAGCTTGCTGAACCAACTACCAGTTTAACCACAGTTCTGTGAGTCAGCTTGCTGAACCAACTACCAGTTTAACCACAGTTCTGTGAGTCAGCTTGCTGAACCAACTACCAGTTTAACCACAGTTCTGTGAGTCAGCTTGCTGAACCAACTACCAGTTTAACCACAGTTCTGTGAGTCAGCTTGCTGAACCAACTACCAGTTTAACCACAGTTCTGTGAGTCAGCTTGCTGAACCAACTACCAGTTTAACCACAGTTCTGTGAGTCAGCTTGCTGAACCAACTACCAGTTTAACCACAGTTCTGTGAGTCAGCTTGCTGAACCAACTACCAGTTTAACCACATTTCTGTGAGTCAGCTTGCTGAACCAACTACCAGTTTAACCACAGTTCTGTGAGTCAGCTTGCTGAACCAACTACCAGTTTAACCACAGTTCTGTGAGTCAGCTTGCTGAACCAACTACCAGTTTAACCACAGTTCTGTGAGTCAACTTGCTGAACCAACTACCAGTTTAACCACAGTTCTGTGAGTCAGCTTGCTGAACCAACTACCAGTTTAACCACAGTTCTGTGAGTCAGCTTGCTGAACCAACTACCAGTTTAACCACAGTTCTGTGAGTCAGCTTGCTGAACCAACTACCAGTTTAACCACAGTTCTGTGAGTCAGCTTGCTGAACCAACTACCAGTTTAACCACAGTTCTGTGAGTCAGCTTGCTGAACCAACTACCAGTTTAACCACAGTTCTGTGAGTCAGCTTGCTGAACCAACTACCAGTTTAACCACAGTTCTGTGAGTCAACTTGCTGAACCAACTACCAGTTTAACCACAGTTCTGTGAGTCAGCTTGCTGAACCAACTACCAGTTTAACCACAGTTCTGTGAGTCAGCTTGCTGAACCAACTACCAGTTTAACCACAGTTCTGTGAGTCAGCTTGCTGAACCAACTACCAGTTTAACCACAGTTCTGTGAGTCAGCTTGCTGAACCAACTACCAGTTTAACCACAGTTCTGTGAGTCAGCTTGCTGAACCAACTACCAGTTTAACCACAGTTCTGTGAGTCAGCTTGCTGAACCAACTACCAGTTTAACCACAGTTCTGTGAGTCAACTTGCTGAACCAACTACCAGTTTAACCACAGTTCTGTGAGTCAGCTTGCTGAACCAACTACCAGTTTAACCACAGTTCTGTGAGTCAGCTTGCTGAACCAACTACCAGTTTAACCACAGTTCTGTGAGTCAGCTTGCTGAACCAACTACCAGTTTAACCACAGTTCTGTGAGTCAGCTTGCTGAACCAACTACCAGTTTAACCACAGTTCTGTGAGTCAGCTTGCTGAACCAACTACCAGTTTAACCACAGTTCTGTGAGTCAGCTTGCTGAACCAACTACCAGTTTAACCACAGTTCTGTGAGTCAGCTTGCTGAACCAACTACCAGTTTAACCACAGTTCTGTGAGTCAGCTTGCTGAACCAACTACCAGTTTAACCACAGTTCTGTGAGTCAGCTTGCTGAACCAACTACCAGTTTAACCACAGTTCTGTGAGTCAGCTTGCTGAACCAACTACCAGTTTAACCACAGTTCTGTGAGTCAGCTTGCTGAACCAACTACCAGTTTAACCACAGTTCTGTGAGTCAGCTTGCTGAACCAACTACCAGTTTAACCACAGTTCTGTGAGTCAACTTGCTGAACCAACTACCAGTTTAACCACAGTTCTGTGAGTCAGCTTGCTGAACCAACTACCAGTTTAACCACAGTTCTGTGAGTCAGCTTGCTGAACCAACTACCAGTTTAACCACAGTTCTGTGAGTCAGCTTGCTGAACCAACTACCAGTTTAACCACAGTTCTGTGAGTCAGCTTGCTGAACCAACTACCAGTTTAACCACAGTTCTGTGAGTCAGCTTGCTGAACCAACTACCAGTTTAACCACAGTTCTGTGAGTCAGCTTGCTGAACCAACTACCAGTTTAACCACAGTTCTGTGAGTCAACTTGCTGAACCAACTACCAGTTTAACCACAGTTCTGTGAGTCAGCTTGCTGAACCAACTACCAGTTTAACCACAGTTCTGTGAGTCAGCTTGCTGAACCAACTACCAGTTTAACCACAGTTCTGTGAGTCAACTTGCTGAACCAACTACCAGTTTAACCACAGTTCTGTGAGTCAGCTTGCTGAACCAACTACCAGTTTAACCACAGTTCTGTGAGTCAGCTTGCTGAACCAACTACCAGTTTAACCACAGTTCTGTGAGTCAGCTTGCTGAACCAACTACCAGTTTAACCACAGTTCTGTGAGTCAGCTTGCTGAACCAACTACCAGTTTAACCACAGTTCTGTGAGTCAGCTTGCTGAACCAACTACCAGTTTAACCACAGTTCTGTGAGTCAGCTTGCTGAACCAACTACCAGTTTAACCACAGTTCTGTGAGTCAGCTTGCTGAACCAACTACCAGTTTAACCACAGTTCTGTGAGTCAGCTTGCTGAACCAACTACCAGTTTAACCACAGTTCTGTGAGTCAGCTTGCTGAACCAACTACCAGTTTAACCACAGTTCTGTGAGTCAACTTGCTGAACCAACTACCAGTTTAACCACAGTTCTGTGAGTCAGCTTGCTGAACCAACTACCAGTTTAACCACAGTTCTGTGAGTCAACTTGCTGAACCAACTTTCTAGGATAAGTCATTCACCATTCACCATTACTCATTGGTGCAGCTGCTTTATCCAGATCAGCTAATTTATCCGGCGAAGGCCTAACGCGGTCTCAGCAGATTGATGAGGCCGCCAGTGTGGTGCCCGCCGCCGACGTCTCCTTCCCCGCCGCTGCCAACGCCGCCGCCCATCAGGGCGTTGAGAGCCTTCTCGGCGATCTCCTGCTTCCGCTTGCGTCGCAGTTCATCTCTCAGGTCAACTGGGCGAAGTCGTAAATGTAATGATTGGAAAATATGAGCGCCATGTCAAACAGGTAAAATGTGTCAACGATTTTAAAATCTGATCTTCCTGTCTAACACGTAAACTTCCAGTCTAACATGTAAAATTCCTGTCGAACAAGTAAAAAACTAGCGATTTAATAGGTGAAATTCCTGTCTAACAGGTTAACTTGCTGTCTAACAGGTGAACTTGCTGTCTAACAGGTGAGCTTGCTGTCTAACAGGTTAACTTGCCGTCTAACAGGTAAACATCCTGTCTAACAGGTGAACTTGCTGTCTAACAGGTGAACTTGCTGTCTAACAGGTGAACTTGCTGTCTAACAGGTTAACTTGCCGTCTAACAGGGGAACTTGCTGTCTAACAGGTGAACTTGCTGTCTAACAGGTTAACTTGCTGTCTAACAGGTGAGCTTGCTGTCTAACAGGTAAACATCCTGTCTAACAGGTAAACATCCTGTATAACCAGTGAACTTGCTGTCTAACAGGTGAACTTGCTGTCTAACAGGTGAACTTGCTGTCTAACAGGTGAACTTGCTATCTAACAGGTAAACATCCTGTCTAACAGGTAAACATCCTGTCTAACAGGTGAACTTGCTGTCTAACAGGTAAACATCCTGTCTAACAGGTAAACATCCTGTCTAACAGGAAAACATCCTGTCTAACAGGTAAACATCCTGTCTAACAGGTAAACATCCTGTCTAACAGGTAAACATCCTGTCTAACAGGTGAACTTCCTGTCTAACAGGTGAACTTACTGTCTAACAGGTGAACTTGCTGCCTAACAGGTAAACATCCTGTCTAACAGGTAAACATCCTGTCTAACAGGTAAACATCCTGTCTAACAGGAAAACATCCTGTCTAACAGGTAAACATCCTGTCTAACAGTAAACATCCTGTCTAACAGGTAAACATTCTGTCTAACAGGTGAACTTGCTGTCTAACAGGTGAACTTGCTGTCTAACAGGTGAACTTGCTGTCTAACAGGTGAGCTTGCTGTCTAACAGGTAAACATCCTGTCTAACAGGTAAACATCCTGTATAACCAGTGAACTTGCTGTCTAACAGGTGAACTTGCTGTCTAACAGGTGAACTTGCTGTCTAACAGGTGAACTTGCTATCTAACAGGTAAACATCCTGTCTAACAGGTAAACATCCTGTCTAACAGGTGAACTTGCTGTCTAACAGGTGAAAATTCTGTCTAACAGGTAAACTTAGACATCAAGCAGTTTGCTCACGCGCTTTCTGCACCGCGTAGATGCCCCAGGCCATGCTCCAGAACCAGCCAACCAACAAGAAGGTGACCGTCACCAACTGGGAGATGCCCACCCAGAAGTTAATGCATACCGGCTTGAAGAAGCCCTGCACTTTGCGGTGTTCCTTCGGGCCTACGCACAGGTAGAGAAGTCCGGACACGATCGTTCCTAACCCGGGCAGTAGAACATTCAGGGTCAGCACGAACAGGGCCGCTGGAACTGGCAGCACTGGCACCTGTTCCTGTATGTAGCTGTCGTTGCTTTGAAACCGCTTTCTAGGCTGGCCGGTCTCGTCCGCGTCCGCATTATCGGCGAGGCCGCCGTTGGCGCTGTTCGAGAAGTCGCCGCCAGAGAAGTGGCTGATTTGAGACACCGTAGATAGGCGCCGGCTATTTTGGTTAGTCTGAACGGAGAATGTTTTTAGCATTTTTGCCAAGATTTGCATGACTGCCAATAGGTAATAGGCCATGAGAGTTCCGAAAAGCTTTAAAAATGACAAATTTACCAATCAAATGTGAGAGAGTTAAGACGAGCCAATAACTGTGAGGTAGTGACGATGAACCAATTAACTGTGAGAGACTGACGACGTACCAATGGACTGTTAGAGAATGACGATGTACCAATGGACTGTTAGAGAATGACGATGTACCAATGAACTGTGAGGTAGTGACAATGAACCAATTAACTATGAGACAGTTAATCAATTTACCAATGAGACAGTATGAGACACGATGTACAAATGAACTGTTAGAGACTGACGATGTACCAATGAACTGTGAGAGACTGACAATGTACCAATGAACTGTGAGAGACTGACAATGTACCAATGAACTGTTAGAGACTGACAATGTACCAATGAACTGTGAGAGACTGACAATGTACCACTGAATGATGAGATGGTGACGAAAAGCCTAATGCCTCGTCAGTGACACCACTGAAAGTGATAATGACCGCACATTGATGAGCGGATTGCTCGGTCGCACAGAAAGATCTTGGAAATGACAGTCCTCAAAACTGAATTGAAGCCCCGGCTAAAAACCAACAGTGTCTCTTGGCTGCTGCAGTCGTTCCAGATTCCGGGTTCGAGCTTCGATGATGCGTCTATTCAAGGATTGGCGAACCATCCGACCCAGCTGAACATCCTCCATTGCAGGCTGCGGCGCTGTTAGCTGCAGTGGCGGCTGCTCATTCTGGGCATGGAGCTCAGACAAGTTTAAGGCCTGGCCCTGTGAGATCGGCTGTGGCTGCAACTGAGTCTCGTGGACTGCAGGCGGAGGCTTTGGCAGCTTCGAAGACGCAGTCGCTGGCGTCTTTTTGCCGCTCAACGCCGGGTGCTTCTTCGCGACTGACTTCATGGTTGAACACAAGAATCTTTCGCTACTAGCTCGTGTAGCTTTCCCTCTTAGTCCGGCTAGCGTGTTAGTTTTGATATAAGGTGGCGAAAACGGCGGTGTGTTTGTCCGATCGATATTCTAGCCATGCATGTGTGCAAATAATATTTGCCAAGCCATAGTGTTGTTTCAAGTTGGCTATTGACTTAAGCGAGAATCGATCCTACTTTCGAGGCTAATGATCACAAAAACTGCTTTGCGAGGCTTCTCAGACTTTGGCTGAAGAAAGTGACAAGCCTAAATGAGTTGATGAGCATAAAGAAAGACGCTCCTACCGGCCTGACTCCAGCATCCTCCAGCGACAAGAAGTCCTTGCTGCCCAGCACACGCAGGTTATCGGTAGCGCCACCAGCGTTTGTTGCCGGAGCACCACCGCCTGTCTCGGTCGCAGCCGCCTGCTGCTTGCCGGCTGCCGTGTCGCCTGCCGTCGACGCAGCCACAGCGTCGGAAGCTGCGGAACCAGCGCGACCGCCGGCGAGACCAGCCTTGCCAACTGACTTGGCCGCCGACTTCTCGTCTTTGCTGTCTTTGACTGACTCGGCGACAAAGGCGGCGTTCGTCTTGCCGTTGCCTGCAGTGCCACCACCGCCAACAGCGGCCGCTTTTAACTTCTGCGCCAGGCCGAGAGGCGGCTTGCCTGCAGCGGTCGCCGACTGCGGTGCCGCGGGGACCGGCCGCTTCGCGCCATTCTGCTGCTGCGTCGGCGCAGGCGTCGACGGTGCGACAGGATTCGGCGATGGCGAAGGAGGCGGCGGCTTTCTGACTGGAGCAGCCGCCACAGGCATCATCTCGATGGCTGAGGCGCCGCCGCTGCTGCTTGACGGCTCCTGGAGCTGCTGCGACGGCGGTGGCTGCGACGGCTGTGGCTGCGGAGGTTGTTCAGGCGTTGCCGAGGTTATTACTGGCTTCTTCTCGCCAACCGTCGACAGGGACGGATTCGGCGCTGCCGGCTGCTGTGGAGGTGCTGCAGCTGCTGTTCGCTTCTTCATAGCGCAGTGGAAAGGGGATTTTTCCTGATCTCTGCGCCAAGTTTCAGACTTCTTAAAAGTTAGACTGAACTCGCTGCATGTGACTTGAACACGCTCTTCTGAAACTGCGCACAATGGGAACCAACCAGCACAATATTCTCCCATTCATTCTCTTTCCATGCCACTTGCTAGTTCATAAAATATATTTTTCCTCTGGGAGATGACGCACAATGAGACTGACAAGCTACAATAGCACTGGCTGCCTCACTGCCTCCCAGTCAAGGGGGTGAAGCGCGGCGGTATCCAGGAAGCGACGAACTCTCGTTGAGTCAACACTGGCGCGCTCACGGCCTCTTTATGGCGCGAGCTGCCCTTGCTCTCCATCATCTGCTTCCATTGCTGGAGCAGTTTTACAATTTAACGAACAATATATGCCTTACTGAATAGCGCAGCTCATGCGCATTTTACTGAGTGCCATGCAGTCAATGACTTGGCCCTAAGAAATAGTCGGCGCATGCATGCCCAATAATGGCTTCCTGGACGGAGGTCTTGGCAAGCTCATTGCTTGGCCCGCAGCATTCAATAGCTCTGCAAGCCATGTCGCCGGGAACGCGATCCCCATGGCTGTCACTGTGTATGCTAAATGTCGAACCTTTTTTAACTAATTGATGAGCATCATTGAGTACGAAACTGACTTTGAGTCCTATTCTGTGCGACAGATAATTGTGAGACAGGGATAGATGAGTGTGAGACAGGGATAGATGAGTGTGAGACAGGGATAGATGAGTGTGAGACAGGGATAGATGAGTGTGAGACGGGGATAGATGAGTGTGAGACAGGGATAGATGAGTGTGAGACAGGGATAGATGAGTGTGAGACAGGGATAGATGAGTGTGAGACAGGGATAGATGAGTGTGAGACGGGGATAGATGAGTGTGAGACAGGGATAGATGAGTGTGAGACAGGGATAGATGAGTGTGAGACAGGGATAGATGAGTGTGAGACAAGGATAGATGAGTGTGAGACAGGGATAGATGAGTGTGAGAAAGGGATAGATGAGTGTGAGACAGGGATAGATGAGTGTGAGACAGGGATAGATGAGTGTGAGACAGATAGATTAGTTTAAGACAGAGATGAGTTTGAGGCATAGAAAGGTAAGTGTAAGACAAAGAAATATTAGTGAGACAGATAGATAGATGAGAGACATAGATATGAGTGTGAGACAAAGAATTGCTAGAAATTAAATAAATTAACATAAAATAAAACAGCTGCTCATAGGTATTAGTCACAAACGTGCCAGTTTTTTATTAACCAGAAAATTAGCAAGTTACAAAAGATTAGCACTGGCTAGAACACTTATATATTTTTACCAACAGTCGCGTCACCTTTGTAACAGACAAAAAGAACTTGACAGAATAGTGAAAAAGAGAAATAAATATACAGCGTTAGCGGGTGATTTTATGCGCTCACATTCTGTCCAGGCATTCTAGAATCATCACCGAGTTGCCGCGCACAACAATCATACCCATCCGCTGCTGCTGCTGCTGTTGCTGATCTGGCCGAAGGATTTCTACAGCCTCGTCTAGCACCAGGTTCATGAACGGATCGAAGCCACGGAGGACGCCACTAATACGGCGCTTGCCATTGAGCTGTATTGAGACCCGCTTGTCAAGATATTTCTTTAGCTCGGGATTCTGGGCTTTGTTCATGCTGGAGCCGGCTGCAGAGTTTAAAGTTGTGCATTTTAATGATGGTAAATTTTCTGCTTTAGTGCAATAGGCTATCAACTAAAACCCCAGAAAATCCATAGTGCATTGTTGCAATAAAAAAAATAATTGATTACACCTACCCCAATCGGGTCAGATGTGCAGCCGACAGCACAGCCGCAGATATTGCGCGGCGCATCTGAAGGCTGCGTACGGCTGTTCAGTCCATGGACTGGGGGGACGCCACACCCACCTTCAATTATCCCAGCTAATGCTGGTAGCTGGTACCCATTTAACAGCTGGGTAAACTGAAGCAATGTAGAGTTAAGTGTCTTGCTAAAGGACACAAATTGTTCCAGTGGAGACGGGAATCGAACCCCCCCCCCCCGACCTTCAAGTCGTGAGTCCGACGCCCTAACCACTAGGCTACAACCTCTCTCTCAGATCTCCAGTGAGATACGCCTGAACAGGCTAGACGGGGTGCCTATTATCCATCAAATTCAAACTCTTTGGCCTCAAAATAACACACGGAACAGAACTCTGCTGTACAGCCAGAGATCCCGCCAGGCCCAACGGTTCTGTGCGCCCTGAGGATTGGGCCGATTACACTGACAACGGCGAGATATCCAGCCGCAAAGTGAATGGCAAGCTGGCTGCCCACGGTGAGGCGCACAACACATGGCCCAACTCGCTCACCGGGAGCATGTCAATGTCGGACAAGACCTATGACATGAGTGGCTTCTATACGTTGGCATGGGCATTGTTCTTCAATGCTTATAATCATCTGATCCCTGGCCACAACATAGTGCCCCCGCCTCAATTGCATTGGCTGGACATGTCTATTGTTGTAAACTTCACCTTTTGTTGTGAAAACCAACTGAGTCTCTCACATTCCTAAAGCTTAATTCTTAAAGCTAAAGCTTTAAGCAAGGTCATATTAATTTTTGCAGAAAAGGCTTAGGGTCTTAAGGGTCAAATTTTAAGGCACAGCAGAGTGTACACTGTCTAACAAAAAAGTCAGGGCAAATGTGCTAAAGTGCCCAATAGACATTGTTGATGAGTTAGCAAGATGGCTGCCAAGAGCAACTAAACCTTTCTGACTCCCTAGGGGCGTGGCTGAAAGGTCACCGAGGCTACCTTCGACGTCACCCAGCTTAGCAGCATCCGCAACAACATGCCAGCTGCCACCCCTAGGGGCCATCTGCAATAGTTTCACCGATGAGCTGGCAGCCACCCAAGCTGCTCTTCAGCACATCTGCACAGCATTGGACATCCCCACTGGAACCATCAACATCACTAAAGTCACCAAAAATTTAAAGTCTAAGTTAGCAGTGTAGCAGACTATTGTGTAGTAGTTGATTTTATGCTTTGTGCAAATCATACATTTTACACAGTGAGTGTGCACTCAAGAGGTCTGCGTTAACAATTTAACGATAAATCCTGACCTGTTGATTCACTAGTGCAACAATAAGGACTACAGCCCGCAAGTATTGAGGCAGTTTACAACCTGGTCTCTATTTCAGTCTGCAAAATTGTGCCTTAAGCAATTGATGTTTTACTGAGGAACGATATGCAGCTAATGTTAAATTTCATTAATTACTATTTGTAATTATTAATTTCATAATGCAAAAAGATTGAACTTATTCACGTGGCAATGCTTGAACATAATGTTTATGTTTTATTTTCTTAGTTTCTTTAAACAATTAATAATTAAGGTGTCTGATTGGGGTGTAAAGGAAATTATAAGAGGACTTAGGGCCAAATAGTCAGAATAGTGCACAACTATCCATTTCCTCTAGGTAACTGCATTAAATATGAAACATGAGAAGCACCCATAGATACAGTGTGTGCCACTTGCTGCAAGTTTGTTAGAGTTGCCTTGACAACCAGTACAGTCATCATTCTCAACACATGGAGGAACAGTGGAAGTGGAATGTAAGCTTTTAAAACTTGTTTAAGCTGTCATTTAATACTGGCTAAAAACAAAATGTTAATGTCTTTCTGTGAAAATTATTTTAGCAGTAAACAATTTTACACCAAATACAAGTCATTTAAATAGTGTGAATGAGCATGTGAATAAATGTGAAAAGCCAAAGTATAGGCTTTTGGTGTACCACTAATGATTTATAAGACATTCCTTTTATTTGTTTTTCACACAAAGTCTAAAGAGAAATTTGATAGCTAGTTAGCTAGTTAAAGTTACTCTGTGTAACAGGGTCACATGTGTATACACTATTAGCAGCTCCAAACACATTGAATGGTGCTTGTCCTTAGGTTGTTTCTCAAACTAGTGTTTGTTTTTCTGACAAACAAATGCCAATTGCAAGTAAACATACCTAAGGAACATGTGCAGGTTGTATAGCTTCGTGCATTTTATCTCTGTTGCACTGTATCTAATTTAATTGCAGTACTGAATATGTCTATACCAAACTCTATTGTATGTAATGGTACATGGAAGAAATTACCTTGTACTGTGTTCCATGAAAAAAGTCTTTACAATGCCATAAAAATACACTGTTTTACTGTGCTTATATTGAGTACTTATAAAATATATTGCTTATTTTTTCTTAGGCTTTCTGTTAACCTTTTAAAATTTCTGTTAATATAGCCAAGATAATTTGTCAGCTCTATTGGTTTTTAAGCTTCAGCTGAATGGCTGCTTTGGAATGTGGCACCAAGATTCTACGAGCCTTGCTTCTTTTACTGAGCATGACACCAATGGTTACTTTGTGGAAACAGACAAGTCTGGTGATCTCCAAGTCAATGCTGATAGTTTTCTTAATTGGAAAGCAGGTGAACAGCTTGTCACAACTAGGGACACAGCAAAGTAGGATGTTTTTGGCCTGTTTGCTATATCTTGCCAGCACAAGTTGATAGTGTACCTTTTGGATAGGGCCTATTGTAAAAAGTAGACAAAAGTCTTAAGGACATAAGAAAGGTTTAAGGTCTATAAGGTTATAAAGATGATATGCATTGATTTTTTTCCCAATCAAATAAAACAACAATAATTTTTTTTATTTTAGCTAGAAATTATCTAGAAAGTTTTTGAATGTCTGCCATATGAAAAAATTGACTGGTAAGAAATGGTATTTACTATTTGTGCTTCACAAAAAGAAAGCTTTTTTAGCTATTGAATGTGTGCTTGTACACATGTATATAAGTGTTTGCCTTAAAGTTATTTCAAGAGACATTGATAGCCTAAAGTATAGTGAATAAAGTGAAAGGAGAGCTATAACCTTAGATCCACTGGTAAGCCCAAGATAAGATGGACTTATGAATAATTGAAGATTGAAGAGTAGGCCCAACTGAAGAGTTAGGCCTATAAGACTTAAGAAAGATTGATAGGCCTTAAAGAATGATAAAGATGTAGCCTATAAAAAGTGATAAAGACTAATAAAGAGTAGGCCTATTTACAGAGATAATAGGCCTATAGTAAAAATTATCAGTGAATAGAAGGATAATTAGGCCTATATAAATATTGGCTATTATTGATCCATTGGGATCAAGACTAAGCAAAGAAGTTAGGCCTACAACAAATTAAGATAACATGTTGAATTATTAAACAAGTGGTCCAAAGCAGTTTGAGGCCAAAATGGCTTTGGCTGAAAATTGCCTTATTGGAATAAGTGGTATTCTTGCAAACAGTGTCCAGCATAGGCCTACTTTTTCTTGTTGTCATGTGTGCTTAGGGTAGGCCCTACCTACACCATGATGCACTAGGTCTATAAGTCAAGGTGGAACGCCGGAATAAATTTTGGAGGGACAATCTATGCGCCGTCTGTGCGCCATCTATGTGCTGTTTCTGTCCCCTAACCCTGACCCTACATAGAAAAGCACTGTATGTTAACCCTAAGGGTATACAATAAGGGTATATGACCCTATGTTACCCTTTGTGTGGGCCACGCTTATGCACCAATGTGCGCCGAGACCCTTTGTGTGCACCATGCTTGTGCGCCAATGTGCACCGAGACCCTAGGCCTAGTGCGCGGGAATTTTCCTCCTCAGAGGCCACCTTCCTGACTATGGCACTAGGTCAGCATGTGAGAACTTGGCTCATCATGTGCAACATACAGGCACAGCAGCCAGTGCAATCCCAACTTCCCAAGCAAGGATATGGATATAGGCTAATTATATAATTGGCCAAATAATATATTAGAGATAGTCACAGAAACGACAGGAAAGCCCTTTTTAACAAAGCAAAAGCACGTAGAGACGTAGAGTTAATTTCTTTGTAGGGCCTATTCAATTTCAGTTATTCCAAATCAAAAATATTTCTACTGTCTTTAAAAATCAATATGCTGCACGCATCAATACGTCGTGCGTATAGTCCTGTTTTGAAGGGACCCGATTTTGAAGGAATCATGAAACATATAGTTCATAATTGTCTTTAGCTTTGCCTAGTTACCTGATTTACCTTGCCTAGTTACCTGATTTACCTTGCCTTGTTACCTGATTTACCTATAGCAAAATTTCACTCGATCTATTTCTTTTATTTTTATTGAACCAAAACTTCGGACCTTCTAGAAATTTTTAAATTCTAAATTTCTATTTTTTACTTTTATATTTATATTTTAATATAATATAGAAATGTTTTAATACAAGAAAATATATACAGCAGTAGAGCCCCCACAAGGGCTGACCTGCAGTCCAGATTGGACAAGGCCGTTTAACAAACAATTGTCTTTAGCTTCGCGTGTAAACGAATTAATTTGGACCGGATTGACATATATTCACATTCACATTCAAACAAGGGCGTTGTAGCTTTGAAAATAACAATTTAATTGCAGCTATTAACAGATTTTCAGATGTAACTAAGAAAAATGTTAAATAAAAAATAATGTAATTTTGTCAATTCGTCAACGAATTCGGCAATCTTTAAAGTTTGCTCAAATCTCTTAGTGTATTTTCTTGTAATTTCAAAACTGCACTTATACTGCAGCAGTCGCAATGAAAATTGACGAAAACTCTGATATGCAACCGAGTTAATTAGATGTGTAAAATTTCGGACTGATTCATCAAAGCGTCTGCGATTTATAAACACACTATGGAGATACAAAACGAAAAAATATATTATATGTGTATTCAATTTATTAAATGTGGTAAAAATATAATTCACCGATTCAAATGTTGTTTTTTTAACTGCAATGCTAAGAATTTATCTAAAAATATTCGGAGTGGTAATTGGCCTTTTCCCGTGCTTCTTTGATATCACTGCATTTCAAAAACGATTAAGTTTGGTTCGGTCCTTGCCTGGCCGCGATCGGTTGGTTGCTTTGAACATGTATATAATGAATGTGTTTGAGTATATTTATTAACCGAAACGAAAAGAGCTGCAAGCGAGACTATTCAAATTTGTATTATCTACGAGTATATATTTATGCAATAAAACTACGGCTTTTGTGTGCCGCTTTTACTAGATGTTCCATGTTCTAGCTAGCAATGGGCTTCAGCGCCAAAAATGTCTCGTGGCGTTGTACAAAATTGACGGTCGACATCGTCTGCACTGCCTAGAATCAACATAGCAGTCCATCATCGCTTCGACCACGAGGCCGACGCGATCGCTGCGCCAATACTTAAGCAGCTGCCGTTGAGCGCCCTCAATATAACGAGAGGACGTCAGGTATAGGGCAAGTCATCAGTGATCTAGTCTAGCCAACTAGCACACCAAGAGCCGGCTATTCCGGCCGGTGTTTGCAATGGCATCTGCCCAATCGTGATCATCAACGTTGCAGTACGAACCCATCAAAGGATGAGCAGTTAGTTGCAGCACCAAGCACCTGGTGCAGTAGTCAAGCACCCGGCAACATACGAGCTATAATGTGTAGGCTCTGCTCTTCGTATCACAGCTATAGCACGCCATTGCGGAGATGTTTCTAGCAGATGGTAAAACACGCGGACTACAGCTCGTGACCAAATGCTCGAGTCAAATGCCAACTACACTATGCATGAGTTAAATAGGAGACGAAAATCAGGTTTAACTGCCGATTCCGCGCCTGATCCTATATAAATCATTCGAAAGATCAAAGGAAAAAACGAACTTGAATGTCTACATTAGAAGCCAGTATACTTGCCCACTATACCAGTAGCAGCTGAAGTAACAGTTCACAATAATCGTAGAACGTCATCTGCAGCAATTCAAATTACAGTAAATTATTATTCGCAACTTCCAGTCAATTATCTGCAATTCACAATAATTTAAGTGAATTACAGTTTAGTTTTTGCATTTACTAAATGAGGTTGTAGCCTTGTGGTAAGAGCGTCGGACTCACGATTTGAAGGTCGGGGGTTCGATTCCTGACTCCCACTGGAACAATTTGTGTCCTTAAGCAAGACACTTAACTCTGCAGTGCTTCAGTTCACCCAGCTGTTAAATGGGCGCCAGCATTAGCTGGGATAACTGAAGGTGGGTGTGTCGTCCCCCAGTCCATGGACTGAACAGCCGTACGCAGCCTTCAGATGCGCCGCGCAATGGCTGCGGCTGTGCTGTCGGCTTTACATCTGGCCCAATCGGACAGGTGTAATCAATTATTAGTCAATTATATATACTATCTTTTTTGCTGGATAACAAAAACAATGCAGTACACTGATCCTTTTGCAGTTTTAGAAAAAAAGATTAATGAAACTACCAGAAAGGAGCTAACTTCTTATAGTATTCAAGACAGTGCCAATAACAGGTGTCATTTGACTTAATTAGAGAAGCCCAGAAAATTGGAGCGCGGCTGATTTAAAAAAAGACGATGGACTAAATTATGCATTGGCGGTAAAAAGCGCAAGAGTAAACTGCATGAGTAAACTGTTATCTGTCAAATCAAGAGACCCTATTCATTTTTAGCAACAAAAATGTTGTCACTCTTATTTGCTGCAGCACTTACAGGTCGCAACATTCGTTCGCGTTTAATTACGGAATAAAAATTACTGAAGGCTATTTGACTCAGACAGTAAACAGCAAATCTCTCTCAGCTTTTTTAAGGGGATTAATTTTCTGACTGTTGGCCTAGCTAGCCTATACCCCGAAGCACAGAGTGCAAACTAGCTATAGTAAACTTACAGCTCCAGTTGTATCAATTGTATCAATGATTCAATATACCCCGAATGCTTTTATATACAAGGTGGGATAAACTTTAAAGAGGCAAGTAAAAATTAAAATTTGACGTGCATCCGTTAAAAAAAACAAAAACGATAAAAACTAAACGATTAAAAAAAGTGGCCTTTAAAATACTTTCCATCGATTTTGAGTGTTGCGTTCTTCTACTTTAGCACTGGTAGTCTTACTAGTTTTCAGTTATTCTACGAGTAATTGTTTAATTTAGGGCTCGAAAAAGTTCAAAACAAAAGACTGGAAACAAAAAATATAACTAAACCAGTCTGGGACAGATTCATAAAAAGTCCGTGGACTGTGGGTGCCGCCACAGCAAATACTGCAGGTATAGCCACTTCTCATCTTGTTGAACTGAAACTATTAACTGAATTAACTGTCTTAGTCTAGAACAAAAATATGAGATTCGAACTCCTGACCTCTCGATCGGAAATTCAAAGCTCTAAAACCATTCGTTTCCAGGTTTTTGTACTGTATAAATCGATATTGTTCACGAGCGATTGGAGCAGCAAAATAAGGTGAGAAATTCGCGTCGAAACGTTCGACTCGTGGCCAAGAAGACGGCAAAGTTGAGCATGGAGTCCACACCGATCAGCGTGTTGCTGATATGCTCGGTCAGCGAGTTCTCAAGACCCAGTAAAACGAAGATACTGCATGGTGTCTCTAACAGAACAAACAGGACAGCAACTGAGGCGATGGTGATAGTGGCCCTGAGCACAACGTTGCTGCTGTGACTGCTATGACTGCAGCTGTTGCCAGTCAGCAGGGGCTGCTGAAGGTGCTGACAATGCTGACTCCGGGTGGACTGGGACCTGAAATCACAGTGAAATCCGGCTTTTAGCTGCCGACCACTTAGTCAGAAGTTCAAAATTCAAAATACTAGCCTTCAGAGGCTGCTGCAAAATTCATTGAACAATAAGCCTACCTTGTAACTGAGCAACGAAGCTGTTGCAACTGTTGCTGCTGCTGCTGCTCCTGCTGCTGCTTTTTTTGATGTTGTTTTGGTTGTTCCTGCTGCTGATATTGTTGTAGTTGTTGTTGCTGCTCCTGCTGCTGCTCCTGCTGCTGCTTTTTTTTATGTTGTTTTGGTTGTTGCTGCTGCTGATATTGTTGTAGTTGTTGTTGCTGCTGCTGCTGCTGCTGCTGCTGCTCCCACTCTATGGACGGCGACTGACGCATGACTGATGGACCTCTGAGCGTCGCGTTACGCGTCCTGAAAGTCACGGAGACCGCTGCAGCGGCATTGGCGGATCTGGGCGGGCTGGTCCTGTTCCATCGGTTGCGGGCCAGATCGGCGGCCATCACCAGCGAGGCGGCAAACACTAGCAGGCTGGGCACCGGCGCCTGCACGATGATGACGAAGCGCAGCAGGTGCCGGCTGGGGGCGAAGGCGGCGTGAACCCGCAGGCCAGTGAAGACGACGCCCAGAGCTGCGCAGGCACAGAAGCACCTGAGAGGTGAGATCAGACGCTATCAATTAATATCCGCCCACCTGATTAGTAATTAGTGATTACTAGCGAAGCGAGTAGGCAGTTCAGCCTAACCTCCGTGAGTACACCCAAGGAAGATTAGAGATTTTCTCTAATCATGATTCGCAGTTTTATACGATGAAAATGAATCCTATAATTTAAATTTTCATGAGCTTGATCTTGATCTTGCATTCTACGAGCGATGATCTGATATTGGAAGACCATTGAGTAACGTACTGATTTTAAACCAGCTCAAGGAAGCTTGCAGCCTTTTGGTTACAGTTAGAATCTCCCTGGTCCGCCACGCAACTATTTTGCTTAAGTGACTTTCTTTGATTTAGCTATAGGCGTTGAATGCCTTGGTAATTAAGAAAAAGAAACAAATTGTGAGGGCTTAAGACGCACCTGGTGTAGAGCTTCTTGGTGAACAGCGTGCGAGCGGTGAACGGCCACAAGATGACGAAACAGCGGGCCAGAGTGAACGCCGCGATCCACCAGTTTCTTAGAAACAGGCCGGCGTTCGAGGGAGCGAAAGTGGCCACGCAGAGCCACATGAGGCCGGATCCACCGCTGCCGACTTCACCGGCTTCCATCGTGGCGTTGCCGCCGCCAACGGCAGGCGAAGGCGCCCCTTCGCAAACTCCACTGACAAGATTGCTGATCGTGAAGGCCAGGTGACTCACGTCGAACAGGAACTCGCTGGCTGACAGAAGCAGCAGGCCGAGCAGCGAAGGAGCTCTCGACGCGGCGAATAGGCGACGGAACAGGTGCGTAGCGCACAGGTTGAAGCAGGTGGAGACGATATTAATGCACAGCTGGGTGCTGAGCCAGGCAAATCGAGAGTTGTCCGACGTCAGTTCCATTGTTAAATTAGTAACTCCTCGTACCTACCACTTGAACGTTTTTGTTTAAAGAATGTGCTCAAAATTGTTAGAGACACTGTCAGAGCAACAGGAGCTGTAGCTAAGCAGCTGCATGAGTCCTTCGAGATAAGTGCGTATTCAATCCGTTTATATTTAATTTACACAGCTGCAACCAATCGCAGAGCAGAAGCTGCAGTTCGCCTTCAGGACATCAGCCAATGGCCAAATTTTCTGTCGAATTTGCCAGCGGAGACCATCACACAGTCCAGCTCACATAGCTGACAGTTTTCACCCATTCTATATAAGAAAAAACCAAGGGATAAAACTTCCTTTCTTGACACCGATGATGGCCTAATCCACTGATCCGTATCTCCTCCAATGGGTTGGGTTAACTTTGAAACCGATCGAAGTACTTATGTGAATAGACTGTATAGCATAGGAGGATTAATAAGCTATAAAAACAATCGCCTAGGGGGGTCGGTGGCAGAGCGGATAACGCGTTTGCCTCTCGCATCACGGTCCCTAAGTACGATTCCATGGCGAGGCCACATTTATTTGTGGCGCAGCCGCGGAGAGAAGGCCTGGGGGCTTGTCGTGCAATTTACGCCCTTGAGGGCCAACCTCCAAGGCACAGTGAAATGTACACTGCCTGACGATGGGAAAGTCAGGGCAGATGTACACACCTGTGTGAGCGTGTGCCTGCGTGCGTGTGTGCTCAGGAGTCAGCAAAATGGGCAGAATTGCTTCCTCGCTGGCTGCGGGTCTAGTGTCACTAAGTGATGAGCCATTGCCCGCAGCCCTCCTGCAATTATTATTATTATTATTATTATTATCGCCTTGATCCGATCCAGATTTTAAAAGTACAAAGATCTCCCAAAATATTCAACCAATCGCCATGAGATAATCCAGAACAATAAGGGCACACATTTCTCGGTCTATCCGATTAAACAACTTCCAGAATCACAAAACATCGGCATCGTCCAGATATTCGACCATTCGAAAAAACGTTGGAGTCTAAGGTGGCAGGAACCACAAATGTAGGCTTATTTCTTCTGCCCTCAACGTTTTACCATGTTTTATCATGTAACCATATCGGCTGTCCTTGGTAACTATTTTTCAGTAACCAAACTGTTGTTTTTTTCCTAACCAATATGGATTCACCAAAAAGTTTACACAGAGCAATCGTACTTGTTCTTGTCGCCGATGCTGACTCGGACGGCTTTGTAAGTCAGTTCATCGAAAAGGGCGGAAAAATATCATGTATATGGTGTACTTTCACGAAAATCGGTCATTCAGTTTGAGAGCTGTCAAAGGCTGTGTAGAGCTGTTAAGTCCATGGACTGGGGTGGGTGCCACACCCCTCACATATCACAAAACGGTACATAGTGTTGACCCTGGAAAGCAACATCAGAGTTACAGACACTCTCTAACCTCACTTCACTCTAACCTCAACACCTGCATATAGTCATCTATTTGGGTTGTATCAGCGTAGATTCAGCTCGATAATGTTGAACGATTTTTGTCTCGACCATCGCTGCAGTCGATTCCCTTCGAAGCAAGTTTTTTTCAGTTCGCTTGCAATGGACTGTATGAGCGATGGTAATATCCATCTACATTTCTTTTCCCGGCTTTAGAAATAATCTTTATCGACTCGTTTTCGCAAGCAACCCAAATTATAAATTATCTGCAGTTGCTTGTACACACTTGTGAGTAGTACACAAGCTTATACAGCTTCAGCGTTTACTTCTGATGGCCGATCAATAGCTCATATAGCTACATGAGGTTCCTTCAACATTGATCTCTAACACACATCAAAATGGTGTACCGACATACATTTCACTGTTGTGCAAAACGGTATTGAGTTTCGCTACAGTCGATCCACTTCTGTTTGCTGCAAGACTGCAGGAAGCCATGTGTACTATGCTCATGTGTACTCCTGTGTAGCTATGAGCAACAAGACTTTGTAGCCCGACTAATTAAAAAGCAGCGTAGCTTCTGATCAGTATAACTGCCTGTCTGTCAGTAGTCCAGTGTGCGATATTAGGCAAGGCATACAGTGCAGTACACACTTAATTTAATTGCGTGGGATGCGGCAATTAATTGATCCTCAGTTGATTAAAGTTTTAAAAAGTGTCCTATTATTGATTTCCATACTGCATCCAGGAATGCCTTACGCTCGTAGCATACTTCCGCGAGAGACTGTTCAGCTCAAGTACGTCTAAGAGCACGCTTCGTCGAGCAGGACGGACACGAGCCTTGCGGGTCAGCGCGGCCAGGTTTGTTAATGCGGCCGGCGGCAACAAGCGTGCATGGCTTCTCCGCCGTCGCGAGACTCACGCCTACACAAATTTCATTCAGCTATTTTGGATAATCCGAGCATATTTACTCTTTCTTTATTCTCAATAAAGCCAGGATGACTGCTGATTGATGAGCGCGAGTGGCAGAGCGGTCTAGCACGTTTGCCCTTGTGCAATCATAGTGATTGCACAAGCGACAAACGTCGCTGAGCTCGATTCCGCGGCGAGGTAACATTCATTTGGGGCGCAGCCACGGAGAGAAGGCTTGCGGGGGCTTGTCTTGCAATTTACGGATTAAGAAGTGGATGAAACGAATATTTATTGCATCGTTCATGAAATCAACATAGTCGTGAAAAAACATGTGACACGGAATGTTAAGACGAACAGTACGTCAGTACTAATTGAAGGGATAAAAACACGAGCAGAACTCGCTTATAACTTGGCTTTCACCGGAATTTATTGTTTCCGCTGACAGTTTTCTCTAGAAGAAAGGGCATGCAGCAGCCGCGACTGGAATAATAAGTCAGCCCGCCATGGCTGATTTGCATTTTCGCACGAGCGGCTTGCGAGAGGAAACTGCGCGAATGTTGGACGGCAATACACTAATATAATAACACAGCTCTGTGAGCTCAACGGTTGAGTAGTTCATTGATCAGTAATTAATCACTATGATTGTGTAACTTATTCACTGTAACTTTGATTACAGTTCCATGTGTTCTAACATTAGGTTCTAATATGTCTTCGATTAGCAATCAAGTATTGTCACAAGGAGAGCAAGATCGATTCCTGTTTAGTTTCAAACATTAGCTCACATGGCCTTGCCGGATTAACATTAGGTTGAGCCAAGCCATTGTGCCGCCCGCTTTTATACCAAAGGAGGACGAATTCCATCCCATAAAGAAATTTTTCTCAGTGCCTGAATGCTAACAGCGTTAGGTGGTGACTATTGGTTGACAGACAGCGATAGCGTCCCGTTGGAGAGCTGCGCCTATTACGAGCGTATTTAGGCTCGTTCAGTGAATTTGGAGAAATTCGCGTCAGGGTGTCCATAGTGGCCTATTTCCACCAGTTGTAGCCCTTGAAGGTCCAGCAGTCTGTCTAAGTAAGGTGGCTGACCACCGAAGACGAAGATGATGCAGGCACATTCGGGTGGCATGCTGATAAATTTTGAAGGCCTGGCAAGGCCGCACTGAGGCGCAGTGCTTATTCGTGTATAGGGGTGTATGAAATACACTAGCGCTTATGGGAAAAATCAGACCTTCGGCCAGAACCGTTGAATATCCCGACGCTCTGAAGAGCTGGTGACTTGATTCTTTCAGAAGATGCGCAACAAAAAGTTGGTCCGAGTTCTTGAGTTTCGTGTGCTTGCGCTGCTCCGTTCGTGTGCAGCACAAAAATGTCAGTGGGAAACCCCCAACTGGTACCTAGTTCAACTGTCGTTAGTCCGAACAGTCTTCGGACTCCTACAGACTCGGACACATTCAAAGCAATCGTCCTGCATCAAGTGTATCGTGTGTACTCCGACTAGTCAGTGATGATTGGTGAAAATTTCTGATTGGTTAATCCAATGCCGAGAATCATTATTCGGAGCCTTTTGACTTTAGAGAGCGCTTTCAAAATTCACTGAAAATCTAATTACTTAGGTTAATAAAAATAAAAAAAGGATTCAATAACGAAGGATAATCTAACATTGTCGAATTTATGAGCAGAAGTTCACACAATGCAACTTGTGTATTTGCATACTGTGCAAGCGTATTTTCATGGACAGTAATAAGGTTTATAAAATTGTACTTAACGAGCAGTGAATGCTTCTGTTGTGCACCCATTGCTTCGAAGTCTTGTCTGACATCCTCAAACTAAAATCGACAAAGCAGGTAACAAAAGAGAATTACTATAATTATCCTGAATAAATTTTGTAATGCAACTAACTAGTTGTCGAAAACAGACAGCAAATACCTAATTGATGAGCTAATGAGCACAGCCTCAGACCTCCTTGACCTGCTGCACCTCAGGAGACCGGTGACTGCCGTCGCAGTATGGCGGATTTTTTGTCCGCTTGCACTGGCACAGCCACACGGACTTGTCCTCTTCCAGGCAGATCTTCAGAGGCCTGTAGTTGGGATAATGGACTGAGTAGTGGCCGGCATCCACCAGCTTGTTCACCCGCTTGTGATGCCCGTCACACAGTGGCTGAGAATGAGACAGGCCGCAGGTGCACCACCAGTACACCTTGCCGGCCTTGGCCTCAAACCGAAACGGCTTCGTCTTCTGAATCATCGGCGGCCTATTGAAGCTCGGCGTCGGCTTGTAGCGGGGCGTCTCCGGGTGAGGCCTGGGCAGCCGGTCGCCCGTGTTGACGTCGAAGCGCTCGTGAAAAGGCAGAACTAGCGAGCCGGGCATGAGGAAGCGGCCCCATCGGACCGGCTGGCCGCACAGACCCGACCGGCCAACGCTGCTGCTGCTGCCGCTGATGCTGCCTGACAGTGGAAGCAGATTACGGAGCAGCATCTGGCTTCAAGGTGCTGGTTGCTGCAATAACAATGAAAATAATTGCAGAAGGGCTGCGGACAATAGCACATTATTTGGTGACACTAGACACGCAGCCAAAGAGGAGGCAATTCTGCCCCATCTCGCTGACTCCTGAGCACACGCTCACTTTCTCATCGTCAGGCAGTGTACACTCTCACTGTGCCTTGGAGGTTGGCCCTCAAGGGCGTAAATTGCACGACAAGCCCCTCTAAGCCTTCCTTTCGTGACTGCGCCCCAAATAAATGTGGCCTTACCGCGGAATCGAACCTTGGTGCGAGAGGCAAACGAGTTAACCGCTGTCACACACACCCCTGCTATCTGCTGCAAGGCAACTACTTATTTGTACTTCTACGCTAATATCGTCTATACTAATTTCTAGGGGAGCTAAGGGGCGCAGTAGAACTCTGGCGAGGGTCAACCCTTACTGAAAAAGTCAGTGCAAATGTACACCCCCTGCGTGAGTGTGTTCTCATGGGTCAGCGGAATTGGTAGCATTGCCTCCTCGCTTGTTGCGGGTTTAAAACTGCACTAATGAAGAAAATGATAAGAAAAGGAAAATAAAAAAACGACCAGAGGAAATATTAGGCCACTATAAACAAAAATGGTGGCAATCCTTAGTCGATGGGAATAGCCCGACAGACAAGGCGGGGGTTAAGATCCATTGATCAACAGTCCCATAGGCCCAGAAAATTATGCATACTTATGAAGTGGCCAAGCTAGAAGCAGTTTGGAATGCAATCACATTCATAATCTGAAACCGACAAAAAGAAGCGAGCCTTGACTGTTGCGCCTATCAGATAAGTGCCACGGATACGAATGAGCCAATCCGTAAACAAGCCTGAAAGACAGCGCGAAAAATCTACTAGCGCTGTCGAGCCAACACAAAAGTACAAAAGCCAGTCTGTTGAATATCTAACAGGATCTCACAAGAACTATATGGGAAACAAAAACACACTTCCGCTACTGCAAGAAGCAATTTCTAAGCACTGAGGCGGCAAGGACAAGCTACTCTATGACGTCATGCACGAAACGGAAGGACAGAATAAAAACAAGCGATGGAAATCTAGATAAAAAAACGGGAATTCATACTCAACACTGCTCAGGGCTATCCTTTACAGTTGCGCTCAGTTTAGACAATGGGCAAAGCTTCTCTTTAATACAACTAGATTATTTGTTAAAATTTCTCTAGCAATCCCTAGCAGTCCATTGCATTCGGCTAGGTTAGAAATTTGGGTGGGTGTACGGGCTTCCAGTCCACGGACTGAACATATGTACACAGCCTTTTTAAATCTGTGCCGTAGGCTTTAAATATAGTATAACAAAGCCATAATCACGTAAACTCGTGTTAAGTTCATAGCGCTACTAGAAAGTTCACTGATTTTCTCAAATGAAGGTTGAGAAAAAACTTGCACATGGAAAATAAAGAAATCGAACTTCACTTGGTACAAAGCAGGGGCAAAACTAAACGAACTGGAAAATAAAGTTGACAGCTAATATAAAATGGACTCTAGGCAGTCGCTGCCTAGGAAATTGGCTTGCGAAATTGCACAGCGAGCAATTAAAGAACTAGGAAAGGATTAGGAAAGGACTAGGAAAGGACTAGGAAAGGCTACTCGAGTGGAAGCAGAGGAAAATGAAGTCAAGCAAAGTCGATATATGGATTGGCTGTAAAGTGCGAGCGGCCATAGAAGTCCTGGAGACTGGAAAGTGAAAGACGGAAATGGGGCACGCGCGATGCCAGATAATCTGGGAGGCTGGGGCACAACTACAAGGATGAAGCTGGTTGGCTGGTCTGAGACACAGCAGCTAGACAGAGGGTCCATCAATGTCGCAAAATCGTTGTAAAATTTTACATGGAGGGTGAGTGGCTGAGCAGTTCGCCTCATGCTCTAAAGGTTCCTGAGCTCGATTCCGCCGCTAGAAGGCTTTGGGGCTTGTTGTGCTATTCAGGGCAGATGTACACACCTGTGTGAGCGTATGCCTGCGTACAGTATCTGTGTGCGTGTGTGCTCAGGAGTCACCAAATGATGTGCCATTTCCCGCTGCCCTACTGAAACGGGATAGTTTAAACTAGTGTAGAAGTACTAAAACATTTAGTTTTTGTTTATGAGGCCATCCAACAGGGACAACAAGGACTTTTAAAACGATGGGACAGAAGTGGGGGGAAAAATAGTGAAGATCAATCGAATTTTCAAATAAGATGCGTTTGACTGCAGAAAAAAATGTTATTAGTGATTTTTTTAAATACTCGACAGACGGCAGAGACAAGCGATGAGGGCGAGGAAGAGGACAGAGCTTATCGTGTCTGAAGCAGCTGGCATGGCTCAACATGGCTCAAAGCAACGCATGTGGAGTATGGCACAGACTGATAATTTGAGATCAATTTTTTCTGGAACTAAGCCACGCAATTTTCACTTGAATGGGGAAAGCAATTAAGGGCTGCAGCTGAGCACGAGTTGGCGGCATTGTGGGCGCTGGGAAATACACGACGTCGCTAATGAGATCCGAAATAGCAAATAATAGTGCACGGGTTTAGGAGGCACTGTAGTACGTCGTACGTGCACCCAGCAACTAGAAAGGTGGGCAACGAAACGACAAGACCATTTTTAACTAAAAAACATTATCATACTAACCCAGGTGGGCCCGTCAATTAATTTCAGCAATACTCATTGTTGATTAACAAGATTTCGAAACCCTGAGTCCTGATAAACAGGTCCGAATTAGGAAGATCGAATTGCAGAGCGGATGTGAAAATATTAGTCATTGGGTAGAGATCTAGTGCCACTTTGAGTAGAGAATCGGGATTTGGCCCCAGTTTGAGTTGAGATCTGGCCAGAGCTTGAGTAGGGATATAGCCTCAGCTTGAGTAGGGATCTAGCCTCAGCTTGAGTAATGATCTGCCCGCAGCTTGAGTAGGGATCTGGCCTCAGCTTGAGTAGGGATCTGGCCCCAGCTTGAGTAGGGATCTGGCCCCAGCTTGTGTAGGGATCTGGCCTCAGCTTGAGTAGGGATCTGGCCCCAGCTTGAGAAGGGATCTGGCCCCAGCTTGAGTAGGGATCTAGCCTCAGCTTGAGTAATGATCTGCTCGCAGCTTGAGTAGGGATCTGGCCTCAGCTTGAGTAGGGATCTGGCCTCAGCTTGAGTAGGGATCTGGCCTCAGCTTGAGTAGGGATCTGGCCTCAGCTTGAGTAGGGATCTGGCCCCAGCTTGAGTAGGGATCTAGCCTCAGCTTGAGTAGAGATCTAGCCCCAGCTTGAGTAGGGATCTGTTCCCAGCTTGAGTAGTAATCTCGCTTCAGCTTGAGTAGGGACCTGGCTTGAGTAAGTCGTTCTTAATTTCGAAAATCTAAGAACCATTTAAAGAGAGACCTGACAGAAAATCAACACCAAATATCAATTAGGGAAGACCAGTTTTCTGAATTAAAATGCAGTTTAAAAAAGGCGTTTTGATTGAAAATTCTCAAAAGAGCGTTTTTGTCATTTTTTAATTCTAGTTTTAATAAAGCAGTAGATTTAAAAGTAGGGTCCCGACAAACTAGTCAAGGTCGGGCATCAAAGAGTTCCCAAAGCTCATCAGAAAAATTAAATCCAATTCACGGAGAGAGACAGATAGAGGAGCTACTTAGACCGGAAAAAAATAAATGAAGCGAGATTAAGCGAGGCGAACAACGCAATGGATAAGAGTATTCAAAGAAATCTTTCCGGGGCAGGAAAAGTACCCCGGGGCGGCTGGAGGCGAACTATTTTCTTGGAAAATAATTAAAGAAGTCGGGGCGTAAAATTTGAATATCTAGAATTTCTTCATTTGTTAGGATTGGCAAATCAGGACGGCCGCTTTGGCAGGAAGCAGACAAAATGAGAAGGCCCGTGCAGTTCAGCTGACCAGGCGAGCATCAGATTTAAGGAGAAAGCTTAATGAGATGAGAGAATTGTACACGTACGAATTGAAAAACTGCTGCGATTAAAAATAATTACTTGGAAAGATGGATAAGTATAGGATAAAGGCGAAGCGGTCTAACGCGTTTGCCCCTTGCAACGATCTTCCCGAGCTCGAATCCGCGGCGATGCCACATTTATGACAGCTTAAAGGAAAGAATTCGAAAATAATTTGCCAGTTTCCACAGCCTTCATGCAAATATTAAACTATCATTATTGCCAGGCCCACCTAAGAAAAAGTCTTTGAAATAAAAAAAGGAAAAATCACAACAAACAATTTGTCATCGGCTGGCCAAGTCCATAATCAGCAAAGCCAGCGCTTGATTTATTAATAAGCTGCAATTCGCTTTAATGCTACTTAAAGTAGCAGTCGGAATAGCAAAGCCGGAAAGCAAACGAAAAAAAGAGAAATTTAGAATAATAGCGAGCTCACCACAACCCTAAAGACCACTAGGTTGAGAATGAGGGACTTTTGCAGTTACCTGTCAATTTTATCCACTTAACAAATCCAATAATATGACTTCTTGTCAACTAAAATCGTTGTAGTCTAGTGCTTAGAGCGTCGGACTCACGACTTGAAGGTCGGGGGTTCGATTCCAGATTCCACTGCAACAATTTGTATCCTTTAGCAAGACACTTAACTCTGCATTGCTTCAGTTCACCCAGCTGTTAAATGGGTACCAGCATCAGGTGGGTGTAATTGAGGGTGGGTGTGTCCCCCCCCCCAGTCCATGGACAGCTGTACGCAGCGCATGGACTGAACAGCACAAACAACGTACCTGTCACATGAGCTAGGATAAGAAGCTTAAACAAAGCCGCTAGGCAAGGAAGTAAATGTTGAGAAAACGGCGCAGGAGTAACTATGACGATACACAAAAGGGAAAAGCGTGTTTTATTTCCTAACTCTCGAAAAAACATGGGTGTACGGTCCGAGTAACTATAACCGCGTTAGAAGTGCAATTTGCCTCGTCATCGGCAAAGCCGTGTGTCAATAAAGCGCGGCTATTTATCCAGGCGACAGATAGGACCGGCGCTGACCATCTTTAAGTCAACCTTTGGGCCAATCAGATCCCGGATATTGTTAATGCCGTACTTGATCATTGTGGGCCGCTCCAGTGACAGGCCCCAGGCGATGACGGACACAGACTCCGGCAGGCCCATCGGCAGCAGCATCTCGGGTCTGAAGACGCCGGAGTTGCCAATCTCCACCCACTTGCCAAGGCCCTCGTGGTAGGAGAAGATCTCCATGCTGGGCTCGGTGTAGGGGTTGTAGGCTGGCTTGAAGCGCAGCCTGCGAATGCCCAGCTTGTAGAAGAACTCGCGGATGACACCCATGAGGTGGCACAGGTTCAGGTTGTAGTCGGCGACTAGGCCTTCGATCTGGTGAAACTCGGCCAGGTGGGTGGCGTCCAGAGACTCGTTGCGAAACACTCGATCGATGCTGAAGTACTTGGTAGGCTGGAACTGCGGCTGCTGCGACAGCTGGTAGAGCATGCGGGCGCTAACAGCCGTGGTGTGCGTGCGAAGGATGTTCTTCTGCGCCTCCTGGGGAAGCGGAGAGGGTGTGGGATTTGAACTGACTGGGATTCGAGTTGAAAGGAATTTGAGTAGAAAGGGGTTTGAGTAGAAAGGGATTTTAGTTGAAAGGGATTTGAGTAAAAAATGGATTTGAGTTAACAGGGATTTAAGTTGACAGGGATTTAAGTTGACAGGGATGTGAGTTGAAAGGGATTTGAGTTGACAGGGATTTGACTTGAAAGGGATTTGAGTTGACAGGGATGTGAGTTGAAAGGGATTTGAGTTGACAAGGATTTGAATTGACAGGGATTCCAGTTGATAGGGATTCCAGTTGATAGGATTCCAGTTGACAGCAACTCACGGACTCCTTCCAGTCGTAGTTGTAGCCGATGGAGCCATAGCCGCCGCTGCTGTGCACCCGCTTCACCCTGTCGAGGTAGCCGCCAGCCTGCTCCGCCTCCAGCCTGCACGCGGCCGGGTCATTTAGGAAGAACGTGTCGTGCGCGTCTCGCGCCGGATGCTGCTGCGGCTGGAACAGGGCGTCGAAGTTCCAGAAGCTGCTCTCAACGTAACGGTTGGTGGGCATCTCCTGGAAGCCCATCTCCAGGAAGATCTGGCGGAACTCGGCGCGCACCTTTAGAAGCGGGTGCAGGTGGCCGCAGTCGGGCTGCTGGCCCAACGCCTTGAAGTTGTAGGCCTTGAAGGTCAGCGACTTCCATGCTCCGGTGGCCAGCATGTCAGCGGTCAGCTCGGTCTCCTCCTTGGCGAGGGTCAGCGTGAAGTCCCGGCCCCTGCATAGCAGAGAGCAAACTAGTGGTTGCTAATGCCAAGGCTTGAGTAGGGATCTAGCTTCATCTTTAACTGGGTTCTGGCCTCATTTTTTGGGGATCCATTTATTCATAAGTAGGGATCTAGCCTCAGATTGAATAGGGATTCATCCTAAGCTTGAGCAGGGATCTGGCCCCATATTGAGTAGGGATCTGGCTTCAGCTTGAGCAGGGATCTGGTCAAAGTTTGAGTAGGGATTCATCCTAAGCTTGAGTAGGGATGTGGTCTAAGTTTGAATAGGATTCATCCTAAGCTTGAGCAGGGATCTGGCCCCAGATTGAGTAGGGATCTGGCTTCAGCTTGAGTAGGGATGTGGTCTAAGTTTGAATAGGGATTCATCCTAAGCTTGAGAAGGGATCTGGCCCCAGATTGAGTAGGGATCTGGCTTCAGCTTGAGTAGGGATCTGGCTTCAGCTTGAGCAGGGATCTGGTCTAAGTTTGAGTAGGGATTCATCCTAAGCTTGAGCAGGGATCTGGCTTCAGCTTGAGTAGGGATCTAGCCTCAGATTGAGTAGGGATTCATCCTAAGCTTGAGCAGGGATCTGGCCCCAGATTGAGTAGGGATCTGGCCTCAGCTTGAGTAGGGATCTGGCCCCAGCTTGAGCAGGGATCAGGCTTCAGCTTGAGTAGGGATCGGGCTTCATCTTGAGTTGGGATCTATCCTCAGATTGAGTTGGGATCCATCCTAAGCGAGTAGGGATCTGGCTTCATCTTGAGTTGGGATCTATCCTCAGATTGAGTAGGGATCCATCCTAAGCGAGTAGGGATCAGGCTTCATCTTGAGTTGGGATCTATCCTCAGATTGAGTAGGGATCCATCCTAAGCGAGTAGGGATCAGGCTTCATCTTGAGTAGGGATCAGGCTTCATCTTGAGTTGGGATCTATCCTCAGATTGAGTTGGGATCCATCCTAAGCGAGTAGGGATCAGGCTTTAGATTGTGTTGGGGTCTATCCTCAGATTAAGTAGGAAAATGGCCTCAGCTAGAGTAGAAACAGTGACTATGTATGAGCAAAGCCTTGTATGAGTTTGAGGGATTTGGTGTTAGAGATAATATTTGTGAATAAAGGTATTAGTGAGGATCAACTTATCAAGGAACGCTCTATAAGTTGGTGGTGACTTACTTGGCCACCCTGTAGACCGTCACGCGGCCTTCCTGCACCAGCTTTCGCTTTTTCAACTCGGCCCGCTCCTCTTGCGTCACATCGTCCAGGCTGAGAGCGGCCACCAGCTGAAGACAGTCGCGGACACGGTCAGCCACCGAATCAACCTGGCGATAGACTCGAGGCCCGCCAGGAGCCGCCTTGTCCAGCCGGATCCAGCGGTTCGCTAGCGCCTGCGGTCATGTTTCCAGGTGCAATAAAATTAATTGTTGTGATTTAATAGTTTTCTATGTACTGCATTTTTCGGTGAACTTTGAGTCGCTTACCCCCTGCTCCTGTGCTCTGCGCCTGCCTGCCTACAAATTTCTCTCACCCCTGGCGTCTGATTGGTTGAGCCAAGACGTTTGCGTACCCCGGTTATTGTTATCTCTCGTTCCTGCCCTCTCATTGGTTCGCGTCTCGCCCAGTTGTCTCATTGACCCTGCGTGATTGGCGAGGCTGCAACTAGTTCTCTCTCATGCTGTTTGTCTGCCCTGCAGCTTAGCCCCCCTGGGTGAGCAGGTATTATTTATTGGCGTGCGCGCGCTCGTTCCCCTCTGGCGAGACTGTTTTGGTTTTGTTTGAGCACTCCAACCACAGCCTACTCTGAAAATACATCAACTAAGCCAGCTCTCCCGAGCGCAAACCAGAACTGCTAACCTACGTAAGTGTCGTTCTGCCTCTGTCTTTTCGGGTTCAGTCACTAGGACTTTGTCACCAGGGCCTGTGCATTCGTTGCGACCTTGGTTGCCGGCTTACTGCCTGTGCGTCTAGTGCGACAGTAGGCCGACACATAGTAGGACGTAAGTGCTGAACCTCCCTGCTCGTCCTGAGCGAGAGGCGAAGCCGGCTGGCCCGTCTCGGGACACAACATAATTGTTTTTATTTTTAATTACACCTTTCCCAAGCTAGTCCAGTTTTGCAGCACAAGGCACAGCCGCAGCTATTGCGATGCGCACCTGAAAGCTGCGTACGGCTATGGACTGGGGGGGACGCCAGGCTAGACCCACACTATTTTCCACCTGGTAAAAGACCACTGAGATATTTCAAATACTAAATTTCAAAGCCGTCCGAGTCAGCATCGTCGAGACATTCAGCGATTCTTGTCGAAGACCCCTGGTGACAAGGACAACTAACATTGCTGTGTACAAACCTCTTTTGCGAATCGATATTTGTTCAAAGTGAAAATATTACGAAACTAATCAATCCAAAATAGTCAACAAGGGATAGCCGACATGGTTACATTAGGAAATTTTGTGACCACAAAAAACTAAGTCTACTTTGGTGGTTTAAGTCTACTCATTGGATAGAGCGGAAAATTTTCTGCATGACGTGTTCTGCATGACGATTGGTTAAATATTTTTGGAGATACAGAAAAAAGAGAAATGTGGGTGATTGAAATACCCCCGTGATCTTCTTACTGAACTAAATACTCCGCCTGATGCTCCTACTTATTTTACAGCTGGGCGAATTGAGGCAATGCTGAAGTTAAGTGCCATGCTAAAAGACACAAAAGATTCCAGTGTAAGCCTCGAATCGAACCCCCGACCTTCAAGATGCGAGTCCGACGCTCTAACCCCCAGGCTAACTAAACTAAAGACCTACTAAGGCATGAACCAGTTTCGGAAAGGTTTATCTCAACTTTCTATTTTGTTTTATTACCTTGCTAAAACCGATTTTCGCATTGGGCACCCGCTGCATGAGGTCGCTCTGAGGTGCGCCTTCATCAGGCGGCACACTGGCAAACAGGATGGCCTCGTGGCTGCCATTGTCAGCAATCTGGCGACCCTCCTCAGTCAGTTCCAGTCGGCTGGTCACCTCTGGCTGTGCAGAGATCACCTGATGGCAAGCCAGGTAAGGCAAGTCATATATAGAAATCTGTAGAGCCCTTGGTATCGTCAACCCAATATACAATCATGAAACTGATTTTTTCATGAACTGAATGATATTATATACAAATTTGATAGAGTACTTAAGGCACAGCAACTGTACCAATAATACTTATGGAACCAAAAGTTTGATACTCCAAAACTCTATATCTAAATTGCTGGCTGCCCAGCCAGGCATATATATATTGGGCTTAAAAGTGATATAGCCACTTTCTACAAAGGCCAACTAATGGTATAAAAAACAACAGGTTTAATATACAATAAACTCCATTGTTAAAAATGCAGCTATTATATACAACAGGCTACTAATCAAATATACTACATTGAACTAGTTAACATAGACACATTGTCTTTTGTCAGGAGTTTTTTCTGTTAGCTCTGACTAATTAACTAATTATTGTATTTAATAGTAAGAATGATATTTAAAACCTGCTATCTCCCTGTTTTTGGCTACAGACTATTTTATTTGTAGTTTAAACTGGTGCTTAATCTATGAGCATGGATTCTATTTCTAGTTGTATTTTAATTCTAGTTTCTAGGTTCTTGGTTTAGGCTCTAAATTTATGTGGTTGCATCTTATATATTATATTTCACATGTCCTATACTTTAAGAAATGTTTAATGGAAGGTACATAGCTATGTATACAATCCTTTAGGGATTAAAAAACTTTTCAATGTTGTTTAAGAGCAGATTTAAATTAAAATTAAAATAATTAAATACCACAAACTAATAATGACTAAAAATTTTCAGGTAGGCAAAATGTATTACAATGCATACTCTACCTTTTTGACTAAAGTGAGTCATTTAAATCAAATGAAACATTAGTTTGTTTTTTGATAGTTGCTAGAAAAAGCAAGCAACATATGTATCAATGGGAATAAAACCTGTTTAGTCATTGTGAATTCCCTGGGCAATGGGTAATAGGCTTAGATCAAATGTCTTTTGACTTAGTTTATTACATTATTTTATGAAATATTGTACATAATATATGGGAATATTAAAGCTGGTGTCACATAAATGTTTGGTCTACTCATGGGACAAGTGGTACCCTATTTAAGTGCAATCAGCAAGATTTTTTGTGAGGCCAGCTATACCCAGACCATACTCACAAATGTGCTAAACTGTACGCCAGAAAAATGGTCTTGTACGCCAGAAAATGAAATGTATGCCAGAAAGAATTAGCAACTGTAGGGCCTATGCAAAATTTTGAAAAACAATGTGCATCATTTTACAAGAAAGAAGTAATTTTTACTACCTAAAACATAGGGATAAAAAACATTTACGCAACACAGAAATTCACCACAAAGTTTTCCATTCAATGATCCTTTTGTGGAATTTTGTTTTACTCTTCTTTCAACAATCTGAATTAAAATGCTATTTTCTAAATTTCTTGCTTTCTTGTTTTGCTTTCTTAGTGCAATGCCTCACAAGCCGCACGCCCGCACAACATATGTCACGATGTGTGCCTGCAGCTTGTCTGCTTCTGCCTGCGCAGCACTGCTAGCTGGCATATGGTAGCGTACGCCGATGTACGCCGATATATGCCAGTACGCCAATGTATCCCAGTATGCACTGTGTACGCCGGAAATACATATACCCCACCTAATCTAGTGCAAATGTACGCCAATTTTTTTCGGCGTACATGTAAGATTCAAGAGTATGGTACCCAGAGAGGTACCACTTTAGCAACTTTCTGTACTAGATAACCCACTAATACCCTCTTTGAACACTCTGTTGAACTCTCTGAATAACTATGGTTTTAATATTCCTGTATATTCTGTAATTTTTTTCAGGCCCTAAAATAATTTACCCACAGAAACTAATGGATTTTGAAAAAAATAATTAAATATTTTGTAATTTATTACACAAAAAGAAAACACATGGTCATAAAAAGGAACAAAATAATGACAGTTTTTTAACTTAGTACTTTTTAACATTTTTAAACAATTATTAAAAAGCTTAATAATTGTGTTAGAAGCTAGGCCTAGTTAACTAGCTAGCTAACTATCTAGCTAGGGACAACAAAACAAAACAAATATATGTTAATGTACTTATGTATATATATATATATATAATCGTTGGCTACCTACAGATGCGATGCAATACAATCTTAGGCCTATGGTTTAAGAATTTTAAAATGACGGAAGCCATTGTGTAGTACTTACATCACCATACGCGAGAATGCTATTAAGCGCACCAACAACCTTTTGATGGTCGACATTAAATTCTTTGCTTAATACAGTTGATAAACATGAATTATGTTTGTTTAGATACGAAAGAATATGGGATCTTAAATCATCCATTTAAAGCAAATTTGTGTACGACTGGAGACACGTTCTTATAAAATAAGAGTTTGTTTCAATAAAAGTTATGGTTCTTTCGAATAAGCATGCTAACATAATAACCACGTTAGCAAAAAACTTGGGTTTTCTTAGAAGTAATATTTTAAATCTCTGCTACCTTAAACAAGCATACGGCACGATGGGCACTTCGGACAGTTTGTTGCGGATAAAAGGTTGTAAAATTACAACGCGAACTAGTACTTTTTGTATCTTGAACTCGCATTTTTTGCTTAACGAGCAGTGTTACTTGCGTTCGTTAATGTTACGATGCCTCTGATTAACCAGTTAGTTTAGCGCACAATCATTTGAACATTTGCACAATTGTACAGCCAGAATTTGAAGATAATAGCAGAAGTGTTAGTTTAAAAAAAATCTACTAAAATTAATAAGTCGTGTAAATTTACCTTAGCAAGATTTTGCGAGTAATTACCTTTGTATACTAAAGGTATAGACGACTATATATTTCTTTTATACATTCACACATGTGCTTATCAAAGACAATAGTCCCAAGCTAATAAGTTAATTTAGTTAACTAGTCACTTTCTAGTGGTCCTTGGTGCTTGCGTGTGCAATGCTGAAAATATGGTCTGAATAATAAAAGCGTGGTATGCATGTATGTAACTTTTTTGAAGTACAACCCAACGATAAAGAACACATTAAAGTATGCAGAATGATGGTGCTGGCCTTGTAAAAAGGATCACGATTTTTCTATTCGTAGCACTTCGTCCCGGTATAGTTCAAGGTAGCCCCGGATGCTACAGAACTGGGTGACATGATTCTGCCATAAGACAGTTGATTACATGTAACAAAAAACTAGTGAAACGCGTTCAGCAATATATCTTTGGTTTTCACGAGAACTATGGGAAATAAAGAATGCAGTACATATCTGCATGCAGCATGTCGATGAAGCAAAACAACAGATTATATTTTCTTGAACAGCAACATAGAAAATATAATAAGTATATAATGAGTTACTCAATTAAAATATCAATACGAAGGCACGATACTGTTACTTGCACATGTAAAGTAGATAATTTTAAGCGATTTTTTATAAATGGTGCATTTGTCGAAATATATAAAAAAGCGGTAGGTAATGTATCATTAGCGAATTCCAATTAAATTCGAAAAAGAAAGACATTTGACGTCGTCGGCTTCAGCAAGCAATCTTCAGCTCAACATTTTATTACATTATAGACAGATCAGGAAGCCATAGGTATGCGAAATTGTGTATTAAATTTAATGTTTTTAAAAACATGCAAATAGAAGTATTATTTTGACTTACTCAAACATTGCAGAACACTTTTAGCAACAGGACTCCACGTCCATTCCAAATCTGTATTTGGACATCCGGGAAACTTAATTTAATAAATAAATGATTTAATGGGCGCCGAGACTTTTCGTTGGCGCTCCAATAAAAGTACAAATCAACAGGAGCTGCTGTTTTGTGAGGCAGATAAGCAAAGACATTTAAAGCGACTATAAAGCAGAGTATTGCTAGCTTATTTACTGACTTGCAAGCAAATAAACACTAAATAAGCAAACACTAAGCTAGATAATTTCAGCATTAAATAACATATAATCTAAATCTACTTAAGACAGGACAGTGATACTTACAAACGTAAAATAACATCATCTGCTGTAATGTAAGAGCATCATAAAGCCAAAAGTGTACACAAGAAGCGAACCAATGGAAATTCGTTGTACAATTTAATTCCAGCCAATCAGAACGCGTCCATAGTTTGCGCCATGTGCAGCGGGGTGCGCAGGTCGCGGAAGACGCAGTTAACCACGTTGGCGCCACGCAGGTTAGCGTGCTGCAGGTCGCAGCCAGTCAAGTCGGCATTCTGGCGGTTCAAGGAAGGCAAGAAGAAGTACATCAGAGCTGAGTATTGAATGAGTGTCGGGAAAGCAAAAAGTTCAGTTTTGTGGGGCCTCAGGTTTGGTGGGGCCTCATGTTTTGTGGGGCTTTAAGTTTTGTAGGGCCTCAGGTTTTGTAGGGCCTCAGGTTTTGTAGGGCCTCAGGTTTTGTGGGGCCTCAAGTTTTGTAGGGCCTCAGGCTTTGTAGGGCCTCAGGTTTTGTGGAGCTTTGGGTTTTGTAGGGCCTCAGGTTTTGTAGGGCCTCAGGTTTTGTGGAGCTTTGGGTTTTGTAGGGCCTCAGGTTTTGCGGAGCTTTGGGTTTTGTAGGGTCTCAGGTTTTGTGGGGCCTCAGGTTTTGTGGGGCCTCAGGTTTTGTAGGGCCTCAGGTTTTGTGGGGCCTCAGGTTTGGCGGGGCCTCAGGTTTTGTGGGGCCTCAGATTTTGTGGAGCTTTGGGTTTTGTTGGGGCCTCAGTCTTTTAGTACCACTTAACAGTCCTAATTACTCCACCTATTTGTTTCACACCCAAACTAGTAAAAAACTCACCTCCAGGTTGGAGCCGGCCAAAACGGCGGATCGCAGATTGCAACCAACCAGGCGGGCCCCCTTTAGACAGGACACCCTCAGGTTCGCCTCCTGAATTGAGTTACAGCAAATTAGAATTAATTAATAAAGCAACAAAGTGAAATTAGCATCTAAGGGAAGAAATTCCAGGTGCTTTTCGAGGTGCGATTTCAAAATAACGAGGACGATCAAGTTGCAAATATTGAACATATTCTTCAGTTTAATTTATATATATATATACCTTTTGTATTTATTTCCTTTTGTTTTGTTTTTGCCTTCATTTTATGACATTTCATTATAATTTATAATTTTTTAATATTTAGCTACTCTTAATATTATTGTAATGTATTTGTTTTACTGATAATCAATTACTTAAATAATTCAACAATAAATTATGTGTCATGTCGCAAGAGTTCGTGTTAATTGGGTAGTTTATGCAATCGTCTAAATATCGTTTTAAACCTTTAATCTTGATAAATTAACTTAATTCAAATGGCGATCACATTAAATAAATTTTATTACATATTCTACAAGCTTGTAGTTTCGAAAAAAAAGTTAACAAACCAGGCTTTACCATAAAAGGCAAAATCCGGAACGAGAACGACAAACCCGGAAAATTTACGTCAACAAGTTTAAAATCTGAATAACGACTGTAACATGCCATTTTTGTACATATAGTGCCAGTTTAACAGTAGGTCTACCAAGCCATTTTGCCACCCGTGTTTATACCAAGGAAAAGAAATCCCCCTGACTATGTTTTGCTGCACCCGAGCGGATCAACACAAGCAAAAGAAACTCAAGAACATGAGCCATTTTTTAGTTGCGCAGACAGCCCTTTAGACCGTCGAGATATTCAACAGCCATCAAACCTTATCAGGAAGTCACCCAAAAATTTCCTACATCATCTCCGTCGTCGGTAGTCACGCACCTTTATGTAGACGGAGCTGCTGGACCGCCTGGGAAATCTCCCCGTTGGTGGTTCTACTGTTAAGGAAAGCAACAAGTAACTGGGATTTGAACTCACCTGCAGGTAGCTGTTCTCAAGATTGGTGTCTCTCAAGCTGCTACCCTCGAGGTTGGCAGCCAGCTGCTCGGCGGAGGCCTCCAGGCAGACGCCGATCATGGAAGCCTGGTCCAGCACAGCGCAACGCATCTGCACGCCGGCCATGTTTGCCTTGTCAAAGTTAGCCCGGCTGCAGTCGGCCCTAGTAAACAGGCAGTTGCTGAGGTTGGCGCCGCTCAGATTTGCCTCGCGCAGCTGGCAGTGGCTGAGGTTGGCGCCGGACAGGTCCAGGTAGGACAGGTCGGCATTACAGAAGTTCAAACCCTGAAGGCGCAGGCGGCATCCGGACACGGTGCCCGCCAGGAAGCGGATGGCGTCCGCTCTGGTGAGAGACTTCGGCAGCTGACAGGGTTTTTTAAGGGCTCGATAGGTTTATATAAGTGAGAAACTGGCTAAGCTGTAAGCTGAGATATAGACTCACCGAGTCGTCTACCGCAATCATCTGGCTGAGCTCTTCAACAACGCCCTGAATGCCATAGAACTGGGCCTCGGTAAGGACGCCCAACGGATTGACATGTTTGTCTAGAATGAGGCGGCCGTGGCGCAGGTAGTTAAGCAGAGGCTCAAAGTACTCAGGCGACCGATCAATGAGGACGGCGCCGTCGGAATCTGTGCGATTTTGCCACCGTCTGCTGGCATCGGAGTCGTAGGTGGCCAGCATCTTGGCCAGCATGCTATCAGGTTCTTTCTGCGTCAGTGTGCTCCTAGAAGCAGAAAAACTAGACTAATGAGACTATTGTAAAAGTACAATTGGAATACTAAATTTTGACATTTTGAATCCTTATAGACAAGGCATTTATCTTTTTTTACTATTTTTAAATGGATACTAGGATAGGTAAAAGATCATGCTTACCTTGTCGTTAAAAATAGCTTTCCTCCAATGTTGAGTTTTACCCAATCGTTTGAGCCTGAAGACTCTTGTACTGCAGTTTCCATCAAAATGGATTTTTATTCTCTGAAATATAATAACATTGTAAGGAATGTAAGGAATGTTTGAAAAGGAATTAAGTAAAATAGCTAGACCTACACAGGACACAGCTTTGATAAACCTGAGAGCAAGTAAGCTGCATAGCTGACTAGATACAATGCAGATAAGGAAAATTATATTCATTTAGCTACTCCTAACTACTTAGAAATTGAGAGACTGTCCATTATTGAGAGACTGTCCAGACTGTTCTGAAAACTAAGTTTAATTGGCATATTCTATAAAATATCAGCTTAAATAGGCCCTATACTTTTAACTAAGTACACAGTTTACCTTTATATAAAAACAAGCTGTTTATGTGCAATTTTAAGAACACAAAAAGAAGTATCTTGCAATGGCTAACTATACACATTGATATGAAGACCATAAAAATATGCCTATATAATTTAGTAGATAGCTATGTATAGGGCCTACAAAAAACAAGGCTTTGACAACTGTAGTATAGAGCTTATGAAATAAAAAACCAGATGAAGAATCTCACATACATTGCTAACAGTAAAAAAGTATGCCAAAAGTATCTTGTATATAACATGGGATTTCAATCCAATTTAGAGCCTCTCTTTTCTAATTAAAGAAAAAAGTTAAATAGAAGTAGAAGATTGCTAACTATATTAGCAGTATTAAGCTATGGACTATAGTCATTATTATCTGAGGTCTATTTTTAGTATTTACATAAATAAAAAATAAACTCACACACTAGACACAAGTAACAAATTTTTATTTGTTTGTCATTGTAAAACTTTTGAGTGTTTTGACAGTAGGCCTAAAACAATATAATTTCTTGCTAAATAATTCTAGCCATGTTTTACTCTGAAAACAAAAAAATGTAAAATTTGATGATTTGATTAATTTATCTGGGATGCTATGTTTTTTAACTTCAAAGTAATATCCCGGGAAAACTATCAGTCCGGATTTTCCGGGATAAGTGATCCCAAGATTTTAAAGCATTAGGATTTTTAAGATTTCTCAATCCCAGCATTGTAAATTGCTAGTATTTTGGAATCCCTACTCGTATATACTCTCTCCTAATATTAAAGTCTAAAATACGATAGCTAAACTCCAAAGCCAATGACAGCCATGAAATTGCCAATGACAATCACGAGATAAAGCAATCGCATGCTTTGAAGCTTTTGTGTTTCTTATAATTTTTTTTTAATCTCGATCGAAAGACCGCACTGAATATAACAAAACTTCAAGTGTTTCTTTATCGTGCTATGATGCATAATTTATTTATGTTAAATATTATTTGCATATTACATTTTTTGGTGCTATTATTAAACTGTTATTAAACATCGTTAGAGTTTATAGCAAAATCAGCTGAGCAAGTCATTCTACATGAGCGACATATGTAAGTGACAAATTTACAATCAGTTTAAAGATTTCCATTTTTAAATAATTATTGAAAAACCCTGTGTGTTTTAATACGTCTTTTTTACTTGTCACTTGTTTTTTCACTGGGAAATGGAAAGTTCAGCAGAAGTATTTAACTCAATTCGGATTATGAACCACTCAACATTAAGGGTAAAGTTATTTAGTGTTTGGTCTGGCCTTTATTCAAGTTTATGGGCATTGCTAGCTAGCTAGGCTATTAATCCATATAATGGCCTTGCTAGCTAGTGCATGTGTGTGCTTATGTAAGTTTGTAGTTGTTATACTACTAATTTATTCCCTAAGAAATAAGACCTCATACAATCAATGTCCTTAAAAATGTAGGCCTAGGACTAATGCCATTAGTAATGACTAATGCTATTTAAAATTACAATAATAATTAGTTTCACTTTATTTAGCAGAGTAAATTTATTTTAACTAGATTACTTAAATTGAAGTACTATTCCTATAAATAATAAAACCTAGCATTTTTGAGGGAATTGTTAGGCCTAGTAAATAGCTCATTAGACATTTTTAGATACATTATACATATAGGGCTAAAATGTGAGATTGGTGTGACATTAGATTTAGGAAAATATATCATTGATAGCTAGTCAAGTCACTTGGCATCAAGCATTTAGTTTCATACTTACAAAGTTAGCTAAAGCTGCAGATATCTTGCTTTTTGGAGAAGTTAGGGTAATGTATCATCAACCGAACAAGAATATGCATTTTTTTAACTTCAAACCTAAGCTACAGATTTTCTATTTAAGATATCATGATAAATCAAAAGCTAAGTTATAGAAATCAGTTTTGTCTTTCTAAATAGTATCTGCTTTTGCAATTTTGTCAAATAGAAAAAAGTTATTCATGTTTTTCATCTAAAACCAAACGATGATTTTCATGTATCTTCAAACCAAACAGAGAATTTGATGTTTGGTTTTAAAATTTGAGTGAGTGGTTTAATCTTATTTTAAGGAGTGAACTGTCATGAATTATGTAATTTGAAAGCATTTTTCATGCTCTATAAATAACTACTTTTATGGTCATTTAATTGGCAAGCAACCACATACAATCTTCATCTAAAGTATATACTGAAAAAATGTTGTTAAAAAGTATGCTTTTGCAATAAAAGTTTCTACTGAAACATCAATATCTTTCTTTCCTCTTAATGCTTCATTGCACATCATGCCTCAGCTTGTAGATAATTTCTTCAATTTTTAAATTAGTTGTTCTGTGAAACACAATTAGCTTGTTTCTGTCTTGCACGAGACCAAGGAAGAAGTCAAAATTTTCATTGTTCGGTTTTGAAGATACACTGTTTGGTTGATGATACATTACCCTATACATCTGCAACATCTGGCCAAATTGGTGGCTGAATTGAGGGCCAAGCAAATTTAGTCAAAAAAATGAACCAACAAAAAGCAAAAAATAAAAGGACAACTAAAGGAAAAGGAAGAAAAGAAAGCACAAAGAAAATAATGAAAAACAGAAGGGAGGAAGAGGAGAATAAGAAAAGAGAAGACATGGTTGTGAAAATTAGGATAAAGAAAGGCATTTTAAGTCAATAAAGCAAAGAAACTAACTAACAGATAAGAGGCAACAGAGTTGCAGTTAAGGGAACACTAAGTTGAGGGAGGGTGAAGGTGTGAAGGTGAGGGAGAACTAAGATGCAGTTGAGGTAAAACTAAGTCCCAGATTTAATATTTATCTGTGCTCCTCAAAAGAGGGCCAAACTGCAATTGTAATTTCCTAATTGAGTTATTTTTTGCTTTTGTACAGCCAGTCTGAAGAATAATAACTATTAGAATAAAAAGTTGTTTCTTAACCATTGAATTTAAATAGACTCAGAGACTGCAAAAGTTTTATTATAATCATGAAAAATATCATTATGAATTTTGGATCATGCAAAATTTCAGTTGAAAAGAAAACTTATGAGTTTAATTATTTATAAAGTATTTCCTTTAAAAAGTTTGAGTTTTTAATTGACACACTTTTAGCTAAATAAAATTTAACTTTTGTTGCTTTTGAGAAGATTAGTAAGCTTTATTATACTCCTATAGCTGTAGCTTCTATTCAGTTAAGTCAAAAATAGTACAAGCTGAGAATGAGCATATTTTTTGGTGTCTTTTTAGTTGTGTATCCTAATGTGTTCAGACTATCAGCTCCACTATAATGCTTGCAACATCTGACTAATTGTGACAAACTCCTTCTCAACTCCAAGGTTCCATATGAGTCGCTGAACAAGACCTTCCGAGCAGTGCAGAAACAGATTGACAAGGACATCTCAGTTTTGACTAAGAATGCTGATGAATTAGCCAAGGCTAAGACTCAAAAGGATGTCAACCAGATACTCACGGGCGTCATAGACAAGCTGTCAAAACTCAAACGAAAGGTAATATTTGTTAATTATTTATCAATGTTGGTCTTAGGTTTACTGGCTAGCCAACAGTTTTTTTATTTTTAGAGCAATTTTTATGTGCTAAACTACCATGAAAAAGAAATATGTTTACTGCACCACACCCTTCTTTTGATGTTCTATTTTTTATGATTGAGTATACCTTTATTATTGACTACTGCAAAAAGTGCAAAATGTAATAAAACATATAAAATTATACATATATTAGCAATTATTAAGTGAGATTAAAGTTTCTATTTAAATTTGATGGTTACTCCTGTTTGATCTTAATCTCATCATCAGAAATTTTCTACTCATTTGAGCAGGCCGGCGACGGCATCGAGGAGGAGGTTGAGCACCTGCAGTCGGCCAAGCGCCGTCTAGACTACCTGCGCGGCGCCGACAATCATCATCGGCCAGCGGTCGCCACCTCGGCCGGTCCTGCCGCCGCGCAGCGTTACTGGGAGCGTCGGCGAGTCACCTGCATGATGGTGGATTATTTTCTGCGCCACGGCCTACACGCCGCCGCGCAGCGATTGGCCCGACTGCACGACGTTGAGCAGCTGACCAACCTGCCATATTTTGCCGCCTGCCAGGGCGTCGAACAGTCGCTGATGCTGGCCGACACCAGCAAGGCCGTGGCCTGGTGCGCCGAGCACCGCAGCAAGCTTAGAAAGCTGGGCAGCAATTTTGAGTACTCTCTTAGACTCCGGGTAGGAATGATGTCAATCACAGTAACGCGACAATTGCTTGCGGGGATTAATGTCTGAATTCACCCCTTGGGCCCTTCTAACATCTACTCCCGCTTTGTCTCATTTTTCGCCTGTCTCATCTCTCCCGTCTCTTATCCAACCATTCTTATCTCATTCGTGCCTTATCTCACCTGTCTCATCTCTATTGTCTTCTCAATCCCTGTTCATCCGACAAAAAAACTAAATATTTTTGACACACCTGCTACATACTGCCCCTGAATTAATCCGTCAAAGCAATGCTCCCCTCTGCATAAATCTACGCAGGACTTTGTGCAGCTGGTTCAGCAGAACCGTCGCATTGAGGCGGTGAAGTACGCTCGCAAGCACCTGTCGCCAGAGGCGGACACCGAGGCCTCCGCCGACTTGCTGGCCGAGCGCAACCGCAGCCTCTGTGAGGCCATGGGCCTCCTGGCACTGCCCGCCGGCCAGGCGCCCGAAAAGTACCGCCACCTCACCGAGCCGGCTGTCTGGCAACGCCTGGTGGACAAATTTCGGCAGGTGAACTGCGCGGTTTTCTCAATCTCGTCAAGTAGCGTGTTTTGCGCCAGCCTTCAGACCGGATTGTCGGCCCTAAAAACTAAGTGAGTTAGGCAGTCTTGAAAAATGAAACAATTTTGTGTCGAGTAAAAACGGCCCTAATTAGGGCCCAATAAATATACGAATCGGATATCCCGACCCTAAACCCTCGTTGGCTTTCTTCTGTTAGTGTTTCGTGAACTTAAATTAAATTAAATCATATTATTTACTGCTTTGATAGTCGTGTGTAACGTGACATTAGTGTAAACAACGTTTTAGCGTTTTTACTTATTCTGCTATTAGACGAGCAGAACGCAATTGATGGTAATAATTTAAGTTGAATTTTTGTCGTCTTGTCATCTTCTAAATCTCAATTCCGCTCTCAGCCAATGCGGTAAGGACGGCAAGCGCTGCCTTGAGTGCCCAGTCTGCCAGCCACACTTCGCCCAGCTGGCTCAGTCGCTGCCGCGGGCCCAGTACACCCAGTCCAAGCTCATCTGTCCGATCTCGCGTCAGGTTATGGACCACGACAACCCGCCGATGGCCCTGCCCAATGGCAACATCTACAGTCAGAAGGTGAGCTGTAGCTAAACAAGTCGGGCAGGTATTGTCGTCCTACAGTCTGTACAGACGAGAGGTCAGAAGTTCGAATCTTGGTAGGTGGGTGTGTCATTCCCCCCCAGCCCATGGACTGAGCAGCCGTACCCAGCCTTCAGATGCATCTGTGCTTTCGCCTGCGCATCTTGTACGAATGGGTTAGGGTGGAGGAGCAGCCGCGGAAGAGAAGGCTTGGGGGCTTGTAGTGCAGTTTACACCCTTTTAGGGCCAGCCTCCAGGGCACAGTGAAAGTGCACACTACCTGAATATGAGAGTCGGGGCAGATGTACACACCCGTGTGAGTGTGTGCCTGCGTCCTGTATCTGTGTGCGTGTGTGCTCAGGAGTCAGCGAAATGGGCAGAATTGCCTCCTCGCGGGCTGCGGGTCTAATGTCACCAAATGATGTGCCATTGCCCGCAGCCCTCCCGCAATTATTATTACTTCTATTGTTTAAAGTAAGGCAAGAAAGGGTGATAAAAAAAGTTCTCAATGGCCTTTATTGCCCCCACATGTACTTTAATTTGATCAACCCGCTCCGCTTCAGAGCCTGCTGGACATGGCCCAGCGTGGCGACGGCTTCATCGTCTGTCCCAGGACCAACAGCCGCTTCGAGCTTAAAGAGGCCAGGCGAGTCTACATTATGTAGGAGCTGCTTTGGCTTGAACAGAAACTTCGGTATGATGCTGTGACTGATGCATTCAAGACACTTTGCCCCCTTCCACTGTTAAAGTCATTTTTTAGCTAGAATGTTTTAATTAATCTTTTAAGAAGCATGCCCTTCTCATTTTGGCCTTTCTTATAGTTTCTGTTTTGTTAAATGATCGAACTTACTCAACATTACTCTCATTTAGTTGCTGTTTTGCTCGACAATATCATTATTGTTTACTAGCCAGTGTGTTACTTTGAAATAATTTTCCTTCGAATTTTAGAAATATCTGGTTTAAAAAATTACAATTAAATAAAAATGCCGTGTTGGCATTGAAATCCCATGGAGTGTTGGCATTGAAATCCCATGGAGTGTTGGCATTGAAATCCCATGGAGTGTTGGCATTGAAATCCCATGGAGTGTTGGCATTGAAATCCCATGGAGTGTTGGCATAGAAATCCCATAGAGTGTTGGTATAGAAATCCCATGGAGTGTTGGTATTGAAATCCCATGGAGTGTTGGTATTGAAATCCCATGGAGTGTTGGCATTGAAAGCCCATGGAGTGTTGGCATTGAAATCCCATGGAGTGTTGGCATTGAAATCCTATAGAGTGTTGGCATTGAAATCCCATGGAGTGTTGGTATTGAAATCTCATGGAGTGTTGGCATTGAAATCCCATAGAGTGTTGGCATTGAAATCCCATAGAGTGTTGGCATTGAAATCCCATGGAGTGTTGGCATTGAAATCCCATAGAGTGTTGGCATTGAAATCCCATGGAGTGTTGTCATTGAAATCCCATAGAGTGTTGGCATTGAAATCCCATGGAGTGTTGGCATTGAAATCCCATAGAGTGTTGGCATTGAAATCCCATAGAGTGTTGGCATAGAAATCCCATAGAGTGTTGGCATAGAAATCCCATGAAGTGTTGGCATAGAAATCCCATGGAGTGTTGGCATTAAAATCCCATGAAGTGTTGGCATTGACAATGACATGGTTTCCCAGTAATCAATAACATTGTATGCATGTTGCAATAGACTGAACTGTATATAGCTACTGCACTGTTAGTTCAATCATTTGAAAAGCGACTTAAATGCTCGAGAAGATTTGAGAACCTGTAAGATTTTCTGAGCACTAGTATGTTATTTATCTTTTTTCTTAGACAAGCTCCTGACGTCATTATCATTTTGAGTATACGTGTGTATTCTGCCCTATTTTGTAAGTACTTGTTTTTGCAGTACAGAAAACATTAATAGAAGCATGAAATTGTAAAATCCATATGATTTTAATAGCCTAAGTTTCGCTAATTTGGTTCAAAAAGTCGTTGAAATAATAACCTTATCGTTAACCTGATATGCTTGTGTAAGCTTTTTCTTAATCATTTTAGCTCATACTCTTCTGCATGCCACCATGGCCAGTTTGATTGATTTCTGAGCAATGTCTTTTGATTTGATCATTTTGTTTTGTTGACCGCGTGGCAACTTTTTAGTTCGGTAGAAGTGACACGGTAGAGGTGTCACGGTAGAGGTGACACGGTAGAGGTGTCACGGTAGAGGTGTCACGGTAGAGGTGACACGGAAGAGGTGACACGGTAGAGGTGTCACGGTAGAGGTGACACGGTAGAGGTGACACGGTAGAGGTGACACGGTAGAGGTGACACGGTAGAGGTGTCACAGTAGATGATGCTCTGGTACATGAGACACGGGTACATGAGACATAGACACATGAGACACGGGTACATGAGACACGGGTACATGAGACATGGGTACATGAGACATAGACACATGAGACACGGGTACATGAGACACGGGTACATGAGACATGGGTACATGAGACACGGGTACATGAGACACGGGTACATGAGACACGGGTACATGAGACACGGGTACATGAGACACGGGTACATGAGACACGGGTACATAAGACATGGGTACATGAGACATAGACACATGAGACACGGGTACATGAGACACGGGTACATGAGACATGGGTACATGAGACATGGGTACATGAGACACGGGTACATGAGACACGGGTACATGAGACACGGGTACATGAGACACGGGTACATGAGACATGGGTACATGAGACATGGGTACATGAGACACGGGTAGATAAGACATGGGTACATGAGACACGGGTAGATGAGATACGGGTACATGAGACATGGGTACATGAGACATGGGTACAAGAGACACGGGTACATGAGACACGGGTACAAGAGACATGAGACATGGGTACATAAGACATGGGTACATCAGACACGGGTACATGAGACACGGGTACAAGAGACATGGGTACATGAGACACGGGTACAAGAGACATGGGTACATGAGACACGAGTTTACAAGTCATTTAGGGACCAGTTGACCCGCAGTCAGCGATTGTGAATGCTGCCCATTACGCTGACTCCTGAACATACGCAGAATCAGTTCACACAGGCGTGTACATTTGCCCCTGAAATTATAATCTTCATGCAGTTATAACTTCAGCTGTGGCTGTATAGAATAGAGGCGGGAGTTAAGCTGTTTAAGGTGTCCGAAGGTTGCAAAAATATTAGTTTATCCTTATTAGCCTCAAAGCCGCTGTCCATTCTTTAGCTAAATAGTCATCAATCTTTCTTTCAGAGACGAATCGTAAGGATAGAAAACATTTTAATATATTTAATTAGACTTTAATATCTGAAACAAACTGACCGATGGCCGCAACCAATGAGGACGGTCCTGGCTGGGCTCGCCTGTACAACGGTGACAGGATTCCGACTCTGTTTCGTGAGTATAGTTCATAATAAATGACTGCGCCTTTGATCTTCCCGCCTCTGCTGGTGTCTGGATGCCTTTGATATTCCCGCCTCTCCAGGTGTCAGGATGCCTTTGATCTTCCCGCCTCTCCAGGTGTTTGGATACCTTTGATCTCACCGACTCTCCAGGTGTCTGGATACCTTTGATCTCACCGCCTCTCCAGGTGCCTGGAGGCCTCTGATCTCACCACCTCTCCAGGATGCCTTTGATCTTCCCGCCTCTCCAGGTGCCTGGATGCCTTTGATCTCACCGCCTCTCCGGGTGTCTGGATGCCTTTGATCTCACCGCCTCTCCGGGTGTCTGGATGCCTATGATCGTACCGCCTATTAGGTGTCTAAAAGTGTTAAAGCTTTCCGCTTCTTTCAAATCCTCTTCACTTTTTCCGCCGCTTTCTCAGCAACCGAATTTCCGCTTTCAGTCGGCACATTTCGTATTCGCGGCTTTGACGTCATCGACGCCTGCCTGGACGCCGCTCTCGCAGCTGGCTACCGCGGCATCGACACGGCCGGAGTGTACCGCAACGAGGCCGAGATCGGCTCCGCGCTGTTCGACTCTGACAGCCTGGTGAAGCGGCACGGCCTGTCTCGTCAGGACTTGTTCATCACCAGCAAACTGGCGCCCAGCCATCAGGGCTACGAGGCCGCCAAGAAGGCCTGCCTGCAGAGCATCCAGAAGCTGCGCTGCGACTATCTAGACTTGTACCTTATCCACTGGCCTGGCGTACAGGTGAGAACTGGAAATCCGATTATTGAGAGAGTGTGTGAGTCAGAAAGAGGGAGAAAGAGTGACAGAGTGGGTGAGAAAGAGGGGCAGAGGAGAGCTCCTCTAAACCCAGGCACTGACGCGGTAAAGAATAATTGCAGACGTATAATTAAAATTTTTCCGATATTTCAACGAATTTAATATTCTTCGTCAGGGCAGAGTAAGAGTAAGAGAGAGAGAGAGGAAAGACAGCTCAACCTTGTCTATGCTAAAAGTACTTAAAAATAAACTTTGAACCTCTGAAGGGCCTGCGCCACAGTGACCCCAAGCAGGCTGAGCTGCGCCGCGACAGCTGGCGCGCCCTGGAGGAGCTGCACGCGGCCGGCAAGCTGCGCCACATTGGCGTCAGCAACTACGAGCAGCACCACCTGGAGGAGCTGCTGCGCTACGCCCAGGTGCCCTGCGCTGTGCTGCAGACCGAGTGCCACCCAATGCTGCAGCGTCGGGAGCTGCGTGAGTTCTGCGCCAGACACAATGTGCACTTCCAGGCCTACAGCTCGCTAGGCAGCACCGACTATTGCCAGCAGCTCATGCAGCATCCCGCTGTGATTGGCTGCGCCCAGACCGCCGGCTGCAGCCCCGCCCAGCTGCTGCTGCGCTGGGCCGCCGACCTCGGCGTCGGCGTCCTGCCTAAGTCCATCCGGCCCAACCATATCGCCGAGAATGCCGACGCTGTGCTGAGGCTGCCGGCCCTCTCCGGCGAGGTCCACGCCGCCCTGGCGGCTATGGACTGCGGCCAGCACTTCTGCTGGAATCCGGTGACCATTCGATGAACATGCTTGACGGAATTAAGCGCCAGATATTACCAATGAACCAATTGGACTCTTACAGTTTCACCTGGGGATTTAGCATCATTAGTTTTAAATAGTATTTTGACTAGATTTAAATAATTCCACCTGTTAGATCGAATTTGTCACCTGGTAGATTCGATTTGTCACCTGGTATATTCGATTTGTCACCTGGTAGATTCGATTTGTTACCTGGTAGATTCGATTTTTCACCTGGTATATTCGATTGTCACCTGGTAGATTCGATTTGTCACCTAGTAGATTCGATTTGTCACCTGGGTAGATTAGAAATGACACCTGGTAGATTCGATTTGTCACCTGGTAGATTCTATTTTTAACCTAAGTAGATTAGATTTGTCACCTGGTAGATTGGATTTGTCACCTGGTAGATTCTATTTTTAACCTAAGTAGATTAGATTTGTCACCTGGTAGATTGGATTTGTCACCTGGGTAGATTTGATTTGTCACCTGGTAGATTGGATTTGTCACCTGGGTAGATTAGAAATGTCACTAAATATTTTGTATTTTTGTGCTTTTTTGAATGCATCGATTAAGATTGTTATTCTATCGATTTCTCGATACTCATACACATACTCATATACGCATACTGTGAGGTGGTGTTCTGCTTTTTTTCTTGTAATTTTGCAAGCCTTACAAATCACCCAACGGCCAAAACAGCATTCGCTTTTTGTTAGATCTAATTAGGACTTCTAGTTGTTCTATTTTTAGACTATGCAAGTTGGTCTTCCTAAATTTGATTGGTTGGTTAAGTGTCGGGGGTTTTCCCGCCAGCGTTTCTAAAAATAACCACAACTGAAACCCTCAGCGTCCAATCAAATTTCGAGGCCATACTCACTTATTGAATTTATGTCATTTTGGTTCCTTGAACTTGTACCCTTGTAAATAATTAAATCTACAAAATATCCAAGCAGTTAAAGAGATCATACTTTGTCATACTTTGTGTTATTTACTCATTACTGATGGTGTACTGATTTATTTATCTATTCAAAGTTATTAGATAACTGCTCATTATTAGTCAGTGTTAATTATGTGTGTTATACGTCCTCTTTTGTTCTAGCTCTTCCTATGTGTGTGTACGAGTATATATAAAGAATTGTGGAATACAGTGCCTAATTTAAATTCAATGAATTCAATTACTTATTGAAACATGTTGGCGTGTCCTAGCAAAACAATTATTTTCCTAATGCACATTAAAATATTGTCATTTATGCTTTTGTCTCTTCTTTAGAGGTAGAAAAAAACTTTGTGACGACCAAACCCTTTGTTTTCATTTTTTCACTGTAAAAATCCTTCTGATTGGTCAGATTTCTGTAAAATCTAAAGACTGATCTATGGGTAATTTTTGACATCTAGATACGATTTTGAGATGTGATATTTAAAGACAGTTCCTATAAGTGGATATTTTTGATCTTGCGACAGTTCCAGTAGGTAGATTTGGGATATCTAGAGACAGTTCCAGTAGGTAGATTTGGGATATCTAGAGACAGTTCCAGTAGGTAGATTTAAGATATCTAGAGACAGTTCCAGTAGGTAGATTTGTGTGATCTAGAGACAGTTCCAGTAGGTAGATTTAGGATATCTAGAGACAGTTCCAGTAGGTAGATTTGGGATATCTAGAGACAGTTCCAGTAGGTAGATTTGTGTGATCTAGAGACAGTTCCAGTAGGTAGATTTGTGATATCTAGAGACAGTTCCAGTAGGTAGATTTGTGTGATCTAGAGACAGTTCCAGTAGGTAGATTTGGGATATCTAGAGACAGTTCCAGTAGGTAGATTTGTGATATCTAGAGACAGTTCCAGTAGGTAGATTTGTGTGATCTAGAAACAGTTCCAGTAGGTAGATTTAGGATATCTAGAGACAGTTCCAGTAGGTAGATTTGGGATATCTAGAGACAGTTCCAGTAGGTAGATTTGTGTGATCTAAAGACAGTTCCAGTAGGTAGATTTGTGTGATCTAGAGACAGTTCCAGTAGGTAGATTTAGGATATCTAGAGACAGTTCCAGTAGGTAGATTTGTGATATCTAGATACAGTTCCAGTAGGTAGATTTGGGATATCTACAGACAGTTCTAGTAGGTAGATTTGGGATATCTAGAGACAGTTCCGGTAGGTAGATTTGTGTGATCTAGCGATATCTAGGGATATCTAGATTTGGATATCTAGATGTGGATATCTAGATTTGGAATATCTAGAGACAGTTCCAGTAGGTAGATTTGGGATATCTAGAGACAGTTCCAGCAAATAGATTTGGGATATCTAGAGACAGTCCTAGTAGGTAGATTTGTGTGATCTAGAGACAGTTCCAGTAGGTAGATTTAGGATATAGATCCAGTTAGTAGAGTCAGTCATTATTTTTCTTCATTCCGCAGCTTGCTTCTCAATCAGTCCGCAGCCAACAGTCTTTCAAGATGACTTCCTTCTGTCAGCCCGTGCAGAGCGGCAAGGCGTAGCTATGGAGCCTCTCAAACTGCTGGCAGTCCGGCACCCCATTCTTGCCAGATGCCGCCGCTGCTGCATGACCTACGCCAGGGCGCTGAAATCGCTGAAGCCGCTTCTGCAGGCCATCCACCCGGACCTATTCGAGGCCCAGCCCAAACTCCAGGCTGTCAACGTGGCTTCCCTGCAGCGGCTGCATCTTCTGCTCAGCGATCTCAGCCAGGGTCGCGTCGTTCACGGATCGCGGCATGACTTCCGCTTCTACCTGAAGCGGGGCACCGAGGCGGCTACCACGCTGAGTGTCACCTCCAGCGGCAGCCTCGGCGACTCCGTCCAGCAGATCCTCGGACAGCTGGGCTCACCCGCTGCCACTGAGGGCGGTAAGATCATCTCACCTGTATCACCTACCTGTTATCCTGACATCTCACCTGTATCACCTACCTGTTAACCTGACATCTCACCTGTATCACCTACCTGTTATCCTGACATCTCACCTGTATCACCTACCTGTTAACCTGACATCTCACCTGTATCACCTACCTGTTAACCTGACATCTCACCTGTATCACCTACCTGTTAACCTGACATCTCACCTGTATCACCTACCTGTTATCCTGACATCTCACCTGTATCACCTACCTGTTAACCTGACATCTCACCTGTATCACCTACCTGTTAACCTGACATCTCACCTGTATCACCTACCTGTTATCCTGACATCTCACCTGTATCACCTACCTGTTATCCTGACATCTCACCTGTATCACCTACCTGTTATCCTGACATCTCACCTGTATCACCTACCTGTTATCCTGACATCTCACCTGTATCACATCTACCTGTTAACCTGACATCTCACCTGTATCACCTACCTGTTATCCTGACATCTCACCTGTCTCCCATCACTGACGCATCCCATCTCCCATCTCCCATTACCTGTCTCCCATCACTGACATCTCAACTGTATGCCATCACTGACATCTCAACTGTATGCCATCACTGACATCTCACCTGTCTCCCATTACCACTGACATCTCACCTGTCTCCCATTACCACTGACATCTCACCTGTCTGCTATCACTGACATCTCACCTGTCTGCTATCACTGAACTACTTCCAGTCGACCAGCCGTTGCCGCCTTCAGCTCCGCCCGGGTCGCCGGCCGGGCCACGCGGTTCGCCAGACCTGGCCAGCTGGTTGGCCTCTGTGGCGCCAGACGCACGCGCCAAACTGGCGCACTCGCGCCAAATAGCCGACTCCTGCGCCCGCCTGGAGACTGTGCTGCTCAACAGAACCGGAGCAGCCAGCATTCGGTGGCAATCGGACTGGACCCTGGGCCACTACCTGCGCAGCTTGAGTGCCCTGGAGACCCTGCTCAGCACACGGCCCGGCCTGGCAGAGCGGCTCCGGGGTCGCAGCATCCTGTTCGCGCCGGGCAAAACCGGACTGGGCCTGCTAGACGGTAACCGGCTGCTTAATCCGGCTGACGTGCCCGAAGCCTGGCTCTCAGCGCTGCTGCCTGATCAGGTGGGGAGAGCTTGATGTTGGTGACATTTTGAGATTCTTATCTGGGATTTTGTTATTCTTATCTTTGATTTTGAGATTCTTATCTGGGATTTTGTTATTCTTATCTTTGATTTTGAGATTCTTATCTGGGATTTTGTTATTCTTATCTTTGATTTTGAGATTCTTGTCTTGGATTTTGAGATTCTTATCTTGGATTTTGAGATTCTTGTCTTGGATTTTGAGATTCTTGTCTTGGATTTTGAGATTATTATCTTTATGAGATTGATAGGTTAGATTATGAGATTGATAGGTTAGATTATGAGATTGATAGGTTAGATTATGAGATTGATAGGTTAGATTATGAGATTGATAGGTTAGATTATGAGATTGATAGGTTAGATAATATGATTGTTAGGTGAGATTATGAGATTGATAGGTGAGATAATATGATTGTTAGGTGAGATTATGAGATTGATAGGTGAGATAATATGATTGTTAGGTGAGATTATGAGATTGATAGGTGAGATAATATGATTGTTAGGTGAGATTATGAGATTTATAGGTGAGATAAATATGATTGTTAGGTGAGATTATTAGATTGATGGCTGAGATTATGAGATTGTCGGATGAGGCTTGCTGACGCGTCACTGATGAATGGTCGAATTTCCACCCACGCAGTCGACCGTGCAGCCTCAGCTGGACCGGGTAGCGGCACTGGAGCGCGCAGTCTCAGTTCTGCTGCACGGGGCTCGCCTGGTCCGCCATCCTGGCGTCCACCTGTCCGTCACCCTGGCCGAGTACGAGGCCTGCCTCAGCCGCCTGCTGTCCGGGCTGGCGGGACTCTACCGCCGGCTGTACAGCGATCGCCGCTTCCGAATGTCCTTCGGCCGGCTGGATTTGACGGCTGGCTACGACCTGGCCGGCCTGACGGTGGCCGTGGAAGATTCCAGCGGTCACGTGACTCTACCGCAGAGGCCAGACTCGCCTGTGATTTGCCCTGCTAGGAATCCGGCCTTCCAGCTGCTAGAGGCACTGATTGACCTGGCGGCCGGGCGGGACCCGACGGCACGCGAGCGTCAGCTGGGTGACTCCGGGTGAGTGCCAGCGACTCTTTGTTCTTGGCTTTTGGTTTCGCGCCTAGTTTCAGGTGTTGGTTCAGGCCTGGTTTCAGGTGTAGATTCAGCAGGCCTAGTTTCAGATGTAGATTCTTCAGGCCTAGTTTCAGGTGTAGGTTCAGGCCTAGTTTCAGGTGTAGATTCTTCAGGCCTAGTTTCAGGTGTAGGTTCAGGCCTAGTTTCAGGTGTAGGTTCAGGCCTAGTTTCAGGTGTAGGTTCAGCAGGCCTAGTTTTAGATGTAGCTTCAGCAGGCCTAGTTTCAGGTGTAGGTTCAGGCCTAGTTTCAGGTGTAGATTCTTCAGGCCTAGTTTCAGGTGCAGGTTCAGGCCAGTTTCGTGAGTTTCATACTGTACCTTGACTGTCACCATGCCAGGCGCACCATGAATTCCGGAGCCTCAGCGCCGATGGACTGGGGCATTGTTGCTGAGCTGTCCGAACAGTGCGTGCTGAAGCACAGGCTGGACAATGTCAGCGTGGACTCTAGTCTGTCGGCTGCGGACGCGGCGAACTGTCTTGAGCGCCTGCTGAGGCTGTCGCTAAGTGAAACCGACTTGCTCAGGGATTTGAGTGTCCGGGTGACTCGATTCAGGTCTGTGCTTGACAGTGGAGAGATCTGCATCATGGCAGGGGATGTTTGACCTTGTCACTTACACTACTTGGACTGCCAGTTGTAAGTAGTCTGCTTGGAAAAAAACTCTAATAAATATACGAGTGCAAGAGTTATGCAACTCAGCTTCACTTAGATTTTTTGCACTATTTTCTGAGATTTTCTGCTCTAAGTACTAGGTTTGACAAGTGTTTTTTATTATTTACGATTGTAACCAAGGCTCTCTAGGTCTCCCATATCCTCCAAGGCTGAGCTGTCAACTCTCTCCCAGATTCTCAGGCTGGGCTGTCAACTCTCTCCCAGATCCTCAGGCTGGGCTGTCAACTCTCTCCCAGATCCTCAGGCTGGGCTGTCAACTCTCTCCCAGATTCTCAGGCTGGGCTGTCAACTCTCTCCCAGATTCTCAGGCTGGGCTGTCAACTCTCTCCCAGATCCTCAGGCTGGGCTGTCAACTCTCTCCCAGATCCTCAGGCTGGGCTGTCAACTCTCTCCCAGATCCTCAGGCTGGGCTGTCAACTCTCTCCCAGATCCTCAGGCTGGGCTGTCAACTCTCTCCCAGATTCTCAGGCTGGGCTGTCAACTCTCTCCCAGATTCTCAGGCTGGGCTGTCAACTCTCTCCCAGATCCTCAGGCTGGGCTGTCAACTCTCTCCCAGATTCTCAGGCTGGGCTGTCAACTCTCTCCCAGATTCTCAGGCTGGGCTGTCAACTCTCTCCCAGATTCTCAGGCTGGGCTGTCAACTCTCTCCCAGATTCTCAGGCTGGGCTGTCAACTCTCTCCCAGATTCTCAGGCTGGGCTGTCAACTCTCTCCCAGATTCTCAGGCTGGGCTGTCAACTCTCTCCCAGATCCTCAGGCTGGGCTGTCAACTGTCTCCCAGATTCCCAGGCTGGGCTGTCAACTCTCTCCCAGATTCTCAGGCTGGGCTGTCAACTCTCTCCCAGATTCTCAGGCTGGGCTGTCAACTCTCTCCCAGATTCTCAGGCTGGGCTGTCAACTCTCTCCCAGATCCTCAGGCTGGGCTGTCAACTCTCTCCCAGATCCTCAGGCTGGGCTGTCAACTCTCTCCCAGATTCTCAGGCTGGGCTGTCAACTCTCTCCCAGATTCTCAGGCTGGGCTGTCAACTCTCTCCCAGATTCTCAGGCTGGGCTGTCAACTCTCTCCCAGATCCTCAGGCTGGGCTGTCAACTCTCTCCCAGATTCTCAGGCTGGGCTGTCAACTCTCTCCCAGATCCTCAGGCTGGGCTGTCAACTCTCTCCCAGATTCTCAGGCTGGGCTGTCAACTCTCTCCCAGATTCTCAGGCTGGGCTGTCAACTCTCTCCCAGATTCTCAGGCTGGGCTGTCAACTCTCTCCCAGATTCTCAGGCTGGGCTGTCAACTCTCTCCCAGATTCTCAGGCTGGGCTGTCAACTCTCTCCCAGATTCTCAGGCTGAGCTGTCAACTCTCTCCCAGATTCTCAGGCTGGGCTGTCAACTCTCTCCCAGATTCTCAGGCTGAGCTGTCAACTCTCTCCCAGATTCTCAGGCTGGGCTGTCAACTCTCTCCCAGATTCTCAGGCTGGGCTGTCAACTCTCTCCCAGATTCTCAGTCTGGGCTGTCAACTCTCTCCCAGATCCTCAATCAAAGATCATTAGATCAGTCGCACCTTTGTTAGTTTACCTTCTTAGTTACAAATCAAATCCAGGCAGTTTATGATCTTCTCAGGCATCACTTCGGCACAATTGCACCGCCGGCATTTGGGAGTGAATAAATTGGCTCGATTCTGATCTGATTGTCCTCTTGGCCTTGCTGTTTAGTCCTCGTTCGAGTATCGAACCGCACGAGGCAATGGACTTGTCGTGCCAGGCTTCCGCTTGACAAGGTAGATAATTGCGTCAAGGTGCAAATTAAGTTTATAGCTTAGCCAAATGGGATTTTATAGCGGCCCGCTGCATCTCTGAAATTCTTGCCTCAAATCCCTACGCTATATAGTTGCACTTTAAAGGGCCGATAATTCTAATGTTTCTCTACTGCCTTCTAAAACCGTTCAAATTCGTTTGCCTCTATTGGATTCTTTGAGATCCCACCTGTAATTAGGGTGGGATTCTGTCCAGGACCTAGAGATCCCACCTGTAATTAGGGTGGGATTCTGTCCAGAGACCTTGAGATCCCACCTGTAATTAGGGTGGGATTCTGTCCAGGACCTTGAGATCCCACCTGTAATTAGGGTGGGATTCTGTCCAGAGACCTTGAGATCCCACCTGTAATTAGGGTGGGATTCTGTCCAGGACCTTGAGATCCCACCTGTAATTAGGGTGGGATTCTGTCCAGAGACCTTGAGATCCCACCTGTAATTAGGGTGGGATTCTGTCCAGAGACCTTGAGATCCCACCTGTAATTAGGGTGGGATTCTGTCCAGAGACCTTGAGATCCCACCTGTAATTTGAGTGTGATTCTATGGACTTTTACATTTCTACTGTAGTTAGAGCTGGATGGATTCTCTGCAGATACTGCAAGATCCCACTTGTAATTTTAGTGGGATTCTAAAGCTACAGATACTTGCAGACATTTTAAGATCCCGCCTGAGATCCCACCTGTAGTTGCCCATGCAAGTACAGGCAATTTTTTCTATTAAAATTGCTACTACTCAGGACTGCTTTCTCTGTCTTCCCTGCCAGATCCTAAAAACGTCAAATTGCTTTCCTGTGCACTTTAGCGCATGGAAAGTGGGGAAATCGTTTTAAATAGACAGCGCATACTCTGTGCCAGAATCTAACCAGTTCCCTATGACAAACCGATAATTGATTTGCTAACACTATCAGATCGGGCGCTCTGGGCAAGACCTTAGATTATTAATACGGAGTCCATTTGCAAGGACTCAAAACTCCTAGGCTTCATCTTCATACTATAGTATCTCAATTGCTGGCTGGTCCATTTTGTTTTACTCTGTAGCAGCATACTGATCCCCAGGGGGGATATTAATGCTGAAGGCTGAGCGGGGCAGGAAGTGCGTCGCCTTTTCAATTCCTGGGTCGCTTTTTTTCTTTTCGATCCAGCCTCGATGGCAAACCTTCGCCTTCGTTGCGTGCTCATTCAGCAGCCCACTGATGTCCTTGAAAAGTTACCTGTCTCCTAGTAACTCGCCTGCCTCTAAAAAACGTGTCTATCTAGAGATTTAATTTTGTTCGAATTTTCCCTAGTTCTAGATTTTAGGTAATTTTTAATCGTGAACCTGACATAAACTCCTGGAGGTGTGGCAAATTTTAACGAAAGTTTAATATCATTCGTCTTTATTACTTTCAAGTTCCATTCTATCTGTATTAATATTTTCTAAATAATAACATTTTATTACACTCGCCCCAATTGGGTCAGATGTGCAGCCGACAGCAGAGCCGCCGCTGCGTCGCATCTGAAGCCTGTACGGCTGTTCAGTCCGTGGACTGGGGTGACGCCACCCCAACCACCCTCAATTACCCCAGCTAATGCTGATACCCATTTAACAGCAGCTGGGTGAACTGAAGCGATGCAGAGTTAAGTGGCTTGCTAAAGGTCACAAATTGTTTCAGGGGAGTCAGGAATCGAACCCCCGTCCTGCACTTACCGACGCGAGCAGTAAGAAAACTTTCTAAGAAACTTGTTTTTTTTCTCTTGAACTAGTAATGCTCCATAATACGCCACTTTTGCCTAACCAGCAACAGACTGCAGCTGCAGCACCTGTCACTGCTCGTTCTTTCCTTTCCCATGCGCCGCCGAATTGTTGAATGGCTTGCCTTGGCAACGCTTGACTGCAATTGATAAGTCGTCTGTCATATTAATATTCCCAGAAAAAAGCAGGAATTCCTATAATGAATGGCGCGAAAAATCCCATCTTGAAGAGTTTATTATCTAGCACAGTGCTGCTCAATTGAGCACTTGATGATTCGGCAATCACTGCAGCTGTATGTACTAATATGAATAGACCTCAGTAGCTTTATCATTGCACGCCCAGGTGTGTTCTATTGCTAAGAATAGAAACAGGTTATCAATTTGCTTTTGACTCTATTTATCTCCCGAATTTCTTAGCTTCAATTTTATCTCGATTTAGTTAAAAAAACAGGAAGCAAAAAATGTAGATTAGCTGGCTCAGCTGGGTATTTGGGGAGCAGGTGAGAAATCAGCAAATTTGGCCTGCGGTTCTTTTGGCTGCAACATCTGCAACTGGCTTGGGCAATGGCTGCAACATCTGCAACTGGCTTGGGCAATGGCTGCAACATCTGCAACTGGCTTGGGCAATGGCTGCAACATCTGCAACTGGCTTGGGCAATGGCTGCAACATCTGCAACTGGCTTGGGCAATGGCTGCAACATCTGCAACTGGCTTGGGCAATGGCTGCAACATCTGCAACTGGCTTGGGCAATGGCTGCAACATCTGCAACTGGCTTGGGCAATGGCTGCAACATCTGCAACTGGCTTGGGCAATGGCTGCAACATCTGCAACTGGCTTGGGCAATGGCTGCAACATCTGCAACTGGCTTGGGCAATGGCTGCAACATCTGCAACTGGCTTGGGCAATTGCTGCAACATCTGCAACTGGCTTGGGCAATGGCTGCAACATCTGCAACTGGCTTGGGCAATGGCTGCAACATCTGCAACTGGGTTGGGCAATGGCTGCAACATCTGCAACTGGCTTGGGCAATGGCTGCAACATCTGCAACTGGCTTGGGCAATTGCTGCAACATCTGCAACTGGCTTGGGCAATGGCTGCAACATCTGCAACTGGCTTGGGCAATTGCTGCAACATCTGCAACTGGCTTGGGCAATTGCTGCAACATCTGCAACTGGCTTGGGCAATGGCTGCAACATCTGCAACTGGCTTGGGCAATTGCTGCAACATCTGCAACTGGCTTGGGCAATTGCTGCAACATCTGCAACTGGCTTGGGCAATTGCTGCAACATCTGCAACTGGCTTGGGCAATTGCTGCAACATCTGCAACTGGCTTGGGCAATTGCTGCAACATCTGCAACTGGCTTGGGCAATGGCTGCAACATCTGCAACTGGCTTGGGCAATGGCTGCAACATCTGCAACTGGCTTGGGCAATGGCTGCAACATCTGCAACTGGCTTGGGCAATGGCTGCAACATCTGCAACTGGGTTGGGCAATGGCTGCAACATCTGCAACTGGCTTGGGCAATGGCTGCAACATCTGCAACTGGCTTGGGCAACAGCAGTCTGCTCATTCCATTGAATCATGGTCCATCACGCTGGAACGTTCAATTTGTAATGTACCGTGTCCAACTGGAGAGCGAGTGGCAGAGCGGTTAACGCCTTCGCCTCTCGCAGCAATGTCCCTGAGCTCGATTCCATGGTGAGGCCAATTTTATTTGGGGCGCAGCCGTGGAGATAGCATTAGTGACAGTGTACAGCTGACTGACGATGAAAGTCAGGGCGTGTGTGCTCAGGAGTCAGCGAAATGGGCAGAATTGCCTCCTCGCTGGCTGCGGGTCTAGTGTCACCAAATGATGTGCCACTGCCTGCAGCCCTCATGCAATTACTATACTACTACTACCGCGTCCAACTTGCTGGCTTTAAGGGGGCTCACTATGAACAGCTGGGCAGGAAATACAAATTCACAAGTTCTTTCACGAACGTGCCAACTATTTCCACCTGCGGTTTTACGAGTAAGATTGCTGGTAATTTTAAAAGCAAAACTGTGCTTAACAATAGAAAGACCTGGGGAAAATCCATGGGGGGGATTTCAAATACCGCCTACTTCACAAATGCTCCCAAACCGAATGACCGATTTCTAGAAGTTGTTACAAGTTGTACATCGGATAGAGCTGGAAATTCGATCATGTGTTTCGGATTTTAATGATGATTGGTTAAATATTTTAGGAGATACAGAAAAAAACATAACTTTGAGTATTGGAAATACCCAGTGATCTTTCTACTGTTATAAAATTCAAGACTTTGTACCTAACAAGAACATTTCGCAGTTTAGTATTGTCGCAGAAAACAACGTTTCGAAATGGAAAGAAAGTTGAAGGAGCTCGTATCGATGGAAAGACAATTCAAAACTTTCTAATTTGATTATTTAAATCGAAAGAATTTGGCGCCAATTCAAACTGAGCTGACAATGCATTCCACTACCATCAGCGCTGCCTCATCGGGGTTGGCCGCCCCGTCTGCTCCATCCATGCATGCAAGCTCCTGTCGCCTTTTCCTTCTGCGCATCGTCCGCCTCTGGCAGCTCCAGCATCTGGCTCCAGCGTCTCCTTGATCAGCGTCGGCGACGAGCTGGTCCAACTGCCGCAGCTCCACCTGCTCATCGGCCAGAGCTGCCAGCTGGTTTCTGCTGATGCCGACAGCGGAGATCGAGGGGGTGCCGCTGCCGCCGGCGCGGTCGCCGCCATTGCCGACTCTGCCACCGCCCCGGCAGCAGAAGTTGACTCCAGCGGCGCCGCCTTCGCGGCACCTGCCGCAGCCGACTAGGCTAATTAGCAGCCGCCTGTACTGCTGGTTCATGAAGGTGTAGAACAGCGGATTCAGGCAAGCATTCGAGTAGCACAGGATCCACGACAGGATGTACACGGCGTCGCTCTTCTTGACGCTGCTCCGGCCGGTCATGATGAGGTTGTCTAGCACATGCCAGGGCAGGTTGGCCAGCAGGAATGAGGTCAGGACGCAGGTGACCATGCGGAATGATTTGCCGAAACGATTTGGCTGGACGCTGGCCCGGCGGAGGGCGAGGCTCGAGGATGCTCCGGCGCTGCTGGCGTGGCTTGCCGTGTCGACTGCAACTCCGGAGGTCACGTTTTTCTGTCGGGGGTGGGGCGGTTTGGCGTCTGTCTTGCCGGACAGGTGTAACAGGTTTGTGTCTCTCCAACAGGTGTAAAATATGTGTGTTATCCGACAGTTGTAACAGTTGAGCGTTAATCTAACATGTCAAGCAAGTATAGTAGGTGTCTGTCTAACAGGTGGGTTTGTGTCTACCATGTGTAACATATGTGTTTAAGGCTAACAGCTGTAACTGGGAGTTTGTGGCTGACAGGTGTAACAGGTGGGTTTGTTGCTGACAGGTGTAACAGGTGGGTTTGTTGCTGACAGGTGTAACAGGTGGGTTTGTTGCTGACAGGTGTAACAGGTGGGTTTGTTGCTGACAGGTATAACAGGTGGGTTTGTTGCTGACAGGTGTAACAGGTGGGTTTGTTGCTGACAGGTGTAACAGGTGGGTTTGTTGCTGACAGGTGTAACAGGTGGGTTTGTTGCTGACAGGTGTAACAGGTGGGTTTGTTGCTGACAGGTGTAACAGGTGGGTTTGTTTATAACAGGTGGGTTTGTTGCTGACAGGTGTAACAGGTGGGTTTGTTGCTGACAGGTGTAACAGGTGGGTTTGTTGCTGACAGGTATAACAGGTGGGTTTGTTGCTGACAGGTGTAACAGGTGGGTTTGTTGCTGACAGGTGTAACAGGTGGGTTTGTTGCTGACAGGTATAACAGGTTGGTTTGTTGCTGACAGGTGTAACAGGTGGGTTTGTTGCTGACAGGTGTAACAGGTGGGTTTGTTGCTGACAGGTATAACAGGTTGGTTTGTTGCTGACAGGTGTAACAGGTGGGTTTGTTGCTGACAGGTGTAACAGGTGGGTTTGTTGCTGACAGGTGTAACAGGTGGGTTTGTTGCTGACAGGTGTAACAGGTGGGTTTGTTGCTGACAGGTGTAGTTTTTTAGGTTTTAGTTTTTTTGTGTGACATGCAAGTGTCTGTCTTACAGGTTGACTAGATGGATACCTTCTAGTTTAGTATTTCGTCCTTTTTTACAAGAAACTACGAGCTGTAGCCATCGCAGCGGCTACAATTTTGTTAGAATTCGCCAGCTCATAATCTAACCGTAATTTAGCAGGTCAGAGGAAGAGTGACAGAAAATAGGCAGCTAATTGAGGCTCCCGTCTGCTCTTTGATGTGTAGCTTTGCTTAGAGAGTGCTGCTTAAACAACTGCTATTCTCTGTAGTGAAGCTCTCCCTGTATTTGTTCTCAAATTTTGAAAAAAAACGCCCACCTATTGTGTCAGTTGTAGGGAGCAAATTTTTAGTACCTGATGACGAGGACTGATGTGCCGAGACAAACTTTCCTAGAGAAATTCACTTTAATTGATGGGATTTTTTCATAGCAATCTTGTAATTAATTAAGCATAGGCCCTTTACAATGACCGAGAGCTACTGTCAGTAAAAGTCTTATCAGCATGGGAGGTTGGGTGTCGAATCACTTAATTAATTAACACTCTTAAGATCCTATAAGAGTGTACACTGCCTGACGATGAGAAAGTCATGCCAGATGTACACACCTGTGTGAAATGGCACTATACTCCAGTACTAATAGCCCCAGCGAGTAAACCTATTTGCAAACATAGGAAATACTCGTAATAGTAATACTCGGTCATTGTAAACTTTGGATGCCGCGCTAAACATTCAAACAATGGGATGCCTCAACGGAGTTAAACAGGGAGCAGGTTGAGAGCAGCCAGGTGCTTAGAGCCGCTGCCCTAATTTGATATGGGTATAGAGGAGAGAGATGAAAAGAGATTGGTCCGAGATGAAAGTAGATGAGTCAGAGATGAAGGGAGATTGGTCAGAAATGAATGGAGAGAGGAGAGAGATGAGGGGAAAGAGGTCAGAGATGAAGGGAAAGAGGAGAGAGATGAAGGGAAAGAGGAGAGAGATGAAGGGAGAGAGGAGAGAGATGAAGGGAGAGAGGAGAGAGATGAAGGGAGAGAGCAGAGAGATGAAGTGAGAGAGCAGAGAGATGAAGGGAGAGAGCAAAGAGATGAAGGGAGAGAGCAGAGAGATGAAGGGAGAGAGAAGAGAGATGAAGGGAAAGAGGAGAGAGATGAGGGAGAGAGAAGATAGATGAAGGGTGAGTGGAGAGAGATGAAGGGAGAGAGGAGAGAGATGAGGGGAAAGAGGTCAGAGATGAAGGGAAAGAGGAGAGAGATGAAGGGAAAGAGGAGAGAGATGAAGGGAGAGAGGAGAGAGATGAAGGGAAAGAGGAGAGAGATGAAGGGAAAGAGGAGAGAGATAAAGGGAAAGAGGAGAGAGATGAGGGAGAGAGAAGATAGATGAAGGGTGAGTGGAGAGAGATGAAGGGAGAGAGGAGAGAGATGAGGGGAAAGAGGTCAGAGATGAAGGGAAAGAGGAGAGAGATGAAGGGAAAGAGGAGAGAGATGAAGGGAGAGAGGAGAGAGATGAAGGGAAAGAGGAGAGAGATGAAGGGAGAGAGCAGAGAGATGAAGTGAGAGAGCAGAGAGATGAAGGGAGAGAGCAAAGAGATGAAGGGAGAGAGCAGAGAGATGAAGGGAGAGAGAAGAGAGATGAAGGGAGAGAGGAGAGCGATGAAGGATAGAAGACAGAGATAAAGAGTAATTCTGCGTCGTACTTCTGACCAAGATTTAACAATGAGCGATGAGATGAACGACAGTAAACGTTACGATGAATCAACTCGACCTCAGATTGCCCTCGCCCTCGACCTCACCCTGAGGCTTCCGCAGCCTCCGCTGCACGCGCCACGCCGGCCACGGACCGTGCGCCGACTGCTCCGCAGAATTCGCAGCACCACAGCAGCGTAGAAGAACAGCAGCAGGGCGATTGGCAGGTAGAGCGCCACAGTGCGCTGCGCCAGTGCCGCCGATGTGTTGGCGTAGATCGGGTGCGTGCAGGACAGGCCGCCGGTGCCGTTGACCGCCGGTGCCTGCCGGCTTCTGTAGCCGCTCGCCGCCACCCAGACAGGGAAGACCAGGACATTGCGCAGCAGGGTGAACAGCCAGAGACCCGCGCAGACGCGCAGCTGATTGGCCCGGTGCATCCAGCGCTTGTGCAGGAACACGCAGTTGGTTGCTAGGAAACGGTCGAAGGCCACGGCGGTGACGCTCAGAACGCCGACGTTGGTGCTGACGTAGTCGCAGAGAATCCACAGGTCGCAGGTCCACATCGGCAGCGGCCAGGCTGGCTGGCTCAGCGTGTCAATGAGGTAGCCGGGCAGGGCGCAGCAGCCAATCATGACGTCGCTGGCCACCATCAGCCAGACGATGAAGGCGTGCCCGGGCACACGGCGTAGCCGGCGGTCGCGCCCGAAGGCCACGAGGATGCCGGCGTTGACGGCGGTGATGTAAGCGCTGAGAACGGCGCCGAGGCAGCCGTAGACAATCTGCTGGCTGCGAGTGTAGCGAGGTGCCAGCAATGCTCCAGGTTGGCTGTCGTTGAGTTCGCTGAGGCTTGAAGACATTGTAGCTAGGGCTCAGAAAAAAAATTAAATCACTGGGCTGCAAGCTGCTGCCGATGCTGCTGATGCTGATGCTGATGCTGATGATGATGGTGGTGACCTGTCGTAATTTTGTTAAATCACCTGCGCAATTGCTGCTCCCTAACTCCCTAACTGCCAGTGGACCAATCCCAGCAGACCAATAAGAGGACACAAAATGCCTGGCAATTTGCAGTGATAAACTGTTTTTCAAAAGAAAAAGAAATTATTATTTTCTTTCAATGTTCAATTGTCACAGGCGAATGCCGAAAATCATGGGAAGAGAGAAGAGTGATAAAGGGATTTGGAAGGTTGATGAAGGGGAGGGAAGAGTGATGAAGGGATAGGTAGGAGCAATGAAGGGAGAGTTTAGAGTGATGAAGGGATAGGTATAGGAGCGATGAAGGGGGAGTGAAGAGTGATGAAGGGGGAGGGAAGAGTGATGAAGGGGGAGGGAAGAGTGATGAAGGGATTAAGAAGAGTGATGAAGGGATTAAGAAGAGTGATAAAGGGATAGGGAAGAGTGATGAAGGGATAGGTATAGGAGCGATGAAGGGGGAGTGAAGAGTGATGAAGGGGGAGGGAAGAGTGATGAAGGGGGAGGGAAGAGTGATGAAGGGATTAAGAAGAGTGATGAAGGGATTAAGAAGAGTGATGAGGGGATAGGGAAGAGTGATGAGGGGATAGGGAAGAGTGATGAGGGGATAGGGAGGAGCGATGAAGGGGGAGTGAAGAGTAATGAAGGGGGAGGGAAGAGTGATGAAGGCGGAGGGAAGAGTGATTAAGGTAGAGAGAAGATCGATAAAGAGACAGAGAAGAGAGAAGATTTTGAAAAATGAGGCGTGACGGTTCCAGGTAGCTGTAATTTGATACATGTATAGCAAATAAGTGGCGGCAGAGAACGCAAGGCGACGTGTCCTGCAACAAAGACTCATCAAAGAGGTGGTGACAAAGCAGGGTGGACGGAGGCTGCCGTAGCGTCTGAGGCCGCGGAATCTACTGTCGACAGGCCGCGAGCGCGCGTTTTATTCTGTCCTGAAACCGGACCTAAAAATCTACTGTCGCTTGTTTTTGCTTTTTAAAAAGCAAAGCACGCTTTCACCGTCTACTGCAGTTAACCCCCTGGGGGGCGTCACGACACCTGACCTACCAGCCCCGTCAGACACTGCTAAGTCGTTTTTGCAGTTTTCTTTAATAAATTGTGGGATTTAGTCGCGGGCCCGTTCGTATTGACGCGAGCAATGCATAATTGCGGAGTGTTTGCCTCTCGCACCAAGGTCCCTGAGCTCGATTCCGCGGCGAGGCAACATTTATTGGCTTGTCGTACAATTTCACGCCTTTTAGGGCCAACCTACAAGGTGCAGTGAGAGTGTACACCGCCTGACGATGAGAAAGTCCGGGCAGATGTACACACCTGTGTGAGCGGTGAGCTCATTAGTCAGCGGAATCGGCAGAATTGCCTCCTCACTGACTGTGGATCAACTGTCACATAAATGTGGTGCCAGTGACCACAGGCCTCATTAAAATAACAATAATATTATTTTTAGAAATATTATGTAAGTAAATGCATTGATGAGGGGCCCGTGGGGCACTTGTCGCACAAGCGACGGAGCGGCACGCCCCCAGACCGGCGAACTAGGCGCTTTTGCGCCCATCACGCCGCCTCCCCTGAGCAGGCACCACACACAGCAGCACAGACCAGCCGGGGAGGGCAGGAGGCACCCAAAATAGGCAGCAGTGCCCCCCACCCCAGCCCCACACGCACAGAGCAGACCAAGCCGGGGCGGAAGGCTGATATGAAATCCAGAAAGCGCGCGGCGGTGTACACCCGACCCCAGCCACCCCCCGCAAGGCCTCACGCCCCAGCGCCAACACAACTCACACAACGCAGAACAGGCACACAGAAGGTAGGACCGAAGCTATTATTTCAAGCTTTAATTGCACGAAATATGGTGCACCTCCGCCGGTCGCTACTGTCCAAAACCCTCCAACAAGTCCCGAAATTAATCGTGACTTGAAGGGAGAATCGAACTAGGGTCCATTGGAGTGCGAGGCAGCGACGCTAGCCGCTGACCTACTCGCCCCCTGCACACAGCTCGTAATTTCCTGTTAAGAATACTTGTAAAAAGACTTTGAAATAAAAAATCACTTCTCATTTCGCAGTCATGCATTATTTATTGCGAGACTTAATTATGTGTAGCAATTAGGAATTCAGTTCTACAAATGTTTTATATTTTGCAATGTCACAAGTACTTTCATGGTGTTAAACATTCTTGTTGCAACCAGTTTTCATAAAAAAATACAAAATTAAATTCAGAGAAAACCAGGGTACAAAAGAAGCCAACAAGCAGTAATTAAACAAAAATGCACATTTGGTGCGCGCAGCAGAAAATAAACAAAGAAAAGATTGCAATCCTATCTTAAACCATTTGACACTGCCTAAATGTACAAGTCAATGTAAATTGAAATGTGCATCCGATTGTACGCATTAATCTACATGAACTATATAGTTCCTAACGTACATATCATTGTACGTAGTATTGTACATCCGAATGTACGCATCAATGTACATAGAACTAGTTCCTAATGTACAAATAAATGTACTTAGGACTTCAAATCGGAATTCACGCTTCAAATTAATGTGCATAGAACTGCACATTGCTAAGCGTATGCTAAATTTTTTATGCACTTACAAAGTTGCCCTCTACAGAAGGTACAAATTGATGTCTTCATGTTCGTTAATAAGCTAGAAGTAAAATGTGACTGGGTTTGATTAACCAGTCCGAGTACAAAAATGAAAAAAAGTATTTTGTGAGCAAAGAAATCAACTCTAACAATGTGAGAGAAGTCTAATAGAATTATTTTTGTGAAAACTGTTTTTCCTTTTAGGAGTTATAAACCTTGGCTTGCAAGCTACTTGTTACTACTAAAAGTAAAAAATAAGCACATTTATCGGCCGTGCATTAGAATTGAAAGGCTTGGCGATTAAGATTAGCGGAAACCAGGATCCAAGTTACAAAATAAATTAATAATTTTGTGACTTCTTGTAAGAAAAGCAAGGACAGGTAGAAATAATTTATATAGGCATCCCATTTTAAATTAACATCCCTTTAAATTCATAAAAGCTAGATACTGGACTGAGTCTCTTTAACGCGAGCAGTGTCCTTATTATTTATTTCTGGATCACACATCCGCAATCGCGAAGAGCAGCGATCTGAGCACTCGCGCCTCAAATGTAACAGAATTGCGACCCGGCTGGGGGTCCTTCTGGGCCAAAGGATTCTCCACGAAGGCCTTCACACTGTAGCCATATCCTGTGGGAATCGGCGCGACAGTTTTGAGGTCAGTGAGGATGTGTCAGTGAGGATGTGTCAGTGAGGATGTGTGAGTAATGATGTTTCAGTGAGGATGCGTCAGTGAGGATGTGTCAGTGAGGATGTGTCAGTGAGGATGTGTCAGTGAGGATGTGTGAGTAATGATGTTTCAGTGAGGATGTGTGAGTAATGATGTTTCAGTGAGGATGTGTCAGTGAGGATGTGTGAGTAATGATGTTTCAGTGAGGATGTGTGAGTAATGATGTTTCAGTGAGGATGTGTCAGTGAGGATGTGTGAGTAATGATGTTTCAGTGAGGATGTGTCAGTGAGGATGTGTGAGTAATGATGTTTCAGTGAGGATGTGTGAGTAATGATGTTTCAGTGAGGATGTGTGAGTAATGATGTTTCAGTGAGGATGTGTCAGTGAGGATGTGTGAGTAATGATTTTTCAGTGAGGATGTGTCAGTGAGGATGTGTGAGTGAGGATGTGTGAGTGAGGATGTGTCAGTGAGGATGTGTCAGTGAGGATGTGTCAGTGAGGATGTGTCAGTGAGGATGTGTGAGTGAGGATGTGTCAGTGAGGATGTGTGAGTGAGGATGTGTCAGTGAGGATGTGTGAGTGAGGATGTGTCAGTGATGATGCGTCAGTGATGATATGTCAGTGAATAAGTGTCAGTGAGAATTTGTCAGTGAGGATGCGTCAGTGAGAATATGTCAGTGATGATGTGTCAGTGATGATTTGTCAGTGAATAAGTGTCAGCGAGGAAGCGAACTGACTTAAACCATTTGTACTTACTTTCGCAGAGCTCAAGAAATTTGGCACAATCCTCCACCACGGAGTCCTTCAGGATGATCATTTGCTTGGCCAGGTTCTCCAGCAGTGACAGGAAACACCGTTTGGCGTAGTACCAGGTGTCAGTGCCCAGCTTCTTCTGATAGGGTTCCATGCTTTTGATGATGCGGCTGATACCGAACTCATAGTTACCCTTTGAGCAGTAGAGCGTGCCGATCACCAGGTTCACGATGCACGAGTGAAATATCTTCTTGTCCGGCTCTTCGTAGGCCACCTGACAGAATGTACAGGACAATTAGAAGATATGAGGATTGGACGACATGGGGATGGGAAGACATGAGGATGCGGAGAGATGGGGAAGACATGGGGATGGGAAGACATGAGGATGCGGAGAGATGGGGAAGACATGGGGATGGGAAGTCATGAGGATGGGCAGAGATGGGGATGGGAAGACACGGGGATGGGAAGTCATGAGGATGGGCAGAGATGGGGATGGGAAGACACGGGGATGGGAAGACATGAGAAAGGGAAGACTTAAGTATAGGAAGACTTTAGGATGGGAAGACATGAGGATGGGAAGTGATGGGGATGGAAAGACATGAGGAAGGGAAGACATGAGGAAGGGAAGACATGAGGAAGGGAAGACATGAGGATGGGAAGTGATGGGGATGGGAAGACATGGGGATGGGCAGAGATGGGGATGGGAAGACACGGGGATGGGAAGACATGAGAAAGGGAAGACTTAAGGATGGGAAGACTTAAGGATGGTAAGACATGAGGATGGGAAGACTTAAGGATGGGAAGACTTAAGGATGGTAAGACATGAGGATGGGAAGACTTAAGGATGGGAAGACTTAAGGATGGTAAGACATGAGGATGGGAAGACTTAAGGATGGGAAGACATGAGGATGGGAAGACACGGGGATGGGAAGGCATGAGGATGGGAAGACAGAGGGAAGAGAACACAGAGAGATTTCACTGTTCGAAAAACAGGGATGTGAAGCGACGGGAAACGAAGAAGATCGGAAGGCAAGGAGATTAGAAGTAGGGAAAATAAAGAACAGGAAGTCACCTGCTCCTCCTCTTTCTCGATCTTCCTCATCAGCTCCTCAGCGTCCTCGTTCTGGCTGACCATGATGTAGGAGACGCACAAGTTGGCCAGAACTGCGGCGCTCACGCCGAGAATGTTTTCATAGTTCTTCTTCACAATGGGCTCGTAGAAGCTGGCGCTCTCCTTGTACTTGTCGCGCATAAACAGTACGTGTGCAACGTTTAACTTCCAGGCGTCGTGATCGTTGCAGAATTCCACCGAGTTGCGGAATATCTTCTCGACTTCCGGGTAGTTCTCCCGGTCCCAGTAGATCTTGGCCTGCTGCATTAGCACGGGTATGTAGCGCTCCAGGGCTAGAAAAAATAGGGTGAGATGGCCATTAAAGATTGCTTACTCATAGTAGCGAGAAACGAGTGTGAATTTTGTTTTTATAAAAAAATTAATTAATTATTTTCTGCACGCTGCACATTTCTATTTGTTGCACGCCACTGGCATTTTATTTTTATCTTAAGGGCCTCTGACCCATAGACAGTTGAAGAGTGCAACAAGTCTGGCTGTGCCGTAATTCATAATTGGTGCAAGCTCCAAATATCTGTGGCCAAAAGTTATGGGCTGCTTAGCGAGAGAGTTATGGCCATAGACTAAATTATGTCTTGCAGATAACCCAAAGATAAAAATTAAACACGACCACCAAAATCAATAGTATATTAATGCCCTTAAAGGATGGGCATTACTGTTATTGTGCCACAGACACCCTTGCCACAGTAAGCCATTCCTGATGGTCGAGGCCTTTTACCGAGCACTTAATATCTATTAACTGCGTGGAAGAAACTATCTGGCATTAATTAATCTATTGCAATAAACGTGCATGATTTTCTGTCCACCTGGCAAAGAGGGCATGCTACAAAATAAATATGAAGTCCATCACCCAGACACCTAGTCGCTGACCTTCGTCATACTCATTGACGGCCCTTTTAACGGCTTCGTCGTCATGCTTCTGCCTGGCCTGCTGTACCATTTTGGTGAGCTTGCGCAGTGTCTCGGTCTGCCTGCTGGCCATCTCGTCGAGGCGCCTGTAGGCTTCCTCAGGCGCCGTCTGGCAGAGTATCACCGCCTCCAGGAAGTCCAGCAAATAGCCGGGCAGCAGCTTGTAGGCCAGTTCCGTGTTCTCTGCCAGCACGTCAGCGGCCAGATCGTGATAGTCGTACTTGACGTACAGCAGCAGCAGGTTGCCAAGCGTCTCGGGCGGGAAGCTGTCCTGCTGCAGTAGAAACTGAAGGCGCTGGAATCCTCCCGCAGCGTCGGCCTCCATGTTCATGAGGCCGAGGTTGTGCAGCGTGACCGGGTCGAGTTCCTCCTCGCTGCGTGGCGGCATGTCCGTCAGCGCGTCCTGCGCCTGGGCGGTGTTGCGCAAGTTGAACTCGATTGCCGCCTTCAGATTGAAAGCCTCGACTAGGGCCGTCTCGTGCAGCGTCAGCGAGTTCCCAACACTGCGCACCTACCGTTAATAAGGATTTCAATTAGGGACTTGTGACTGTGATTTGTGTTGGTTGCATCGATGAGAAAGTGATGAGCCCACCTCGATGCCCTCGGTTGTCATACCGACGCCCAGCTCTGGGTGGTCCCGGATGCCTTTCTCGATGACATCGGCGATGTATTTCAGAGCCTGAGCGTACTGTCGCATCTGATAGTGACAGATGGCGATGTTGTAGGCCAGATCAGGCCGAAAGCTAACCACCTGCATAGCCTGGGAGAATTTGGCGCACGCCTCCTGATACTTCCCCTCTTTGTACAGCAAGCAGCCAACGTTGATGACAGTGTCCGGGTCCTCTCTGGGACACTGGTCCACCAGAGCCCGCGAGCCCGCGAAGTCCTCTTCGCCGAACTTGATGGCCGCCTCTAGCTTTAGCACCTGGCTGCGGTAGGCGGGGTTCTCGATTTGCGCCACCACCTGCGGTAGGAAGATTGCGATGCGTGGAGTCCTTAGGCCATCTAAAATTCATTTAGACATTCGAAATGACGCTTATCTATACCTTTACTGCTTGCTGGAATAGCCCAGCCTGATACAGGCTCTGCGCAAAGTACAGTTGATACTCCGACGACTCTGGGCACAGCTGGGCCAGTCTCTCGTACGAATCGCTGGCCGAGACAAAGTCCTGCATCTGGTAGAAACAATAGCCCAACAGGGACAATGCTGCTCTTGAATCCGGATGCGTGGTGAGCTGGTGGTTGAGCGCCCCGACAGCCTCCTTATAGCGATGCTCTTTAATCATGCCATAAATTGTGGAGGTGAAGTGACCCTCCTTGATGTTGTGTGTCATGTCTTTTAACAAGTTTGAGGCACTGCTGAAAATTCAAATGCTGCTGTTGTCTTTGTATACGAGCCAAATAATAATATTAAATATAAGCAAGCAGGCGAGAAGCTTGAATTTCATGACTTTTAAATTATATTTAGATCTAAAAAACGGACTGTCTTCTCAGAAAAGCTAGTGACAGGAAATTATGGTTATAAGATCAGATTTTTTGGTCGTTTCAGTCCTCTAGCTAGCTGTGCCAATTAGAGGTTTGAAAAAATTTGAATCAGCAGTTTCACGCTAGTCATCAGACCGAAGCCACATTGCAACAAACGGCAAAATAGCTACCTAAATATAAATACCTTCTGAAAATTGAGCGAGCGGAAATCCTGCCATATACAGAAGCTAAAACGATAAAAATCAGAGCATAAAATAACTAATTACGAAAAATAAATTTGTAAAGTTGGTCGCAAAGTGAAATATACAGTTAGAGAGTTAATAAAAACCATAATGTTAATGCATGTAGCTAGATAATTTATACTCGTAGTTTATAATGTGCTACTATACAGCTTACTGCACAATACAGCAAAACTAATATTGGGTCTGTTAGGCCCGCTGGCTCATAAGTTAATGAGCCAAGGTAGAAAAAAATTTTACATTTACACGTCCTCGAATAAGTTTAAACGTGGATGCAGTGGAAAATGTCTCTTAGTGTGCGAAATTTTTACAAAAAAGCAGCTATGCGCATGTTGAATTCGTGTGTAACTCAAATAGCACAAGTAAGTGCAAGTAGTCATGTAATCAATATATTAAATTCGATATCTTTAGAATTGTTTTCTTATAATACAAAATAAACAATAAGACTTAAATGCATATATTTTATTGCATAAATTTGTTTAATGCAAGCGTGCTGACAAAGTTTGGCTCTCTTTTAATAACATAAAAATCTAAGAAACAATCACGCTGAACTACATGTTGCAAGCGTTTTGTGAACTACATTTATACTTTTGAGTGCTGAAAAAATATTTACTTGAATATCTCGATTTGACTTCAGTAGCTCATTTGTGAACTCTATTTATAAGGTAAGTGTTATCTTTTTACTGCTTACATGTTTCATAGTTACATACCTTTACCGTCATATTACATTCATATTTCACCTAATTCCAAATTCAATGGATGTACGTACGCTCGTTACAATAGTAACTAATATAATGTTTTACAGGGCATACTTACAATGAGAAGAGCACCACACAAAATGTAGTATTTCAAAAAGTTAGAAGATATATGCTTTTCAAAATGCCTGTAATAAATTCAGTAGATCGAGTAGTACGATAAAACTTTTTAACCACAATTGCAATGTGAAAAATCTCAAGTTGTTTCAAAACTTGTGTATTTTTGCTGTACAGTATATAGCATCCGGTTTGGTAGCAATTAAAGGTTATATTAATGAAACTTTTATTTATAGAAAAGTAACATTTTCCATTGATTGGTATTAGAATATAGTTATATGCATTTTATGTATGCCATACAAATAAAAGATATGTCATCATATGTTGTTTGGCTGTCATGTATATTTAAATTTTATGAAAATACAGTTAATATATTTATATAGGATACCTCTTAATACATTTTTACTCATTTTATAATTTATAATTTCAAATGTTGTTGGCCTATTTAGCTTGTTAGTTTTTTTGAGTCAAATCAATATTATAAAAGTAAAGTATAGCTAGCACCTAGCTATATATGAAGTAGCTAGCTCTATTGGTAAAACATAGTTTTTGCTAGCTCAGGTGTGTTATTTATTGGTTTTCATACTAATTCTGTGACTGAGCTAATTGTACTCAACTATTGCTTTATTTAGCACCTGGTCAATGTCCTACTAGGTTTTGTATTGAGTTCATTTTTTACTTGGACTTCTGAAGTGTTTTTGTTGTAAAAATTATTTCTTATAATTAAAATATAAAAACTTTTTTGCTTCAATAGGACTGCTCAATTTGTGATTTTTATAAAATGTAAAATAATATTTTAATGATATTTACAACGATTTAACTGTTCGCTGCCATAGAAAGTAGTATGGTTCGGTTGCTACATGCGATATTTAGGTATTTTGTGTTTTCCTCATTCAGATGTTTGCTGTTTAGCTATGCTAATCATTATTAGCTAGCTAGTAGATCACTAATTGTCAGTTTTTCAGTTTGACAAAACAAATTAAACAGCCTTAACTTCAGACTTTATTCGTCTTGTTATCCGTGCCGCTTTACAACTCAATATTGCTTCTTAAGAGAACGAACCTGTTTTTTAACTGACCCGAAGTCTGCGTCAGTGAGATTTCTAAAAAAAGAAATATTTAAATATTCATCAGGACAGCTTGGCTTTCACTCAGGGCCAACAGCAGTTTGTTAGAATTAGCCCGGAACCAGGGCTTTAAAAGTATCATTTTAGGGAACTAGACTAGTGCGACCTGGGCTAATGCGTGAAGGCGACGGGTAGAGAGGAAAATCGGCGACCGATCTGATTGGCTGAGCCGAAACTGGGCGCTGAACTGCTTCCAGGGGAAGAAGCTTGGCGCGGGGTGGCCTCGTCGCTGGTTCCTATTTTTGGGCTTCCCTGGGCTTCTCCACCGAGTCCTGCCGCAACCCACACAAATTTAGCTTCCAAATCAACCGGGCCTAAGCCTGTTGCAGGTACTGCTTCCGTTTTGCCTTTAGATTTGTCTTCATTCGAGAGGCAGCCATTGATTTGGATTGGTTAATTCTCAAAACGACGTCGGACAGAATTGAGTCGATTCCAAATTTGCTTACTTAAAAGTACAAATATTTGAGGAAAAAATTGAGTTGGAAAGTTTTAGCGATGCTCGCTGACTTAGTATCAAAAGTACACTGCGCATAGTGCGGCCTCCAAAACATTTTTTGAAACGGCGCGCTTTTCCTGGATGCAACGAACCCAAGCCTGCCTGCCTGTTGCGACCTGCTCAACCAGCCCGCGAAGTCTGTCCGTTTCTTGATGAGTGAGCGTTTTTTCACTTACAGTTGCTTGAGCTTGTCGTTTGGGCTAAACTGTCTGTATTCAGAAAAAAGGCGACGAATTCCCGCAGTGTCCGAGTTCAACATCTCGGCCATCGGCATGAAGGCGCAACGTAAGCTGGCCAGCGGTTTGTCCACCCGCAAGACCGCGCGCCTAATCCTTGACGAGCGCGCCAACAGCCTATTGGATAAGGCCTTCCGGGTGCTGCTTCTTGTGTCCTCCAGTAGAAAAGAGGCCGAGAAAGTCACGAAGTGTGTCATCAAGCTGGTGGTGAAGCTCGGGCTTCTGGCACGGCACGATCAGTTCAGCGCGGAGGAGGCGGACGCTGCAAGGCAGCTGCGCCAGAGATTCCGCAGCCTCATCATGTCCATAAGCAGCTTCCACCGCATCGAGTTCACCTATGACAGGCGCTTTCTTCTCGACCAGCTGGAGGCCTGCCATTGCCTGCTTCGCGCCATGCTGCTGTCTCACCTCACTGAGAAGTCCCAGGCCCGCTTGGAGCTCGTCTTCGAGTTCTTCTGCCGACCGACCGTGCTGGATGGCGTGTTTCAGGTATAGCATTGTCAGCTCATCCATCCAATTCTCTGCCTTCCGATTCCAACTATCATAGGCACTATTATCAACCGGACACTTTCAGACGTCCACGGACTGCAGCCTCCGCTCAGCCGTTACGCAACTCTGTCGAGAGTTGGACGACTTCCTTGACAGCGGCATTCTCTGAGGCTTTTGAAGCTCTGAACCAACAAGAGCGCCGCATTGAATGATATTGTGCTTTTCAATCGATTGGGGGGGAATCTTGGAGTTAAGATTTTCGGATCCCAGATTAGCTAATAAAGGGTGACATTATGAAATATTTCTCTGTAACGTGAGATTACTGTTTATTAATCGTAGGTTTTGCGTCGGTTGGTTAATATTTAACCGATTCATTGATTTCTCTTCATTTCATCGTGAATCGTCTGGCTTTGTTCTGTGTGCTTTGTTGTAAAATCTTGTATACTTTTACAGTAAAAACCTTCCCAGCTGCTTCAATCCTGAGATTTTAATGTCTTTGTCTTTATCTAGTCCTTGATTTTGTTTTTTTGTCATCCAAGTTTTTTCTGAAGTTAGTCGTAGGAAAGGTTGTGAGCTTTGATGAGAATTGAGTTAGTTTGCTATTTCCTAAATCCCATTACTCTAGGCATGTTTATCGAATTTGATGTATGTCAAGCAAAGTTCACATTTGTACAGTTCAGAAGACAGGCATCGATTGGTTTAAATACACGTTTCTGTGTACACGTGAACTGTTGAATTCGAAATTTAACTTCTGCTATTTAGCGATACTAAATATTGTTTTAATTTTACCAAAAAGTTCACTGCCAGCTTAATGTATTTTTCTCTCCACTTGACGTCACACAATAGGACTGTACACTGTCGAGCCGCTTAGGTATCGCACCGCTTGTGTGTGATACGCGTGATGCTTTAAGGCCGCGAGTTCTGATTGGCTGATTGTTGTCGCATGAGAGATAAATGGTTTTAGCTGTGACTCATTCCAGGGCAGGCAAAGATGCATCCACCTAGCTGTTGCAAATTGTTGCAAATTATTGATACAAATTGCTTGCATTGTCGAGAATGTTACTCTGCCCGAACACTTCTGGAACTCTATATATTTTTATGAACGACGAAAGTCCCAAGACTGTACCAGTAAAAAATTCGTATACCAGAAAAACCTAGCGTCTAATATTAGTTCACTACAGCTATTATTACAAGACATTAGTTGCAATAGTACTCGTATTAACAGAGATACATTCCGCTAGCAGGCATTTTGGATGTATTTTTGACCTTTTTCCACCCTGGCTGAGAGCAGCCGAGGACTGGAGGCTGCAGCGACAGCCCAGCAGCTGAAGTCCGACGGCTGATCAGCGGCCTGCATGCGGGCTTAATACAATTAAAGGCCTGCTCACTGCATGGCGAGTGTCACTGCAAATTATCACTTGGCCGGATGGTAGAAGCAGCAACTGCGGTCTAGCTATCGGAATGCAGAGGCAAATGCTGCATGTTCTGCGCGGATCATAAATTTGTATAGAATAGCCAGAGAAAACTGAGAGCCAGCCAGGGGAGGCGAGAGCAGTAGGAGAGACATGGTGAAGATGGGGAAGGCATCACTGCTTTTTTTGCTAACCAGTATCTGCCACCCGATACCGGCCTGATTTCTTGCCCTCAGTCTCCACTTCTAATTGCTGCGAGCTGGGCGAGCAGGCAAGCGAAATGAAGCTGCAAACATTGCCGCTGCTGCTGCTGTTTTTTTAAGAATTTCTTTTCGCTTGCATCCAGGCAACTCTCGCGACAATTAAGATTACGACAGTCAGGGAGGGGGATTTATAGTGACGGCCGACTGGCTATTCGGGCACACATCGCTGTGCGAACAAAACAGCTAGTCTAACAGTTTCTGTAGGTTTTTATGGCGCAGGTCCTTCCTCAGGCTTTTACAAACGAGGTGGTGCCTTATTGCCTCGCGCTACTAATATAGAAAATGTTGGTTGGCGCCTTCAGGAATCTGAAGTATAAGGGGCCAAAAAAGTGGCCAGATGCCAGCCTCCTGTGTGCCAAAGTCTTGCGAACTTTAGGCAGCGTCCAGGCATGTGCAGAATGGCCAGCTAATACGCTTCATTACGTGGAGCACTCAACTTGTCGTCGGGCAAATGTCACCCATGATGCTCGTATTTCAGTTTGTTGAAAGTTGAAGCCGCGAGAGGTCGTATTTTACTTTGCTTCCAAGCAGCGCTGCGGCCACATTGTGACCTGTCAACTGAACCAATCAGTGCCGACGCATGCGGTTAAGACTTAAATTTGTTCACTTGGTCTGGCTTCCCTCGCATTCGCCAGGTCTTGAAACATCTGTCGTTCTTCCGTCTCTCGATACTGTCTCACTGAGCGTCACTGCGAATGTCCTTTTACAGTAGTTCTGTTGGGTAGGGTTTGTTACAGTTGTATGGCGATGTCTGTCTGATTTGACATACTGTTTTTTTTACTTTCCTGCGCATAGGCTAGACACTAATGGAAGCGTGCATCGAGTCCAAACATCAGGCGCGCGATACTTCACTAGCCCAGAGGGGCTGACCTGCAATCTGTGTGAGTGATAAGTCCCTGAAACGATTGACTGGACTATGGCCTGCGCTAGCAAGTCTATTCAATTCTTGAATTCGTAAACATTTCAATTCCTGCTCTGTAAGTCTGCCAGTATGCATATTTGGTCGCGAATCGGTTGTCAATAGTTGCTTTCGCTGCCGAACACTTTATACGCACGTAAATATAAATTTGAATCAGACAAAGATGTGTGTTTTACTTTCCATAGAACGGTTACACTGCCAGCAATCGTACTCTCATTACACTGAACAAATATTCATATCTCAACTCTGTAGTCGGTGAGTCCCCTTGGCAACTTTCAGTCTTCTTCCGTCTAACATCAGTATAGCAGCGCCAACTCTATAGTAATAGAAAAGTGGTCTTGGAGGGTCCTTCGCCTGGCTTGCAGCTGCCAGCTGGTCATTTTCTCAGTCCGGCTGAGCTGAATTCTACTCGAAGGATGTGGTCACTGTATAGCTGGAAGGCTACTTAACAGTAGAACTACCAAGGGGGGAATTCCCCCCCCCGACAATTATTTGTGCTGCACCCGAACTGAGCAGTCAAAGCTCACAAAACTCAAGAAGACTATTTTTTGCGCATCTTCTGAAACAATAATCTAGCCACCAGCCCTTCAGACCATCGAGATATTCAACGGCTCTGGCCGAGGGTCAGATTTTTTCACATGAGAGCTAGTATTTTTCATACACTCCTATACACGAATTCGCACTGTGCCTCAGTGCGGCCTTCCCAGGCCTTCAAGCTTTATCAGCACGTCATCCGAATGTGCTTGCATCATCTCCGACTTCTGTGGTCACCGACCTTGAACTAGACAGAGCTGCTGGACCTTCAACAAGTAATATTTGAGTCTACGCCATAATCGAGGCTTAATCAGCGAAAGTATAAAAATTCGCTTGACAGACTCCATTGCCAGCTGGAGGCACCCTGCTGACTATGCTGACGGTGTCGGGGTGATGACTGATAGGTTGACAGACAAGGCGAGTGTCCTCTGGTTCCACTTGTTAAAGGTCACTTGTTGAAAAATCACCTGTTGAATTAAAGCGGGCGGAAAAATGGCTTGGTAGTGAAACCTTCCTGCTTGAAGGAGCCTAACTTGAATGCCCCCACGGCTGGCCAATAAGCGAGGCAATGCTTTGTCACTCCGTCGCTATTGTACTGTTTTATGTTGGAATGGATTCGAACGCCGTACTATTTTTATCTTTGCTAGCTGACATACCTCCTGAGTCCCTGAGTCCCTGAGTCCCTGGCTCCCTGGGGAGAGCGAGCTTAAAAACACAATTTCCTTGTTTGGCTCCCTGCGCAGCCATTGTAACAGCGCCGTTTTTTATAGTCAACGTGAATTTTAAAGCTGTCATTTGGCTTTTGTTAGCACTCTCTCGTCCTGAAAACCGTAAATGGGTAAAACTGACAGAAAAGATGAGGCAGTACGAAGGTGATAAATCCAGACACGTTTCACTGCTGTTTGTTCGCTGTAGTTTTCAAACATGATCCATTTGGGCAAATATTTTTTATCTTATAAAGTCAGTCCCAAAACAGACTGGAGCCACCAGTAGGTGAGGCTTGGAGAGTGAATCTGCGCAATGGCAAGCAATAAAAATTGGTAATCGAATTACCCCTTCGATGAAAGCGGATGGAGTAGTCGGACTGGGCAAGCCCGGGTCCAGCATTTTCCATACCGTTTTCCCTTCTTATATGCAGCAAGAAGCGTTCATTATTAATTCATCAGTCATGCGGCCATGAAGCGAGTGGGGCAACTGTGCCACAAACTGTACGAGTAAAGGTGAAACACTACTGCATCCGAGATACATGCGTTGGCCATGCGACTAGTTAACTTTGAGCTAGTTTAGACTGAGTACAAGTCAGTAGTGGATTGAGAGGAAGTTGTTGCTGGGGAAATACGAGGAAATCTTTTTTGCTCTTGCTTCTGCTAGGTACACATATCGATTTTTATCAAAAAGTCGTGTCCTATGACTTTCGGGGCTGATATATTTGAAGCTAAACAATTCTGCAGTTTAACTGTGGCTGTATATAAAGTTACATGATCGATAAACATTTCCGTTAAGTTCAGTCCTGATACCTCGCTGGCGTTGATGCTTCCTCAGAGTGCGTTGGTACTATTGCACCCGCTCCGTGAAATTAAATTTCTCTGCCTTGGTTTGCCTGCTCGGACGAGCGTGAGAAAGCATCAGAACAGTTGCTTACTGTACTCAGGGTGCTGCCCTAATATCTCTCATTCCGAAAACGGGTTTTGCTCCAGAATTCGAATCGCAACAATTGCGATTGGCTATTGCGCGCCTGCTCTTGCAACTTGCTTGGCGCGTTATGAGATATCAAATCATCAGGGACCAGTTTTGGTTTCCGAGTCGTTAAAACATTGTAGCGCTTTATTGATTAGCGAATACAGGAGTCAAAAGTTAATTTGGCTCCGTCATTGTGGGCTTCGAGCTAGGCTTGCAAGCCGTTTTTATAATGTGATCTTGCGAATTCAAAGCTAACTTTCAAACATCGATTGAAAAATGCTAATAGATAGATATTAATCTATAGCTTACTACTCAAGTAAGTTTATATAGGTATTTAAAAGCTTCGTTCAATTCGAGATTATATAAGTATTTAGTATCTTTTAGCAGTTTTTAGTATCTAAAACGCTGGAAGCAATATTTTTTTCCAAAACGAGTTGGATAAGAATGATGACGAGGGAGGTAATTTGGTCAGAACTCTATTAACTAGTCAAAATAGACCACTCAACAAGGAGGCCTAGGCATTTGTTGCTATCTGCAGTTTCAGGAAGCTAAATTCAGAGATCATAAAGGAACTGGAGAGCAGGGGGAGGTTAACTAAGAAACAGTCTTGATAAAGCAGCATACTCAAGGGTCCGGGTTCTTCATCTCGTCTCTTTCCAGCCCTCTCCTAGCGCGTATGCTACTTAAACATAGGCCCTTATCGCTGCTCCCTGGAGCCAGGCTGCTAGCCTAGTCTATAGCTGAGACGAGATTCCACTTGTATTATTGTATCGTCCATCTTCTGGCCGCTTGGAGCACGGTTTATTGGCCGCATTGATCCGTGAGCGCCGCTCTCTACATTCGGACGCATTAAGTAACGGATACACTCGGGGACGGCGACCACTAGCCTCTTGAATCTAAGCCTGTAGGTGGAGCCTATCTATATGGAAATATGCTTCAGTCGTCAGTCCCTTATTATAGTTAATCTGGACAAGTGAGGTCATACATTTTCAATGCCTCACTATAGTTTTAATTCGAAAACAGAGGGTTGCGATCCAAGGAATTGCTTAAGCATCGCGCATCCTAGTGTTCAATGTACCTGATTGATTGTTATATAACTAATCACACTCTGAAAGTGCAGTTGTAACCAGAACGCAGGCAGCAAGGAGAATCTTCGAGCGACTCTGCGTTTTCTCGTGCTGCAAAAGTTTATCCCAGGCAATTTCAGCTGCTCTTTTTCTACTTGATCTCAGATCTGGTTCGCTTTGTATTAATCTGCGCCTTTCGTGACTGAGCGCCTTTTTGTTGCCTAAATTGGTTTCTGTAGATCAGACAGAGCTCTCGGCCCCGAGGGCCCAGTCGACGATTATGAATCAATGCGCACTGTCTACTCTCTGAGTTTGCTGTAGCCTATCCACGGGTTTTTCATTCATTGAAATCAACCATTTCAGAATGCATTTTCTAGTTGTGCTTTTTTGTCCATTTCCGTACAGAGTTGCCAGTTTATGGTCTTAACTCCAGGCAATTTATTTGTGACTATAAAGCATTCTAATTCGTATTCAAAGGCGCGCACATTAATCTAGCTAATCCTTTCTGCTAGAAAAACTTTCAAAGCGTGGGATATTAACCGCCGACTATTCCCACGCTTCGGGTTGAACCTTTGAGCTTGAGAAAATTTTCTCAGATTTAAGCTGATGTGACCTGTGGTACGCCCTAACTCAAATTGTCTGTATTGCTTTTTAAAAAACTCCTTTGTAATTGAGCTAAAATTTGAGCATGAGCTACCCCGATGTTGTCAAGTCATCCAGGAACCAAAGCACCCAGAGGCCCGTTAACGTCTTGCAGCGAAGTCAGGTGAGCCCGGCCGCACTAATCGAGAGCGATGCCGGAATTAAAAAGGGTCACGTCAACAACATCGCTAACTTATTCGGATCGCAGCAGAACCCTTCAGTGTCTAGAAAAGCATCGACTAATCGAAGTCGTCAGCAAAATGGCAGCGATGCAAGTTTTGCCAACACAACTGCGATCACAAGAGCTAAGCCGACGCGCATAGCAGTTGTGCCAAGGGAAACGGGAATTCAGTCGAGCCATGCGCAGCCAGTGTCGCAGTCCAGGCCTAATAACTCTGGAGAATTGTCGCCAAAGTCGTCGTCTACGCCGCGTCCGGCGCCATGGCCAAAGTCCACGGTGGGCCAGTTGAAACCAGTTAAAAGCTTTGGAAAATCTGACTTAGATTTTCACGCGAGTTCTACTGAGGTCCGCACTAGCGAGACCAGCCGTCCAAGCACTACCGGGCAGCCAACCATTGTAATCAACAAGGCTAAGTACGTCCCAAAGACGGCCCAAGCTGATGTTAAACCGGATCTGAATGCTAGGAGACAAAGCAGTGAGCTACCTAGCTCCGTCAAAGTTGGACGATGGACAGTGTATGAAACGTTGCCATTTGGAAGTAAGCTGAACAAAAGCACGGAAAAGGAAGATAATGATCGTGAGGCACTGAAGAAAAAGGAAGATGAAAACTGGAAGCAACGTGAGGCTGTGGAACGGAAGAGAATTGCCGAGGCTGAGCGACGTAAAGATGAGAACGATAAGAAGCACCGCGAAGAACTGGAGGCACTGGAAAGGCGTCGTCTTCAGGAATCAGCAGCTGAAGATGAGCGGCGTAGCAAAGAACTCGAAAGGGAGAAAGAAGAGAGGCGCCAAAGAGCAGAAGAGGAGAAAAAGCGACGCCGGGAAATGGAAGAACAAGAGAGACGAAGAATGGAGGAGGAGCGCGAAATTGCCAGGCTGGAAAACGAAAGACGCATTCGTGAAGCTGGCGAAAAACGGCGCCTTGAGCTCGAGCGAGAAGAAGCGAATAGGCGTCTGCGAATGGAACGACGAAGACAGGAAGAGCAGGAGGAGCTTCAAAGAAGAAGAGATGAGGATGAGAGACGTCGCGGCGAGGAACGGCGAAGAGAGGAAGAGTCTCGTAAGAGGGACAGGGCAAAAGCTTTGGATAGCGACCCCGACCTATATACGACCGAAGAGTGGACTGTTCATGAAAATGTTCCATTACACCCGGCTGGCCTTGTAGCGTCGCAAAGCCATCCGTCTTTTAACTCACACGATTCGGGTTCCTCGCTCGGGTATCGCAGCTTGCAGCGATCCGGTGTCAATGGAGCTTACAGTGACTTCAATGCTAACATTGAGAGTGAATACATGCGCAATCTGCGCGAGATAGAACAGAAGCGTCGTCATCAAGAGCAGGAAGATAAGAAACAAAGGGATCGTGAGGCTCAACGTCAGCAAATGATTCGCGAGGAAGAGGAAAAGAGACGCCAAGATCAGTCCAGGAGACAACAGTCGGACAGTCAGAGATTAAAAGAAGGTGTACAAGAGTGGAGTGCTTTGGCCGATAAGGAGCTTTACGATTCCGGTTCCGTAGTTGGTTATCGTCGGTTTTTAGACTGTCCGGATAACAGAAATGATCCAGCAAATAATGCCAGAGCGCATGAAAATACCAAAAAACTGCCAGAAAAAGAGGAAGTTGGCAAAAGGGATCGACGAGACGTAGAAGAGCAAAAACGTCGCGATGAAGATAAAGCCAATGAGAGAATGCGTCGAGAGGCTGAAGAAAGACGACGTCGAGAGGATGAGGAAGCTAGGGCGAGAATGCGTCGAGAGGCCGAAGAAAGACGGCGTCGAGAGGAGAGCCAGGAGCGCCATCGCAATGACGAAAGCAGAAGGCGCCAAGAGTTGGAAGCTGAGCAAAAGCGTCGAGAATTAGACTTTATGCGTCAGCGCGACGAAGATCAGAGACGCCGGGAGAGTGAAAAGCAGCGCATTCGCCAGCACGAAGAAGACAAAAGAAGGCGTGAGAGAGAGCAGATTCAAAGGGACATTGAAGAGCGACAACGCTTGGATGATCAAAGAATGCGGAAAAATGCTAATCAGCCGAGCAAATACAATGCAGATAATCGGTTTGATTCTTGGAAAAAGAATTACGCAAGACTCAATAGTGATCAGGATGACTCTGATATCTTTGTACATGATGAGTGGACTGTTTATGAGTCAGCACCAACTCAGCAGCAAGCCCCTATAAACCGTGGTCTAAGTCGAGAGGATTCGGTCGTTGGCTACCGTCGATTGCTAGACGAGAGCAGCGTTAGGCCGCTGGTAAACAGAAATTATGAAAGTCGGTTCAACGACAGAACGACTCGAACTAAAGTTCGTATTACTGACGACGAAGAAGCTGGCAGACGACGGCGCACAGAGACTTCAAGTCATTTGAGCCGCCGCGGCCGAGATCCGACTGAGTTGACTCCAGAAAAGGAGGACACGCTGCGCTTTGAAGAATGGACTGAGTACCAGTCAGTGCATCAATCAGCTAAGCCTGGTAACTCGGCGTCCGCTAGTAATGAACTGAATAGTTCGCATCACCGCAGGTCGAGCAGCTCGTCTGATGATAGCAGAGATGCACCGAAATTCGAAGAATGGACCGTGGTCCATCGGGTTCCCGCGCCTCGGATTAATAGTGCGTCTGGACACGATACTGTCGATACAGATGCTAAGGAGCACAGAGCTGAGACTTCTGAGTATCAGCATGATGACCTAGACGATGTGTGGCAGTCAATCGGTGGTTGGAGGCAGCAGGTGTCTCACAAGCGGCGCATCAAATCAACCGACAGTCTCAATCTTACTGACTCAAACGGTATGTTAGCCATGCAGCTTATATGAATATTCTAGTATTCTACATGTTGACGAAAAAGTGGCCCGGATAAAGTTGACTTTTACGATTACAGAGGTTGCCTCAATCCCAGTGGAGGAGATCATGCCTCGTCGTCGTGACAGCGGCCGTCGTCAACGCGAAGTCATGATGGCGGCGGCCCTGCGCCAGCTGGAATCAGCTCCATCGTCGGGCTTCGCCGATGCGAACGAAGCTCCTGCCGATGCCGCTGCGGACACTCCGACAGCTCGCATGAGTCCCTACCACAGCTACCAGAGAATCCATCACGACCACCGCGGTCGCTATCGGGACGACTATTCACCTGCGGCTGTTGGAGTCGGCAGCAATGGCAACATCTTTCAAGACAGCTTCAGAGTCAGGCGCGACAATCCGGCCTACCTTTGGCAGGAGGCCTGAAGCCATGAATGCCTTTTACGAGATTAAAACGTTAAAATTATTTTAATTGCACATTTATATTTTTCTTAACTGCTAACTATGCAAAATGGGTAAAGATAGTAGAAAAAAACAATGAATCATATATTTTCTCTCTTTATATCTTAATGTGAGTTTATAAATAAAACAGTTTACGCTCGCAATCTATCTAGTGAATTTTGATTTCAAATATATATTTTTGTAACCCAGACCGACCTTAGAAAAATGATACTGAACTTCGCTTTCTTACCTCAAATATATGTAGACTTTGTGATATAGACTTTTTACGGACTATACTACTATAGTTCCAAAAGTAGCGAATAAATAATTTCATTGGCTGCATAATAAGTTTGATTTTATTTATTGAATATTCCGATCAATGATAAGTGATCTTATTCTTGGCAGTTCTTGTAGTTATTGTCGATGGTCAGACAGATCGGATGTAAAATAGTAATATTAGCTATTTATTACATGGACTGTGGAGACGCCACACCTACCCTCAATTACCCAAGCTGATACTGGTACCTATTTAACGGCTGCGTTAACTGAAGCGCTTTAAAGTAAAGTGTCGTGCTAAATGACGAACCATTCGGGAAACGAACCTCCGACCTTTAAGTCAATATTCCAACGCTCTAGTCACGATTCTAAAACCCCAAAGCAAAACCTTTGCAGCGATCGCCATGCTGCCCACCTGGCTGCTCCGCTGGCTGTTCGGCTCCGCTGCTGCAGCCGCCGTCATCGCCTTTCTCGTCTCGCGCCTCGCCGCTGGACGCCGCCGTCGCAACATCTGCAGCCTCAGCGGCAAGACTGTCCTCGTGACTGGCGCTTCGTCTGGTCTGGGCGAGGCCCTGGCCGTCGCTCTCTGCCGGCGAGGCGCTCGAGTCCTGCTTGCCGGACGCGACGTCGACCGACTGAAGGCGGTTCGGGCGCGGCTCGTCACGGCCAACTTGGCGTCAGAGTCGTCTAACATTGTGCGACTGGACCTGACCGCCACAGACGAGGAGCTGACCGGAGACGCCGCCAATCGGGTCTGGACCGCAGCCGGCGGTCAGCTGGACGTCCTGATCAACAATGCTGGACAGAGCTACCGCGGCGAAATTCTCGAAACTGAGATGGACGTTCACAGACGGCTCATGCAGGTGCGCGTTTGTGGATCTCATACTCCGTCTCTGGTCGAATTGAGTCCATCTGCGCTGAGTCTTGTTTCATATCAGAAAACTCTCCCCAATTCAAAGGTTAACTACTACGGTCACGTGGCCCTTACAACGGCCCTTTGCCGCAAAGCCCTTGACAGCGATCGCGGCCTAACGGTGGTCGGCATCAGCAGCCTCCAGGGACTCGTCAGCCAGCCGTACAGGTCTGCCTACGCCGCTTCTAAGCACGCATTTCAGGTACGACCATAAAGTGTATTGCGGAATATAAACAATGGTTTCCCTTAGGCTTGAGATTCGAACTGTCGACCTCGGTTGACACCTGACCTCATCCTTGCACAATATTCAAATTCGATCTCCAGGCCTTCCACGACTGCCTGCGGGCGGAGCTGTCGCGACAGGGCGAGCAGTTCCGCGTGCTGACTGTCAGCCCGGCCTACATCCAGACTGGGCTGTCCGCGAACGCACTGACCGCCAGCGGCGCCGCGTACGCCAAGACTGACGCCGCCACCGCCACCGGCATGACTGCTGAGGCCGCCGCTGAGTCTGTGCTCAACTCTGTCGAGGCCGGCGACTCGGAACTGTTGCTCGGGCCTTGGCATCTGCGCGTGGCCCCGCTGCTGAGGCGTCTGGCTCCGAGCCTCATGTTTGGCATCATGGCCAAACGGGCCTGCTCTGGCGGGGTCACTAAGTGACTCGGGGTCATTCAGTGAATTAGTGGTCATTCAGTTACTAAATGGGGTTAATTTGTGTTTTCCAAGTTCATTGCAGCAAACAGAAAGCCAGTCCCATAATTTGGGTATTTTTGTTATGCTTAGTTTATTTATACCGACACTCCAACACAGAACAGGGCATGCTTGCACTGATATGAAAATAATAAATCAAAACGAAATTGCTTTGATAAAAAAACCGATCGTTAGCTCGTACATGCTTTCTTGATTTTGTCACTTATTTGTAAAATCGTTAGCTTAGCTTAATCCTTCAAACTATTAAGATTTGCCATTTGAAGTACAGTTGTCTGTTTGACATGAGTTCATAATAAATTTACAAAAACAATTAAACAAATTTAACAAAGTGATATTCTTGAATTAGGCATAAAATGATAAATTATAGACACTTCAACAACAATACAGAGCTAACAATGCACAAATGTTGAATGTGAAGTTCATGCAATATTGTCCATTTTGCTACTCGTATCTTAGTACAAGTAGCAAATCTTGGTAGAATGAACGTGATCGGTTTGGTTTTTGAAAGCAAAATTAGCTCAAAATTTTCAAGAGCAAACTTATAGCATATTAATTAAAGGCCTACTACTCAAACACAAGGATTTTAGGTATTAACTGCAACGTCTAGCCTTTGAGCTTGAGTTCTCTTGACGGAACATTAATAAGAGAGCGGTACAGTAGAACTCTTGCACCTTAATTGCTTTAATTTTTTTAATTATCTCGAAGCGTCAGGCCTGAAAGATAAGCAGGTGATTAATACTGTCCTCGCAGCCACCAAATGTGGCTGATGGCGTCGACGCTGCTGAACCAGCGGCTCCTTCGTCAGCAGTCAGCGAACTCGATGAGTGTGGACCACTGGGCAGTCCGCCTCCGCCACCTCCGCCGATGCAGCTGTAGTCCTCGAACCCGGAGCCGCCGGTGACCACGGTGATCTGGGATGCCATTGTTGTGACCGGCGCTAGCGAGGCCCTCCTGCCCGCCGAACTGAGCCGGCGCTGCAGGTGACTCGCGCTGAGAAATCCACCGCCGCCGCCACCAGTACCGCCACCAGCAACGCTGCCGAGGCTGATGGCGCTGCCGCTGCTGGAGCCGCCCGTGCTAGCTCCGCCGCCTCCGCCGCGGTATTTTTCAACGGCGGTGATAAACCGCACGTGGCCAGTGTGACCGTAGTTGAGCGCTGGGTGAATTCGGAGTTGCTAATTTATGTGTGTAAAAACCGTGCCTCTGGGCTCTCTGAGACAGTGGCCTAGCCAAGATTTTTTTCTGAGGGGGCCACGCCTAAGGGGGGCGCCACTGCCACGGGAGCGCCACTACCAGAGGGTGCCACTGCCACGGGGCGCCACTACCAGAGGGTGCCACTGCCACGGGGCGCCACTACCACGGGGGCGCCACTGCCACGGGGGCGCCATTACCACGGGGGCGCCACTACTAGAGGGCGAGGCGCCACTACCACGGGGGCGCCACTGCCACGGGGGCGCCACTACCACGGGGGTGCCACTACCACGGGGGCGCCACTATCACGGGGGGCGCCACATAGTTTCGTCAGCCGATTAAGGAAGGCCGCGGCCCCTTGCCCCCCCCCCTTGGCTACGTCCCTGCTCTGAGACTATTCACTTGATGTATATAATTAGACTTTATTTGAAGACATGGGCAAGGGAAAGGTTAAGTGGTGGAATGATATATCAAGAAAAACACATTTAACTTTCACACAGAGCTCCTCAGATTTCTAAGACCAGTTTGGCCAAATAAAGAAAATTAGCAGCGTCATACGTGTATGTGTGTCATGACTTCCATTGTTCAGAGATTATTTACTACTGAATTCTAAACGGGTCTAAGCATTTTTCACTACTTTCAGTAGTGCTGCATAGGCTAAAAAGTTATTTATTCAGTGTCCCTGCTTTACCTATAGCGTTTGGCGGTTTTAGCGATCCGGCCCCGGTCGTGGACGCGACCTTTAGCACAGGAATGACCACAATGACACCAGCGCTGGTGCCAACCCAGAGAAGGTCTTTGCAGACGATCATGCAGGTGACGCGAAGGCAGGCTGTCTTGTGCTGCCTCACTATATCGTCGCAGCCTGCAACACAATGAGCAGCTTGACATTGTCAGCGTCGCATGACCAGCTATAGTCATGCGAATCAGATAACAAACTTACCGCTGAGCTTCTGGTTCACAGCAGCGGACAAGTCCATCTCCAGCAGGAACTCTGCTGACAGCGCGTGGTACAGGAACACCTTCGTGGAGTTTTCCAGAGCGATCCAGACCGCATAGCCAGAGCAGACCATGTCCTGTACGCTGCGCCTGCCGCTCTGGTGGCCCACAGTGAAGTTGGACTCGCAGCTCTCGGCTGCCGGGTTCAGCACTGTGATGTCCTTCAGCGAACCGCACCAGATTTTTCCGGCGACCGCCAGGGCTCGCCGTAGCGGCCGATGTTCCCGAACCAGGACTAGGCGCGGATTGTCCAAGTCCCAAAGGCCGTCTGCAACGCGAAATCAGCATTTTGAAGGGGTCACTTAAGCTAGCTACAGGATACTCCTGTTTTGTAGGCCTGTTTCTTCGCTAAATGCGGTAAAGAGATGATAATATTAATAGTCATCTAATACTATTTATATCGTTATCTCGATACAATAGTAATCAAATTTTCACAGTAGACCTGCAGCCAGCAACGAGGCAAATTCTGCCCTCCTGCGACGAGGCAACTCCTGAGCACACACGCAGGTCATCTTCAGGCAGTATACACTTTCACTATGCCTTGGAGGTTAACCCTCAAGGGCGTAAATTACACGACAAGCCCCCAAGCCTTCATTCTGCGGCCGCGCCCCAAATTAACGTGCCTCGATTGTGTGAAATCGATCAGGGACCTCATAGCAAGAGGCAAACGCGTAAGACTACTCTGCCACTCACCCTCCATGCATTAGCCGGGCGGGAAAAATATATGTTCTTCGAAAAAATGGACCTTTTTCAGAGTGAGCCATTTTTCAGCTTGAGTAGTACTTGGTATTTTCATGAGGTTCCTAAAACTAAAGCCAACTGCTGTAACACGAGACTGAACTAGCGCCACTCACCGGGTCGTCGTTTAAAAACGGCAATCTCGCCGCAGTGCAGGCAGACATAGACTCGGCCATCGAGGTGAATGATGCAGCTCACTCCAGACTTCAGCTTCACCCGCTGCCGCTGCCTGCCGACAATCTTGGACGGATCGTCGGCCGGTGCGGCGCTGCAGTACACATGCAGCCAACCATCTTCGCAGCCCAGCCACATTGTGCCCTTGTACGGATCTGTCAGCTTCCTGCTGGTTCTTCCCAGGGAACCGTACGGCGCCTCCTCGCCGCAGTTTCGTGCATCGTCTGCCAAATCAACGGATGAAGCAATAGTTGAAGCTGCCGCTGCTGCCGCTGCTGCAGCCGCCGCGGCGGCCTCTGCTTCATCTTCTGAGTCAGTCGAACTGTCCTCGTCGTCTGCCGCCAGGCTGTCTCGACTGCCTTCGTCGTTGTTGTTGCCTTTGTTGCTCCTGTTGCTGCTTCCGCTGCCATTATTGGTCTGCTCACCGTCTTCGTTTTCATCGTCGCTAGACGAATCAGCATTGCCGCCGGAGGTCGTCGCGTCACGTGGAGGCGATGACTGAGCCAGAACCTCGTTTGTCTGGGTCGCCGTTGTGGGGGGCTCGGCGGGCGCAGCAGCCGCGGAAGCCTCTGCGGGAGCCTCGTGCAGAGTTTCGGAGAGCGTATGGCGCGAGCGACGGTTCTCGCTGCCTTGCCTAACGGAGCGAGCGATGAATTGCACGGCGCATCTGAATGCTGCGTACGGCTGTTCAGTCCATGGACTTGGGGGAACGCTACACCAAACCCACAATTACCCCAGCTAATGCTGGTACCCATTTTACAGCTGGGTGAACTGAAGCGTCTTGCTAAAGGACAAATTCCTTGCACAAATTCCTTTCGAACTCCCGAAACTCCCGGCCTTCAAGCCGTAATCCGACGCTCTGGCCACTAGGCTACAATCCCTCTAGGCTTTAACCACTGGTTGCTAAAAATAAAGCTTAACACTGTACTAACCGGCCGAAAAAAATGGTAAGAACTAACCTTGTACTCAACACAATGTTCTCACCTTCTGAGCAGTCCGGCATAGCCGGGCACTGAGCAGATGCAGTTGACTCGCGAGCTGCAGGCCGGCAGCGGCGCGTTGACTGCCAGCATCGGCTCCGGCTGCAGGCAGACCAGCGTCAAGCAGCTGCTGTAGCCGTCGCTGGCGCCAATCCAGACGTCGCGGTAGTTGCAGTCGCTGTAGCCCTCAGTCGGTGTGGCGCAGGTGAACTGCAAAGTCGGAGGTTCGAGTCGGTGACATTTTTCTACAATTTTTGAACGCACCAGACATCTCTCCCTAGCTGTCTCATCTTCCAAAGGCCCACCCAAGTTTCAAGTGCAACTGATTCTGATACCAATTTTACAGCTGGGTGAACTGAAGCACTCGAGAATTAAGTGAGCGTCTTGCTCGAACTTACGACCGTTTCACTCGGTCAGAATTTCGACGCTCAAACCTATAGTGGTTTAAAATGCTTTCGAAGCCTGATGTTATTTCTATCGAAAACGAAAGCCTGACAAGCAAACAGATCATGCCGACAGACATTTAGACAAACAAGCTGGCGGGGGCAATTTTCACATTTCTGTGTAACTGCGCACTTCTGGGTCCTTGCCGGTCAAAAGAATTTCCGAATCAAGTCGGAGGGATTCTTCCTACAGCATTCCCTGCCTGGACTTCGGACCAAGGGGGCCGAGGGTGTTCAGTTGCTCCTCTCCCCATTTCCATGGTCTCCCCTGCAAGCCTACTGTCTTGTGGCCAGAAGTTTTGGCAGATTTTGGGTTATATGCCGCCGATTCGGATGCAGACAATTCGGAATAAATTGCGTCCGTCCGTCAATGCCCGTAATATGGTAGCCAGAACAGCCGATGCCCGCTCCGCCGCCCCACAACTTGTTTCTGTATCGTTGCGCTTGCGGGTGGGCGCCTTTGTAGGAGCGGCCAAGACATCGAATTACGGCCGAAACAGGCGCAACTTTTTTTTGCTTTCGGCAAAGCGCCTACTGTGTGAAGAAATTCCGTTTCTCTCCTCGTTTTGCTCCTGGCTAACTGCAGGCGCAACACTTTCAGTGCTGCACTGAAATTGGCCAATATTTCGGCCCAAGGAGATTGCAAACTGGTATGTTGCGATGGGTAGCAGGGGTCGGCAACCCACGGCCCGCGGGCCAGAAGCGGCACTCGAAGTAGCCAAAAGTCTCACCGCCTTTCATATGTCTCATCTCTTCCCTGTCTCATCTCTCCCACGTCTTATCTCTCCCTTTCCTCATCTCTCCCCTGTCTTATATCACCCCTGTCTCATCTCTCCTCTGAAGCACTAGAGAATTAAATGAGCGTCTTGCTCGACAATACAAAATTGAACTCAAGATTCAAACTTACGACCGTTTCACTCGGTCAGAATTTCGAGGCTCAAACCCAAAGTGGTTTAACATGTTTCTTTCGAAGCGTGATGTTCTTTTATCGATAACCGATGGTCGGATGACTAACGTAATTGTACTTTTGATACAATTTACCCCAAACTTTTGAATCCAACTAGCTCCTGGCTCGTGGCTGCTTTTTTAATCCGAAATCGAAAATTCCCCGTTGCAAGTTTTGTTGGCCGACTTTTGCTCTGCTTTGCGAGATAATTTTTTACAGTCTTAGGTAATAAAAGTGTAGTTGGACGGAACGTGCTTTACTCGTTTTTAACGCCAAACAAGAAAGTTTTAGAGGCTGCGGTTTTTTTCGATGCGATGGGGAGGTGAGACAGTTAAACGCACTAACGGACCGACTGCCACACTGATACCTGTGCGTTTGATACACTGATACATGTGCGTCTGATACACTGACACTTGTGCGTTTGATACACTGACACCTGTGCGTTTGATACACTGACACCTGTGCGTTTGATACACTGACACCTGTGCATTTGATACACTGATATATGTACACCTGATTCACTGATACCTGTGTGTTTTATACACTGATAGCTGTACACCTGATACCTGATACTGGTACATTTGATGCACTGATAAATGTACATTTGATACTATGATACTTGTTCATCAGATGTACATTATTGTGTGCACCTGAATGTAATGATTAGTGTACTCACCTGCATTCCCGGTCTGGCCTTTGCGATCTGGAGTGACTGCATAAAGTCCGGCGTCTGCGCGCTCTTGTACATGAGCTTCATCTTGGCGTCAAGGAAGCTGTTTTCCCACTGGCAGCGCTTGTCACCGGAGGCGAAGGCCAGAGTGTAGCTGGCGATGCCCTCCGGGCTCGTCGTCAACAGGTCAAGCCGGTTTTTGGCCGGGCCGCCAGCGCCACCGCGGCTGCCGTCGAAGCCGGAGCCTGAGGCGAGCTCGCTCAGCTCCTGACGCCTCGTCTCCTCAAGCTGCCGATTGAGCAGTCCGAGGACCTCTTTCATGCTGCTGTCCAGATTCTTTTGGGCAGTTTGCGAATTATTGGAGGATGAGTTGCGTAAATTTCCCAACAGGGAATCGAGTTCCTCAAAGCTAATTCAAATTAATTAACAGCCTTACCAGGTGTTTGTTGTGCAGCTTTGATCCCAGATCCAGCATCTCCAGCAGGATTCCCCGATCCTCTTCCAGTCTCTCCAGATCCTCCTGGGACTTTTTCGCAGCCTGCCGTTGCTTGCCGCGACTGATTTCGATGGACTCGAGACCGAGGCGGAGCCAAACCTTGTACTTGTAGCTGGAGTCCAGGAAGTCCTGACCGCTGGCACATTGACTGCGATGCGATGACAAAATATTAAATAAAGATAGAAAACTAAAGGCAATGGCACAGGGTGTTAAGGAATGACACTGGATGTTAAGGAATGACACAGGATGCTACGGAATGACACAGGATGCTACGGAATGACACAGGATGCTACGGAATGACACAGGATGCTACGGAATGACACAGGATGCTACGGAAAGACACAGGATGCTACGGAATGACACAGGATGTTAAGGAATGACACTGGTTGTTAAGGAATGACAAGGATGCTAAGGAATGACACTGGATGTTAAGGAATGACACAGGATGTTAAGGAATGACACTGGTTGTTAAGGAATGACAAGGATGTTAAGGAATGACACTGGATGTTAAGGAATGACACAGGATGTTAAGGAATGACACAGGATGTTAAGGAATGACACTGGTTGTTAAGGAATGACAAGGATGTTAAGGAATGACACTGGATGTTAAGGAATGACACAGGATGTTAAGGAATGACACAGGATGTTAAGGAATGACACTGGTTGTTAAGGAATGACACTGGGTGTTAAGGAATGACACTGGGTGTTAAGGAATGACAAGGATGTTCAGAATGACAGATTTATCCTGGGGCTATGAAATTTACGGAACTTACAGCCGAATGACTGCCCTCCTGCCGGCCTGAGGTCCGACACGTTTCTTCATTGCGGCGAATACAAGCTGGTCTGAGAACAGGAACAGGCAGCACGTCTCTTTGCGGCCCTCGATTTGAACGACGTCGTGCCGCAGGTACTCGCGTCTCGGTGACGACAGCTAGCAAATTTGGGAGGGTGATATATTTAGGTCAATTGAATCGACCTAGAAGTGGATTATAATATTAATAATTGCAGGATGGCTGCGGGCAATGGCACATCATTTGGTGACTCTAGATATGCAGCAGAGAGGAAGCAATTTTGCTCGTTTCTCTGACTCCTGAGCACACACGCACACAGATACTGTACACAGGCGCATGCTCATACAGGTGTGTACATCTGCCATGACTTTCTCATTGTCAGGCAGTGTACACTCTCACTGTGCCTCTCGCACCATGGTCCCTGAGCTCGATTCCGCGGCGAGTCCACATTTATTTGGGGCGCAGCCGCGCAGAGAAGTCTTGGAGGCTTGTCGTGCAATTTGCGACCTTGAGGGCCAACCTCCAAGGCACAGTGACAGTGTACACTGCTAGACTATGGGAAAGTCAGGGCAGATGTACTCACCTGTGTGAGCGTGTGCCTGTGTACAGTATCTTTGTGCGTGTGTGCTCAGGAGTCAGCGAAATGGGCAGACTTCTCGCTAGCTGCGGGTCTAGTGTCACCAATGGCAATGGCTATGTGCCATTTAAACCAGATGTACAGCCAGCGAACAGCCGAGCTATTGTGCGCAGCTTGCAAACACAAAGACTGTACTGTTTGCTCAGTCCAGGGACTTGGAAGACCGCCGCATCCTCACCCTAGTTTCTCATTGCTGGTTTCTCTTTTCTAATTGCTGGTTACCTTTGGGGATTGAGGTGCTCACGGAGTAGAAGAGCGGCGAGACTAATTACACAGGTGCACTTTACACAAGCTGGGGATAAAAAGTCGGCATTGATGTTCAGTCATCAAGGATTGAGTGCATGCTTGCCTACTTATCACTTTGCATGTGTGTGTGGTACATTGGGGAGCCGATATGGCGGGAAAAATCTATTCAATTCCAGCCGCCCCTCACGTCGGTGAGCAGCAGCAGGCCCTCCAGCAGTCGCATGCTCTCCAAGGCGCCCTCCGTCTGTTGCGACTCCTTCAACGAGTTGATCTTCAACGCCAGCTCGTGCACCACCGACTCGGCCTGCTTCAGCTGGTCGCTGTCCGGATGGCTGGTGGGTGTGTGCTCAATCAGCCTCTGTAACAGGTTTTGGAAACACGAAGCTGAGCGTTGAGTAGAGAAGCAAAAAGCTGCAATTTACGCGGTTGAGGGCCGAAACCTACGGTGACATGCCGCCTTACGCAAGATCGAAACTATAAAAACAGATTTTGAACTCGCCCAATGATGCTATCACAGGACCATCTGATCAGACCAGGAACATCTCGTTTTATCAGCTTTCAGTTTTCCCTTACTTTGCCGAGTCTATTTACAAAAGAGCTGCTAATTGAAAATCTTTCACTTTAAAGGTTTCTTGTACGTTGATCAGCGCTGAGCTAAGACTTCCGTGGCTACAGGAATTAGATGTATTTTTGGAGATTAAGATTCTCAGACGATGCCTGTGAAAGGCGGATTCTACGAGCTAAACACCCGATGCAAATCAGATTTCCTGTTCCACCAATTGTGAGCCGGTGCCTTTCGTAGGAAATTATTTTCCTCTAATTATGCCCGCTAATTTACCCTCAACGCTTGCACAAAGCTTTCCTTTGGTTATATTATTTTAGATGTATTTTACAAGCTTTATCAGCTCTGCGTATCCCTACAGTCTAAGGTATCTAAAGGCAAAGAAGAAATGTGAGACTCAACTAGCCGCAGCTTACCCGCAGCAGGAGTTCGTAACGCGGCACCCTTTGAACTGGCTTGATGATCAGCGACTTCAGGGGCAGCCGGCGTTTGTTTTCCCGTTGAATTTGCTGTCAACGATTTGTAGATGAGGTATTGAGTATGCGAGACCAACCAACCAACCAACCAACCAACCAACCAACCAACCAACCAACCAACCAACCAACCAACCAACCAACCAACCAACCAACCTCAACAAATCGTTGGAAGGATGACTTCTGTTGCGTAGCCGTCTCCAATGCCTTCTCCGATCGGTTGAAATTCTCGATAAAGGCGCAGTAGCACTCGGCAACGCTTTCTTTACGAAACTGTAATCGGATTATGAGTGTCAGTCATGAAATTTAGTTATCAACAGTCGTCACAACTCAGGCTGAACGATCTGCAAGATTAAGATCTCACCATTGCTGAGATCTGCTCTCCTATCGCAGTTTCGTCTGTCCAGTTGGTCCAGGAGCTTTCAAGCATGTTCAGAAATATCGAATGATGAGCATACATCTCGGGCACTCGATAAAATATTTCGTCAACAACGCTTGAGTCCAAAACGCCTGTCACCTTCAGCGGTATGATGTACTTCTGCATGTGATGATTGGTATTAAATTTGTATGAAAAAACTTTTAAGAACCCAATTTATTCTATCGAAACATTAAATATCAAACAGTGAAGCTGTACTTTATTAACGTACTGTTGCTTACCTCGACTAGAGTCTGTAAAGCCTCAACGTAGTCCTTTTCAACCTCAACTAGCTCCATTACTATGTGGTACCTCTTGTCCTGAAATTCAAATATTGATAGGTCAAGATTTGTTTTATATAGAAATCTCACGTGTGTAAATAAACCATATGCGCCAGCATTTTTTGATTATTGGGATCCTGTCCGCAAGCGTTTGCATGACTGAGATCATGTCCGCAAGTGTTTTCATGAACTGTGATCATGTCCGCAAGCGTTTGCATGACTGAGATCATGTCCGCAAGCGTTTTCATGACTGAGATCATGTCCACAAGCGTTTTCATGACTGAGATCATGTCTGCAAGTGTTTTCATGAACTGTGATCATGTCCGCAAGTGTTTTCATGAACTGTGATCATGTCTGCAAGCGTTTTCATGACTGAGGTCATGTCCGCAAGTGTTTTCATGAACTGTGATCATGTCTGCAAGCATTTTCATGACTGAGGTCATGTCCGCAAGTGTTTTCATGAACTGTGATCATGTCCACAAGCGTTTTCATGACAGAGATCATGTCCACAAGCGTTTTCATGACAGAAATCATGTCCACAAGCGTTTTCATGACAGAAATCATGTCCAAAAGCGTTTTCATGACAGAAATCATGTCCACAAGCGTTTTCATGACAGAAATCATGTCCACAAGCGTTTTCATGACAGAAATCATGTCCACAAGCGTTTTCATGACAGAAATCATGTCCACAAGCGTTTTCATGACAGAAATCATGTCCAAAAGCGTTTTCATGACATAGATCATGTCCACAAGCGTTTTCATGACAGAGATCATGTCCACAAGCGTTTTCATGACAGAGATCATGTCCACAAGCGTTTTCATGACAGAGATCATGTCCACAAGCGTTTTCATGACAGAGATCATGTCCACAAGCGTTTTCATGACAGAAATCATGTCCACAAGCGTTTTCATGACAGAAATCATGTCCAAAAGCGTTTTCATGACAGAGATCATGTCCACAAGCGTTTTCATGACAGAAATCATGTCCACAAGCGTTTTCATGACAGAAATCATGTCCACAAGCGTTTTCATGACAGAAATCATGTCCACAAGCGTTTTCATGACAGAAATCATGTCCAAAAGCGTTTTCATGACAGAAATCATGTCCAAAAGCGTTTTCATGACAGAGATCATGTCCACAAGCGTTTTCATGACAGAGATCATGTCCACAAGCGTTTTCATGACAGAGATCATGTCCACAAGCGTTTTCATGACAGAGATCATGTCCACAAGCGTTTTCATGACTGAGATCATGTCCACAAGCGTTTTCATGACAGAAATCATGTCCACAAGCGTTTTCATGACAGAGATCATGTCCACAAGCGTTTTCATGACAGAAATCATGTCCACAAGCGTTTTCATGACAGAAATCATGTCCACAAGCGTTTTCATGACAGAAATCATGTCCACAAGCGTTTTCATGACAGAGATCATGTCCACAAGCGTTTTCATGACAGAAATCATGTCCACAAGCGTTTTCATGACAGAAATCATGTCCAAAAGCGTTTTCATGACATAGATCATGTCCACAAGCGTTTTCATGACAGAGATCATGTCCACAAGCGTTTTCATGACAGAGATCATGTCCACAAGCGTTTTCATGACAGAGATCATGTCCACAAGCGTTTTCATGACAGAGATCATGTCCACAAGCGTTTTCATGACTGAGATCATGTCCACAAGCGTTTTCATGACAGAAATCATGTCCACAAGCGTTTTCATGACAGAGATCATGTCCACAAGCGTTTTCATGACAGAAATCATGTCCACAAGCGTTTTCATGACAGAAATCATGTCCACAAGCGTTTTCATGACAGAAATCATGTCCACAAGCGTTTTCATGACAGAGATCATGTCCACAAGCGTTTTCATGACAGAAATCATGTCCACAAGCGTTTTCATGACAGAAATCATGTCCGCAAGTGTTTTCATGACAGAGATCATGTCCACAAGCGTTTTCATGACAGAGATCATGTCCACAAGCGTTTTCATGACAGAGATCATGTCCACAAGCGTTTTCATGACAGAGATCATGTCCACAAGCGTTTTCATGACAGAAATCATGTCCACAAGCGTTTTCATGACAGAGATCATGTCCACAAGCGTTTTCATGACTGAAATCATGTCCACAAGCGTTTTCATGACAGAGATCATGTCCACAAGCGTTTTCATGACAGAGATCATGTCCACAAGCGTTTTCATGACAGAGATCATGTCCACAAGCGTTTTCATGACAGAGATCATGTCCACAAGCGTTTTCATGACAGAAATCATGTCCACAAGCGTTTTCATGACAGAGATCATGTCCACAAGCGTTTTCATGACTGAAATCATGTCCGCAAGTGTTTTCATGAACTGTGATCATGTCCGGTAATGTATTTTTGTCTGGGATCATGCTGGATGTGTTTATGACTGTAATTTTGGCTGTGCATCCAATAGGTCAGTTATAATTAGGTAAGTTGCTAAGTGCGTCACAAAATTTTTCTAACTTTTCTGTCAATAATTTAGCTACTATGGAAAGCCAAAAGACTGACTGTCACATCAAACTGTCCGGCAAGATAATTTCTAAGAAGCAAAAATGCTTTCGTCTAAATTTACTCGAAATTATTTCATCCTATGCGCATTTTCTGCCTCTAACCTACATCAATAATAATAGTACATCCCCGCCCGCCAACCAAGCTATCAACGCTTGTAGAGGCCAGTCTTTGGAGCTATCTCTGTTAATATGAAGCGGCCTTCAGCGACGCAGGTGCTGCGGCTCCCGCGTCCGTCGAGTGATTGACAGGCTTCGTCTGGGCGCCCTGGCACCGGGGGGTCCCGGACTGGTGGGGCAAGTGGATGAGGAGGCATTCCGCTGGACATTGAAGAAAGATGACTGTTGGGAAGCTTTGGGAGACTGGATGCCCTGATAAACTTGCGGCTCTTAGCCTCAGATTTGGGAGAAACTTTTACACACTCTACCGACTGGTAATGGGATCCGCGCCCCTGCTTCTTTTATCCCCTCAGCAATGCTCCCTGATATACAATCAGGCCCTTCTGCCTTCGCTCACTTCTGCCATGCCACTACCTACTATCCACTCTTTCACTCTAGATCCCAGCCTCGAAATGTACCATTATCCCATTCTCCCAATGTACCACTCTCCACTCTCTAAATGTACCATTATCCCACTCTCCAACAATCCCAATGTAAAATCCCAACGACTCTAGATTCCAATATCCCAGCCTCATAAATGCAGCACTCTCAATCTCTAAATGTACCACTCTCCCTCACTCTAATACCCCACTCTCCTAATCTCTTCCCCAGTCCCCAATCCCTGTTTAAGCATTGTTTATATGTGCTTCTCATTGCACAGCATCATATTTGATGGACTATGCTCCTCCCAATGTTCTGCTAGCTGTGGAGCAACCAGGTCTACAGATAGCTAAGCGTGTATGGGCAAGGCCATCAGATCTGTGTAACTCCGCCTCGGCATCGACCACCGCCCAGCCCCCCCCAGGAGAAGTCCCGTAACGGCTGTGAAGGGCTCAATTTCACGCTCCATCCATTTGGGCAGCTGACCCCAGCTGGTTCAGTCAGCGGCAATATCAGCAGAGCTACAATATCTCCGGCCTGGACTGGGTCGTGGCCTCCTTAAACCCAGTGCGACCATCTCTGCCAGTGAAGGACTTTGTGCACTTGAGCATCGAGCCGTTTTAATTCGGCTGAGGCTGCGGATGCAGCGACAGCGGGCCGTTGATATCCCCAGAGAGGGCGGGCCTCTCAAGCGGCTGCAACAGTTCCAGGAGATTTTCAGGAAGATACGGCCTGCCGGATGCTCTTAGGCCGAGAAAGTGCAATAATTTTTTCTGTCGGCCTTAAGTGTACGAAGAGAATTTTATTAAATGTTTACCCTTCGATTAGTTTTAACTAGTCCAAACGTTGGACTTCTGAATATTTCTCGTCGTTAATTTCGCGGTTTCCAAAAAAAGGATTGATTGTTTGAAGTAAACTGTACTAAAACTAATAACGCGTCAGAGCAGTTTTGACCCACAGGAACCTACAACAGTTTCGCTCAGACCACACAATAATGATCAAAATACCAGTAGGACTCTCACCCTTAGAGGCGGAGGCGGTGGCGGTGGAGCCGGCGGTGGGGGCGGCGGCGGCATGGGTGGCGAACTTCCCGAGTAGTCGTCTCCGGGTCGCGGTGAGTCCTCTCCAGTTGGTTCATCGATTTCAACGGACTCAACGGCCGCTGCCAGCTGCTCGTCGCTTTCTGTTTGACAGGGAAGATTTTCTCGTCATGATTTAGTCGGGGGACAAAATAAACAACCAATTCACAAATAAGTCGACTCCTAGCATGGAGCGGATTTCGAGGGCTGATAAAAACGTCTGCTAGCAATGTCACAGTGGCAAGAAACTTTCCAGGCGGTTGCAATTCAATTTGCATGACTAATTAAACTACTCAAATGCCCTCTCCTTGATGGCAACTCGTGGATCTTGCCTACATTATTTTAATTATAATGAAGCGATCACTATTCTTATTTTCGACTTTATAAATGAATTGGGTTTGGCACAATCTAGTAGGAGTATAAGAGACATCTTCACTAATTAGCTGTCCCAATTAAGTACCACGAGAGCGACTAAAACAAAACTAAAACAAAACTTTTTTGGGGTCTTTCTTACCGCCGCTGCCGCACCCGCTGCCGCCTCCAGCGGCGCCACCTGAGTCCGGGTTGCCTAGCAGCGAGTGGTGCGCGAATCGACTACGCAGCCGCGCCGGCAAAGTGCTCGCAGCACTGCGACTTCGATTCACGTACGGTCGGGCGAGCAGCGGCGACTGACTGCCACGATCCGCGCCTGACGATGCGCCAGTCGTTGAGGACATAATTGAAGTCGCCGATGACTTGGAAACTTCGTCGCTTAGCTGGCGGTAGTGCTGCTGCTGATTTGGCGCAGCCATTGGTGACTGGGATCGCTTTAGTTGCTGAGTTGGAGGCAGCTGCTGATTTTGGTGACCAAACAGTTTGATGCCCGGTCGCTTAAGCATGGAAGAAGCTTTTCCGGCAATCCTAGCTGGCGATTGCTGCCTATGCCCGCCAGCTGCTGGTTGATCCACGGCGACAGACTTGACGGTGGCTGCTGGCGGTGGCGACGATGTAACGAAGACATCTCCAGTAGCCGTGGTAGAGTCCTCGTTGACGACATTGTCAGCAGCTTCGACACTCTCTTGGCTGGTACGCAGGTTTGAGGCGGCATTGGTTGCTAGGGTGGAAGACCCGGACGCTGGAAACTGAAAAGCTTTTGCCCGCGGTATTCTCGGCGTCAGTCTAGCGATCTTGTTGAATTGCGCTGCGATGGAGTTCGCCGAGACGACTGGCGCTGTTGGAGGCGCAGCCGCTGCAGCAGTTGCGGGTTCCGCAGGGTCAGGCATGCGCAGCTTTGGCAGCTCGCGCAGATGCTGTGGCTGCTCCTGGCTTTGCTCTTGCTGCTGCTCATCCATGATTGCATTGGCCAGTTCTCTATTCTCTTCTTCAATGCACATATCATCGTGAGAGTGCCTCGGAAGTGGCTCTGTGCAGTCAGCTCTCTCTGACTGGATGGCCGGCGGAAGTTTCGCTTGCGCAATCGAAGCCGTTGTTGTTGTCTCAGCCTCCATGGTCTCCGAGATTGACGTGTCCCGCGTGAGAACCCGCCGCTTACCGGTGTGGTCAGTTTCGTACTTTTCCTCTGCCGTGTTGACTCGCGTGCGCACCACGGTCTCAGCCTTGATCAGCTCGCTTGACACATTCTTGATTCCGCCGACACTCTCCAGCAGTTCCGCTGGAATCGCGGCGCCAGGATTCTCCATCAGCAGCTGCAGCAGCTTCGGGTCCAGCTGACCGTCTGGCCGGTCGCTTGTCAGGACGTGGCGCACTGCGATGCTCCGTTCGGTTTTGCGCACCGTAGTGCTGGTCTTGATACGTCCGCGAGCGGCTGCTGATTCAGCTGCGTCCGCAGTTAGCTCTCCGGCCTCTGAGATCGCATTCTCCTGCAATGCCACATCCGATTGGCCCTGGCCAGCCAGCTCAACTGCCGCAGACAGGGCGGCAGTGGCCAGCTCTTTGCTCTCTTCGACCAGCGAATCGGCAACTGCCGGAGAAGTGACCTGCTGTTCTGCCTGGGAGTGCGAAGCTTCATCGCTCGTTGAGCTGTCGGTTACAACTATCTCGTCGGTCATTAGCTATGTGGTGCAGCTGCAGCGCCAGGTTGGCAAGGCTTTCAAGTTTTAACGACGATCCCGAAGCAGCCCAGATAGTTTATAAGATTTGGAATGGCCTTAAAATATGACTGTAGGCCCGTTAATTCCCAGAAGTTGCCTGTTATGGGCGAATCGGTATTAGGTGGCGTTGCGGTAGGGGTTAGAAAAGTGAGGAAGGGAACTAGGGGCAGAAGGGAGAGATAAATATGGCCCGGGTGGTAGACGCAAGCCCGCGGCAGCCGAGGGAGTTTTCCGTTTATATACTGTTTCGAACCTGGCCCTAAAATCTCCGTGCGCCAGCGAACGCTGCCACCCTATGCCCTTCTCCCCGCAGTCGCATTGCGCATGCAGGCAGCCTCAAAGCCCGCTCTCGCCCAGTCCCAATCCCGCCTGAACCTCGATGTACCCGGAACAACAAGGCGCGCATCTGCACGCCAGCCAACTACTGTAAGCTTGGCGCGGGCTCGCGGGCAGCGGAATCTAGAAGCCAAAGCCGCATTCGGTGCCGCGGACCCAGAGCAGCCATATTAGCATCCGGGACCTGCAAGGAGAGACACGTGGAGAGGCACCGCTGGGTCACCATTTGGTGTCGGTTAACGCGCCTTTGGGGAAGGAATATTGTGCGGGTCATTGGGGAGCTGCAGCTTTTCTTCAGTTTCTTTGCAGCTTTATTGACCAAACCGCGGCTGATAAAAAGTACCGCTTTGCCTACACCCCCAGTCAGAGTGCTCTCCTTATTCAGATCCGGTCAGGAATTCAACGTTCAGCCGCTAAGTACAAGTAGGTGTCGTATAACTCGAATCTATGAGTGTTTGCAATCAATACAATATGTGTCTTACGCGCATATATATGGCCTAATGCTCATATTAGCGACCTATTTTGAGCCCTACTCATAAACAACTAGTAAGTGGCATGGAGCATTTGCCAAGAAACAAACTTACATGCAGTGCTGGGCACTTCCGGTACTCCGTTAATTTGGAAAGTAACGGAATTTACTTTTTCTTAAAGCGGTACTTTTTTTAGTTACTTTTTCAACTGGGTAACGGAGTAACGGTAACGGAGGCTTTTTTCTGTAGTCCGGCCGTCCTCCGGTCCTCCGTTACTAGCCAATAGCAAATAGCAAATTTTAAAAAATGGTTACAATTTTACATAAAGTATAGTTTTTACTTTTTAAACACACTTTTAACTTCCTTATTTACAATCCCAGCTCCCTTCCATTCCAGTCTCACTCTTGCCCATTGTCAGTTGCCCGTTTTTCATTGTCACGTCACGACTCACGTCACTTCTCTTCCTCTACATCCCTCTTTAACTCTTTTCAGTTGTCCCTTTTCTAGTTTTCTCCGCCCTTCTATCCCTTCTCTCCACCCCTCTCCTTTCTCCTCTCCTTTCTCCTCTCCTTTCTCCTCTCCTTTCTCCATTCATCTCCTTCATTCCTCTCACGCCAAAAATTTGAAAACGGAAAAGTTCCCCAAGGTTGTAAACCTGTTAGTTTATGTTTTTGCGTGTTTACTGTTTATGCGTCAGCGGTCATACTGGCTATCAATCTATATTAATATCGTAATGCATATTCTAATATTCTATTCATTCATATTCACGTATTGTATTGAAATTTACAATAAAATATTTGAAATAAAAAAATGTTTCATAATTTATTTTATTTTATAATATTTCAACCAACCTGTCCTGTCTAACCGCTAGGCTGCAACTTTCTCACACCTAGCTTTTAGAAAATATTCGCCTTTTGGTCCTGGACTTAAAAATAATAGAAAAAAATATTTTTGAAATATTTTTTAAAACCGAAAATCTGAATGACATTACATTAAATGACATTAGTAACGAAGTAACGGACTAAGTAACGGAAGTTACTAGTAAATTCCGCTACTTTTTTATGTAACTTGCCCAGCACTGCTTACATGTGTACATAACAACACCTTAGAAGTGTATAATTATAAAATTACATATTTACTGCACTTTATTTTTCTTAAAATGTGCGAACTTGTCTTATGCATCTTACGCGCACATGTGTAAATGTGTGTGTCATTTATTATCGAACCAATTATTATAGACTTAATTGTTCGCATGTTCGATCGCTTACACTGTTTTCCTAGCGGGTTTATACATGGCTGGCGCTTTTTCCATATAAATATTTATGCGTCTCGAATAAGCATTAACTACAATGTTGCAAATATCTGAAACATGCATAGCATTGCGCATGCAGTCAAGCATGCCCGATAGTTACGAACACAAATATCAAATCATGCATGATATTATAAAAAATATCATGGAGAGGACAGTATGAAATGAATTATTCATGTATTAATATTGCACAAAAGATCAATGCAGGCGGACTAGCCTGCTACTGATGTAATAGTTAATAGTCCAATAATCCAAGACCGGCTATTAGTATGATGGTATTATTGACCGTAACCGAGAGGGCGCGTAATTTTTCAAGACTATAAGATATTACGGATGTACGTTTGCAAAGGTGGATCGATGAGCTACCATCACCAGATTTGCAGATTTAATTGGTTTTAAGAGAATGATCGAGTAAGCTTTAGTTCAAACTGCTTTCTAGCTGCAAATTCTAGCTTCGAAAAAGCGCGTTTCAAATCGATTTAATGGTTTTCATTTTTTGTTTACTACAACAGCATCTTCGTTTACAGCTGTGTACACGACACTACTAAGTGCGCATAAAAGAATCTAGCGGTCTATATTGTAGAAAATGTTGATTGTAATGATCCATATGATCTTTATCGGTTTCTATTTCGAGCAGCCAGTGCTCTTTAGCGATTTAAGGTATTAGCTATTAAGGTCAAACATGGTTCGTCTTATATATATGTGTTAGCATCCGGGACCTGCAAGGAGAGACACGTGGAGAGGCTGGTATTGACCATGCAGCCCTCCCATTTTTCAGATTTTGTTGAAGTCTCACACTTTCTTGGTGTCTGGGAAAAGAATATATTATCTGGAACTCGTAATATTTACTTAGTGGTTCACTTCGACTTGCATATTGTAGTATTTGTCGATTATATAATTACAAGCAAAAATAGTAAATTAAGCTTAATTTTGTAACAAAAACCAAGGACCACTAGGAGTGGTATACTCCTAGTGGTCCTAGACAAAATATGCTTGAGATTGAAGCTTTATGTTTGTTGGGAAATTCCGCGCAATTTCAAACGTTTAAAACTTTCTGAGAACTCTTAAAATTCAACTAATTCTGCTGATAGCGATGACGACTTACTTTAAGAATTGACGTGCTGTATTGTAATTTCAGTCGTGTAGCTTCGAAAGTTCTGAATTGCTCTCGGAAATATACAGTTTATCTTTTTTAGATATCGCATTATGCCCGAGGATTATTAAGATTTTCTGTCAATGCCTAGTTTTTTGTTTGATGGGCATTAATTTAGCTTCATTAGCTTATTATAGGCCTAGCTTATAGCTTATTTAGCTTATTATAGCAACAAAGCAAATTAAAATTTGAAATATATTTCTAATTTCTGCTTATCAATGCCTCAAAAACTAAAATTTCAAGATCAATAACATTGTTGTACTACTAATTTAATTATCTGTGTGGGTTATTTCATGTTCAACTGAAAAGTCATAAAAAGTATTTTTCTGTGTCCTGTCCTGGCTTTACTATTGCAGTGTAGACAAGCTTTAAGCTAGACATATAAAAATCTGATTGTTTTGATCAGAAGAAATTCTGTCCTCAACCATTTCAGACCAAAACTGTGTTGACCATAAAAAGCAATTTGGCCTAGATTATATGCTTTAATTAGATGCTTTGCTGTGGTTTGTTTATTGAAAAAAACAATACATCTCTACAGATAACCTGCCAAAGATGTTGTTCATGTGGTTGCTAAGCAAAGCAATAAAGTTTACTTTATCTAAGACTACTTATTTTCATACTTTGTTAAAACATTTTCTACAAATTTATTCCAAAGTTTAAACATATTTTCTTTGGCAGTGCTTATCCCCATGGTACTGTAGAAATAATTTTTGTCCTAGGGTAATGTATCAACTGAAACAAGAATGTGTATTTTTTTACTTCAAACCTAAGCTACAGATTTTCTATTTAAGATATGATGATAAATCAAAAGCCAAGTTATAGAAAACAGTTATATCTTTCTAAAAAGTAGGCCTATCTGCTTTTGCAATTTTGTCAAATAGAAAAAAAGTTATTTGTGTTGTTCATCTAAAACCGAACAATGATTTTCATGTATCTTCAAACCAACCAGAGAATTTGATGTTTGGTTTTACAATTTGAGTGAGTGGTTTAATCTTATTTTAAGGAGTGATCTACCATGAATTATGTCATTTGAAAACATTTTCAGACTCTATAAATAACGAAATTTATAGTAATTTAATTGGAAAGCAGCTGCATATAATCTTAGTCTAAAGTACATGCTGAAAATATGTTGTTAAAAAGTATGCTTTTGCGATAAAAAATTCCTACTGAAACATCAATATCTTTCTTTCCTCTTAATGCTTCATTGCATGTCATGCCTCAGCTTGTAGATAATTTTTTTGACTTTAAAATTTGTTGTTCTATGAAACACAATAGCTTGTTTCTGTCTTGCACAAGACGAGGAGTCAAAATTCTTGTTTGGTTTTGAAGACACACTGTTCGGTTGATGGTACATTACCCTTTTCCTACAGTACCATGTGAATTATTTCCTGCTTATCCGCATGGCACACTGACAAGATAGCTGTCCTGTCTTCAATATATTCTGTGGGAATAATTTCCTGCTTATCTGCACGGATATCCATTAGGCCCAATACATTTAAGTTAAAAAATACAAGAATTCAATAAATTAAAAAATAAATTTACCTAATTATTAAGCCTAGCACCTTTTGATTCAGAAACATGTGTGCCACTATTGTAGCACACATAAACGACCTCATAGTACTTCAACGCAATCTTTAGTGTAGTTTTTGGGACTTAGCATTGAGCACTAGAAATAGTGTGTGACTCTCTAATTTTCAAGATAGATAAGATAGATAGAAAGATATGTTGAAGATAGGACAGCTATCTTGTCAGTGTGCTATGCAGATAAGCAGGAAATTATTCCCACTGTACCATAGGAATAAGACAAAAATTATTTCTACAGTACTGTGGGGATAGGCACTGCCATTTTCTTTTGAGTTTTAGCTAGCTTGGCATATAGCCATTGCTAGCTAGCCAAGGCCATACATGTTTTTGGTTTTAGTTTAGCCACTGAAGTCATTTTTTTATTTTTTATTTTATATGTTTGTATAATAATGTTACAGAAAACTATCTAGCCATGACAAAAGCAAGACTTTTGGCTCATATCTATGTTAAATTGTGTTTTATAAATGTATAATGTTTATTATTTTCTTCTACCTATCTAGAGTTATAAAATTTCATTCATGCATCATCTTCTAGCTAAAATTGTCAGAAGCTGCTGCTCACAATTAACCTGGTGTTATCATGAGCCTGTGGAATTCCCACACATTCCTGTCCCAAGCCTTGGAAGATCAGGCTCAAGCTTCATCAAGTGCAACTGTAGGGCAGCAGCAGCAGGCAATGCACTACCAGCAATACCAGGAGCCTACTGTATGCCCTCCCATCGCTGCAAGTGAGTTGCAGTTTGTGCCTGGGCAGCAGCAGCAGCCAGAAATGGACGCCTTGGCGACTCACCAGGAGGCGGATGCCTGCTATCACTCGCTGCTAGGCATGGCTGAATCATTTCGTCAATCTGGCAATATTCGCATGGCCCTGCACTGCCTACAGGCTGTGCTGCAGATACGACAGCCAGAGTTGGTCATTGCCAGGTAAGTGAGTGACTGCTTACCTGAAGATACTGGTAAAAGTGCCTGTTTATCTGAATATTGTAGCTAGTCACAAGAAGAAATGGGAGATAGTGGCTATCCACCAGAAGGAGTGGGAGATAGTGGCTATCCACCAGAAGGAATGGTAGACTGTCTATCCACCAGAAGGAATGGTAGATTGTGTCTATCCACCAGAAGGAATGGTAGACTGAGTCTATCCACCAGAAGGAATGGTAGATTGTGTCTATCCACCAGAAGGAATGGTAGACTGAGTCTATCCACCAGAAGGAATGGTAGACTGTGTCTATCCACCAGAAGGAATGGTAGACTGTGTCTATCCACCAGAAGGAATGGTAGACTGTGTCTATCCACCAGAAGGAATGGTAGACTGTGTCTATCCACCAGAAGGAATGGTAGACTGTGTCTATCCACCAGAAGGAATAAGGGATAGTGACTGTTCATATGAAGGCTGAGATCGATTAAAGGTCTTCTACATCTGAAGCTAGCTTCTATGGCCATCTCGATAACCGTTCGCATGCAGGACCAACGTACAGATTGGCCGATTGCTGATGCAGCACACCACCCGGTCCGGAGCTGAGCGAGCCGCCGCTGCAGCCTGCGCCCACCTGGAGGCCGCCTGGAGCCTGCGAGCGCTGGTTCAGTCGCACGATGCGGAAGTTTGCCTCGAGGCCGCCGACATGCTGGTGGATTCCTACCTCATTGTAGATCCCGCTGCCACTGGAGCCACCGGCCAGAAGGTCACATCGCTGCTGGAGGAGGCCCTGCTGGTCAGCCACGGACTGCCTGAGTGGTGAGTTAGAGATTGATACAGTAATTACCTGATACAGACTGCACACTGATACAGTAAGCACCTGATACAGTAAGCACCTGATACAGTAAGCACCTGATACAGTAAGCACCTGATACAGTGAGCACCTGATACAGTAAGCACCTGATAAAGTAAGCACCTGATACAGTAAGCACCTGATACAGTAAGCACCTGATACAGTGAGCACCTGATACAGTAAGCACCTGATACAGTGAGCACCTGATACAGTGAGCACCTGATACAGTAAACACCTGATACAGTAAGCACCTGATACAGTGAGCACCTGATACAGTAAGCACCTGATACAGTGAGCACCTGATACAGTAAGCACCTGATACACGTCCGCCCCTCAGGCACTGCCGGTTCCTCCTGAAGCTGGCTCAGCACCTCAGCCAAAGCGATTCCGGCCGAGCCTGCGAGCTGCTTGCACTTGGCTCACAGTATGCTCAGCAGCACCGCAGCGAGTACACCCGCGGCCTGTTCCTGCTGGCCAAGTGCCTCCTGCTGCTGGCCAATAGGCAGCTAGCTGAGGTGCACAACACCCTCACTGTCACATCCAAGGTTATTGAGGCCATGCGTCAGGGTGGCAAGAAGCAGGAAACACTGAAGATTTTCTCCCTAATCATTCAGGTAAGCTTTGATTGCTGAGCCTGTTATACCTGCCTATTATAAAATTAAATGGAATTTTCGAAGGCATAAGGTCATTAAGTACAATTCATGGCTGTCATTCTGTAATATAATAATAATAATAATTTATTACACCTGTCCCAATCGGGCCAGATGTGCAGCCGACAGCACAGCCGCAGCTATTGCGCGGCGCATCTGAAGACTGCGTACAGCTGTTCAGTCCATGGACTGGGGGACGCCACACCCACCTTCAATTATCCCAGCTAATGCTGGTACCCATATAACAGCTGGGTGAACTGAAGCAATGCAGAGTTAAGTGTCTTGCTAAAGGACACAAATTTTTCCAGTGGAGTCGGGAATCGAACCCCCGAACTTCAAGTCGTGGGTCCGACACCCTAACCACTAGGCTACAACCTCTTTCTATTATCTTACAGAGTCATTCTGTAATGCAAAACTGTCATTATTTTATGCAAGACAATCATTCTGTAACACAAAGCTCTCATGCTGTAACAATCTGTAAAGCTAGACAGACAATCTGTAAAGCTAGACAGACAATCTGTAAAGCTAGAGAGACAATCTGTAAAGCTAGACAGACAATCTGTAAAGCTAGACAGTCATTCTGTAAAGCTAGACAGACAATCTGTAAAGCTAGACAGACAATCTGTAAAGCTAGACAGTCATTCTGTAAAGCTAGACAGACAATCTGTAAAGCTAGACAGACAATCTGTAAAGCTAGAGAGACAATCTGTAAAGCTAGACAGACAATCTGTAAAGCTAGACAGTCATTCTGTAAAGCTAGACAGACAATCTGTAAAGCTAGACAGACAATCTGTAAAGCTAGACAGTCATTCTGTAAAGCTAGACAGACAATCTGTAAAGCTAGACAGACAATCTGTAAAGCTAGACAGACAATCTGTAAAGCTAGACAGTCATTCTGTAAAGCTAGACAGTCATTCTGTAAAGCTAGACAGTCATTCTGTAAAGCTAGACAGTCATTCTGTAAAGCTAGACAGTCATTCTGTAAAGCTAGACAGTCATTCTGTAAAGCTAGACAGACAATCTGTAAAGCTAGACAGACAATCTGTAAAGCTAGAGAGACAATCTGTAAAGCTAGACAGTCATTCTGTAAAGCTAGACAGTCATTCTGTAAAGCTAGACAGACAATCTGTAAAGCTAGACAGACAATCTGTAAAGCTAGACAGTCATTCTGTAAAGCTAGACAGTCATTCTGTAAAGCTAGACAGTCATTCTGTAAAGCTAGACAGTCATTCTGTAAAGCTAGACAGTCATTCTGTAAAGCTAGAATTCTCAAATTCTCATTCTCAAATTCATAATCTCACCACCCAGGTGATGAACCACCTGGTTGCTGGCCAGGCCAAGCAGGCGCGTCCGACACTGCGCCAACTGCAGAAGGCCATCCAGGCATTCTCAGTCATGCAGGAGAGCCAACTGCTGCTACCGCCTGATCAGCAACAGCAGCAGCAGCAGCAGCAGCCTAGCGCTGCCGCAGACACAGTTGACCAGTTCGAGTGGCTGTCACGGGAGCACATGTCGGTGCTGGTGTACCTGCTCACACTGCTGCACAACATGGAGGAGGCCGCCTACGACAAGGTGCAGCGGTACACGGACAAGGCACTGACGCAGGTGAGGGGTTATTAAATTGGTCTATTGTTCTCCAATTATCCTGAAGGATTTGAGTCTATTATCTTCCTAGATCATGAAGGATTTGAGTCTATTGTCTTCCTAGATCATGAAGGATTTGAGTCTATTGTCTTCCTAGATCATGAAGGATTTGAGTCTATTATCTTCCTAGATCATGAAGGATTTGAGTCTACAATGAGACTCAAAGGAGTCCTATATCCTAAATCTCATGCCTCTCATGTTCCCCAAATCCGTCGCCAGGTGGAAAAGCTCAAAGCTGTCGAGGACTCATCATTGCTGACTGTGCTTCACCTCTGCATCCTGGAGCAGAGCTTCCAGTGCCACCTGGTGTCCGGCGATCGCGCCGCTGCCCTTCACCAGGCGGCCGCCAGTCTGAGAATCTGCTCAGCCAGCCCTGCTCTGCTGCAGCGCCGCCTGGCCCACTGCCACTCAATGCTAGCCCTGTACGCCATGACCAGCAACTGCCTGGGCGCAGCTGAGAGCCAATTCCGCCGAGCCCTGTGCCTGGCGCCCAGACCCGAGCTGCACCAGTTTATCTGCCTCAATCTAGGCCTAGTTATGCTCAGGCAGAATCGACTGACCGATTGTCAGAAAGTACTAGCCGATTGTCAGCAACAGCAGCAGCAGCAGGCGGCAAACCGGTCCACGGGGTACTGCCTGCGCGCTGCCGGGCACTGGGTCGACGGCCTGCTGGCCATGCTGCTGGGCGACTTTAACAACGCCAAGTGAGTTGCTGAGCTCGAACCCTGATTCCCTGCCCATTTCAGTTATCCCAGGGATTTCGGGCTACTTTCTGTTATGCCAGGGATTTCGAAACGACTTTTAGTTATCCCACGGATTTGAGAACGACTTCTATTTATCCCAGGGATTTCGAAATGACTTCTAGTTATCCCATGGATATCTAAACGACTATCAGCTATCCCAGGGATTTCGAAACGACTTCCAGTTATCTCAGGGATTTCAAAATGACTTCTAGCTATCCCAGGGATTTCGAAACGACTTCCAGTTATCTCAGGGATTTCAAAACGACTTCTAGCTATCCCAGGGATTTCGAAACGACTTCCAGTTATCTCAGGGATTTCAAAACGACTTCTAGCTATCCCAGGGATTTCGAAACGACTTCCAGTTATCTCAGGGATTTCAAAACGACTTCTAGCTATCCCAGGGATTTCGAAACGACCTCCAGTTATCCCAGGGATTTTAAAATGACAATTAGTTATCCCAGCGATTTCAAAATAACGTTTAGTTAAATCTTTTTAATCTGTTTAAGCATATTTTAGTTTTTTTAAGAAGTAAATTTAAATTTATCCCATATGATTTATTTAGTGATAGAAAGTATCTATAACTTATTATCAAGCTAGATTAAGCGCAACCTTCCGTCTCCAGGTTGTGCATCAAGGAGAGCCTGAAGCTGGCCAACGCCGAGAATCTTCGCCGCCTTCTGACCCTGTCGCTGATCGTCCTCGGCCAGGCGCACTTCGCAGCCGCCCAGTACGAGGATGTTAAGAAGGTAGTGGACGCCGCAGTCCAACTGGCCGAGCAGATACCGGACGAGGCCGTGCAGCTGTGGGCTAGCACACTCATGCGGGACCTGCACAGGGCCGAGGGCAGCCCGCATCTCGAGGCCGCCTCCGCCCAGCGGCACTCCAGCCTGCTGGCCGCCTATCAGGCTAGCGTCGATCGGGCCACTGCAGCGCCTGAGCACCAGCTTATCTACGTGAGCACATTATCAATAGGACTACAAAGACATTATGCCGCCCGTTTTATACCAAGGGGCCCCCTGAAATTCTTTTGGCAGCGCCCGAATGCTAACAGCTTTGGGTGGTGACTGATTGGTTGACAGACTACGCGATGGTGGCCTGTGGTTGAGCTGCGCCTAATATTTAGGCTTGATCAGTGAAATTGGAGAAATTCGCGTCAGGGTGTCCATAGTAGCCTAGTTCCACCTGTTGTAGCCCTTGAAGGTCCAGCAGTCCGTTTTGATAAAGGTGGGTGACCACCGAAGACGGAGATGATGCAGGCACATTCGGGTGACATGCTGATAAATTTTGAAGGCCTGGGAAGGCCGCACTGAGGCGCAGTGCTAATTCGTGTGTAGGATGTATGAAATACAATTGCGTTTAAGGGTGAAACTCAGACCTTCAACCAGAACCAAAAAATTTCAGAGAGGAAATTCCCCGCCTTTGTAGTTCTACTGTTATTGGAATCCGAACATTAATTGTTGCTTAGACTCACGACTTAGAAGGTAAGGGGTTCGATTCCCATCTTCACGTATTGCTTCAGTTTCATTGTGGAGCTACCCTGTCCATAGACTACTAATCAATTGAAAATCTGGCCTTATTTTAGCGGGCGTACTTTTAAACAATTATTCATTTGTTGCAGTAGTGTGGTCAAATAAGCATTCCTACTCGCGTGTGGTTTCAGTGGCTAGATGGACCTCCGCCGGATGTTGGCGTCGGCCAACTGCCTGCTGTCAGCAGCAGCAGCAGTAGCCACGAGCATGTGCAGCCTCAGCAACAGCTAGCCCCTCTTAGCTACCTTCAACAGCAGCAGCAGCAGCAGCATTTTCAGTTAACCGCGTTGTCAAGTGTATCTCAACCCATTGCAGCCAGTGCTGCAATCAGCAGCCAATATTATCAGGCCTACCAGCAGCATCAGCCATCCTCGCACATTGGCCATTAACTGTAATCGTTGTAGAAAGCAGTATCAAATAGTGCCTTTTGAACATATTTTTTTATAATGCGCGCTTCAATTGGTGCGTACAGCTACTCGCAGTAGTCACTAAGCTTGTGTGTATTTTCGATTAGCTATCCATTTTTAATTGCTCTGTTCATTCTACTCACACATTCAATCACCCATACGAAACTGTTAATATTGTAAAGCTTTTTATTAACTGCGTTTTTATGCTAAGTGCAACATAGTAGCTATTCTATATTCGAGGCACATATACGCTTACACACACATACATATGCATATATAATTTTCTAATTGCTTATAACTGCAGCCGGCGACAAACATTTGTAGTCCCAAAGCCGCTGATAATATTCATCTCAGAATTTAGACTGTTCTGCTTTGCATAAAATTATTTTTAAAACATTGCCTTGATTCGATGAGAGACGACCACCTCTGCTTAACCTGATCCTCAGGTTAAGCAGCCACCTTCCCTGATCCTCAGGCTGAGCAGCCACCTTCCCTGATCCTCAGGCTGAGCAGCCACCTTCCCTGATCCTCAGGTTAAGCAGCCACCTTCCCTGATCCTCAGGCTGAGCAGCCACCTTCCCTGATCCTCAGGCTGAGCAGCCACCTTCCCTGATCCTCAGGCTGAGCAGCCACCTTCCCTGATCCTCATGCTGAGCAGCCACCTTCCCTGATCCTAATGCTGAGCAGCCACCTTCCCTGATCCTCAGGCTGAGCAGCCACCTTCCCTGATCCTCAGGCTGAGCAGCCACCTTCCCTGATCCTAATGCTGAGCAGCCACCTTCCCTAATTATTCGGCTAATGATGCGTAAACAGTTAATGAGAAATACAATCGTGATAGCAGGTGCATCTGTAAGCGTGGTTATTAGCGTTCGTGTATTTGGCAGAAGAGGCGGAGAGTCCCTGGTTGCTACGCAGGACGCCTGTTTAGACCAAGCGCCCTCGGCCGCGTCAGTAACCGCCGCAGTCGCCACGTCCCAGACGGCACGCCTCGTAAGACTTGTCGGGATTGACGCACTTGGGGTGGTTCAAGTTGTCACAGCCGACCTCGAAGCCGGTGCAGGTCCAGAAGCCCTTGTACACGCACTTGCATGCGTTGCCCCTGCTAGCCGGCTTGGAGATAGTGCAGCCGCCGGAGTGGTAGTTGCAGTCGCAGGCCATGGCTGAGGCAACCACAGCGACCAGCAGGACAAGGAGGATGGCGGCGCCGCGCATCTTGTCTTAGCAATTATTTGTTATAATAATTGGATTTCCAGTGATGCCAGGCTGAGCTGTTTCCAAGCGTTCAGCGGCCCCGCAGACATTATTTTTATAAGCAGTAGAAAACTGACGACCAGGCCAGGCTGATTAGATTCACCAGATTGATTGGGGCATTGCAAAACTGGAAGTGGAAATTGCTGCAGCTCTGTGTCGCATTATCAGTCCTGGTCCTGGGAGGCGTGTCAGAAACTAAAAAATTCGTCAAGCTTACCCACGCACGCTGCAGATGCTGCTTTACCCAGGCAATCTCTTCTAGTCTGGGCCCTTGAGCCTTTCTTTGGGATATGTCAGCTCGCAGAGACAGAAATCAGGCGTTGCCTATCATGCCTTCGCATAGCTACCCCTTGTAGACTAGTTAATTTGTCTTTACATTATCTTTTAGAATTGCTGCACTTGGAACTGTTTGAACAAGAAAAACATATTTAATAAAACCTTAAGTTTAAAAAACTCATGCATTGGCTATCTCATAATGGCTGATAATTTCAATGGAGCCCTTCTTTTCATACGCAAGTGCTCGTCCATGGTCAAAAGGAATGACGATTCAATTTCCCTGAGCAACCAGCTTCTCCGATCCTCGGGCTTAGTAGCTACATTCCATGATCCTCAGGCTGAGTAGCTACATTCCATGATCCTCAGGCTTAGTAGCTACACTCCATGATCCTCAGGCTTAGTAGCTACATTCCATGATCCTCAGGCTGAGTAGCTACATTCCATGATCCTCAGGCTTAGTAGCTACACTCCATGATCCTCAGGCTTAGTAGCTACACTCCATGATCCTCAGGCTTAGTAGCTAGATTCTATGATCCTCAGGCTTAGTAGCTACACTCCATGATCCTCAGGCTTAGTAGCTACATTCCATGATCCTCAGGCTTAGTAGCTACACTCCATGATCCTCAGGCTTAGTAGCTACACTCCATGATCCTCAGGCTTAGTAGCTACACTCCATGATCCTCAGGCTGAGTAGCTACACTCCATGATCCTCAGGCTTAGTAGCTACATTCCATGATCCTCAGGCTTAGTAGCTACACTCCATGATCCTCAGGCTTAGTAGCTACATTCCATGATCCTCAGGCTGAGTAGCTACATTCCATGATCCTCAGGCTGAGTAGCTACACTCCATGATCCTCAGGCTTAGTAGCTACACTCCATGATCCTCAGGCTGAGTAGCTACACTCCATGATCCTCAGGCTTAGTAGCTACATTCCATGATCCTCAGGCTTAGTAGCTACACTCCATGATCCTCAGGCTTAGTAGCTACATTCCATGATCCTCAGGCTGAGTAGCTACATTCCATGATCCTCAGGCTGAGTAGCTACACTCCATGATCCTCAGGCTGAGTAGCTACATTCCATGATCCTCAGGCTTAGTAGCTACATTCCATGATCCTCAGGCTTAGTAGCTACATTCCATGATACTCAGGCTTAGTAGCTACACTCCATGATCCTCAGGCTGAGCACCCACCTTGCCTGATCCTTAGGCTAAGCAGCCACCTTCTATTTTCGTTTTGATTTGTTTAATTAATATAAAGCTCGAGAGGCACAGCATAAACTTGGTGATCAAGACGAAGTTGATAAAAAACGTCTGTAATGCATTATCGATGCAATTAAATAGATTTTCTGTTTCAGCAATAAAATTAGGATTTGAAATAATGTTTGGATTTCATTTGAGCTGGGAAATACTTCAGAGTTTCAGATTGCATATTCAACGGTCTCTGTCAACTCCCAGATAGTTCGAGGTTCGTCGCCAGACAAGAAAAGTAACCGCATTGACTGGGAAGCTGCGCACAATGACTACGAAGCTGCCCCGGTAGAATCCCGCAAAGCCATGCTCATGTAGAACCTGCCTCGCTACTGTCAGCGCTGAGCGGCGCGAAGCGGGCGTTCTGAACCGGCCGCAAGCCGCCTCCGCCTGCATGTTCGACTTGACATTGTCTATGGGCAGAACCGACAGCCAACTGACTGAGCCGGCCAGGCCTCCAGACAGCATGGTGGCCGCCGTCTCCCCAGTCATGTGACCTAGTCGACTGTACAGCCAATCGTAGGCCAGCATGTACAGTCCGTAGGAGGGCACGTCACGTAGGAATGTCACAGCGAATCCGCGGGTCAGGCCCGCCGCGCCCTCGCGTCGCACAATGGCAGAGGCGCAGGCTAGCGGGCCTCTGTGCAGCTCAGATGTTCCTTTTGAGTATTACAAGAGGCGATGCCGTACAGAACAGTGATCACTTGGTTGAAAACATACGGTCACTTCTGTAGCAACACAGCGTCACTTCTGTATCAACACAGCGTCACTTCTGTATCAACACAGCGTCACTTCTGTAGCAACACAGCGTCACTTCTGTATCAACACAGGGTCACTTCTGTATCAACACAGGGTCACTTCTGTATCAACACAGGGTCACTTCTGTATCAACACAGGGTCACTTCTGTATCAACACAGCATCACTTCTGTAGCAACACAGCATCACTTCTGTAACAACACAGCATCACTTCTGTAGCAACACAGCATCACTTCTGTATCAACACAGCATCACTTCTGTATCAACACAGCGTCACTTCTGTATCAACACAGGGTCACTTCTGTATCAACACAGGGTCACTTCTGTAACAACACAGCGTCACTTCTGTAACAATACAGCGTCACTTCTGTAACAACACAGCGTCACTTCTGTAACAATACAGCGTCACTTCTGTATCAACACAGGGTCACTTCTGTATCAACACAGGGTCACTTCTGTATCAACACAGCGTCACTTCTGTAACAATACAGCGTCACTTCTGTATCAACACAGGGTCACTTCTGTATCAACACAGGGTCACTTCTGTATCAACACAGGGTCACTTCTGTATCATCACAGGGTCACTTCTGTATCAACAAAGGGTCACTTCTGTATCAACACAGGGTCACTTCTGTATCAACACAGGGTCACTTCTGTATCAACACAGGGTCACTTCTGTAACAACACAGCATCACTTCTGTATCAACACAGCATCACTTCTGTATCAACACAGCGTCACTTCTGTATCAACACAGTGTCACTTCTGTAACAACACAGCGTCACTTCTGTATCAATACAGCGTCACTTCTGTATCAACACAGGGTCACTTCTGTATCAACACAGGGTCACTTCTGTATCAACACAGGGTCACTTCTGTATCAACACAGGGTCACTTCTGTATCAACACAGGGTCACTTCTGTATCAACACAGCATCACTTCTGTAGCAACACAGCATCACTTCTGTAACAACACAGCATCACTTCTGTATCAACACAGCATCACTTCTGTATCAACACAGCGTCACTTCTGTAACAACACAGGGTCACTTCTGTATCAACACAGGGTCACTTCTGTATCAACACAGGGTCACTTCTGTAACAACACAGCGTCACTTCTGTATCAACACAGGGTCACTTCTGTATCAACACAGCGTCACTTCTGTATCAACACAGGGTCACTTCTGTATCAACACAGGGTCACTTCTGTAACAACACAGCGTCACTTCTGTAACAATACAGCGTCACTTCTGTAACAACACAGCGTCACTTCTGTAACAATACAGCGTCACTTCTGTATCAACACAGGGTCACTTCTGTATCAACACAGGGTCACTTCTGTATCAACACAGCGTCACTTCTGTAACAATACAGCGTCACTTCTGTATCAACACAGGGTCACTTCTGTATCAACACAGGGTCACTTCTGTATCAACACAGGGTCACTTCTGTATCATCACAGGGTCACTTCTGTATCAACAAAGGGTCACTTCTGTATCAACACAGGGTCACTTCTGTATCAACACAGGGTCACTTCTGTATCAACACAGGGTCACTTCTGTAACAACACAGCATCACTTCTGTATCAACACAGCATCACTTCTGTATCAACACAGCGTCACTTCTGTATCAACACAGTGTCACTTCTGTAACAACACAGCGTCACTTCTGTATCAATACAGCGTCACTTCTGTATCAACACAGGGTCACTTCTGTATCAACACAGGGTCACTTCTGTATCAACACAGGGTCACTTCTGTATCAACACAGGGTCACTTCTGTATCAACACAGGGTCACTTCTGTATCAACACAGCATCACTTCTGTAGCAACACAGCATCACTTCTGTAACAACACAGCGTCACTTCTGTATCAACACAGGGTCACTTCTGTATCAACACAGGGTCACTTCTGTAACAACACAGCGTCACTTCTGTAACAATACAGCGTCACTTCTGTATCAACACAGGGTCACTTCTGTAACAACACAGCGTCACTTCTGTATCAACACAGGGTCACTTCTGTATCAACACAGGGTCACTTCTGTAACAATACAGCGTCACTTCTGTATCAACACAGGGTCACTTCTGTATCAACAAAGGGTCACTTCTGTATCAACACAGGGTCACTTCTGTATCAACACAGGGTCACTTCTGTATCAACACAGGGTCACTTCTGTAACAACACAGGGTCACTTCTGTATCAACCTTAGTTAGTGCATCGACTCACTCCTGCTTAACTGCGCTTGCATGGCAGTCTTTATCAACTCGACAGGCGCCACCAGGGGAAGTTGCGCCGCGCCTCCTGCCATGCCAGCTAGAAACACGTTTCCATGGTGACTGTCTGGTCGAAGCTTTTGCAGTAGAGCTAGTGTTTGGCCGTAGACGCCAAAGAAGACTGAGTTGATTGTTGTGAAAGACACCATGGGCAAGGCCATGCCCTGGAAAAGGCCTTCATGTCGGTTTGGAAGGGGTCCTAATGATACTTTTAACAGTTCTGAGATGAAGCTGATCAAGTTGGGGACATACTGACCTTGCTGAAGTCCCTTGCTAAACATGGTACGAACAGCCAGTGTGGCATGCCCAGTTGGCGCTAGTTGCAGCTGCACCTTCAACACCTCCATTGGATGACCGACTAGCAGCCCGCTGACTCCTACGGTTAGATTTAAAAAGTCCATTTAAAAATTAGAATGATGAGCCTACAAAGACTACGGTTCTGTTTAAATTGCGATTTTAACAGAAGTGACACCTGCCACATCCAGTGTGAGATCCCATACACCCAGTGTGTGATCCCATGCATCGAGAATTAGATCCCATACACCCAGTATGAGATTCCATACACCCAGTGGGAGGTCCCCTACACCCAGTGTGATGTCCCATACACCCAGTGTGAGATCCCATACACCCAGTATGAGACCCCATACACCCAGTATGAGATCCCATACACCAGTGTGAGGTCCCAGTGTGAAAAATTCCCTCCGCACAACACTGTTCTTACCCCCAGCTGCACCGGCAATGAAATTTTCCATATCGTGAGCGTGTCCAACGTGGTCGAATATTCTCAGGCTAGTCGCCTACCTGATTGGTCTAATTTAGCAGTAAATTATCTAGATCGCAGCTCCAACTGCGACTGCAGTTGATACCTTTGCTCATAACCTCATTAACAGACGCCTATTTAAAGCTAGTCGACTGAAATCTGCTACCAAACTCTTCACAAAGTCTCATTCCAGTCTAACCCGACATTGTGCAGCTTGTGCAGCCCCACCTTATTCGCCACCTCAAACATGCACTGTTCAGTTTGGCAAGCCCACTACCTGACCTCTGCATTATTCATCAGCGCGGCATCTGTAACTTGTTGTGGAAAATTCCACTTACTTATTTAACAACAGTTGCGACCCTTATATGCACTTTGAAAGGTGAGAAAAATCCAGAAGCGTGCTTTGAACTATTGTCGAAGTACGAACAGGTAGACAGACAGTAGACAGACAGAAAGCTTTCTGAAGATCAATTTGATACTAGCTCCTTTCTCGACAGTGAAAATTTCAGCAAACGACAAGTGTTTTTAATCTCCCTGGGTTGACACTTATTCTCAATGACGTGTATTAAATTTTCCTATCCCTACCTGCCAAACCTCTTGACATAAAGTGCAATTATGACTGGTCTTTACACGCTGGTCACTGACACACCTGCAGGTTAATGACAGAAAAAGTGCAAGTTCTCTTGCATTATCTGGCGGGTGCAGGAGGTAGCTAGGGGCGCAACGGTCTAAAGTTCACTCAGCAATATAGCAAAATTTACACATTTTTAATAATAAGTTTTTAGAGTCCAGGGCACATGAAGTTCGAACTTTGCTCTCTGTACAATGCCCTGGCCGGTTCACTAGTAGTTGCCCACCTGCTGCAAGCTGCAGCGAGTTTTTTTTAAATAAATCCAGTTTTCATCGGAAACGATCGGGCGACAGTGAGCGAATCTGAAGCCAAAGTTCTTGTGGGCGTGGCTAGTGAACAAGCGCGGCGCGGTTTAAGGTAGCCTAACAAAGAAAGGATCGACGTTCTTAAAGTCTAACTCAGCCTTAAAACCCTTATCTATGTGTGTGTGAAACGGGTATCGGCTTGTGTTACAACGCTAGGTTTAGTCGTGCTCAGAGGGACAAAGGAATATAGGGTCGTCTGCTGGCCTTCAAAGCACTGAGATAAAAGGGTTTACTTGGTTCGCGAAAAAAGGTAGTCTAGGCAGATGCAGAGACGCAAATCAGTCAAAAGAATAAGAACAATATAAAAATAAAGAAAATGAAAATGAGACAGAATGAGACCAGCTGCATTAGACAAATAAGTGAAGAAAAATGTTTAGACGATCTAGTTTAATTTACAAACCTATTCCCGCAATTTCCAACATCAAAATCATATACTTCAACCCACGCGTCTGTAATATATCATCATGCACGGCAATCAGTTTAGGATTAAATGCCCACAATCGATGCGTACTTATATTAGTTGGGTTAGTTTGAAAAATAGGTTAATTAAAATAAGTTTAAATTCATTTTTTTATCAAAATCATTCATTTTTTATACTCAAGCTTTTTTAGTCAAAATTTTAGGATAAATAGCAGTAAAGGAGCATAATGAGTAGTTAATTTTTAAACGGAAGATCTTATTTCTTATTTAAAACCTTGAATATAAGCAATCTTAACTTTTTACGAATGAGTGGGTCTTTCACCGCATTGTTTTCCGCATGGTTTTCCGCATGGTTTTCCGCACAGTTTTTTTCGTGTAAAAATGAAAAAAATTTTGTATTGTGTAAAAATTACTGTGAAACTGTAATTTAATTTAATGGATGGTATGATATGACCTGGTATATTATTAATCTTGTATGATGAAGTAGTCTGTGAGATCATTTGACATGATTGGGTATGATATGGGATGATATGGCATGATCTTGTATTATATGACATGATATGGTATGATATGGCATAATCTGGTAAGGTATGACCTGGTACAGCATAATCTTGTATGATATAGTAGTCTATATGTTAGCATATGACATGATCTGGTATGATATGGATTATTGCAGCACATGAGTGCTTTATTAAAGTCAGCATGATGCAAAAATACAGGAAAAAACCATGCGGAAAACCATGCGGAAAACAATGCGGTGAAAGATTTATACGTTTTTACGAACTTATAGTAATCTTGATTGATATAACATTTAAAAACGGAGAAGTCTTAGAAACCGTCAGATTTATAACTGACGGTAGCACGGTGTTTAATGGCTATTGATTATCGGGTAAATTTATCGTGTGACTCATTTTAAGCTTTGTGAGCCAGTTATAAACAGCAACTATTGATGGAGCTAGTCCGTCAGTTAGTTTTGACAGAATAGCCAATGCTGAGTTTTAAGCCAGGGAAATATTTTAACTATATTATAATGTCGGTCTGTCATTAGCAAAGCGATACCACTAGGTCCACTAAAATCCCATAAAATACTAGGTAATCAAGCGATAAAAGAACACAAAAATTATTAAGTAGCTAGTCAGGATAGGCCTAGGCCTAGTCTTGCCTTATTAATGGCATATGACTGTAAATGGCCTATTACTGTGGATCATTCTGTTTTTTACAGCTTCCTGGTAATTATAAATGTAATAGGCCTAATGAAATAAGTTTTTTGAGCCTCATTAAATTTGAAACTTGTTTAAAATTTTATTGGTTCGTTTGTTTCGTTTTATTGGTATTTTATTAAACTATAAAGAGTGTGGCTTACTTTTGCTATATAAATGTTTATAGGCCCCTATGTTGTACTTTTGTTATAATTATAATTAGGCCTATAATGAATTGATTATAATTGATTACACCTGCCCTAATTGGGTCAGGTTTGCAGCCGACAGCACAGCCGGAGCTAATGTGCAGTGGATCTGAAGGCTGTGTAAAGCTGTTCAGTCTATGGACAAGGGGGATACCACACCCACCTTCAATTATCCCAGCTGATGCTGGTACCCATTTAACAGCTGGGTGAACTGAAGCAATGCAGAGTTAAGTGTCTTGCTAAAGGACACAAATTGTTCCAGTGGAGTTGGGAATTGAACCCCAGACCTTCAAGTCGTGAGTCAAATGCCTTAACCACTAGGCTAGGCCCTACAACTTTTCTTTTGTTAACTTTTGTTAATAACCAACTGTTGCCATTGTCTTAGAAGTCACAAACTATTCCCCACATGGTTCTATACCCCAGTTAACAAGTGAGCAATGCATAGCCCTTCACAAATATATTCACCTTTCTGCTTTCCTTTCTGGCTTCTATATCTTGCATTAACAACTCAGGTACACAAGTATTTTTTGAATAACATTTAAACTTTTTTTAAGCCATTAAAAGCTAAAACCATAAAGCATATTGTCTAATCTGTGTAGCCTGGTATTTTTTCTATGAAACATAATTTTTTAACATTCAAAGTGGTACTAATTCAATACATTATCATATATGGTAGCTATATGTATTATGGTTGCTTAGTTAGAAATACATATTATTTAGCTTAGCTAGGGCCTAGCTTATATTATATTAGCTAGCTTAGCTTAGTTGCCATGTAGCTATTTAATATTTAATAACTTTAAATGTGTATATTACAAAACTTCTTATACCTTTGTTTCACTTTTTATGTCTTTGTTTTGGATCATGTGTGTGTGTAACCAGAGGTATAGAACTATTTAGGGGATTTAGTACTGGCACATATACTCTTTTGTGGCTTCTGGTACATATGACTAACATTAGCTTCTAAGTAATCTCACTAGCTATGACAAGTTCTTAATTTCAAAAATAGCTAGATATAACATATACTAGGCATAATAGTTTTACATATTAGCTTACAAATAAAATAATACTAAGATAATTATTTGATGATGAGCTATCAGGAAAATAGATAATTATCTAACTTTCAAATAACACAATGAAGTTACACATTTCAGCCATTTGAGTAATCTAATTGTGCAAGCAGAACTGACTCACTGCTCTACGACTCTGGCTTTTCCAAACCTACTTACATAAGCTTTAAAGCCTTACTGCGTTTCGCCACTGGAGGGGCGCAGCGACAGTCGGGCTTAGAGAAGGGAGCTGGTCCCGCTCTCAGTTTCATGTCTTCCAGCCCCACAGTTGCTCTGCTGCGGCGCGAAACGGACGAAACCTCTGACGAAGCCGACGCGCCATCGTCCGCTACCGCCGCTGGCACCCCTAGCGCCAGTCTGCTGACAGACAGCGAGGACTCTGACTCGGATTCCACAGACCACGGCCCCACCGAGGCCCTAGTAGACACCGCTGGCAGCTTGAACAGCCGGCGAAAGTTTGTCCGCGAGGCCGGCAGCCTGCTGTCGCTAATCATCTCCGGCAGCATGCCCAGATTGCGTCGGCCCCTTCTATTCCTCATGCTAATCCTCATAACAAACCTGACGCTGTACCTGCTGTTCCGGCCCTTCCCCCAGCTGGAGTCGTTTGTGCAGGACACAAACAAGCGCATTCACACCGGCGTCAGTGCCATCCGCGGTGGCATCAACGCGGCTGCTGGCGGCAGTGTCGGCGGCGGCTTCGGCGGAGGGCTTGGCGTAGGCAGCGCCACCGGCGGCCTCGGAGCTAGCGGCGGCGGCGGCGGCGGCGATTTGGACGGTGACGAGACCTTCCTGGAGTACCTGGGCCTCCTTGGCAGATTTGAAGCTGCTAAACCCGGCGGCGGCAGCTTCAAGCTGGCCAAGGAAGCCGGCGCCCTCGGCTTCGTCGTGGCATCCAGCGTCTCCGCCAACGACTACGTCTACGCATTCGACCTGTTGGAGTCGGTGCGGGCCAACCTCAACGACACCCTGCTGGTGCTGCTAGACACGGGCCTGCATATGTCCGATCTTAATCGGCTCAAGAAGCGGTGCAACGTCACCACCAGGTAGGGCCCGCCCTGTACATCCAGCTGCTAAAGTGACAGGCAAGATGAAGAACTTTGCGAGTGACTTTCAGTGGACTGGGTAGGGACTTACTATTAGATTGGTATAGAGTGATTTCCGGTGGGTCAGGTTGAGAGTGAGGTTAAAATTGATTGCTGAAAGCCAACCAATCAAGTGTTAACCAATCATAGCAGAGGGGGGGTCGGTGGCAGAGCGGTTAACGCGTTTGCCTCTTGCACCAAGGTCCCTGAGCTCGATTCCGGGGCAAGGCCTCATTTATTTGGAGCGCAGCGCTGGCTGTGGGTCTTGTGTGCCATTGCCCGCAGCCCTCCTGCAATTATTATTATTATATTATAAGTCAAGCCTGGCATTTAAACGCTCCAGGTGCCGAATCGATGCGTTCGACTTCGACAAATTTCCTTCGCACGTGCAGCGCACGGGGACCAACGCGTTCAAGCCCCTAGCCATCCAGATGCTGCTCCGCGACTACGGTGGCGTCATCTGGACGGACCTTCGGCGCACGCCCTACTACTTCGTAGTTGACGCTGATGAAATCGCGCCGACCCTGACTGCGGCTAGGCGCGTTGGCATTCAGGCCTGGACTATACCGCCGCCCGCGTCAGCACTGACCCACCCGCAGACATTCTTCTATTTAAAGGCCGATCCCAAGGACTTCTACTTCCTACATATGGTGGCCTCCGCTCACCTGGTGCTGTATTACACGGAGTTCCTGCACACCAGTGTCATGCTGCCGTGGGTAAAATGCGCACTCAATTCCGACTGCTGGCAGCCGCTAGGAGCCCACCAGAGCGGCTGCGACTTCAACAGGCCGCCATTCTTTAAGTACAGCGGCTGTCACTTCTACGACATGTCCGCGCTCAATGTAGTGCTGGGCTTGGCCTTCCAGTTCAATGTGACCGCCTACGAGTGCCGACAGAAGGTGAGCTTCTGACCCCTGCCTGCCTGCCTGCCTTTCTGTCTGTATTTTAGTCTGTCTGTCAGTCAGTTATTCCGTCTGCCTGTCAGTCTGTCGCTGCCCGTATCACACTACCCGCTGCCTGATCCTAATTCGCCAGGTGTTCGGCTACAACACCAATGACACCAGCCTGGACAATCACTTCCGGGTGCCAGGACTCAACTTTGACGATCTGCGACGTCGGGCCGCCCTCGGTCCCTTCGAGATGAACAGCTAACATGCTTGGCGCCTCTGCTTTGGGGCTTGCAACACGAAAATGCGTTTTGAATTATTTTTTATTTTGCTTTTATTTGCTTCGTTGCTAGCTGATGAGGTGTCACGAGAAAGTTAGACCCCTGCATGCAGACATTTTTTGCAGCTGCATTTCTTTAGTAGACCTGTTTGTCACTCCACACAGTGTGACATTGTCCGACCTACCTGATTGTCACTCCACATCGTGTGACATTGTCGGACCTGCCATCTTGTCACTCCACATCGTGTGACATTGTCCGACCTACCTGATTGTCACTCCACACGGTGTGACATTGTCCGACCTGCCATCTTGTCACTCCACATCGTGTGACATTGTCCGACCTGCCATCTTGTCACTCCACATCGTGTGACATTGTCCGACCTACCTGATTGTCACTCCACTTCGTGTGACATTGTCCGACCTACCTGATTGTCACTCCACATCGTGTGACATTGTCCGACCTGCCATCTTGTCACTCCACATCGTGTGACATTGTCCGACCTACCTGTTGTCACTCCACATCGTGTGACATTGTCCGACCTACCTGATTGTCACTCCACATCGTGTGACATTGTCCAACCTACCTGATTGTCACTCCACATCGTGTGACATTGTCCGACCTACCTGATTGTCACTGCACACAGTGTGACACTTTCTGACCTGCCATCTTTTCACTCAATCTTTAAGATTTGATTTGTTCAAGATATGCAATCCCTTAAGTCTTTTATTCGTTATTATTTGTTAGTCTGGCTCTGATAGTCAGTGTTTTTTTCTGTCACTGTAGCAAGAAACAATTGTTAATTATAAGTCATTGTGGTCAGTTGCTGATTTTTGCTTGAATTACAGAAAACATTTCTTTTTTGAATGTTTGAAAGCGTTATTTTTCAAGTTTAACAAACCAAAATTGTACTAAATTTTTAGATTTTTTCGGTTTGTTGTTTTTGTTGCATATTTTCTGAGTTAAGATCAGTGATTTATCTGAGTGTAGTTTTTTGGAATGGGAAACCTTGGATTTTTTATTCCTTGAGCTAATTACTTACTACTGAGTAGTAGTTCTGGTGTTTTGCTGTCCTCTTTCTGCAGGTATTCATTGTATTTATTCCGTGAAAGTGCAGATTTTATAAAAAAGTTTTTTCTCTTGCCCTGTTAGAAAACCTATGTAAAGGCTGTTTACATAAATCAAGCATTGTACATAATCTGGTAATGTACACAATCTGGTAATGTACATAATCTGGTAATGTACACAATCTGGTAATGTACACAATCTGGTAATGTACATAATCTGGTAATGTACATAATCTGGTAATGTACACAATCAGGTAATGTACATAATCTGGTAATGTACATAATCTGGTAATGTACACAATCTGGTAATGTACATAATCTGGTTATGTCAGGCATTGTATACAAAGCACAATGGCCACGTACATCGTTGGGGAATGTACATATTCGCGAAATTTATATAGGGGAGTAATGTACACAATCAGGTATTGTGCATAGTGGGAAACGTACATGGTTGTGTCATATACATCTTAAAAATGTACTCTGCATGAAATTTGTACATTCTCTAGCAATGCGCTTTTATCCCTCACCGCTGCTTTTCTCTGAAAACAATAGAATTCAGTTGGTTTTTTATTTTCGATTTATGGACCAATGAGCAGATGTTAATTGGGCACTCTGGTTTGACGAGCCGCGTCTGTCACTTTTGTCAAATATAAGTCCATTTATTGAGATTTTTGCTTTTGACTCGTTTGATAATAGAAGTTTAGTCTGAAGCTCTTTGTGTCCGTTTCTTTTTTAGCAGGAAGCATAACATGTAGATTCAGAATTTTATATATACAGGATAGGATTTTGATTGTAAAACTTATCCAAATGAGATCTTAATCCTTGTAACACCTAATAATAATTATAACAATAATTATTTAATGCCAATTGGGACGGATGTGCAGCCGACAGCACAGCCGGAGCTATTGCACGGCGCATCAGAAGGCTGCGTACGGCTGTTCAGTCCATGGACTGGGGGGACGCCACACCCACCTTCAATTATCCCAGCTAATACTGGTACCCATTTGAGATCTGGGTGAAATGAAGCAATGCAGAGTTAAGTGCCTTGCTAAAGGTCACACAAATTTTCCAATGGAGTCAGTAATCGAACCCCCGACCTTCAAGTTGTTAGTCCGACGCTTGAACCTCAAAGCTACAACCCCTGTCCTGAACTTAACACTTTAAGTCCTCAATTACATCTAGGGGTGAGATTTCCAATCTTACTAGCTGCTGTAGTAACACATCTCGTACACCATCCAATAAAACTCACCCGCCGAATCCAGTACTCGAACTCGCGACCACCGGGCCTGCTGGATCTGCCCAGCCTGGCACTGGGCCAAATCCTGCTCAGGCTGCACGGCCATCGAGAGCTCAGCAGCCTCTCCGCTGTCAGCCGCTCCGCCCGGCTCGCGCTGGCTCAGGCTGGCGAGTCAGCCGCCTGGCGCCGCCTCGTTCGCCTCCGCTTCCTGCCGGCCGCCAGCGAAGCTGCCCAGGCCGCGGTGCTCCGCTGCGCCGCCGACTGGCGCGGCCGCTACGCCCGGCTGCACGCCGCCTACGCCACCTGGCTCCGACTCCGTGCGGCAATGCTGGCTCGCCTGCCGGGACCCCGCGATGACATTCGGGTCAACCTCATCGACTCTGCGGCCGCCCGCCTGCTTCTGTCCGACGTTGCTAGCCCGTTGCTAGGCAGCGACGAATCCATCACAGACGCTTTTCACCTGCTGCTGCTGGCCTTAAACCGGCTCTCTGCCGAGATCATCCTGGACGACAATTGCGTTGGGGACGCTTTCATTATTGACCAGCTTGCCTGCTACCTACACCGCATGCGGGCTCTCAATCGACTCATCGCCATCCACGCCAGAGACGCCCCTGAGCTGTCCACCGTGCAGGCCGCATGCCTGCTGTCCAGCTACGTACAGGTGCGATGGCATTTCAGCTTCTCGCGTACGACTCTTGAGGTTGCTAGGATTAGACAGCTTGAGAGCACGTTACTCCGAGTAATACGAGATAAGCCTAAGCTACTCCAAATAAGACAGAAGGACAGAAATTCCTGCGTTCTACAGTCAAGATGCAGTCGGCACGAGCGATTGAGTTCAATTCAGCTCAACCTGCCTTTGCCAGGGCGCACAATGGGTCTACATTTTCGGGCATTAGTCTATCTAATTTGCTTACAGAACGTTGCTTGCCGAAGTTTACGTGCAGGATTTTCGCTTTTACCTTCATGGAACTTTCATTACTCAGAGACAAGTACAGTTCCACTATAGAACAGTCCAAGTGGACTACTCCATCTAAACCAGGGGTCGGCAAACTCCGGCCCGCGGGCCAGATGCGGCCCTCAAAGCTCCCAAATCCGGCCCGTTGCCCCTTCCGACACCTATTGTATACAGTTTCATCTTTCCCCTGCCTCATCTCTCCCGTGTGTCGCCTTTCCCCCTGTCTCATCTCTCCCGTGTGTCACCTCTCCCGTGTCTTATCTCTCCATTGTCTCGTCTCTCCCGTGTCTTATCTCTCCATTGTCTCGTCTCTCCCGTGTCTTGTCTCTCCTTTGTCTCACCTCTCCTGTGTCTTATCTCTCCATTGTCTCGTCTCTCCCGTGTCTCATCTCTCCATTGTCTCGTCTCTCCCGTGTCTTATATCTCCATTGTCTCGTCTCTCCCGTGTCTTATCTCTCCATTGTCTCGTCTCTCCCGTGTCTTATCTCTCCATTGTCTCGTCTCTCCCGTGTCTTGTCTCTCCTTTGTCTCACCTCTCCTGTGTCTTATCTCTCCCGTGTCTCATCTCTCCTGTTTCTCATCTCTCCCCTATCTCTGATATATGTCTCTTAGATTTCTACAGTCTGCGCGGCCCGCTGTCGTCTTTTAGGTTCTCTTTTTGGCCCGCTAGGCCCTAGCTAATAAGTTTGCCGACCCCTGATCTAAACAGTAGAGATTTGGCATGATTAACAATATACGAGTATTCGATCTAGACAGCAATTCTGATTGTTGCTCGTAGTTAGATCATTACTCTGCCCAATTTTAGAACTACTTTATCATTATCATATCTATTCAATCGTACTGAAATCAGAGAACTAGCACAATTTATGCTGCTAATAATCCCTATCTATTATGCTACTCGTAAATCCTTCGTATGAAACTCGAAGGATAGTTTAAAAGCCTAGACAGGTGAAATTCCCCAACTGGACGCGAAACTCTTCGAAGCGGACTTTAACAAGCTAATTTCTGCAATCAAACTTCGGCCGGTAATCGTCCACAATCAAACTTCGGCAGGTACGAGTAATCTTCCGCAATCAAACTTCGGCAGGTAATCTTCCGCAATCAAACTTCGGCAATCAAACTTCGGCAGGTAATCTTCCGCAAGCAATCTTCGGCAATCAAACTTCGGCAGGTAATCTTCTGCAAGCAATCTTCGGCAATCAAACTTCGGCAGGTAATCTTCCGCAATCAAACTTCGGCAGGTACGAGTAATCTTCCGCAATCAAACTTCGGCAGGTAATCTTCCGCAATCAAACTTCGGCAATCAAACTTCGGCAGGTAATCTTCCGCAAGCAATCTTCGGCAATCAAACTTCGGCAGGTAATCTTCTGCAAGCAATCTTCGGCAATCAAACTTCGGCAGGTAATCTTCCGCAATCAAACTTCGTCAGGTAATCTTCCGCAATCAAAATTAAATTCGGCAGGCAATCTTCCGCAATCAAACTTCGGCAGGTAATCTTCCGCAATCAAACTTCGGCAGGTAATATTCTGTAAGCAATCTTCGGCAATCAAACTTCGGCAGGTAATCTTCCGCAAGCAATCTTCGGCAATCAAACTTCGGCAGGTAATCGTCCGCAAGCAATCTTCCGCAATCAAACTTCGGCAGGTAATCTTCCGCAATCAAACTTCGGCAGGTAATCTTCCGCAATCAAACTTCGGCAGGTAATCTTCCGCAATCAAACTTCGGCAGGTAATCTTCCGCAATCAAAATTCGGCAGGCAATCTTCCGCAATCAAACTTCGGCAGGTAATCTTCCGCAATCAAACTTCGGCAGGTAATCTTCCGCAATCAAAATTCGGCAGGCAATCTTCCGCCAGCATTCTTTCGGAAGCAAATCTCATACTCCCTAAGCGAGATAGATTGGGCAGCACAGCACAAAACCCAACGCATCACTCCTGAGTACACATAAAATAAGGACAGAGCTTAGATGATGCTGAGAAGACACTGGGGGGTTGACTTTTCGCCATCTCCCGCAGGCCAGGCCTCTTGAAGAGCTGTCCGATGCGGTGCATCTGCGCCTGGACGAGATGGCCCAGGCCTGCCTGGACCGGGCCCGGCAGGACGCTCTGCTGGCGCCTCAGCTGGCGGACTTCAACATCCAGTGAGTCAATTTAAGTCCTCACTCTAACGAAATAGTATTTTGCTTTCCTTAGATGACGAATCTTATGGGCTATACGTATGTCTAGCAATTTGATTTTCGCTACATGCTACGTACACTACTGCCTATTTTAACTATCATAGTATTCATGTAATGCAAGTAAACAACCGTTTAGGGATATTATAAGGGGGCTGATTAGCAGATTTTTGTGATTTAAATAGTTATTGGGTATTTCCGAGGCGAGGACACAATGTGAGTCCTTGAGCAGTACTTTTAATTCCGAATCGCTTAAGTTGTCTAGAAATTTTAATGTACTCAGTCCATGGACGAACAGTTATACTTGGTGTTTAATAATAAAAATAAAAATATTTGCTCACACCTGCAATAATAAGGTCAGATGTGCAGCCGACAGCACAACCGCAGCTGTTGCGCGGCGCATCTGAAGGCTGCATACGGCTGTTTAGTCCATGGACTGGGGAGACACCACACCCACCCACAATTCCAATCAACAGCTTGGTAAACTGAAGCAGTTCAAAGTGTTAAGTAGTGTCTTGCTAAAGGACACAAATTGTTCCAGTAGAGTCCGAAATCGAACCCCTGACCTTCAAGTCGTGAGTTCAATGCCCTAACCAGTAGGCTACAAGCCCCTTATTTATTGGTGTTTAAATGCACTACAAAATTGCCGTGGCTGTTCCACTGACTGTACAGGTCTGGCCCTATCTTCTAATTAGATGACGAGTCACTCAGATATAGGCTACTCTCGCCCGATACTCAACAACCTTCGAAGGCCGGGCAGTCCGCACTCGCAATGTCCGAACGATCAGGAGCTGCCCGCCTCTCGTTGGGAGCCGGCCGCGTCGGTCTCGCTGGCCCGGCACATCCTGGAGACCCTGGCCGAGCGGTACAACTTTTACCACACCCTGCAGCTGGACGAATTCGATGAAAATTCCTACATAGATCGAGCCCTGTTCAGTGGCGCCGGCTTGCCCATTGTGAAGGTGGCGATCTTCTGCGGTCTGGCCGCCCGCCTGGGACTGGCCGTGCGGCCTGTGAACGTGCCCGACCACTTTATGTGCCGCCTGGTGCTGCAGCCTGGCGAAGATCCACTCAGCAGCAGCCTGCTGGTTGACGCTGCCAACCTTACTCTGCGCACCGTGTCAGATCGGTAAGCTTCTGACTGCCTGTGTGGGACCGGGAATTTTGGGGATCTAACTCTTCGCTGCTGCGACAAAATTGCTGTGGAGTTCATCCCACTAGTGGGATCTTTCTATATAGGGATCTAATAATAAAAATTGCAGAAGGGCTGCAGGCAGTGGCACATAATTTAGTGACACTAGACCCGCAGCCAGCGAGGAGGCAATTCTGCCCATTTCGCTGACTCCTGAGCACACACGCACACAGATCTGTACGCAGGCACACGCTCACACAGGTGTGTACATCTGCCCCGACTTTCTTATCGCCAGGCAATGTACACTTAACTGTGCCTTGGAGGTTGCCCCTCAAGGGCGTAAATTGCACGACTAGCCCCAAGCCTTCTCTCCTCGGCTCCGCCACAAAAAATGTGGCCTCGCCGCGGAATCGAGCCTAGGGACCTTGGTGCGAGAGGCAAACGCAATAACCGCTCTGCCACCGACCTCCCGTAAAGGGATTGTTATTTCACAATGAAGGCTGTCTGCCCCAATTTGTATTTTGCCCTTATTGAGATGTCAGGAAATTATCTCGCACCTCAAGATCTCCGTGGGATTTTTCCCCCACTTTTGGGTTCTTTAATGACATTTTCCCTTCCCCGGGCCTATCCGTTGGACTTTTTTGGTATCTATGCTGCTCTTTATTCCAATGGTGGGATATTTTCCTATCGCCCTCCCTCAGCCGCCTGCTGGAGTCATTCGGTGTCCACCGTCCGCACTCGGGCCGCATGACTCTGCGCCGCATGGCCCTGAACCTCCTCATCGGCGTGCCGGACGAGCAGCGAGACCTCCTGGCGCGTCGACGACCTCGCGGCCTCGACTACAATGAGTTGCACGCCCTGCTTGTCGTGCTCTTCCCAGAGGAGGAAGGCGTGCTCAACCTGCAGCGGCACACTGAGCACCTGCTGCAGCCCGGCCTGGGGCAGGTGGGGCTGTCTTTACAGCTGAACCATTGCTGTGTCACTCCTGAGTACTGCTGTACCATTGCTGTGTCACTCCTGAGTACTGCTGTACCATTGCTGTGTCACTCCTAAATACTGCTGTACCATTGCTGTGTCACTCCTAAATACTGCTGTACCATTGCGGTATCACTTCTGAGCCACGGCTTATCTACCCAATATTCCATGTTTTATCTACCCCATCTTCCATGACCTATCTAACCCATCGTCCATGGCTACATTGCTGTTACTCTAATGCATTGGTATAGGAGTGGTCATTGCCCACTGTTTAGAGCTTTTGACTTCTGACCGAGTGGACGGGAGTTCGATTCTTAGCCCAAGGAAAAAAGATGAGTCCTTTGAGCAGGACACTTAATTCCCTGTTGCTTCAATTAGTTCGTCCAGCTGATAAATGAATGCCTGCATGAGCTGGGTGGATATTGTGGCTCCACAGCTGCGGCTGTGCCACTGTCTGTACACCTCACTCAGCTGGGTTTGGTGTGCTCTCTATTCTATATGTTTTGGAATGGCCGCCCGCAGTCGCAGCTGATGGCCATAGACTATGCCTACACCGCTCAGCTGCGCCAGTTCTGCGCCCTGACCGCCCAGTCTTCGGCTGCGTCGGCTGCGGCTGAGCCGGCCTACGCCGCCGCCCTCGAACGCATCGAGGCAGCCTGCAGCGCCGCAATGGTTGACGCCCTTCAGGCCAGGCTGCGGACTCGCCCGACCGCCGCTGAAGCAGTCAGTGGTTCGAATCCGGTGGTCTATCCGATCGGCGCTGTATTTCGCCATCGCAGGTTCGGCTACACCGGAGTTGTGCGCGGCTGGGACCCCGCATGTCTGGCCGCTGAGCAGTGGATCCAGACCATGGGTGTGGACCGTCTGCCCAGGGGCCGCCACCAGCCCTTCTACCGGGTGTTGGTTGAGGACGGCAGCGAGCGGTGAGTAGCTTTGGAGAAATGAGAAATTCAGACTGGCTGGCCATGTGGCTACCGGTTGATGGAATTTGAGATGGTAAAGTTGAATATGGAATTAATCTAAGTGATTTTGGTATATTTTATGGAACATGGGGAGAGACGATGTGAATTAGGACGATTTGATTCGATATGGGAAAATTTGATTGGGTATCGGACTAGATTTGACGAGATATGGGATTATTAGAGAGAAATGGGATATATTTTCGGCAATGGGAAGATTAGATTAAATTTTGAAATATTATAAATATTGATGGGTGTATGGAGGCTTTGATGGGATATGGGGAAATTGATTGGGTGTAGAAAAATGATCACTTACGCTGCTGAACGGAGACTCGTTAAACGAATTACTTCCTAAGCTGTAGGAAACTCCAATTCATGAGCATCCTGCTCAACAGACCTGTTGCCCGAATGAAGTCCAATGCCGACGCGGTCTGATTTTTGGGCTTGCATGGGTCGTATTTATAGCCGTTTTGGACCCCTCCCAGCCAGCCGGCGCACGCCATTGGTCGGCGCTCTGGCGCCTTCTCATTGGCTGCAAGGATTTTAGCAGGCGGAAAAGCCGTGGGCGTGCCAGAACTGCCATGGAAAAACCATGGAAATACCGACCAACAGTTCCGATACAGACACCTCAAGATTACAAACTAACTAGCTAATTAACTAACGGAGCCTGATCTAGACCAAACAGCGGCGATTACTAACTAGTCAATAAGTGGGAACTAGATGCTGATAAGCTTAGTAACTAATGACTCACTTGAATCAAATGCGGGAATATTTTATGGGGTATGGTAAGCTCTTATTGGATGAGGGGTATGAAATATTGTATGAAATATGAGGATTTAATAGAGGAACAGAATTTTGTGGTGAACTTTCAGCTACGTAGCCGAGGAGAACATCGACCTGATGACGGACTCTCCGGAGCACCGCTTCTCGCCCGTCACGCACTCGGAGGTTGGAAAATTCTTCGTTAGGCGCCACAATCTGGGCTGCGCCTACCTACCGCACCGGAGCCTGAGCGACCGCTACCCTCAGGACGCTGAACTGCTGCAGAGCATCGTCAGAGATCGGGAGGCTGTGGTGACTGCTACTGCTGCTACTGCTGCTGCTGCTGCTTTAGCAAGCGAAGAAGATGTACTGATGGCTGAATCTATTTGACCGATGCCGCTTGCTCTACCTAATACGGTTATGAATTGTATTCACGATTAGAGACACCTGATGAGGCTGAGATCTCAGGTGGGTGAGAGATAAGGCTGAGATCTCAGGTGGTTGGGTGAGAGATGAGGCTGAGATCTCAGGTGGTTGGGTGAGAGATGAGGCTGAGATCTCAGGTGGTTGGGTAAGAGATGAGGCTGAGATCTCAGGTGGTTGGGTGAGAGATGAGGCTGAGATCTCAGGTGGTTGGGTAAGAGATGAGGCTGAGATCTCAGGTGGTTGGGTGAGAGATGAGGCTGAGATCTCAGGTGGTTGGGTAAGAGATGAGGCTGAGATCTCAGGTGGTTGGGTGAGAGATGAGGCTGAGATCTCAGGTGGTTGGGTAAGAGATGAGGCTGAGATCTCAGGTGGTTGGGTGAGAGATGAGGCTGAGATCTCAGGTGGTTGGGTGAGAGATGAGGCTGAGATCTCAGGTGGTTGGGTGAGAGATGAGGCTGAGATCTCAGGTGGTTGGGTGAGAGATGAGGCTGAGATCTCAGGTGGTTGGGTGAGAGATGATGAGTTACACTATCGCATAGTCATCGCTTTCATTCTGTAATTAGTATTTTATTCTGATATCACTAAATTTACTTCTGTATATTTACTCGATGTCTATGACACAAGAAGCAAATGTTCTTATTGTCACAATCAGTGCAAGTTATTCAATATTTTTTTGCGCAATAAAAATACAACGCATGTTTACGGCCTTTTATCAGGCTCATTCGTTGATAGAAAATTGCAAATACATTAAGAAAAAGAATTGAATCCAGATTTATATATTGGAGCTCTGTACAACAGTTAAATAGGGTTCTTTAGAGAGTTAACCATAATGAGGTCACCGAGGCACATATAGCGCGCTCAATAAAAATATCCCTGATGCGATAACGCGGAAATGCCTATCTCTGGTTGTTACCGTAGGTACTTGGGGCTTATAGCTAATAAGTATTAAATGTAACACATTTAGGTAGAACCTCTTTTGACAGCAATTTACTATAGAAAAACGTCCCTGACATCCCTGATGCATAATCTGGCGTTTTAGAGCCATCAGTAGCTTCAGGTAGCTAATCATCGCCTCTGACCACCAGGTACTTCAGGTCGAAGCCGAGGTCCTCGGTTGACGTCTCCACGTCTCGCCCGGGTGTCGGGATTTTAATCCGAGCGATGGGCTTCACTGCGGGGCAGGTTATTTAGTGGTAAACAAATATACTCGCATTTGGAAATTGCATAAATTAGCTCTGAAACATTGCCTTTGCTTCTAGAGTGGATTTGATCAATGCCAGCATGGTTTCGGGGAATGTCAGCCTGGATTTATCGAAATGCAGCATGGATTGAGGTAATGTAAGCTTATACGAGTATATTTGTGGAATTTCAGCTTGGATTTAGGGGAATGTCAGCTTATGGATTTGAGGTAATTTTAGCTTGGATTTGAGGGGAATGTCAGCTTATGGATTTGAGGGAATTTTAGCTTGGATTTGAGGGGAATGTCAGCTTAAGGATTTGAGGTAATTTTAGCTTGGATTTGGGGGAATGTCAGCTTATGGATTTGAGGGGAATGTCAGCTTATAGATTTGAGGGAATGTCAGCTTATGGATTTGAGGGATTGTCAGCTTATGGATTTGAGGGAATGTCAGCTTATGGATTTGAGGGATTGTCAGCTTATGGATTTGAGGGATTGTCAGCTTATGGATTTGAGGGAATGTCAGCTTATGAATTTGAGGTAATTTTAGCTTGGATTTGGGGGGATGTCAGCTTATGGATTTGAGGGAATGTCAGCTTATGGATTTGAGGGAATGTCAGCTTATGAATTTGAGGTAATTTTAGCTTGGATTTGGGGGAATGTCAGCTTATGGATTTGAGGGAATTTTAGCTTGGATTTGGGGGAATGTCAGCTTATGGATTTGAGGGATTGTCAGCTTATGGATTTGAGGGATTGTCAGCTTATGGATTTGAGGGAATGTCAGCTTATGAATTTGAGGGAATTTTAGCTTGGATTTGGGGGGATGTCAGCTTATGGATTTGAGGGAATGTCAGCTTATGGATTTGAGGGAATGTCAGCTTATGAATTTGAGGTAATTTTAGCTTGGATTTGGGGGAATGTCAGCTTATGGATTTGAGGTAATTTTAGCTTGGATTTGGGGGAATGTCAGCTTATGGATTTGAGGGAATTTTAGCTTGGATTTGGGGGAATGTCAGCTTATGGATTTGAGGGAATGTCAGCTTATGGATTTGAGGGAATATTAGCTTGGATTTGAGGGAATTTTAGCTTGGATTTGAGGGAATTTTAGCTTGGATTTGAGGGAATTTTAGCTTGGATTTGAGGGAATTTTAGCTTGGATTTGGGGGAATGCCAGCATGGATTTGGGGTAATGTTGGTTGTTGGTACCGTAAGCTGCCCTCAGCCCAGCTGCTCACCATAGGGCTGAATCATCAGCGCCTCTTCAATGAGCTTCGCCCGCACCAGTTCAATGTAGAGCGCCTTGACTCCGCCGCGACGGCAGCTCCAGTCTTGGAGGAGGCTGCGAGAGAATGACAAGCCGTGGCGCTCGAACTGACGGAATTGAGATCGCTCGTAGCCTAGGGCGCGGGCTGATTGGGTGGGTAAGGGTGTTTTAGGCTCTCTTGTAACAGCTCGCAGCTGCAGCGGGGGCTACTGCAGTGCATGAATAGACACTAAATAGTAATGATGTACAGCCGAAAGCACGGCTAAGGCTGCACACGGCTGTTCAGTCCATGGACGCCACAGCCACCCTCAATTACCCCAGCTAATACACAGAATTAAGTGTCTTGCTAATTAAAGGACATCAATTGTTCTAGTCAATTCAGGAGTCGAGCTACCGACCTCCATGTCGCGACTCTAACCACTGCGCTACAACCCGCAACTAATTAGTTTAGCACACTAATTAGACACAAGGGCACTATAGTCATTAATATGAAAGATAAAGTATAAAATATGATAATTAAAGAATGGAGGTTTTGCAACCGCCTCTTGCACCAGGTTCCTGAGCTCGAATCTGGATACGAACCCAGAGCCGCTGGTGCAAGAGTAGTGAGTATATGACTGAGGTGTATGTCCTGACAGCTGGCAGACTCACCTAGTTTATCCTTCTTGTCCTCGCTGTCCAAAGACTTGCACAGCTTGTTCATTAGGTTCAGTGGTATCTCATGGATCTGCTCAGGGTACGGGTTGCCGTACAGGCTCATGTTGCGGCAGGTAACGCTGGACATGACTGTCTCTCGATGAGAAGCTGCAGTGGTCGTTCCGTTTGTTTTGTTTTCGTTCGGCTTAGTTCACTGTATTACACGGCCCTTTATATTAATCTTGCTGCGAGTGCTGGTTTCAGAGGCAGGCGCGACTGCAGCAGCGTGTATTGCAGACTTTCATTTAGTTACTTGCCTCTTTACTTTACTTTTGTTTAATTCCATTATTCGCCGCTGGACGAAAAGTGCCTTCACGCAAGGCTTTTAATAGTTAGCAGCTGCCCCCCACTGCTTGTCCATCTGAAACTACACCAATAGCTCCGCTGAGCTGCAATTATTCCATTTGGCTGTCCTAAGAAAACTATACTTGACAGGCTGGGTGACTCAAGAAACCCCGCCTCGACCAAAGAAGTAAGTTCTAGAATTGCTGATGCTTTCAGATAGGTTCTTTCCTTTTTTGTCTATCCGCTGCTGTAGCTGCCGCAGGTTGGCGAGCAAACAGCCCTCTAAAATAGACAAATAGGTGTGTTTAAATGCGTATATACGTCACAATGCGAGTCCAGTTCAAGCCTCTACAAGTGCATTGTGCTGCTTCTTATCAGTTTCTGTTGTTTTGTGTTTGTTCTGTTTTCTCTGTTCTCAATGTATCAATATATTCTGTTGATATATTCTGTCTTCAAGTCTTACATAAATATCAAATAAATTCAGATATTGAATTAAATGCTCGAGTGCAAACAAATTGTACACATTCAAGCTACAATTAGCCTAGAATTAGTCTAGATTTAGGCTAGAATTAGGCTAGAATTGATCTAGAATTAGGCTAGAATTGATCTAGGATTAGACTAGAATTAGTCTAGATTTAGGATAGAATTAGGATAGAATTGATCTAGAATTGATCTAGAATTAGGCTAGAATTGGCTAGAATTAGGCTAGAATTATTCTAGGATTAGTCTAGACTTAGGCTAGAATTAGGTTAGAATTTATCTAGAATTAGGCTAGAATTAGGCTAGAATTAGTCTAGGATTAGTCTAGAATTAGGCTAGAATTTATCTAGAATTAGTCTAGAATTAGTCTAGATTTAGGCTAGAATTAGTCTAGAATTAGTCTAGAATTAGTCTAGATTTAGGCTAGAATTTATCTAGAATTAGTCTAGAATTAGTCTAGATTTAGGCTAGAATTAGTCTAGAATTAGTCTAGAATTAGTCTAGATTTAGTCTAGAATTAGTCTAGAATTAGGCTAGAATTTATCTAGAATTAGTCTAGAATTAGTCTAGATTTAGGCTAGAATTAGTCTAGAATTAGTCTAGATTTAGTCTAGATTTAGTCTAGAATTAGTCTAGATTTAGGCTAGAATTAGTCTAGATTTAGTCTAGAATTAGTCTAGATTTAGGCTAGAATTAGTCTAGAATTAGTCTAGATTTAGTCTAGATTTAGTCTAGAATTAGTCTAGATTTAGGCTAGAATTTATCTAGAATTAGTCTAGAATTAGTCTAGATTTAGGCTAGAATTAGTCTAGAATTAGTCTAGATTTAGGCTAGAATTAGTCTAGAATTAGTCTAGATTTAGTCTAGATTTAGTCTAGAATTAGTCTAGATTTAGGCTAGAATTAGTCTAGATTTAGTCTAGAATTAGTCTAGATTTAGGCTAGAATTAGTCTAGAATTAGTCTAGAATTAGTCTAGATTTAGTCTAGAATTAGTCTAGATTTAGGCTAGAATTAGTCTAGAATTAGTCTAGATTTAGGCTAGAATTAGGCTAGAATTAGTCTAGAATTAGTCTAGATTTAGTCTAGAATTAGTCTAGATTTAGGCTAGAATTAGGCTAGAATTGGCTAGAATTAGTCTAGAATTAGTCTAGATTTAGGCTAGAATTAGTCTAGAATTAGTCTAGATTTAGGCTAGAATTAGGCTAGAATTGGCTAGAATTAGTCTAGTCTAATTAGTCTAACTGGATTGTCAATGCTTGCTCCAAAAGCAAGAGTTGTCAACTGTGAGCCCTTAATTACTAATCATTTCGACAGGAACGGATTTGCTGCGCAAGTTGTTTGGAAGACGTGTTTTAAAGGAATTTCTCGGAAATCGAAAGAATGTGTAAGTTTTTCTTCATTAATCCTATTCGAGTTGATGTCTCAAAAAAGTCGTTTTTCTGCACTACCTTTAAGCACAGTGAAAACAGACAGACACAAGCGGTGGGTTTAGCTCAATTCTAAATTCAGAGCTGCATGTCTGGCCTGCAATAAATATTCAGTATGTGCAGTAAATGAATGAATATATTATTCGAAAATGACGGTCTTCTCGGCTTTGTGTGCAGTTATTATTGTTTTCTCTGGATGTTCGAGGGGAAGTCAAAAAGTAATGATAATTTTTCTCTTGCACAAAGCAGAAAATATATTTTGGACCCAGACATTTTTCATTGGCAAAAGTATATTTTTGTTTTTATTTTAATAATTTTTCGTTCTGTTTGGATGTACAGATCAACCTTGGCAGAAGAACAAACGCAGTACCCCGTTTCAGCAATGGAAAATTAAAAAATAGAAGTGTGATCCAAGGTGACATTTTTAACGTGCTTGGGTTGGATGCCGGCTGCTACGACCCGAATCCTCGAGGCTTTACAGAGGGCGGGGATGCTGCTATACCGAATCCCACCGTTTATCGGTGGATCCAGGAGTTTTAGCCTGGTCGTGAGACCATTGAAGGCGCTGACCGCAGTGGACGACCGAGCACAGCTTCCCATGGAAGTGTGCATTCGATCCTGACAGAAGGATCTGGGCTTCAGCAAGCTGAGTGCGCTATCTGTAAACAACTCAAACTCAAACAACTCAACTTAAAATAAAATGAAAAACTGCCTACTGCCGTGTGTAGCGCAGCGCGCATGCATCTCCTAGTTTGGTGGCAGTCTTCGAAGAGGTCTAGGCTCTGGTCAGAGAGATGCGGAAAGGCTACAGGCGAGCGGAGAAAGATCTCAGGCAGGCGCCACCACCCAGTGCTAGTGCAATTACCCAGGGCAATTGCTGCAACTTCCGCTTTAGACAGGACTTTAACCCGCGAATGGTGCCAATGTGGTACTAAGAACACGAAAGAGAACCGTAGCCATAATCCTACTCGCAATGCACTTTTATTATATATAAAACTGTAACCTACACATTAAGCAACTGACACGCCCATTCTGTGTGAGTGAAGAAAATCTGTGGTGTGGAGAGATTGAGCAGAACAACTGGCTAAGTGATGATGCAAGCGGTGAAACACGATGATGCAATCACTCTCACTTGGTCTTCTTGGTCTTCTTGGTCTTCTTGGTTTTCTTGGCAGCTGCTAATCGATCCGGTCTGTTGCGCTTGACTTTGTCTGTTGGCTAACAAAGGACGAGAGAGAATCAGATTACTTGTCGGTTTTCCTTGAGCTCGAAATTCACAATTCACAATCTGATTCCATTTCGACTCCCCTTGCAAAAGGCGATTTGGAATACTGCTCCGCATCTCAGAGTGTGCAAGCTGATGACACCGTGAAGGAAATCGCCAGCCACTTTGCTGCCGGTTCTTTAGCCTATCGCAACAACATGCGCTGCTCCTGGAACATTCGGGCACGGTCTGGCTGGATGGTAGCGGCCTGGTTCACCTACGTGGACTTGGAGAGTTGCTGAGACTCTTTGTCTCTGCTGAATGGTGCCAGAGGTACTACAATCACCACCGTTGGACAACAAATGTCACGGATGTTCAACTCGCCCTGATACGTGTCGGAATCGAACTCCATGACAGTCCGATTCTACAGCGACCATTTGGTGACAGGACTATGATTCCGACTCCAGTTCAGAGCGGTCAGAAGAGGTTAGTGCTCGCTCTATGAAAATGAGGCATTATGAAAATGAACCGAAAATCGACATTTGCTTTGATAAGACGACTCGTTTCGAACGACAATGTGCATGTTAACGTTTAAGCGTATCTTCTGAGCTAGATAGTTTGGTAAATATAATGAATAATGGATGAAAGTTTAGATCCAGGATCTCGCTTGCTTACTTGAGACATGAGAAATAATACATTGTTTATCATTAGCAACAAACTTTATGCGTTCATAATTGGAATATATACATTGATAATAGAAGTTACAGACATGAAGAGGCAGATGGTAGAGAAATTTCCTTCATCGCAAAGTAAAAGTACTCAGTGTTTTAGTTAATATTTTGTGTTTTTCTCCGTTTCCAGTGTGGCGGAAAAATATTTCCTCCTGGTCAAGATTCTATCAATCATCATAGGGATTGTGTCTTTGGCTGCCATAGTTTTGGTCGGATGGCAGATTATAAAGGTGCTTTTTAAGAGTTGAAAATAATCTGCTTTTTATGTTACAAACTCGACTTCAATTAGATAACAAGAAACTTCTTGACGTTCTAAAGAAGACGACGGAATGCTCAAATAAGCAAGATTATTTTAAGGTACGTTGGTGTTTTCTTTATCTTCATCTGAGCGGTCCTGGTCTTTGTGCACTTTGTGAACTTTAGACAAAGTCACAGCACATGTACACCACTGTTGTACACCATGTACACCACTACATGTACACATGTGCCAGCGTAGTATCATATATATCATTATATCATTATAGTATTACAGGAATATTTATTGGGGGAGTTATACTTTTCCCTCTCCGCCTAGCAATCGATGCATGCTCCACTTTTATCGCACTCTAATTAAGCAGAGTTCCGAGAATCTGATCAAAGACGCCAACCTGAAAAAGGAAAATGTGAGAAAAACTAATTCGCTTGATCAAGCACTGGTTAATTGGTTTGCCAACAATTTGTTATTTGATGCAATATGTTTTTAACGTAGTACGCAGTACATTTTTTGCAGAAGTTGAAACTTTTATTTCGAAAATGACAATCGAAAATAAATTAAGAACAGTATCGACACAAATCGACACCCACCAAAAGCATGCGTCTTATTATTGATAACGACACGAAAAGATAATAAGTCTGCAGAGGCTTCGGTATTTTTGCTAAAAGTGAGGGATGAGTGGCAGAGCTGTCAACGCGATTGTCTCTCGCTAAGCTCCCTAAGCTCGATTACGTGGCGAGGCCACATGTTTTGGGGCGCAGCCGCCGAGAGAAGGCATGGGGGCTTGTCGTGCAATTTATGCACTTAAGGGTCAACCTCCAAGGCACAGTGAGTGTACACTGCCTGACGATGAGAAAGTCAGGGCAGATGACTACACTATAGTGTGAGTGTGTGCCTGCGTACCGTATCTGTGTGCGTGTGTGCTCAGGAGTCAGCGAAATGGGCAGAATTGCCTCCTCGCGCTGGCAGCAGGTCTAGTGTCACCAAATGATGTGCCACTGCCAACAGCCCTCCTGCAAATTATTATTTTTTTTTCTTTTTTTATTTTTATTATGGCAAAGACAAGATTTTTCATTAAAGTACGGTAAAGTAAGTATGCTGCTTGCCCTCTCTATATACAAAACTTAAATGAGAACTGTAACGAGTGAAAATCAAACCAATGTAAAGCTGCAAATAACATTGTATATCTTTCAGGTTTGTCCTTGTAGTATAGAAAATTCACTTGGTTGAACAGCTACCCATTCGTTGTAGATGAACATGTGACGATTAAAATACGAAGACCGAGTCAGAGCGGTGGCGATTGTAATTTAACGGCAACTTAGAGTCAGTAATGTCTGTAGTGTAGCGGTAGCACTTTTATTCTGGATGCACTGGGACGTCGACAAGCAGGGCGTTATGTAAGGCGTTGAAGCTCGTTAATGGTAAGTGTTAGACAGAACAGAACCGAATGGAGCGGAGTGTGGTGAGAGAATGGCACAGTACGAAAACGGAGAAGGGCGAGAGTGAGAATGCTAATGAGGAGGAAAGGAACAGAATGTGAGGCGCGAGCGGGCCTAAAGCCCTCAGTTAAGTTAGGCTAACTGCAAAACATAGCGATCGATAACTCCGGCCAGACAGAGCTCGCACGCTCATTGGCCGGGGGGGAAATACATTAAGATACGCGTAGGAAATTGCTAGAATGGCGCGATATGCGTTTACGGTTACTAACAGTAGTGCCCTAATCATTTGACTTAATTATGTGAACTAACAGAAGTGGATGACATTACACGATGAGTTAAAACGGCCCAAGTTAGTACATAATTAGGAATTCGCAAATTAAGCATGTAATCAACGCATAGAGTAAATTCGCAGGGGCGCCTACAACAAGTGACAACGTCACAAACATACATAAGCTCATAAGTTTAAGCTGTACGAGTGAATCTGACGGCCTGACGTTTGTAGCCGTTTGACGTTTTGACGTGACGTTTGACGATAATGTGCGTATACTTCAATAGTGGTAGTGTAGTGTCGGCATGTTTTTATAATGCGTATATTTCTACTTGTAGTAACTTATTCGCGCACGTCAATATTATGAATTATTTTAATGTATCTGATAGGTTAGTTGTTTGTACATGCGCACCCCAGCCAGGCCTCACGCGACCGGCCGGTCACCCCTGCTCTACAGCCAAGGCATCAGACTAGCCCTGGTCTGGTGGGCCCAACCAATGGGAGGACGGCTAGCCGATTGAAGTGAACCGACTTAAGTGCGACACCCCGAGCCGGGCCAATCAGCAGCCGGTTCGTTAACCGGCAGGGTCGACCTGGCAGAAGAACAAGCGGCGCGGCCGGCACCCAGGCTTTGATGAGGGCTGGGGCGGGCGCTTGACTATAAAACTGACTATTGCGCTGAAATATTGTTCTCATGTGATTCTGGTCTCGCGTTCGACCTTGCTCTTGCTCTTGATCTTGATATTGTTCTCATTCGTGTTACGCATCCTAGTAAATAGATACCGGGACAGGTAAACCGGTCCAACTAGTTAGTCAAAGAAAACCCCCACACTCAACCCCACGTCAGTAAGTAGCTTGCGCTGAGCTCGGTACGTCTGGCCAACTGCTGACGGAGTGTTAGATAGGGATTGGCAAGCACGGAAGCACTCTCCATATCGCCGACAATCATCGGTGGGACGCCGTCGAACAGACATTAGGTGTGGCACGATAGAACTATCGTTGTGCCATAGTGCAGAAGTGCTTGCTGGTCGCCTCGGTTTTATGTTAGGGATTTTGGTTAGGTTTCGCGTTATTTGTCTTGTTTGTTATAGGGACTATCTGTTTGTCTAGGATTTATTTGTGTTGTTTATCGTGTCGTATTATCGAGTAGAGTTCGTGTTTTGTGTTGCGGTTATCGAGATTTTGTTAGTGCGAATTGTGAATTAGATTGAATTAAGTACAGTACCTGGCAGGGGACGAAAAGAGCGCTGCCAGGGGAATTGATCAGTGATCATAGCTTTCTCTTATTTACTAATTAACACTTAAATATCAGCTGTTTAGCTTGGGATTTGAATCGTCTTGTCTTCGTTATTTTCGAGTTGCGAAAAGGGAATCTCTCACAAAGAGTAGGACACCCGACCTCATTTAGGAATCTCAACGTAAAGAGAGACCTAAGTCAAAATATCACAGTAGTGTACTCGTACTATGGGACTTCTTATGTATGTTAAAATAGCCATTAGGTTATAAGTTCCTTTATTAGACATAATAATCGAAATGATCGCAAATCGCAGAAATTTCTGCGATGTGTATGATAGCGTACAGTATTCTATTGCTGAGATTTCTGACAACACTGTTAGACTTGATAAAAAATGCTTTGAAAAATACGCATTTTTTTTCAAAACTGCCATACGGACTGAAGCTGTACTACTGTAGAATTAGTTGTGTCTTTCACGCCACACAGGTTTATTACGAAGTAAAAAATGCGGAAAACTTTCTTAAGTCCAGTTTTTCTAAGGGTGACGCAGGTTAAATCTGTGCTAGCTAGCAATGTGGCAATTCATTTTCGCCTTGTCATCTTACTGTGCGCATATAAATGCCCGGAGAGCGGACTTATAAAAAAGTAGCATTGAAAACGAGTGCTTGACAAGGACAAACATTGTTCAGAAACACGGATCCTACTTTCTACTCGTAGTTTAACATTCTGCTAATGAATTTTTGCTTCGCAGAATCTCTCGCTGCTGCTGCTATCGTATTTTCATGCTGCTCTCTGCTTCACCCGCTCACACAGCAGTGGCGCTGTGTCCTACAATTGCCATACGAGCTAAGAGTGTGTTCTCACCAGCTTGCATAGTTCACGTCGGGGTTGATGCTTGTAGAAGCCTCCCAACTGAACCGCATTCTTCACGAAAGAATAAATTTTAAGCACTGAGTTTAATTGAACGCAGACAATTATAGGCTCAACCGAAAGACCCTTCTACTCGTAGCTTGCGTCCGCGTCGCGTTTCTGTGGATATAATCCGTCTGCAAACTTTTGCCTCAATCTAGACCGAAATTTAAAACAATCTAAAGACGCTCATCTGCTTAAAATTAAGGTTACAAAAATAAGAAATTTGAAAACTGAGAAGTAGAGGCATGGCCCTACAAATTGAAATGAGTAAGTTATAATTTAGTGGGTTTTTAGTTTGATAACTTCAGCATTCAAAGCACCTGCATTGTCACGGATTTCAGATTTCAAGGCTTGCCTTGTTCTGCTGGCATTGATCAATCTGAAACAGGTGGCTATGTGCAGAGGTCAAACAGCCTGTAAGTAGTGAAACAAAAATGATATAAATTTAAATTGAAACTCACTTTCAAATGACGTTATTCCTTACCACCCCAGACTGCAGCAGCAGCCTTCAGAGGCTCTCAGTGGACGATGGCGGTCAAATCGCCAGCCACAGCGAAATCGGAGTAGCAAACTACTCAAACAATCTGCAGTGCTATTGGGAGCTCAGCTCGGCGCCTGGTAGCAGAATCATTGCCTGGTTCTCCTACATTGACCTAGAGGTGCCGAATGACATTGTGACACTGTATGACGGCCTGGTCACATCGCCTGTTATTGCGGCTGTCAGTCAGTCCGACTCCACTGGCTACATATCGCCAAAGTTTGTATCAACTCAGAATGTCATGACTGTGTACTTCTACACCAACAACAAAGATGCCAATAAGGGCTTCAGATTGCAGTACAACGCAACGAACACATGTAAGTTAATTTTAAATACAAAACCTACACTCATTTATTCATCTTTCTTTTCTACTTCAAGTAGTGCACTTCAAGCTTGTAGTGTGAATGATGAAGACGAAGGATCGACATGATTCGACAGTTTTCTCATGTTGCTTCATTTCAGATGTAAAATGATCCCAATAGATTTTCTAGCGCACAATTTGTTCCAAAAAAGCAAGTAAAAAGCAAAAAAAAAACTCTAACTTGGTGAGGAAGCATTGAGCAAAAAACAGTTTTACAAAGCAGCTAAATTTAATATTATAATTTCTTACCAGTCATTTTGGGGGTCAGTGGCAGAGCGATTAACGCGTTGTCCTCTCGCACCAAGGTCCCTGAGCTCGATTTCGCGGCGAGGCCACATTTATTTGGGGCGCAGCCGCGGAGAGAAGGCTTGTGGGGCTTGTCGTGCAATTTATGCCCTTGAGGTCCAACCTCCAAGGCACAGAGAGAGTGTAGAAAGCCAGGGCAGATGTACACACCTGTGTGAGCGTGTGCCTGCGTAAAGTCTGTGTGCATGGGTGCTCAGGAGTCAGCAAAATGGACAGAACTGACTCCTCGCTGGCTGCGGGCTATTGTAACCAACTGATGTGCCATTGTCTGCAGCCCTGCAGCAATGATATTATTTGCCTGTCATTTCATAGATCGTCTGTTTTAGGTGAGGTATGGGTCAGATTTGAGATGACTCAAGAATCAGATATTTCAGCACAGGGACATTGATTCTGTTGGACCAATGCCCCCTCTTATTTGCCTTTGCCTCCTAAGTCCCCACAAGAGCATAATTATCAATGCCTGAATGGTTATACGTCGATTGGATTAAACGACTCTATTTTTCAGCAAGCTCTGGCTATTGCATGCCGATCAGTTTTGACAGCATCTCGAACTCATCCGGTTCAATTGTGAGCCACTTAGGCTACGACCAAAGCACACTTTACGCTTCAAACATGTCTTGCCGTTGGACACTGCCGGCCGTGTCGGGACAGTTCGTTCAACTCACAGTTGGCAACTTCTCCATCGCCACAGTGGACTGCCTGACCATCACACGAGGCAGAACTGGTGGCAGCAATAATCTGAATCTGTGCGGATGGAAAGCCGACACGCAGCTGGTCCTTCAAATGGATGGCAACATTCAGATTACGTTCACGTCAAACGGAGCATTGGTATCCAGTGGTTTCATAATCAAGTTTGAGTATAAGGACTGTGAGTTTTTGAGTTTGCTTTTGTTTTTTACAACAAATTTGCTTTAATCACAGTGGTTTATCTGTATCAGCGTAGTTAAGAAAAGTCATTTATTAGTTTCGGACGCCTAAGACTCCTAAAGGGCAATGAGGACATGCGCAAGTACGTTATTCGTATTGAAATTCGTTAAAACCACAGATACCAGTGGTTTCAGCAGCCCTAAAAAAGCTACTAAAACCACAAAATTATATTTATATATACATAACTTAATTTGATATGTACGAGTGTGTAAAACGCAACCTGTACTTACAAACCGAATATCAGTAAAAGAAAAAGCTAAAACTATTCCCTATCGTCTCCATTCCAGACTGTCAAGAAAATCAAAACTTCACGTCGAGCCCTGGCGAAATTGTGAGCCACACGGGTTTGCAGTTCTCCCTAAGCTACTGGCTTGGCATGCGCTGTTCCTGGTACATTGTGGCACCGCCTGGTCAGCAAATCTGGATGTGGTTCACATACTTCAGTCTAAGTTACCCTTACCCATACGACACCGTCTACATCGACGATGCTGGTGGTCCAACTCTGGCTAACATTCCGGGACACAGTTCACCGTCAACAGCAGGCTATCAGTCGACCACGAATATTGTGAACGTCAAATTCTTTACATACAACTATGCAAGCCCTGGATTTAGGCTTCAGTACAATTTCACTAAGCTGTGTAAGTGCCACTTCAAATTCGATTATTCTATCACTTACTGAATGAGGATTTGATGTACAGTAGCTAGGGTGATCCTTACACACCTATTTTGATTTCTAGACTGCTATGGATTTGAAAACCTAAACGCAACTGGCACCACCGACCGAATCGTGAGTCACACACGGGTTTCGAGCATTATCTACCTGAACAACATGGACTGCTACTGGCGGCTGAATGCACCGACGGGGCAACGAGTTGCTGCCTGGCTGCAGCACACGAGTATTGAAAGCAAAGACAAGCTCACTCTCTATGATGGAGTGAACGGTTCCAATGTGATTACCACAATAAATGGGCAATCCTCCGTCATCTTCGTGTCAACGTCGAGTATTATGACAGCTCGATTCAATACTGACAGCTCCGGTGCTGGTACCGGTTTCATTTTAGCTTTCAAAGCTGTTCCTAGCTGTGAGCCTTGTTGCGTCTCTTGAATAAGACCTTGATACCAAAAAGTATAGTGGCTACGCTAAACTTAAGTTAGACAAGATGTAAGTCTAGTGGTAAAACCACACCCGCTCCTTAATTTGGCATCCATCGCTTCAGTCCATATGTTAGGGCTGAGGACACAGACACCTAATTTTCTAAGCCATCTAATGCTGATACCCAGAGGGGGGTAAATAGCAGAGTGGTGGACGCGTTTGCCTCTCGCACCAAGGTCACTGAACTCGATTACGCGGCGAGGCCATATTAAATTCAGGCGCAGCCGCGGAGAGAAAGCGTGGTCCAGCCTCCAAGGCATAGTAGAAGTGTACACTGCCTGACAATTAGAAAGTCCGGCAGATGTACACACCTGTGTGAGTGTGTGCCTGCGTACAGTATCTGTGTGCTTGTGTGCTTAGGAGTTAGCGAAATAGGCAGAAGTGTCTCCTCGCGAGCTGCAGGTCTAGTGTCAGCAATTTGATGTACCAATGCCTGCAGCCAAAGGCAAATGGTAATACGGAAATTAAAGCTACCCTTGTTCATGCTCACCCAGAGACAAAAACTATTTACTATAACCTCAGTTTCGAACTCCCAGCCTCTCGGGTAGAATTCCGAAGCACTAACCAATGACCTGCAACATCTCTATGCCTGAGTGAGGATAAGCGTATTGGGTTTCAAACAAAGCAACCGTGCAGAAATGGCAGCGAATTTAGCTAACTCCACCTGCCACAAATTTCTAGGAAACCTTTGATTGAGTACAAAATTTATCAATAAAATACAAAACTACGTTTCAGCTGCAGGCTGCGGGGTCATCAACTTCACCAGCACATTCAGCGGTGTCATTAACAGTCACATTGGCTACGATCCGGTCGAAATCTCTGCCTATGCTGCTAACCTAAATTGCCTGTGGAACTTGCCCAGACGACCTGGCTACTATATATATGCGTTCATCAGAACCTTCTACATTAGCTCTGGAGATTGCCTTAGGCTATCAACCAAGTTCACAGACACGGTGGCGACTCCTGGCAGCGATACGGATGTACAGTATTGCGGCTGGAATGCCGGAGGTTTGAGCTGGGTCACCACCGGCGATGCCCAGATCACCTTCACCTCTGACAGCCAGTTTGAGTCGACTGGTTTTGTCATCCAGTTCTATTATGAGCAGGGTAAGCAGAAGAAACTGCATTGAAGGCCCTCGTGTATCCTTAATTGAGTGCCTGAGTCGTGTATTCCTGAGTTCAAACTGAAGTTCTGAAGTTTGCACTGCCTAAATAATAGCAGCTAAGATCGAGCGTACCTTATGACATCAGTTACAATACTTCTCACTCTTGCGTTTTAGCCTGCCCAAGTGTTCAGCAATGGAACGCTGACAATGGCGAAGTTCTGAGCCAAACAAACGCTGGCAGAACCCACTACTTGAATTCGCTGGTGTGCAACTGGCAAATCAGCGTGTCGCCTGGCAAGCAGGTCATCGCCTGGTTCACCCATAGTAGCATGCATTGGAGTGATCCAGTCACGCTCTTCGATGGACTGACCGGCGCAACCACTTTAGTAAGCACACATGGCCCTCCATTGAACTCTGGCTATCGGTCATCATCCAACTTCATGAGGGTTAGATTCACAGCCGACACTGGCGCATTCACGCATTACACTGGCTTTCGACTGCGGTACAGCATCACCGAGAACTGTGAGTAACTGAGAGAGTCAACATCGAACAATAAGTGCCCTGCGTACAGTTAATATTTATTTTCTTGCTTTTGATTGGGTTTCAGTCTGTTCTGGCAGGCGCACGCTAACTGGTGACAGCGGCGAGATCTCCAGTCACAACAACGCGTCCAGTCCCAGCTATCTGACCCACATGAGCTGCTACTGGCTCATTGTGGCGCCACCTGAAAATAATGTGATTGTTCAGTTTACTGATTTTAATATATCAGTGTATGACAATATCTACATTGACGATGGCATAACTGGTTCGAGAATCGCAACCGTAAGCGGTAGCAACTCATTGGTAACAGCCAGTTCCTGGTCGCTTGTGTCAGCCACCAATAACATGCTTGTGTCCTTTGTATCTCAGTCTGGCCAAATATCTGCAGGCTTCAGAATAACTTACACGACTACGCAAAGGTGTAAGTTTTAAACCTACAGTATTAGGGTCATCCCATTGTGAAAAATTTTCATTGTCAAAAAACTGTATGCTTTTCAATTTTATCACAAAATAACATGCATTGGAGTGCCGCATTATTCACCGCATTATATAGTGTGTAATACGCACTTTAAGTACGTAAAATATATTGAGCGGGATTGAATCAAAGCGTCAGATTTCGAGTAGGTTCCTCTGGCTAATTTTATGCTGGTGATAGCCAGCAGCTAGCAGACAGTAGCCGGCAAGCTGGTAGTGGCAAGCTAGCAAGCTGGTAACTGGTAGCTGGCAGGCCTGTAGCTTGGAAGCTGGAAGCTGGTTCAGTTTGATGGCCATACTACATGGCCAAACTAACTTTTTCCAGCATTAGTTTCTGCATGGAGTATAATTTTCGTGCTCTCAAAACGCGTTTTCAGTTTGTCGAAACATGCAGCTTCTGTCCAGCGAAGCTGGAGAGATATGGAGTCACTCGTCCGCTGGCGCCAGCAGATTCGCAATCACTTCCACGTGCTATTGGGTAATCAGCGTACCTCCATCGAAGCGAGTGCTGGCCCGCTTCAGCCTGTTCAACTTGACCTCCTCATCAGAATCAGTTTTCTTGTATGATGGTTTTGTGGGCTCGTCGGTTCTATCTGAATTGTACAATACTTTCTCCGATACTTCGCGGACATTTTTAACCTCAGAAAATTCCATGACGATAAAACTGACCATATACAGTGGCCGCTCTCTTGGCTTTAAATTGAGTTATATCGCTACAGACAGTTGTAAGTTTACTTGGTCTTTTGCCAACAAAAAGTTTCTTTTCTTAAAAAATCTATGACAGGAAAAATAACCTAAAATTTTAGTGTGCGAAAAGTACAAGCTGATCAGTGGAGGCAGCGGTGAGATCAGCAGCCATTCCGGCGTCGGATCCTCACCCTACCCGAATGGCCTGCGGTGCACGTGGCAAATCATTGGCCCATCTGGAGCTCAGGTTTCTGCCAATTTGGCTTACTTCAACTTGCTGACCTCCGCTGACTTGATCACACTTCAAGAGGGAGCGGACAATACGGCCATTGTCACCGTTCGGGGCGGCGTCTCCAGTTGGCCGACGAGGTTTCTGACTCTGTCCAACATTCTCACCATCACGTTCGTTTCCGGGAATGGAGGGAGCGGACTCGGCTTCCGGATTCAGTACAGCACTGGAGAAATCCGTGAGCTAGTTTTCGCCATTTTCAATTTCATTAGTGAGTACTCAAAGACTCCATCGTTATTGCAGTACCCGCCGAGACGAGCAGTACAACTCGTCAGACGAATTCGCCTCCTGCAATTTCAACAAGCTCAGTGGATCTCCGAGCCTCTTCAGCAGCGGCAAGCCCCTTCACGACAACTGCAAGTCAGCCGCTGCAGCCAGGTGGGCCAGATCGTTAATTAGTTCAATATACGAGGGGTGCCCACATAGTAATGTTACTTTTGCTGTTTGGGGACATTTTGTCGACGCAAGTCTGGTGTCGTTCGAAAGCGGCAAGACTCATTTTAAAATTAGTTAAAACTGATTGGGATGCATATGAAGGAGACGTGTGCATCTAAGTCGAGGGAGATCAGCCATGCTTATTCAGAAGCTCGAATGTCTGCTAAAAACACCCGCCGGTTTAATAAGATATAATTTTCGTTTAAACTTTCAACTATAATGGTTTTCTCATCTTGAAAGTGACTGTTGCATTTTAGAAGCCCAGACAACGATGCCAACCTATGTTTTGGTCTTGGCCATCGCAATTCCAGCTGTCCTACTGGTTGTCGGTGCTATTGTGATTGCTGTTATTTTGCACAAGGTAACTAACTGCCTTCGAGTTAGAAAAACAGCAGTAAAGATAAATGTACAACATGAATGTCAGTCTGATTTCGAATGAATCTTTTTAGCGATCTCTGCAGCAGCCGCAAATCCCAACTGGTCGAGTGAACTCGTACAAGGATGTGAGGAAAATTAGAAATAAAAATAGATTCGGAAGCTAAATGTTATTCGATCTATATTTTCATTGTACAATATTTGCAGGGCACTCTCGGTACACTACCTGATGATTCCACAGATCCGGTAAAATAGCGCTTTGTGTTTTAAGTTGTTATAACTTGCTCGTATCATGTACTGAATGTACTGATCATGTACTGATTTCCATCTAATCATGTACTGAAACCCTCTCATCAGGACGGATACTTGAAGGCAGATACCTCACCGAGCAAGGCTGAAGAGGAATACGACTACATCGGCATGGAAGGCCAGGGTGCAGATGCTAAAGCGCGACATGGGTGAATATCAGTGAAGAATCTAAACTCGGTCTACTGCTTTCCTTATCCTAGTGAATTCAAAGCGCGATTGCTATCCTAAACGTATATACTAAAACGGCCCTTCTAAGGCCTCTTTGTTACATCAGCAGCAGCAACAGACGTGTAAATTCTAGCAAATTTTATAAAAGTTATTTTTACGTCACTTCTGCTAAAAGCTTACTGTTTTATGGGTGATCGTGGCCCGGTGGTTAGAGCAACGTCTTAACGACTTGAAGGTTGGGGTTCGATTCCCAACTCCACTGGAACAGTTTGTGTCCTTTAGCAAGACCCTTAATTCTGCGTTGCTTCATTTCACCTAAGTGTTGAATGGATACTGCAGCATTAGCTCGAGTAATTGTGGGTGAGTGTGGCGTCCCCCCAGTCTATGTACTGAACAGCCGTACGCAGCGTTCAGATGGGCTGCTTATCTGACCCGATTGTGGCAGGTGCATCAATTATAACTAGTTTTTTTATTTTCTATATGTCGCACTGCTTACTTAATCGTCTTTCTGATACAATCAAGTTACCCTGCTCTATAATTTTTATCCAGCTTTTTTCCAACGATAGACATGTTTTATATCTGCTATATAAAAATAAATGACAAAAATAGAAGAAAAAACTTTATTCAAATTGTCGCTCTTTTACCAAGTGATCAAAACATGAAGTATTTTGAGAACACATGATTCAACAGCATAATGAACGTTTTTTTGAGTCCACGACAGGCTGAGCAGCTCAGAATAGTCCACCGACAGTGGATCCCATACCCTGGGTTGCTTGGCAACGCCCCTCTCGCATGCACTCTTACCGATCCCGCACAGTGCGTGCGGTTTTGTCTGGCCTGTGCAGCCCATCCCATTGTGCGCAGCCTAGCTGCAGAAAAGCAGACAGGAGTCTTGTCTCAATTGAGTCCGAAAACCTCTTTTCAGCGTCACTAAATGCGTACTCAACTGTACTCATCTAAATGTCTTTAGACTAGACTGGAACTAAAAAGACAGACTATAAGCGACAAGACTGCAGGGCTGGCAATTCAGATACAAATCTAGATGCCTAGCATTTTGAGGTGCATCATGCAGATGTCAGCAATAATTGTCCAAATGCTGCTTTGGTTGCTGCTAGTTGCAATAGGTGAGTGAAATTTTCGAATTTTTGTTGCTGTTGAGCCTTACGTCTGTTTATTCATTACAACACTCGCAGGGTCTCACGGACTCACTAGAGTGAAGCGGAGCATATGCGACTCAAACCTGTGTCAGAATGGTGGCATCTGCAACAAAATCACAGCCAGCCCGACCTGCATCTGCCCGCTGCCCTACATTGCTCCGTACTGCAGAGTGGCCGCAGACTACTGCAATGCCCTTCAGCCGGACAAGGGCATCAACGAGCTGCCGGTGTGTCTGAATGGCGGACTGTGCCGGTCGACTTACCAGGAGCCGTACTTCAACTGCTCCTGCGCCCCTCAATTTTCTGGTGCGAATAATGTCCCCGTTCACTTGGCCCAATAAGTTTTAGCAGATCCGAATTCGTTCGCTCTCCCCAAATACTTGGTGTCAGTTTAGTTGGCCAAAATATAGCTTTGCAAAGCGCAATTGGCCGACATTCGCTGCCCAATTACAGGCAGTCGATGTGAGTTCGCGCCGACAGCTGCTGCCCCTGGCCAAGTGACATCGAGCTTGAGTCGTGACGAAGGGATCTTCACGACCACCCAGTTCTCACGTGAGGAACTCACTGCCCATGTTGGCAGCTTGTATTTGCACATCCTGTAAGGGCAGGAAGAGTACTTGATTGAGTTTTATTTTCTAGATCCAGGAAGCACCAGTGACAATGATGTGCTCAGCAGCTTCTCGGTCAAAATCCTGGCCATTGGAATTCCGTCCGTTTTAGTGGCTGTCGCAGTCATAGTTACCGCGATCTGCCTTTGCATTCGATGCCGCAACTGCCAAATGGTAAGGAAGTCAAATTATTTTGAACCTTAAAACATTTTAGGTCAGTAGTTGTACGAGTCTATTGACGCTCAACTTTGAACTTCATCACAGGGCTCTGCAGGACAGACAAGATACGTCTAAGAAATGAACGTTCAGTTATTTGACCGTGATTGCTTCTGCTACACTGCACAATGTTATTAACATGATTTTGCTAAGTTTTCTGTACTGTCAATTTGTTTTCGCATTTCATATGTGTGAAGTTGTTTTATTATTGATAAATTAGACTTTACTGCACTCTGTTATTATTGTCAATCAAGAGGCTCATACTTGTGATTCAAAAACATAAACTCGAGCGTAATCTGAGAAAAACTTACTCTCAGAAATCATACTTAACACTGATGCTCAAAGCACAGTGTATTGGATGACTGAGACTCTGGAATGGATGCTCAAAGCACAGTGTATTGGGTGACTGAGACTCTGGAATGGATGCTCAAAGCACAGTGTATTGGGTAACTGAGACTCTGGAATGGATGCTCAAAGCACAGTGTATTGGGTGACTGAGACTCTGGAATGGATGCTCAAAGCACAGTGTATTGGGTGACTGAGACTCTGGAATGGATGCTCAAAGCACAGTGTATTGAGTGACTGAGACTCTGGAATGGATGCTCAAAGCACAGTGTATTGGGTGACTGAGACTCTGGAATGGATGCTCAAAGCACAGTGTATTGGGTGACTGAGACTCTGGAATGGATGCTCAAAGCACAGTGTATTGAGTGACTGAGACTCTGGAATGGATGCTCAAAGCACAGTGTATTGGGTGACTGAGACTCTGGAATGGATGCTCAAAGCACAGTGTATTGGGTGACTGAGACTCTGGAATGGATGCTCAAAGCACAGTGTATTGGGTGACTGAGGCTCTGGAATGGATGCTCAAAGCACAGTGTATTGGGTGACTGAGGCTCTGGAATGGATGCTCAAAGCACAGTGTATTGGGTGATGCAGGTGATTGAAATTGACACCTGCCAGCCGATAACTTTTGACAATGTGCTTTGCTTTTGTTTACTACAAATATATTTAAAACGACTAGCAGTCATTTATATAAGCGGTCTTTTTAAACGATTGCATGGTTCATGCACATGCGTATATTGTTCTAATGCACTTAGAAATGGTGTTTGCTTTATACCTGACACACACCACTAAGTGACGGTCGGATGAGGAGTTACGGTTGCTCCCACAGAGGGTGTCGGACTCACGACTTGAGAGTCAGGGGTTCGATTCCCGACTCCCGAAAAATTTTTTCCGTCTTTTAGCAAGACAATTAAAAATGCATTGCATCATTTCCCCAAGCTGGTAAATGGGTAGCAGGATCAGCTGGAGAAATTTAGTCCATGGACTGAACAGCTGTACGCAGCCTTCACTTGCTATGCGCAACAGCTGCGGCTGTGCTGTCGACTGCACATCTGGCCCGATTGATTCTTATAACATTTTCGATCTATTCACCTGTCGGAAATATCTATCTACTGTTATTAGGTTCATAGGTCGCATGTGCAACATGCTTCGCTTTTCAATTACGCATGCAAAGTTCTTGGCGCCGAGTCTAATAAAATCAGTATCTGTTTTGTGTGTTTAGTTTTGCAACAAGACTATATAAGGGTCTCTTAATCGGCGTCGAATTGCTACCATATTTAATATTATGATCGATTTATCTGCCACATGTCATTATAAAGCTAAGACAAACATTCACGTTCTGTCATGTCGCTTTGCTGTTAGAGCATCTAATCTAATGGAAAATGTACCATAGGACTGTCTCATATAGCCTATTAACAATTAACTAACTTTCAAAGCCATCCGAGTTAGCAACGTCGAGATATTCAGCGATTTTGTCGAAGACCCTGGTGACAAAGAGAACTAACGTTGCTCTTCTGAATAAACCTCTTTGGCGAGTCCAAATTGGTTCACAAACAATATAATCAATCAATATAAATCAAATATAATCAATTTTGGTCGTCTTGAGAAGGTGATTGCCTGGCATGCAGAGCCGCTTGTTGGAACCATTTGAGCAGCACATGGCAGCAAGTGGGCCAGGTGATTGATTCGAGGAAGTCTGACGATCTTGAACTCTGTTAGAAAAAGCCACCGATTCTTTAAATTAAGTTACGCTTTTGTTGCTCAATACCCGCGGTACGTTTCTCTTGTTCGCATCGCATTTTAGAACAAATTCGTTTTTACGTTACTAAATGGAACACGAGCTTGAAATTTCGCGAATTACTTCGTCTACCCTTAATTATGCCATTATCACCTTTTCAGGTAAAAATAGACCAACCTGTTGCATTGGCCACTTTGCTGAAAAACGATCGCTACGACAATTTGTTGCATTGAGTTGCGATGTGAAAATTCATGGATTTGGGACCAACACGTGCATATTTATCTGTCCTTCTCTGCAACGTAAATGCAAGTGTCCGGATACTTTTTGCGCACCCGCACCCGGAGGTGGTTTTGGCCTCCTGACAACCCGATTAAAATCGTTGAATATCTCGACGATGCCGATGTTTAGTGATTCTGGAAGTTGTTTCATCGGATATAGCGGAAAATTTTAGTCCGTGTTCTGCATTTTCTTGGCGACTAATTGGATATTTTAGGATATACAGAAGAAAAGAAAACATGTAGGTATTTGAGTTGCCCCTGTGGTCTTTCTACTGTTCTAAGGGACAGTAGTCTTCAGCGTATTGAGTATACATCGGCGAAGAACTATTGATTTGAGCTCGCTGCAGACACGTCTTGACATACTATTTTAGTATTTTCTATTTACTATTATTTATAGGGCACTGAATTCATTATTCCTATATGGAAATGAATAATTTAGAATGTCCATCCTGGACCAGTTTTGCTTAAAACGCATGCACTGGCGGGGTGTGCTGCGGAACTCTTGGATTAAATCTGTTAATTATGCAGGTGCAAGTATAAAACCTTTGCTTCATATAGGTAGCCTTCACAGTAAGTCCAATCGAAAAAGTTCTGACTGCCATTCAGGGCTTGAGCAGAATGGGTACAGTGTTGAGACAGGCTCTGTCACTGGTACTACTGATGAGCACGCTGAGCGGTAAGTTCCATTGAACCTCAGAGCCTCTGAAAATTTCATGTACATATATCGTCGAAATCATTGCTCGCAAATCAATAGTTCAGTGGGTTTGTGGCGGTTGAGATTTTGAGAATTAAGCTTTTGAATTCAATCGCTGAAATCCAGCTTCCACCACTGATGGGTCAACTCTAAAAAATTCAAACTGAAGAAAACTAATTGAACTACGTACTTTCAAAAGCCTCTGAAGGCCAATAGTCACCCCAGGCCGGCAGAGTTGATGTAGACCCATGTGGTTGAAAAGCAGATAAAAATTTGCAAAGCTTGGCAAAGCTGTAGCAGGTGCTTAGTTGTTGATTGGCGTGCTGGGATGTTCTGATTTTATACCTCGGCGTTCTGATGAAATACTGACTTTCGTAACAAAATTGAGCCTGTACATTAGAATTTTGTGTGCATGCGTTGAGGCGCGGCGAAAATTTTCACGGGGAAATCTCTCAACTGAAGCCACGTTGTCGACCTAACATCGACCTCAACGGCTTCTTATAGAGGGATATTGTAGACCAGGACTTTCTGAGCGGGCAGTCGGTGGATTTCAGATATCAGCACCTTCATAGGAAAAAAATTTCGACGCAAATGTTTTGACTGCTTTGCTTCACCAGCAATAGAACGGTCACCAGCATTAAATAGGCAGAATTTTGGGTGGTTTTAAAGGCTCCCAGTTCGTGGACTATAGTTCTGTCCGCAGGCTTTGAACGAATTCGAAGAGCTGTTGAAATACAACGACGATACTCCAGCAGGCCAGCCAGATGCGCTGACGAGTCGAGTTAGGCGGGCCGTCTGTAGCGAGATCGTCTGCTACAACGGTGGTACCTGCAACAACTTCACAGCCAGTCCGCCCTGCATCTGCCCGCTGCCCTACATCGCACCGAACTGCATTGCGGCTGTGGACTACTGCAGAACGACACAGCCTGACAAAGGAATCAACGTGCTGCCCGTCTGCCTCAACGGAGGCAACTGCAGCGGTTCCTACACTGATACGTTCTTCCGCTGCAGTTGTCCGCCCGGTTTCTCAGGTGAGACTAACAATTGTAACTGTTGACCTTGTACCTTCTAGGCAATAGACATTCCACTGAACCACTAAGAGCAGATGGAGCACATCGTTAAATTACAGCATCATGCACTTAAATACCGGTTTAATTATTCACTACCGAATTAATTCAGGTAGTCGCTGTCAGGACACACAGCTGACCAGTCGAGGGAATCTTTTAGACTCGACGCCAACTGCCTCGACAGACTCAAGCTCAGGATCTGACTCGACTGGCGCAACATCAGTGATGCCTAATTCACCTGGTAAAGGTTAGTTGGCTATTTAACTCTGCAATTAATTTAGTGCAGCCCTGAAAACGGTAGTGAAAATCTGTCAATCTCATTTTAGAATTGCGGGGCTCTGGTGGCAGCTCAGAGCCAATCAGCATTGTTCTAATAATATCCCTGAGCATAGGGATACCGCTGATAGCAGTGATCATTGCAACCATTGTGGCCGTTATTGTGGTGACAGCGCGATACCGCAGAGGCATCAAGGTATGAAGCTAGGTGAGATGAAGGCTAAATAAATGGTAATGATTTTTATTTCAATCGAATGCCTAGCATATTATTATAGACAGTAGTAGTGACACAGCTAGCTCATCAGAAGTTGAAGCTAGAAAAGCAGTATTGATCGCTGTAAAATTCATTGGTCACTAAGCTCCACAGCATTGAATTGACAGTGGAAAGGGGAGTTTTTCAAATAGCCACTGCCTACAATTCACGATAGCTCCCAAAGCGAATGACCAATTTTTGAGAAAGTCAACCACTAGGACAAAATTTCACAGCATTAATGTGAAAGCCTAGATATTTCCATTGTTTGACGCCATCTAACAGTTGTCCCTGCAGAAATAGGAAATAGCAAACTTCCTCAACTGTGCCAATCAATTTCAGACGTCCCAACCAAGGACTAATTACATCTGGGACGAGAACTACCAGGCACACGTTAGCGGTCACGCTAACTGAAGAGAAGCAGATAATTCTCGACTCGAAATATGAAATTCCATTAAATAATTGGTACTAAAATTTTTACATGAATATTTATCCAGCAAAGGACTGCCTGTTGAACGGACAATAAAAACGAACTCAACTGGACTTGGTCTAGAAAGAGATAATACCCTCTTTGTCATTGCTTTCTACGAGTTTTTCTTTTTGCTTTTCTCGTATTTGTCTCTTCTAAAATAGTGAAAATGTAGAGAGTTTCTGATGTGAGTGTGGCGCCGGACAGTCCATGGACTGAACAGCTGTGTACACAAGTTCGAATATCAGCAAGTGAGTGCCTTTGAGCTCATAATTCCATATTGCTTACCCAGCTCCCGGGGTAAGTGGCATAGCGGTCTAAAATTTATTTAGTTAACAAGCGTAACAAAAACGAAGTCTCTTTTTCGATGCATCAGCAGAGTAGGAATTAGACGTGACAAGGTTACAGATTAGTTATAATGCAAAAGCTTCATGAGTAAAATCTGTGGATGAGGTATAAGCAGAGAGCCTCTGAGAAGCTGTGTGCATTCGGGGTTGCATTTGCCGGTGTGTTGTAATTAGTAATTGCTCGTACAAACTTTGCTTACTTTCTTGTATGTACAGGTGTTTAACAATCAAACATTAAAGTTGAATCTATGTTCTAAATCACAGCCGTCAGGATACTGATCGCAATCCACAGTCTGCTGCAAAAGACGTCAAAACAAGAGTTTCGCATCTCTCAGCGATGCCTGACCGGTGGCAGAAGCTCCAGCTGACACGGCCTGCATGTACAGCGATAGTCGCAGGCCGCACAGCAGGCGGTGCAGCCTGAACGGCAGTTGCGAGCACCGCGGATCGAACATTCCGGACCTGGTGTCCAGCAGCTGGTCGGTGGTCTTGTCAGTGGCAAACTGCACCCAACGACCCGTGACCAAGCAGTACAGCAAACCAACCCTGTGCGCCAGCCTGTCACAGTCCAACACGAACCACAGGAAGCAGCGGGTGTCGCTGGTCGTTGACAGCATTAGAATGTCTTCAACCGGAGAGTCGTCCTCGTCATCGGACTCCAGACAGCGTGAGAGTGCGTCGTCGTCGATTCGCTGCTGCATCCTGAGCAGCTCAATCTCTTGCATGGACCGGATGCCGCAGCGGTCTGAGCTGCTCGAACTGAATCGCATGAGTGCTTCTGGCGAGCCATCGGGCTGGCCTGCGAGTAACTCGCCTAGCCAGTGCTGCAACGCATCGACTGCAGCTGCCGACGGCTCACTGAGGCAGAGTAGCTGCATCACCTGGCACATGAGCTGCCTGGCAGCTTGGAGGCGAAAGTTATGATCCATTTGTAATTCTCACCTCTTGGATCGCTTTTCGACTTTCGATCGCATTCAGAATATCAGCAAAGGTCTGAGAATGCATTTATATACACAGAGTGTAGCATATGCTAGTTTGGCATGCAGTGCGACTGCACTAGCTGGCTATTTGCAGGACCCAGTGCCAGGCAGTGCACCAGATTTAGCTGCGCAGAGCTATTTTTAGTATCGAGGAGCTATTTTTAGAAGCTGCCAGCTGCGCAGAGCTCGCGCAGTGAATTTTCAGGCCAAAATAAAATGCATGGGCGGCGCCGCGGCAGAGCAGCACGCGTGATGCGGGGCGGAAAGGCGAATGGAATGGCAACACCCGAAACTCGCCCTTAGCCGTGACATCACCGCGACTTTGTGGGCTGGCCGCGGCTTGCAGTGCTAAAGAATTCCTTCAGCTCGACCTTAGAGCAGCAATGCCGGCACAATCAAGACAGCAGCTACTGTACAATCTGTGTGGTAGCACGCGTACAAGAATACCTGAAATATCCTAGCTGTCTCTGAACCCTTTAAGCAAAAAGTGACGCATTTTTAAGTGTATTCGGTGCAGTTTAGTTGTAATGACGGTGAGCGAGTTACACGCAGTGGTAAATTAGAGCTATAAATAATCCTATTTCAATACGCACTCCATTCTCTGAGCCTAAAGCATATGGAAGTTCCACAGCTTGTTTACAAAGTTTAGCTAAATGTTTTCAACATGAGGATATGACATGATCAACACCATTTTATTCGGACTGTACTCAAGACATGCGAAATTACCCTGTGTATATCGTTGGGACGTTTTGACCTATAGTGGTTAAAGCGTCGGACTCACGAAAGGTCGGGCGTTCGATTCCAGACTTTACTTGGCCTAATTGTGTCCATTAATTGTTAAATTGGTACAATAATTAATTAGCTGGGGTAATTGAGGGTGGGTGTGGCGTCGATCCCCAGTCCATGGACTGAACAGCCGTATGCAGCCTTCAGATGCCGCGCAATAGCTGCCGCTGTGCTGTCGGCTGCACATCGGGCCCAATTGGGGCAGGTGTAATTAATTATCATTATTAATATTACTGAAAAGTAGGAAAATCAAGTTAGTTTTCCCCCACACGTTGAAGTACATGAACCAAGTGAAGAGGATCCCCTCACAAGTGGCCAAAGCCAGATGGAAAAATGAGTAACAGGCAATGGTAAATCGTTTTCAATAAGCTTATTCGTGGCTGCACCAGCCAAACATGCTGTGACATCCGGCATCTGGAGAAAAAGGCTTTAATTTAATCACTTCTGCAGGCTTTATCTGCGGTCCAACAGGTCTTCCTAAAAGGCATCTACAGTTGGAGTGAAAACTATAAAACTGCAAAACACCTGCAAAAATTAATTTACAGAAGATCTTCAAATTTACTTTTTAGCAGAAATCGATTAACTAACAAACAAAAATTACTGAGCGAGAGAGGAAAAGTAGCTCGTAGAGTGCTCAAGTGCCTGCAGAATGAATCAAATGCATGCCAGTCAGTGCAGATACGGAAAACAAGCATAAAATATTTGCTTTAATATGTGCCACTGTACAGCAGAAAGGTTTGTAAACAGCAAGACAAATTTATCTGTAATTCGGGCATGTAAAATAGCGATATTACTGGGTATGTACATTGTGGGGAAGTCAGGTTGAATGTAGGTAAGGCTGGTTCAATGTGGTATGCACATTGTGGGGCAGGCTGGTTCAATGTGGTATGCACATTGTGGGGCAGGCGGGTTCAATGTGGGATGTACATTGTGGGGCAGGCGGGTTCAATGTGGGATGTACATTGTGGGGAAGGCGGGTTCAATGCGGGTATGTACATTGTGGGGCAGGCGGGTTCAATGTGGGATGTACATTGTGGGGCAGGCGGGTTCAATGTGGGATGTACATTGTGGGGCAGGCGGGTTCAATGCGGGTATGTACATTGTGGGGCAGGCGGGTTCAATGTGGTATGCACATTGTGGGGCAGGCGGGTTCAATGCGGGTATGTACATTGTGGGGCAGGCGGGTTCAATGTGGGATGTACATTGTGGGGCAGGCGGGTTCAATGTGGGATGTACATTGTGGGGCAGGCGGGTTCAATGCGGGTATGTACATTGTGGGGCAGGCGGGTTCAATGTGGTATGCACATTGTGGGGCAGGCGGGTTCAATGCGGGTATGTACATTGTGGGGAAGGCGGGTTCAATGTGGGATGTACATTGTGGGGCAGGCGGGTTCAATGCGGGTATGTACATTGTGGGGAAGGCGGGTTCAATGTGGGATGTACATTGTGGGGAAGGCGGGTTCAATGCGGGTATGTACATTGTGGGGCAGGCGGGTTCAATGTGGGATGTACATTGTGGGGAAGGCGGGTTCAATGCGGGTATGTACATTGTGGGGAAGGCGGGTTCAATGTGGTATGCACATTGTGGGGCAGGCGGGTTCAATGCGGGTATGTACATTGTGGGGAAGGCGGGTTCAATGCGGGTATGTACATTGTGGGGCAGGCGGGTTCAATGTGGGATGTACATTGTGGGGAAGGCGGGTTCAATGCGGGTATGTACATTGTGGGGCAGGCGGGTTCAATGTGGGATGTACATTGTGGGGAAGGCGGGTTCAATGCGGGTATGTACATTGTGGGGCAGGCGGGTTCAATGTGGGATGTACATTGTGGGGAAGGCGGGTTCAATGTGGTATGCACATTGTGGGGCAGGCGGGTTCAATGTGGTATGTACATTGCGGGGTATGCATGGTGGGTAGATGGTACATGTACGGTCAGAAAAAAAGAAACAAAACGCTTAGAAATAGATGCTATAACTTTTTTATTTTAAGAAGTGAGAAATGTGAATCCATGGCTTTTATAGCCTAAAAGTCAATCCAAATGGCACAAGCAAGATGCCGGCAAGCAAAACAGTAATAAGCTGCCAAGTCCAAGTTATTTACAGCACACTAACAACCAGACTGAGATAACCGTTACTAACAGGAGATATAAGATACGACTAGCTAAAATGAACAAAACGTTAATAAAAAACTGTGCCGTTCTTAAAAATTACATTTTATTAGTAAAATCAATCGTCATCATCGATAACAATAGGCTTGAAGTCAGCGTCGCCATCGTCTAAATCTGCTGGGCCTTCGCCGACGCGGTCGCTGGAGGGTCGGAGCTCCTTGTGCTGATTGTCCAGGTCCTGCACCACCCGGGCCAGAAGCTGGTCCACCGACTGGTCGGGAAAATCTGGCACGACAATGGGCTCGTTGCCGCTGTCCGACCATTCGCCGGCGATGTGACGCAACAGCCGGATCACGCTGCAGCGCAGAGAGCGCAGCTGGTCCTACGGGGAAGAAAAGTGACAGCCAGACTCAAAGCCTGATGCGAATGATTCTTGGGACCTGAAGCGAATGATTCTTGTGACCTGAAGCGACTCATTCTTGGGACCTGAAGCGACTCATTCTTGGGACCTGAAGCAACTGATTCTTGGGACCTGAAGCAACTGATTCTTGGGACCTGAAGCAACTGATTCTTGTGACTTGAAGCAACTGATTCTTGGGACCTGAAGTGACTCATTCTTGGGACCTGAAGCGACTCATTCTTGGGACCTGAAGCAACTGATTCTTGGGACCTGAAGCAACTGATTCTTGTGACTTGAAGCAACTGATTCTTGGGACCTGAAGCAACTGATTCTTGTGACTTGAAGCAACTGATTCTTGGGACCTGAAGTGACTCATTCTTGGGACCTGAAGCGACTCATTCTTGGGACCTGAAGCAACTGATTCTTGGGACCTGAAGCAACTGATTCTTGTGACTTGAAGCAACTGATTCTTGGGACCTGAAGCGAATGATTCTTGTGACCTGAAGCGACTGATTCTTGGGACGTGAAGCGACTGATTCTTGTGACCTGAAGCGACTCAAAAAAATGCCTTGAGGGAAATGATTTTGGTGGTGACCTAAAGCGACTTTGAGATCTTTATCTAGACATAAAAACTTTCTTCCTTTTTTGAAGTCAAGAGAGCACAACACAAGACAGCTAGCTAGCAATAAAGATATTCACCTTCACTTTGTCAAGTCTGGCGGAGGACACGGCACCTTCGCGTTTCACAACCGGATCAACTGATACATTTATCGACGAAACCGCGGCGGCGGCATCAGCAGCGGTGGCGGCAGAGGCTGCGGTGCTGTCTCCGCTGATTAGGGAGGCCAGACTGATTTCCTGGAAAAGTCGTTCACGAATTTCCTGCCGGCTGGGCTGCGGCCGGGAGCGCGAGCTGGCGGCAGCTGAGGCACCGTTCTGCTCCAGCCTGGGCCGCTTGCTGAGGCTGACGTCCGACTGTGCCGTCAGCGGGTGGCCGGCCGGCCGCGCTAACGACGTGGCCGCCTCCTGGCGACGCTTGGCACTCGTGCGGGCGTCCCTGCGGTGGAGAATACTAATAATAATAATAACTGCAGGAGGGCTGTGGGCAATGGCGCATCATTTGGTGACACACTGACACTAGACCCGCCGCCAGCGAGGAGGAAATTCTGCCCATTTCGTTGACTCCTGAGCACACACGCACACAGATACTGTACGCAGCAGGCAGACGCTCACACAGGTGTGTAAATCTGCCCTGCGCCTTGGAGGTTGGCCCTAAGGGCGTAAATTTCATAAGCAGCCGAGCTTTCTTTCGGCGGCTGCCCCACCTCCCCCCCTAATTAAATGTGGCATGGAGCATAGGGACAATTATGCGTTACGCGTTAACCGCTCTGCTAAAGACCGGGGAATTGTAAAATAAATAATGTCAGGGAAGTGCTTGAACTGACATGCACCAAAGTAGAATTTTACAAAAAAATTACCACAGACAGATAATAAAAACTGTCTTTAGGATACCAAAATTAGAGCTTGAATATGATCCTAAATACCTAAGGCATTGTCACTCACTTGTATCCCTGCACACAAGCGTCCTCGTCCTCGTCCTCCTCGGGAATGTCGCACCGATTGTAGTAGGCATCCGGGTTCATGGAGCAGTACCAGGTTCGTTTCTCGATCGTCCGAAGCTCGTCGTCGGCAATGTTAAGAAGACGGCGCCACTTCTGACAACTGTCGCACTGTACCCAGGCCCAGGTGCTGGGCGGAGGCGCAGCAGGTGCCGCGGCCGCGGATGCAGAGGACGTGGGACCTCTGTGCACATCCAAGTACTCTTTGAGCTTCTGGGTCAGCTTGAGGAAACAGTTGCTGCAAACAACCATGGGCACATTGTGGGCTGCTGAATGCTGCTGGGTTTTGGACTGGGAACCGGGATGCCAATGATGATGGGATTCAGAACTGGGATGCCAATGATGATGGGATTCAGAACTGGGATGCCAATGATGATGGGATTCAGAACCGGGATGCCAATGATGATAGGATTCAGAACTGGGATGCCAATGATGATGGGATTCAGAACTGAGATGCCAATGATGATGGGATTCAGAACTGGAAGGACTGAAAAAGAGATCGTTACGATCTGATGTTAAATATTATATTTTTATCCAAAGCCCCCTCACCGGAAGTTGGCATCCCTGATGAACTCCTGCTTGATGTGATTCGGCTCCAGGTGGTCAACCTCGGCGATCAGAGCCACGCCCTGGGCCAGGTCGTGCTCCTTGACCAGCTTCTCGTAGGGCAGGATGAGGCGGTTGTTGTGGTACAGGAGGGCGCCGTAGTCGCCGTGCCCGGCAGGCAGCAGGCCAATCACCAATCGCACCCGGTAGGCCACATTCGGCCGCAGACGCAGGCGTGCCTCATCGCTCGGCGTGAGCTTGGGGGAGTAATAGTCTATGGCCCGCTTGGCCAGGCAGCGCTGCATTAGCTGAGTGCGCACCTTGTGCCCGTTGATACGAATGATGAGGCGCGGCTTCATGAACAGGATGCCCAGGTAGGCCTTCAGGGAGCGACTGCACGGTGGGCGAGGCATCTCTCAGAAATTTGACAAGGCTATCCTGATTTTACTGTATTTCTACCCACTAGGCCCTGCACTTTAAACGTCCCAGGCCCACTACCGCTGTAGTTCCAAGTACTACCCCTTAAAATCACTGTCTGCCTCCTAGAATTTATTTCTACTTCCTAGAATTAGTTTCTACCCCTAGAATCCTGTTTCTACCCTTAGAATCCTGTTTCTACCCCTAGAATCTATTTTTCTACCCCTAGAATCTATTTCTACCCCTAGAATCTATTTCTACCCCTAGAATCTGTTTGTATCCCCGTAGAATCTATTTAAACCAATCAAGACTCTTTTTTACACCAAAACATTTTTTCTACCTCTCTAGATTATATTTCTACCCCCCCTAGACTTTGTTTCAAACTCCCTACAATTACGAGGGATTATTACTCCCTATTCCCAATTACTCCCAATTACTCCCAATTACTCCCAATTACTCCCTACAACTACAATTCCCTCGTAATTACTACTCCAACACTCTGTTTCGACCTCTCTAGACTCAACTTTCACCGCCTTGTCGTAGTCAAAGGCCAATATCTTAGGATTGCTCACCGAATGACGGTAGATGCGGTGGTTTGCATCAGCTGCATCCGTTGCGTAGCTGGCAAGGCGGCATCCGACTGCAATGTCTCAGAGTTGACAATGTCGCTACGGTCGCTAACAAGGTCCAGCTCCAGTGGCGAGTTTGGGTCGACCTGAGAAGCCCGCCGCAGGTTGTAGATGAGGATGCGGGTGCCGCTCTTACCCAGCCGGTCGAACTGGGCCATGAAGTCGGCCCTGTTGCCGCCGAACAGGTCGCAGTGCCGGGTGATGAGGCGCAGCGACTGCTCGCCGTCAGGATCAGTGTCTGCCAGCTCTTCGTTAATCCAGGAGCAGATGGGCAGCACGATGGTGTCGGCTCCGATCCTGGCTAAGAATGTCTGCGACAGCAGGCCGACAGACTTCACCGATGTGGAGCTGCTGGGCCGGGTCTTGGTGAACACAATGGCGTCGCTGCCGATGCGCATCGAGCCCGATTTGAAGCCGTTGCCATAGTGACCGATTGGCTTGTGGCCCTGCGGCGTTACAAAGCGGAGTGCAACAAGTCCAATTATTTGCGCTGCACCCGAACGGAGCAACGCAAGCACACGATACTCAAAAAACACGGGCCAACTTTTGGTTACCAAGTGGCCAGCTCTTCAGACCGTCGATATATTCAATGGTTCTGGCTAAAGGTCGGATTTTTTTTCCATAATCGCTATCGTATATCATACACCCCTATACACGAATTAGCACCTCAGTGCGGCCTTGTCATGCCTTAAAAATTTATCAGCATGTCACCCGAATGTGCCTGCATCATCTCCATCTTCGGTGGTCACCTACCTTTATCTAGAAGGAGCTGTTGGACCTTCAAGGGCTTACAACAGGTAGAACTAGGTCACTATGGACACCCAGACGCGAATTTCTCCGATTTTACTGATCAAAACTCCTCGAATTAGGCACACCTCAATCACAGTACACCATCGCCTAGTCTGTCAACCAATCAACAACCACCTTAAGCAGTTAGCATTAGGCCGAAAAAATTTCAGGGGGGAATTCTCTATTTGTATAAAAACGGGCGGCAAAATGGCTTGGTAGTCCTACTGTTAATGTAGATACTAACTAATGCAGATTTGGCTTAACTGGATACAGGTGTCATTCCTATTCTATAATTAGCTTTGCGTTCTATCTCATTCTAACCCATGTTCATGGGCGGGGGTAAGTGGCAGAGCGGTTAACGCATTCGCTCCTCTCTTTAAGTCCCCTGTGCTCGATTCTGTGGCGAGGCAATGTTCACTTGGGGCCTTGTCGTGAAATTTACAGTGAGAGTGTACACTGCCTGACGATGAGAAAGTCAGGGCAGATGTACACACCTGTGTGAGCGTATGCATGCCTACAGTATCCGTGTGCGTGTGTGCTCAGGATTCAGCGAAACGGGCAGAATTGCGTCCTCGCTGTGTGCAGGTCTAGTTTCACCGAATGATACTGTAATTGTTATTATTGCTAACCTCACAGCTGAAGTACATCTAACTCCAAAAAGACACTAGTCTATCCCAGCTCGCCGACATGCAATTCCTGACCTTAACAGGCGCCTTGTCGCAGTAGCCAAAGCTGAGCATGTTGTGCAGCCTGGCCAAGTCCATACCGCGACCATCGTCTGTGAAGCTGAGCACATCTATGCCCCGCATCACCTCGTGTCTAATATCCAGGTGAGCGGCTGCACAGTCTGGATCATAGGCGTTGTCAACCAATTCGGCTATTGCAGAGAACACCCACAGGTGCGAGGTGGCGTTGGACACCAGGTAGGCCGGGTTAGTCCGAGCAGACCTCAGGCCGCTCACCTGCAGGGACTCCTCCTCCTGCTGCTGCTGCTCATTATCCATTGTTCAATGGTCTCGCTGACCAAAGTTTATTACTTAAAAATGCTATTAAAACTGACGGAATATAACAACTGAAACTAAAGATGGTTTTAATTTAGAGAAACGAGAGCAAAATTGTGATAAAGCGTTTGACTACTGTTGCTGTACAAGGTCCCTGAGCTGGAATCCACGCCTCAATGTGGGACACTGCAGCGAAGACAGGGCTTGAAGATTTATCCCCCTACTTGGGCCGGGCCAAATAAATGGCTCCGCCAATAGGAAAGCAAGATTCATTTATCTGGCCCGGCCAGTTTTTTACCATAGACTACAGACTTTGGCGCCGTCAGCCAAGCGAGGGATCAATAGAGTAATACCCCTATGGATTCATTTAATTTGAGCCTCAAGAGTGACCTCGGGCTGCATTTCTATAGCCTCGGCTTCGCCTCGGCCAATAAATGAATAATATTCCCTATTTATTTTGTTAATGAGTGGGGAATATGATATGTATCCCTAACTTGAAACGGGCAAACGGACGAGGTCAGAAAATTCATTGATTATTGACTCGTACGCTCGTTTAATTCTGTTTGTCTATGCTTGTGTTATAGTTCTGTGTTATACTAGTTAATTTATTTGCATCGAGCAAAGTGAAATAAATAATTTATTGCACTAGTGCAAATAGACCAAAAGCTTAAAAACATAGACAACTGCCCGGGGCAAGTGGGGGATACATCCATAGGGGTAATACCATATACTTATCGTGCTAAAATGCAATCCTTACTTCCTGCAAATATTGTCATAGTCTATGGTCTAAACACTTTTAAAGCAATTGCATTGAACTGTCAATTCTAATTTTATCTGACTATTTCCTATTAGTAACTATTTATTCCTATATAATTATTTATAATTATTAGTATAATTTACTAACAGTATTAAAGTGGGGAGCGCATTCGGAAGGCTGAAAGTCTAGCACAAATAAGCATTAAGCAACACCGGAAATCATACAGGCGCAACAGGCCCTATTAGGCGCCCAGTGATGAAAATCTAAGCATTTACCTGTGTATTTTTCATATTTTAACATACAGAAAGAGGAAAACTGGCTAGGCATTGCTCACAGCATACACACAAGGCCTAGCCTGGTGAAACTCGAATTAACATATTAAATAAACAGTAAGCAAATACAAAAACTAAGACTGGTAACAAACTAGTGACATGCTAGAATTACGAGATCAATGTATTTTACTGGATGAGTTGTACAATTAAAGATTAACTTCAATTAGAACCCGTACTTACGTTCATAGGCTTCATCTTATAATAAATGCTGTGCATTGTTCTGCTAAGAAGAACCAATTATAAGTGGATATAACTGAAACAGAACATTGGCCTACTATCGACTGGACATAAAACCCGCCCGAGCGAGCGGCGAGAAGAAATTTGGGATCTTAAATCGAATTAACAAATCAGACAGTTTAAATGCAGGAGAAGCAAGTTTGTTATTAAACAACTGAAGTTATGAATATAGCATATATAGGCAGTATTATGCCTGCATTGATTCAGAGGCTGCAGAGCTAATATGATTTACAGTTTCAACAGCAGCAATCATATTATAGCGAAATTCACTATGCACTCTATACTTACTACTTACGAACCCAGCTAGAAGAAGTTAGAAGCGCATCTTTTAAGTTACGTCGAAACGCAAATAGGCAATTTATCAGCAAGCAGACGAACGCAGCGCTCAGGAGGTCTTTTTGAAGTTGCGCAGGATGGGATAAATATTATTAAAGGCTTCATAGATCTCCTCGCGCACCTTGGCGCCAGTGAGTACCACTTTGCCAGACACGAATACCAGCAGTACAATCTTGGGCTTCACCATGCGATAGATGAGGCCGGGAAATAGCTCCGGTTCGTAGCTGGAGAACTGAGCATAGGACAGCACCAGACCCTCCAGCCGGATTGGGAAGCGCACGTCGCAGGAGCCGACCATGTTCTGAATCTTGAAGTCGGTGAACTTGGCCGGGAAGTCCAGCTTCTGGATGATGCGGGCGTACTTTCTGGCGGCTAGCTTAGCCTGCTCCTCGCTCTTGGCGCCGGTGCAGACCATCTTGCCAGAGGAGAAGATCAAGGCGGTGGTGCGCGGATCGCGGATTCGCATGATGACAGCGGCGAAACGTTTCGGATTGTATTCAGCATTCCTGGCGTGCAGGGCGATCTTCTTCAGATCCAGCTTGCAACCCAGATTGACTGTGCAAACAATGTTCTGCAGCTGGGGCAGGGGTACAACAGACTCGGAGGCGGCTGACATTGGAGTCTGGGGCATTGCGTGCAGGTGCGATGGCGTGACAGCAACTGAGTGCGGCCCACCGCTGCCGCCGTAGCCACTTGCAGCTGCCATGACTCACTGAGCTGTGGTGATGCTAGACAGATCGCTGCTAGGAAGCTGAACTGACTTAGTGACTTATAATCTTTTTCGAAGAAATGAATTCGAGTTGGAGATTAAGGACTGCTGAAAAAAAGTTTTCCTGTACTCTTTGTGCAATAATTTTTATTATTATTAAAGGCACTAGCAGTCCGAGTCATCTGCAGTATAAATGTTACTATAATATTCTAAACCTATTGAATACATGCACAGATGACAGCATTTAAAGGCTGAACATTGCTTCACATTCAATTTACTAGGAAAGATTTCAAACTTAACCTCAATTACCCCCCAGCTACTGGGGTGAACAAAGGAATCAATGCTGATTGGTGTCTTGCTTAAAGTTACATAAAAATACTGATATTATTATCTTTTATTAGATAAGTAAACAATGCAAAAATAGTCCTTGGATTTTGATAGTAGCTATATCATCAAATAGTTATAACTTACTATGCTTAAATATATGTCTAGACAGAATCTCTTAGTAATTAAGTATTTGTTTGTATTTTATACAACAAAGCAATCACAATCACAGAACCGTGGGAATAAGCTCTGCCATAAATATTAGTACAATTGGATACCAATAGATATCACTGTAGGCCCTATAGTAAGCACTTTTTGTCAACAAAATAGCAGGGCATTAAAACAGATTTCTCTGCACAGCATGTTTGTAGCACACAATCATAGCAAGGACCAATAAGAGTAAAATAAGGATCTATGTTTCTTAGAAAAAAATTAAAGGCTGGTTTTTGCAAAATATACATTAGAGATAGAAAATGCTAATTTTTTATATTAAATGATGACAGCTTTTGATTGGAAGCAAATGCAAGGCTGTTATTTAGATAGGCCTATAACTTGCCCAACATGTTGATTTACTGAATATTATAAAGTTTTGTACATGAGGTCCTACAATTCGATCCACATATGGTTTTCTTTACAAAATAACCTATCATAAGTCTGTAATTTGGTATAGGCTACTACGGACTAGTAAAATTAGCTTGACCTTATACTAATTGTGTTCCTCTTGATTAGTTTTTCATATTTCTTCCCCAGCTTTTATAGACAGCAATGCTTATTTTATTTTAATGTTTTAATCAATTTGTCTATTTTTATATTTTAATTGTAAAATTTTCTACTGCACAAGACCCACAAACTTTATTTAGCTAAATAATAAATATTCATTATTCCAGTCTAAAAGTAAAACTACAGCTGAAGTCTAAAGCTAGGCTCTTAAATAATTAATATTGATAACAACCTGTAAAAACACTGTCAGTGAATTGGATTTTTATAAGTAAAGGAAGTTGTATGAAGATCATGTGAAAGTTGAGGAAGAGGAATATTCCGAGTCGGACAAAGTTTCTAAGCTTGATGGATCACTAACTTAGGAAAAGTAACAATTACTTAGTGAGGGCTTTTGTTATTTGCTTTTGTTAGGCCTGTTTGCCTTTCGCAATTTCATAGCCTAGGCCCTATCAGTAAGTGTTAAGGTTTTGAATTGGGATTCTAGACATTTCGTCATCTTACAACTTCGTCATCCACTTGGAAGGTAGGACACTTCGTCATCCAGCCAATTGGCATGCTTTAAAGTTTGGTCTGTTCGTCATCTACTAATAACAAGCAATCAAGTTCGTCATCAATAAAGTGAGGGTGGGGTTGTGGGGCAGAGGTGTGAACACACTTCACACTCTAAATTGTCAATAAGGTGTCAAAACTGATTTCATTATAAGAGTTGAAAGATAGGTGCCAACACGATGTGAGGAGGTGGGGAGGGGTGGTTCTGTTCTAACTTCGAAAACTTTTATTTTATAGATGACGAAGTGTCCACAAGTCTAAGTCTCTTCGTAATCCACCCTCTTAGATATTAGACAGATCGTCATCTGGATGACGAAGTTGTAAGATGACGAAGTGTCCAGGTACCTTAAATTGTAAGTATTCAATTATAAAATAAAAAACTTGTCCCTATAGGCATACAATAAATAGGAGAAAGATAGGAGAAGCCCACAGGCGCCAGACACAGTAGAAACTTTAGCTTTGAGTTTACTCGTTATATATTAACTAGTTGCTTTTATGACTGATGAGTTTAATATGTTTATTTACTCAAAAATAGAACGCATCATTAACTTTTAATGAAATTTAGTTGTTGCTTCGAGCGTTACAGTGTCCTTGTTCGTCGTTTGCATCTAAATGTGAATGTAAATGTCATTGCAGAAGTCAGATTGAGATTTTTAAATTACTAGTTAACGAAATATGTGAACCAATTAATGTTAAAAATATGCGAAAATCATATATAGATTTTGTTTTAGTCCATAGAACTCATCAAGTTTTTATGAATTTTATCCGTACGCAAAGTTAGTTAGCAATATGTTATATCTGTTCTAAACTTCATTGTGGCTGCGAATACGTTTGTTTTACTTTTTTATTTTTTTAAAGTAGGAAACTTGACTAATTTGACTGGGACTTTCATTGACCTGAATTAGATTCTTCAATGCAGCGAAAAATATATTAAACAAATTTTATTTAAAAAGATTGCTTTATTACTTCTGCTCCAAATTCTTATAAAGTTTTTGAAAGAAACTAAAAAATATTTTGTTTGCTTTTTGCGTAGTATAACGAGGTAAAATCTATATCAAAGGATGAATCATATGAGATTCTAGTTTGCCTTTAGGGGGAACATTGGCTTCGTGACGGCCGAAAATATTTGGTTATCTGCGAACTGATAGGGACGTATGCTTCTCTGCCAGTCCATAGACCTTCACCTGTTCATTCAGCATTCCCCATCACCTGCTCACTCACTCAGCAATCCCAGTCACACTGTTTGGTATTAAAAATTCGCACATTTAGTCATGGTTTAACTTGTTATCGTGGTTTTGTTTTTTACTTTTGAGCAGTTAGTTTTCATTTTTAGCTTGAACATTAGTAACTTTAATATTAAGTTTCATTTTTAGCTTTTGTGGACTGATTGTTATTGATTTTTTCAGACCAACGAATATTTGCCGTCTCCCAAGTTTCGGTCCCTTAAAAAGAGGCCGTGAGAGTACTTCAGAAGGTCGCCATTTTTCTGCTAGCATACAGGTTGCAATGCAAGACGTAAATTGTAGCTTCTGGGCTTAGCTTGAACTCGAAAGCTTCAGCGCCTGCTGCACGTTGTGAAATAAATATTAGGAAAAATGTTTGTGAGGCTCGCCGCCGGGTAAGCCAGTTTACATGCTACTTACATATCAATCCCTTCTAGGTACAAAAAATACTATTATTTTAAGAACATATTACCGCGCTATAGCGATTTCCTGGTTGTGGTTAGCTAAGAATTTGTTCTTTTTAAGATTTTAGTTAGCAAATTAAAGAAAAATCAACCATATCACCGTATGTACTGCATTCATAAAAACAAATATGACGTTTTTTTATCGCGCTTTAATTATTTAACAATGCTATGTAACATTCATTTATTGCATATCTTAATATAGCTACGACGAGCTACAATTCATTCCGAGAATCGATATCCAGCAAATTATTTTTTACTGTAGAAATGTATTACCCGGTCAAGTTTGACGATATTAAAAGCATTGTTATTTAATAAATTATTCACTAATTCCACAGGACTGGAACAACCAGCGCGAGCTCTCAGATGAACAGATCCTCGCTATTGCTCAAATGAAGGAGGTGAGCCTAAAGGCTTCCGAGAAAGGTTGAAAAGTGGAGACAATTATGGCCATTGGGATCTGCCTTTCCTTTGGCAACGCAAACCGGAAGGATGTCGCTAACTGTACGGTCGCCGATGGGACAAGTGGCTCGCAGATCCGGAAAAGGAGCTCATGGTGAGTCGAACTAATGAGAAACATTTTTAACAGGTTCTAAACTTTCATTAGAAGCAAGCAGAACACCAATGAGCATCTGACCACTGACTTTAGGCTTTCAGCTAGGCCAACTGTCTTTGCCTCAAACCGTGTACTCCTTCAACAGAACTAAAAATTGTTCATCGTTCATGTTTTTAACAAAACTGTTCATATGGCAAACATATTTAATTTATATTATTTCGAAATCTAAAAGACAAGAACAACCTAACTTTACCTTCAGGTAGAATGCCACAAGACCGACGTGGAGTATGGTTCCGCAAAAATATACGTTTCTGAATGCTGCGAGCTGCTACAGCGGGTGGACAAAGAGAGTCAGCGAAGGCGCTGCAGCTACTGAGCCTCTGCTCAAAATGCCATATGGTGATTTCGGTAGGTTGTTTGCCGCCTACCGAGATGACTTCAACCCCATTCTTAGCGGCGTCACCAACACTGATTTTTCGCAAATTTGTTGAAGCTCGTCTGAACGAAAACATTATTTGGCTAATTCACTGACTTAGTTACATTCTTTGGCAACATAAGTTCACAGCTTCAGTAGTCTATTTCTCCATCACATGTAATTCACATTCACCTGTTTACTCATTTTATAGCAGTCAATTCACAACCCCCGTCACCTGCTCACACGTTCAGTATATGTCAGTCACATTTCGCATTATCAGGTCACTCATTTAGCTCTCAGCCAAAACTTCAGTTGCTAAATTAGCATTTGCTAATACCAAATATATTGTATAATAATTGTCCTTTCCCAATTTCGGGAAATTATCTATCATCTTATTCAGGTTTACTTAATTAAACATTTATAATAATTTACAGAGTTTAATAGAAGGACATGATCTTCAAGTCCTGGGCGACCGACTAAACCATTAGCACCGATATGCAGGCTATATATCGCCCACTACCAGGTGCATACGGAGGCGTACCGGCGAGCCGGGGCGTCTATTGTAGAAAGAAATATAGTATTTAAAAAAGATTTAATGACTCCTGAGGTTCAGGAGTCCACGTGCAGTTTCTAGGGGATAAGCCTATCAGAGGCTGGATCCAGAAATATTGCATCGTAGAGGAAACAATCAATATTTTTGGCGGCATCCAACATTTCAAATTCGCGGCCGCAATATTCAACAACGCTCTAAAATGGACGCCAGAAGATCCGCTAAAAAGACTATACTTTTATATTCGCCTTCGAGTTTTCGCATTTAACTTTTCCAACTCTGCTCATTTTGTCTGCACGATTTTTTCTGTACAACTTTCAAAACTTTACCTTTTACTTGCTTTTCTTTCTGCTTACCTTATTGGCTTGCTTTTGTAAATATCTAACTTGTGAACTGGCCATTGTGTACAGTAATTGCTGAAACTGCGCAAAAGAGATTTTCTCTTTGAAATGCTTTTAAAATGTTTGTAACAGTCAGAAATTGCAAACAGCATATTCTGTACGACATTTTTTTAAATTGCTCTAATTAAAGAGGCTTTATAAAATAAGGCCCTACTTTGCTTTTTTACTTATTTTGTTTGGGTGCGCAAAACGATATTTCGAAAAGAAATGCAAAATTCACAGCAAATTACTGCCAGAATAGTTAAAAAACGAAAATATGTAATCAAAATCTTTTCTTACAATATAAAATATATAAAGGTGTCCTATTTTTTGTTTTACTTTGTTGCCATTCAAATTCAGATCGATCCATAAACTCTTCTAGTTTTGAATGTGACCTTGAATCTTAGCTCGTAAAATAGTATACACTGTTTTGGCCTCAGACGATACTAGCACAAGTGAATAGCTGTGCTGAGAATTGAGTAGGTTTGAGTGGCAGATAAACATTTTCGGTCAAAAGTGCATCTGCTCTTTGATTTACAAAAAGAATACCCAACTAAGCATGTCGCGGTTGTATCAGCTCCTGCTAATCATGTTCGTTCTTTTCACAAGTGAGTCACTTAAAAAGCATTTTCTACGCAAAAAAAAAAATGCGCCCTCGTAATTTTGGAGTCAAAATTGATCCAATTTCAGCAATACCCCGTGCTGACAGCTGCACACGGCAGTGTTTACCCCTCGGGTACTACTGTAAGCATGAAAATGCCTGTTGCTCAGGGTACTGCTACAAATTTGATGCTATTCACGGCCAGTGCCGAAAGCCTTGAGAACCCAAGCAGAAACTTTCTTCAGAAAGTCTACACCGCGTTACTTCAGTCTACACCATCTCGAAAAATAGCACTTGACAATAGAACCTTTGTCGCTTAAACGTTTTTATTTAAAGCTTTTGCCTCGAAATGCCAATGAAATATAGTAACAATCATTTAATCCTCTGCGTAGTTAATTAGATAACCGCTGGACAGCGGGATGTCGTCTTTTATGTTCTCTCCGCAGCCCACAAGTTAATACATTTTCCGACCCCTGCCCTATAAGGGTACCATTTCATTTATTTAATGGTTCCCCGATACATATTCAGATTTTTATTTGAAATATAACAAACAAACAGAGTTATATTTATACAGAGACAGAGCCAAACTCTGGCTCTGTCCTACCAAATCACATGAAAATTTACAGTCTTCGAACAGCAAGCGAGTTATCAGTGCATATCAAATTCGGAGTCGATTCGTCGTACAGTTCAAAAGTTATTCACGTCTGAACTGTGCGCGCCTATCTCCGCAAAACATTTATATTTGCAATCTTAGATGCCATGTTTATATTCCGAATAGAGCCACTTTCGCTGCATCAATTTCAACCAAACTTTACAGTTTTCCAACAGCCCTGATCAAGAAATGTTTTAGCATGCTTCATTAATTTCCTTTTGGCAGCTGCTTACTGGTACAGAACGACGCTTTTTTATTCTTAGCTTCCCGATCGTCCTTAAAACCCTCCGTCGTATGACTGTATGCGAGACACAAACGCTGTGTTGGTGAGTGGAAAGAAAACCAAACCTCTTAAAAGTTCTACGAGGCCACTATCGAATGAAATTCAACATGCAAAACTTTGAAATCTTTGAGACGCAATCGAATTATCGATTGGTGTGAACTTCACACTTTAATTCACACAAAGTCTGGAGTTTCGAGGCGTCGGACATACCGTAGTCTTTTCTCTTTAAAATGGAAGAGACTGTGGCTCTACTGCTATAGTCTATGGGCGCAAACAAGATGTCAGAGGCTATTGAGCCCTGTCCTTTTTACTGTACTTGCACTTTACCAGCATATGGTAAGGAAAGATGACTTCTTTTTAAGATTTAAATGTAAGTCCTTGACCTCCTCCTTGCATTTGTCTTTAAATTCTGTCTAGATCGCCTTTTCTTAATCCTAAATTCTTGCTATCACAGAAGATTTCTCCTGCGAAATAGCGTCGAAGTGAATCTGCGATTTAGCTGTACGATTATTGTTCTCCGTTAATTTTAATAGTGCTATTTTTTGTTCTTTTATATTTAGCTAGTGCTCTATGAAGTGCGTTTTTTATGCTTTTTTGCTTTTTCTTCTGCATATATACAAGTAGTTGTCTGCCATCTGTCAAAGAGGTAAGTTTTTTTATATTACTCGGGCGTGGTGGAGAGGGCCACTCTAGAAATCAGAAGACCGACGCCCCAAAAAGAGCAGCAGTTATAGCGAACTCTGTTACGTCGTGTATGTTTAACGCAAGCCCTAATAGAATGCACCTTCCCATGATAAGCAGTGACACTGGCAAGCCCTCAATGCTGTCATTATTTTTTTTGTTATTTATTCAGTAATAAGGTAAACAAGATTTTTATAGTATTCGAATTTAAATATCCAATTAACAGATTGATCGAGCTATTCGTGAAGCAGCGGAAGCCTTTCCACGACCGACAGACTTTCGAAGATCGAAGCCTTTCTTCGAATTACTCTTTCGCCGTCTGCGAATGCGCAACCGTGTTCGTCAGCGCAACATGCTATGGGCACGCATAAACATTATATCCCAGAGAGCAAAGCAACTCAAGTGCTGATCTGCCGCAGGGGCGCAACACGGAGATGGAGATGACTGCAGCTCGGAGGGATCAGAGTCTAATTCTGACTCTGTAAGTAAGCAAAGTTCGATAAATAGCATGGAAGGAATTTTGACGAGAACGCACAGCAAGAGAATCGCAACTTTGAGCTAAACCATGAATCTCAAAGTCAAGAAGAAGAACATTTTGTCTGTAACCAGTCAGGAAACAGTAAAGAAATAGAGATTGACTTAGAAGCTAATGATGTAAAGAACATTGGTTTGCAAATGGTTGAGACACGATTTGAATTTTTTTCGTCCGGATACGAACAAAGCAATCAGTAAGGCAATGCGAAGGATTTCAACTGCGTTTTAGTATTTTCTGGTTACAACCATATAAAATCCCCGGACTCCAGAAAGCAAAAAAACTAGGTTTTGGACGAACGAACGACACACGAAGAGAGACAAAAATTTAAAACACAAATTCGCAAAGTCGGAGCTACGGAGGCTTACCGCAAAAAATTGTGCTCAAGCTACAATTTGCCGTACTTCTTATAAAAAACTTTGATTCATTTAAAACACTTGGTGTTATGAAAAATGTACGAGGGTCACTCGTACGGCGCCTTATTTGTGCTGAGGAGCGACTGCACAACAGTATGTCCTTTTAATTCCTTTTAATTCATCCCCTTCAATTACGTTATATTTCATCAGAAAACTTTTTATTCTAATATACACCGGCTCACACTTCTATCTAATCTCCATCTCCGTCGAGCAGAAAAGGTGTGTATCATAGATTCTTCAAGGTCGAATGATAATTCCAAAGGACTGATGCGTATTGTGGATCGCTGGAAGTAAGTCTACACCAGATTTTTGTAAAAAATAATGCAATAAATATCCTATGAACTACTGGGGACGGCAGTCTCACTGCGAGCGCCGGAAATCCTGGGTTTCTGATCCCAAGTTGGAAGGGAATCAGGCCATAATCCCCCAGTCTGCTGTCCACTGTCTGCCGAGCTGTCGCCAGGTATGGGTCAGGTGTGACCCAAGGGTGTCTTTTTGGGGTGAAAAACTATGGGTTTTTATAGTGGAGAAAACAAGAATGACGCAAGTGAACCGTGATGGAAAGTCCCCGTTTATCCAACCTTTGCGCTTCACGCTGCGCAGTGTACGATCGAGCCCTGATTGGCCCCACGTTGTACAGTAAGCTTGGGGGAAGTGAGGTGGATAGTATTACACATTAGTTGCGTTTGGGAAATGTACCGGTGGGTTCGCGAAAATTAAAAGGAAATCTGAAGGTTATTTAAGCTTTCGTCACGCTCGATCGAACCAGAACAATGGGAAGTGGAAGTGGTGGTTTAAAGAGTATGTTTCAATGTTTATTATTGATGACTTGTAATTTATTGCACGCGCACTCAATTTCCAACCCCCATGTGCTGAATCATTTTCTCTCTCTACAGCTGCAACCCATTCTTGGGCTTCTGCATGTACGTTTTTTGCCCACTCCAATTTAAATTGATTTAAATAGACTTGGTCGTTAGCAGCGCTGAGAGTGACTGCGTCGTTTTATAGCCTATAGTTTCAAAGCTCAATTGACGGCCTATTTCAATAGTTGAGAGCTAGCTCACAAACAAGTGGAGTGGACGTTTTAAGGGGTCTGCGATATTAAAGCGATGACTCAACGAGTCACGTGTTTCGAGCTGCCCTTCCATTATTCTATGATGAAAACTGGCTGGTAATGGGAAAAATAGCGATCCCCAACACGCAGGGTGAGAGAGAGAGCCGCCGGAGGCGATCCAAGTCCAGATGCAAGACCTCAAAAGAGAAAAATACCAGGAGCGAACAATAGCATCCCTAGTCAGTGGGAAATACATTAAACAGGTAGAATACAAAAGTCACTAAGCTAAGTTACAGACTAGCGACTCACTTCATACTTGTATTTCCTCGTTAATCCGACGAAATTTATGACGCAATTATAAAGTTTGATTATGACACAAACTAAGAAACGCAGCAAAACTGGATTAAGAGAACTATGAAATTTTGGGCATTTATGATTTCGGCATTAATGAAGTTTGGGGGAAGTGAATATCGGGTATATGAAGATTGGGAATACTAAATTCATACAAAGTGAACGCTGGATCACTGGATCCTTCTGTGATCCAGCGTTTTATGATATGCGTGGCACGATTTTTTTGCAGAGATGGCTCAACGTGTTACTCAACTTAACTTTTATAGCGTGAAGCGTCAATATCGTTGGTCAAACTCGTAGTTAGTTAAGTATGACGTCGTTGTGTTTAGTTTTAGAATCTGCATCATATTATTTTCAGCAGCACTTAAAGTGCTCCATAAAGACGAAAATTTATAGCTAGAAACAGTTTCGCCATGCGCGAGGCAATGAGATTTTCCCACGTTGCCAGTATTTCTGCCTTTAATTGCCACCCCCCAGTGACGTTTGATGGTCAGTAAAAGGGCGAAAAAGAGAGATTGAAACAAACTCGTCGACGCTGCATCCGTCATTCCTGACTGTCTTCAACACGAAGATGATCGTGTCAACTGTAGGACTGCGAGCTCTGATGCTCATTGTTATCACAGGAATTGTCGATTCCCAAGGTGAGCTGCTTCGATGATTTATTACGCTCTAGTTGTCTGGAGCTTCAAGTAGTTGGTTGCAGCCTAATGATTAGATCGTCGAACTCACGAGTTGAAGGTCGGGGTTCGAATCTTGACTCCACTGAACAATTTGTATCCTTTAGCAAGACACTTAAATCGGCGTTGCTTCAATTAACGAAGCTGTTAAATGGGTGGCTTCCCACCAGTCCATGGACAGATCGAACAGCCGTACGATGGACCTCGCAATAGCTGCGGCTGTGCTGTCGGCTGCACATTTCGCCCAAATAGGGCAGGTGTTATAGATTATTATTATTGTTCTTTTTATTAAGAGCTTCGCTTTTGCATTTTATCCTCAAGAGACTGCGAATCCGTGTTTGGTAAAACAAATTTTCCTATTCTTTTTCTGCCAGACTGTCGATCAAACCGGGCCGGATACTCTTACATGGGTAACATCAGCACAACAGCAAATGGCTGCACCTGCAGGGCTTGGACGGACAGTGCCAACACACGATACACAGACACCACATTTCCTGATGGAAGCCGCGCCGCGGCTGGCAGTCGATGCCGAAACCCCGGTGCAGAGGCGGATCGACCCTGGTGTTACATTGTTAGCAACTCGTCGTGTTTTATAGGCTCGTCAAGCTCTTTCGACTACTGCGATAACATCCCCGTCTGCTGTGAGATGCAAGCTTTTATAATGTGACCATTGCTAGCAGTATAGTTGTTGTAGTCGAACTAGTAAGACTAGAATAACGAAGGAAGCAACACAGCTTGGAGGCGACGGTGGTCCATTACGCTAACCCGAATGGAACTGGACGAGCCGTGGAATGCTGTCGGGCTGGCAAACCTCGACGATAGATGGTTAGGGCCCGATGTAGCTTAGCCGGTTTCTGTTAAAGAAAGGGCAGCGACACACAAAGTGCTCAGCCTCTTCTTTGTCATACAGTACCTGGCGAGATAGCTATGGCCTGTGAGGGTCATGGCGAGGGCGCGGATATCATTCCAATTTTGGTTGAGAAGGGTGTTCCTGAGCCTGCGAGACGCATGCGGAACTCCGGCACAAGATTGCGGACAGCTCTGGGTGCCCCCCGCTCAACTTTCCCTGTGAAGCCCGCGTGCCATGGGTTCTAGTAAGGAAACCATAATAAATTATATCAGTCGCTTTTGGGCACAAACTTTTAGAAAAATTGAATGGTCTTTGTCTACCAATAACCTAATTCTTTGTGATCATGCTTTAAACCAAACAACTAATGAATATTCACACCATTGCAACCTATAACCTATGTTGCGCAGCGAAAACGTGTCGAGAGACCCCGGCTGGAACAGAGTACAACGGCGCGGTCTCGCAGACCTCGTCTGGTAGCACCTGCCTTTCGTGGTCCAGCTTCCTTTTTGCTAACTTTTCGCATCTGTTCACAGCGGACGCCACGATTCCGGGCAGTGTGTGTCGAAACATCGCCCTCGACTTTACGTTAGTTAAAATTCATAAATATCGATTGAAACATGATTAAAGGGAGGCTTTGTCGTGTTAACTTTGCTTTTCACAAACTTTTTTATTCCTTTTAACAAAAACGAATCATTCAAAATAATACGCCAAACCTGCAGTACCAACCCGTCATCAATAAACTTCGTGCCATGGTGTATAGTGAACGTCACTGGAAATCTGGCTGTTTCAAACTGCAGCATCCCGTTCTGCTCTCAAGTGAACCCAGGTGGATGTCGAACGGACTTGTCGGGTGCCAGTTACCGAGGCAACCAGTCCACGTCAGTGACTGGTAAGACTTGCATCCGCTGGGACTCGGCTAGTGTCTACACTGCTACCTCTTGGCCAGTGTCCGGGGAGACAATCGCTAGCGCTGCGAACTACTGCAGGAATCCGAACAACAGTCCAGTGGGACTCTGGTGCCTTGTGTCAACCACTGACTGGGAGCCCTGTGTGGTGCCGGTCTGCGGTAAGTTGACAGACAGCTTTTGTACATAAGGTACATTATTTTATTTTATATGATTTTTATAGAAACTTGTTTCTTTACAAGCAGCTGATATACGAACTGCGAAGGCAAATTGTGTTTAATGAAACTTTTGAAGACATTTCCTCGTCCTGCTGGAGCTCTAGGTCTCAATATTTACTCTAAATCCCCAAAATAAGAGCCACGTTTTTGTGCGTCAATTTTTCTGATGATTAAATCTGAGTGGTTAAAAAGAATATCGGGCCGAACTTTAATCTCCCGAAGTATTAATTAATTACTTATTTATTTAATTATCTTCTGTCCGTACGTGATTTGTATTTTTAAGCTCCAAATCGAAAAATTATGCAGTACCGATTACCGGCTGTCCAAGCCCACAGTCGGACAGCTACAAGTACAAGGATTTGATAACGTACAGAGGCTGTGCCAGCTGGTCCAGTGTGTACGCCAGCAAGTCTGCCACCTGGTACAACTCGAAGATATTGCCACCTGGCAGCAACGCGATTATCAGCTCGCCTCTCTTCCACCCAGCCTCTCTGCCCGACCTCACTCTAGCGGCTGCGGCTGCATATTGTCGCAACCCAGACAATGACATCACAGGTCCTTGGTGTCCAACCAGCGGCGGGACAAAGCAGTACTGTGCTAATCCCTGCTTCTTGGCTCGTGAGTTAGCGATTGGTTTAAAAACGCACTGCACAGAGTGGTTAGGGCAGAGCAGTTAACGCGTTTGTCTCTCGCACCAAGATTCCGCGGCGAGGCCACATTCATCTGGGGCGCAGCCGTGGAGGGGAGGCTTTGAGGCTTGCCACCCTTGAGGGCCAACGTCCTAGGCACAGTGAAAATGTACATTGCCTGGCTGAGTGTGTGCCTGCGGACGTTATCTGTGTGCGTGTGTTCTCAGGAGTCACCACAATGAGCCCTCCTGCAATTATTAATATTATTATGTGATGCATATACCTCGTCATTTTTCTATGCGTTATCCCACAGCGTGTATGACGGACACGCAAGGACTCTACTATGCTGGTACAGTTTCCGCTACACGCCTTGGTGTCCCGTGCCAGGCGTGGGTGAGTCAGTTTCCGGTGAGTCACAGTTTCGCAACCAGCGGCTGGTTTCCCGACGGCTCAGCTGAGCTGGCAAAGAACTACTGTCGCACGCCTGACCAGAACAGATGGGGTCCCTGGTGTTACAAAAGTAACTACAACGGCACGGGCACCGCCTGGGATTATTGCGATGTTGGCTACTGCACTGGAATCACTACCGTAGCTCCGACAGCTAGCGCTAGTGAGTTTTATTGGTTTACCGTCTACTGCGAAATGTTGAAACTCAAAAGATATAAAAAACAGATTGTTTACTTACTGCGCAGCCCGGCCCAATATGATTTACTTTTATCAGCTGGCTCAATATAAAAGATGCATTAAAAATAATGCTTGACACAGACGCTTTCCAATCCTCATGTCATTGCTTTTTTGTTTTACTGAAAAACTCTCTAGCATATTAATTGTTTATTATTACCCAATAGTGACGAACTGACTCAACAAAAAAGAAAACTGATGCCTCATTTCTTTTGTGGTTTAAATCCTGCATGGCTCACAGAATTCTGTTTCGTTTCTATTTTTAGGCACCGACAACTGTCTCAAGTCCGCCAGCGGCACGGAGTACGCGGGAACCATGTCAACAAGCTCCTCTGGCAAGACCTGCATCTCCTGGACTAGCAACACTGCCAACCATCCTTACTACCTGCCGCAGATGTTCAACGCTGCCAGCATGACGGAGGTCAAGAACTATTGCCGTAATCCAGACTCTTCGACGACTGGTCCATGGTGCTTTGTAGACGCAACTACTCGAGAGAACTGCAATGTGCCAATGTGCTGTGAGTCATATCGTATACTTAGCTGCGTGACGGTTCTCTTGAGCCTCTACATTGTCTTTAAGGCATACCTTATACAAGGAGGTTGTAGCCTAGTGGTTAGAGCGTCGGACTCACGACTTGAAGATCGATTCCTGACCACTGGAAAAAATTGTCCTTTAGCAAGACACTTATCTCTGGATTGCCACCTCTTAGTTGAGGTTGGTGTGGCGTCCATCCAGTCCATGGACTGAACCTCAGCCTCAGATGCACTTCGGCTGTGCTTTGTGCCCGATTGGGACAGATTTCACCAAGTCATTAAATATTATTTAACGTATTCAAAGTTCAAAACCTTCCCCTAAACAGTTAAGCATTTCCTTTAATTCTTAGCTTTTACTAATAGTTTTAGTTGATAGTTGTTAAAATTCATGAATTAATTACATTTTTTGACTGGAATTCCAGCCTCAATCGTTGTGACAGCACCTGGGAGTACTGATACCGTTAGTAAGTGACAAACATTCTCATTTTTATTAATTAAAAATGAGGCCCCAGAAATTAGGCATGGTAAAGCAGAGGTGACATACACGTATCATCATTTCAGTGGTCATCGTTGCGGGGATACTTGGCATGGTTGGACTCACAACAATGCTCAGCCTGGCTGGTAGCCTGATAGCGGCAAGGTTGGTTGCAGGATTTGTTAATGCCCTGTTCTTCCTTTTTCATCTGCATGTAAGAATGCCTTCCCGGGTTTAAAACTTCCAGAGAAGGGCCGTCTTCTGCGGTGCAAGATGGCGTGGTTCCCCGGACAGCGTCCGGCCAGCAGTCCGCTGTTCTGCCTCCACTGAAGGCACCCGAGGATCCCGGTATCTACAAGACAGTAAAGACTGTCAACATGAAGACAATAATTTCAACGACTGAAAATACTGATTATGATGAGATCGAGACTCAGTCGGCAGCGCCGCCCCCAACGCAGCAGGCACCAGGTCATGCCAACGGGCAGACTACAGCCATAATACAGCACACAACCACTACCCAGCAGGCTAGTAGCTCCGCAGTCAAAGACCAACAAAGGAACGGAGCGGGTGGTGGCAGCAGCGACAGCGGATATTTGGTGCACCGCATTGTCACTCAACCTGCCGAGAACTTTTCTGGCTACAGTGCTGCCTCTGGCCGCGGCGGAGGCGCCGGCGGCGGTGGTGGAGGTAGTAGTGGTAGCTCCGGCTACAAGCGCAGCTACCAAATGCAACAGTCAGCTTCCTCTAGCGGCGGCGGCGGCCGAGTCGGCGGCAGTGGTGGCGGCCACGACGGCTGGGGCGGTGGTGGTGGTGCTGCTGCTGCTGGTGGTTACCTACTTAACTACCAAATACAACAATCAGCTAGCGGTGGTGGCGGCCGAGTCGGCGGCGGCGGTGGCGGCCACGACGGCTGGGATCTTGGTGGTGGTGGTGGTGGTTACCTGCTTAACTACCAAATGCAGTCCTCTGCTTTCTCCGGCGGTGGTGGTAGTGGTGGCGGTGGTATTAGTGCTCGAGGCTCTGGCTACGGCTATGGCCAAAGCGGATATGGCGAGAGTCACATTGTTAGTTCGACAGGCATGCAAAATCGCAGCGGTTACGGCATGTCCAATAGATCCTACGAGAGCAGGGGCGGAAATTTCGGAGGCGGTGGCGGCGGTGGGGGCGGCGGGAGCGGCGGCGGCAGCAGATACAGCGTTTCTGTGACAACACGTGGAGGCGGAGGCGGTGGTGGCAGAACCGTCATGAGCAGCTCCAGCAGCAGTCATGGAGCATCTTCGACTGGCATAGAAATGCGCGAGCGGCGCAGCTCCATTGTGGACGAGTCACTGAGCACATTCCTGCTTGAAACGAGCGGCAGCTCCGCCCACTGACATTCTCAGAAAATCTGTGGCATAAATTTGGACGCCAGATAATCATTATTTGCGTTGCATTATAAACATGGAACAAGACATATACTCCAGATCTACTGACGAAAATTTTATAGAAACTCAAGAGTACAAGCTTTTTGCGCGTGCACTTTTCTAATTTATTTCTAATTTATCTAATTTCTAATTTATATATAAATTGAGTTTTAAATAAATATACATAAAAATACGTATATAAAATTTTTTTTGAATCAAATAAATAGTAACACGACTCAAGATTTGAGAAACTGTGCTTGAAAAGACTTGATGAATAAATATCGCCTTGGCTATTCAGATGCTATCGAATATTTTTTCTGTGATTGCAGTGTTTTATTTAACTAGGTAATGTTATTATCTGCATGTATTATAATTGAAGGAAGGCTGCGGCAATGGCACATACTTTGGTGACACTAGACCCGCAGCCAGCCAAGAGGCAATTCTGCCCATTTCGCTGACTCCTGAGCACACACGCACACAGATACCGTACGCAGGCACACGCTCACACAGGTGTGTACATCTGCCCTGACTTTCTCATCGTCAGGCAGTGTACACTCTCAATGTGCCTTGGTGGTTGGCCCTTAAGGGCGTATATTGCCCCGTTTGAATCACGTGGCCGTGGAATCAAACTTAAGGACCGTGGTGCGAGAGGCAAACGCGATAACCGCTCTGCCACCGACCCCCCTATTATCTGCATATGCATTCAGAACGCAGACGCAACAGACTTCAGCTATCAGAAAAATCATGATGAAGATTCAAAGGATTTCTTGTTTAGATATTTTTGTCTAGATTATGTGGTCTACATTTTTGAGTTGCATCTGTGTTTTTACCCTGAGATCTAGTGCATGGTTTTTACCTTCCCTTGAGTATATATACCTATGCAGTCTGGAGCATTTGATTCCTGTCTTAAATAAACTCATGAGCTAGAGATTACTGAGCTAGACGAAAGTTCGTTATTAGAGAGTACAATTAGCACAACCGTCAGGTCGATATAGATTTGGATCTCGAATGTATACCAAATGTTTTAATCAAGAAAGTTTTGTTGGCCAAATTGCCTGAAGTTCTTCATTCATTTGTAAAGTGAAGAATAACGTTTGCCAGCAATATATAACTATATATATTTTTTTATAATTTTTGGTAGCTTTGGTAGAGTGGCCGACAGCCCTTGCGAATGAGTCAGCGGAGTTGTCTAGGGCGGAAGTCCAGGAAGACTTAATGCGTTTCCGGGTTTCTCAGGTCAGCCCAGAGCGCGTTTGTGGCGGCCGACATTTTTGTTTTTGCTTTGCTGGCCAAGCGGAGGTCGAGCACCCTACGAACTCTGGACCTGTTAAGTCGCGTGGTCCGGCCGTTGGGGCCAAAGAAATTCGGCAACTTACGGAAGCGCTGCCACAAGAAGCCGTCGACAGAAATGAGATCAGAGTTGAGAATCGGGGTGCCACAGTTATTCTTGACCAGGTGGCCGTCAGAGGGAAGGGGCGCGTTGAAGTCGCCAACGACGAATACACAATCACCGGCAGGAATAGAGTCGAGCAAGTGGCCTTGAACTTTGTACAGGGCCGGAGAGCTTTGTCTCTGCCGGATCTTCGCTGGTTTGAGGGGCTGTTGGTGCGTAGACGCAGAAAACATGCAGGCGCCGATCATTCAGGGCGATTGAGGCATGTCGGAGGCGCTCGGAGATAAAACTGGTGTTTAGCAGGGCTTTGAAAGCCAATGCCTCCGGTGCCCCGAGGCGTGGTCGGGGTGCCTTGAATTGCCACCCGAGTCCCAAGTCCGCGCTCTCTTCAAAGCTCCAGCGGTGCTCTTCAACAGCCAGGATGGAGATACTCAGATCGGCTGCTAGCATGGTCAGCTCCTGCAGCCTCCAAGGCTGACGCACGGTCTGTGCATTGACAGTAGCAAACCGAATCTGTGCCCGCAGATGTGGTCGATTATTGTCTCGCCTAGAGCTGCTTGTGCGTGCATTGCGGGGGCTGAGGTGCAGACCGCAGCCCTAGCAGCTTGCTAAACTGGACTTGGCAGGCCGCGAGTCCTGTTAGGTTTTGACGAGCGCTGAAGCAAAGCTCCTTACGCCGGACATATTTTATAAAACGAAAATTGCTCATTAACATTTCTGTCAATCTCTACTTGACCGAGAACGCATTTTTAATTACCTACTGGTGAGTTTTTTCGGCCAACTTTGGCCAACCCTTCTCCCTAGCTCGTAGTCACCTAGCATTTTTTGTTCCTATTAGTATATATAACGTACTTTCATAAAATTCTACCTTAGATAGATTATTTCCCGTGACTCAAAGACTGCCTCAGTGGTGGGCGTCACTTTCTCAGAAACTTGGTAAAGCTCAGCTTAGCAGCTCAGCCCCATCATGCGACGCCCCTGCAGTCAATTTCACACGCCCAGGAGAGAGAGATTTGGCAGCCTCGATGGGCGTGGTCACATTGGCTTCTCGGTGCGATGGGGCGGACGATCGGCAACCTTCTTTTATTGAGGCTTTCTCTTCCAGCTGCGATTTAACGGCGTTGCCAGAGAATCTGGCTAAAAGCGAGACAGTTTGAAGCGCTTGGTTGAGACTTTGTGTGAGAAATGAAGACTGGTAGCGCGCTGTTGCTTTTGCTGCTAGCCTGGAGCAGCAGAAGTGTCTACGGGCAAACATCTGACGGTAGGTGGTCGACACTTTGACAAACGTGTCTGTGGCAAAAATCGCTTTTTATCCATTGTAATTCAAATGGCACCGCTAAGAACCATTTTAAATACCAAACCGTATATTTAGGATGCCTGTCCAGCAAGGCTGCCCTGGACTACACCGGTTTCCAGGCGGTAACCAAGTCACTGAAGACCTGCATATCCTGGAGCCTGACCCCGTTCGCCACGTCGGATGCGCTGTTCCCAGAGAAGAGCGTTGCTTTGGCCAGAAACTATTGCCGAAATCCGGGATATTCAAAGACCACACTCTGGTGTTACACCAACGCGACTAGCCTGGAGTTTGACTTCTGTGACACCGTATCGATTTGCCGTGAGTTTTGCTCTAGTGAATGAGAACACAATTAGACTTACTCCCATCTCAGCCCTAAAACAAATTGGACCTCCGCATGCCTAATAGAGGAAACTCCAATTTGATTTGCAGAGACAAACTGCCGTCAAACAGAGGCCGGTCAGGAATACAATGGCGCAGTCCAGCTCGACCAAAACGGCACGGCGTGCCTCAGTTGGGCGTCGGTGAATCGAATCGGTTCGGACTTCTTTCTGTACGATCGAACCTTGGCCGATGCTAACACCTACTGTCGCAATGTACCACCGAATGTGTGAGTAGAATTGGTATAATAAAACTTCACTGTGTACCTCCTCACAAACCTGAGACCACTAACTAACCCTGCAGAACTGTGCCATACCAGCTCAACTCCGTGCCTTGGTGCTTTGTAAATCCCAGCAGTCCGACTCTGTCACCATGTAGTATCCCATTCTGCTCGCAATTGACAGCTGGAGGCTGTAGAACAGACCGACTGGGTGTTCTGTACCGTGGCACAATCAGTGTCAGCGTCAGCGGGAAGTCATGCTTGGCCTGGAACATTACCGGCATCTATAATGCAACTAGCTGGCCAGTCTCTGGGGAGACCTTAGGGACAGCGAGTAACTACTGTCGAAATCCAAACAACAGTACTGTCGGATTGTGGTGCGTCGTTTCAGCTACACAATGGGAGCCCTGCATGGTGCCCGTATGCGGTGAGTATCTTCTTCTATTGGCACTTTTTTGCGTCCTTGCTGACAGCCGCTGACTCCAAACCAATACTCAAACACTCATTTGACCGACTCGTAGACCAAGAGACTCAACTCAGTTCACCAGCTAAGTCTGAGTATGAGGTTATGAGAAGCAACTGAGGAATTTTTTACGTCCGGTACTCTTGAAGCCTCTAGAGGTCCGGAGTTCGATTCCCATTCCCAAGGGGGGAAATTACTTGTGTCCTTGAGAATGCTGAGGTTTAGCATTTTCAGGCCCTGGACAACAGTTGCGGGTGCGACTGGCTTACCATCTGACCAGATATCATTTAGATTTAATGTATGCTTAAAACACGTTAAGCACTTAATTTTTAGAATGCTATAAATTAAATAAGGCTTGTCTGTTTCTCATTACAAAAAACATAGAGCCAAAAACCAGCTGCCCCAGCTCCAGCCTGGACTACTACAGATACAGGCTGAACCAGACCAAGACGGGCTGCCAAACTTGGAGCAGCGCCTACTCAGCGTCTGTGGCGTCTTGGTACTCTTTCACCCAGCTCCCGCCGGGCTCGTCCGCAGTGCTCAACTCGCCACTGTTTCATCCGGCGCATCTCTCTGATGCCAGCCTCGCCATCGCCGGTGCGTTCTGCCGGAATCCGGACAACGACGCGACTGGGCCCTGGTGCCCGTCACCCTCCGGCGGCAAGATCTACTGCAGCGATCCGTGCAATACAGGTAAGCACTGTTAGTAAGGTTCTAGTCAGAGTAGTTTGTCCTCTAGTGGATACTCATAGTAACAAAGATTGTAAAAGCTTTGAATTATCTGCTGAGAATTCGCCTCAAAATCCTCCATCTCTAAAGTGACCTGCAAATCGAACTTCAAAACCGAGAAATACATTGGCACAATCAGCGCGACTCGCCGTGGAATCACCTGTCAGAAGTGGCTGGCACGCTTCCCCTGGTTGCACAGTTTTGATGTCACGGGAGACTTCCCTGACCTCAGCGTCAGAGATGCGGAGAACTTCTGCCGGAATCCCAACCAGAATCCCTTCGGTCCATGGTGTATCAAGGCGGGGAACTTTACAGACAGTGACTACTGGGACTTCTGCGACGTGCCGACCTGCTCCGGTGTCACCCTGCCGGCAGCGTTCAGCTCCAGCAATAGTGAGTCTGTCCTGGGGCTGCTGTGAAACTATATGCTTACAAAGAAATAGTCGCAGACCAACTAGACAGAGCTTTCTCGCTCGCACATCCCGTAGTTGTTGAGTGCATCGACTCGACCTTTGGTTTCACCTACGCCGGGCGCAAGACAACCACCGGCACTGGCCGCACCTGCCAGCGCTGGGACTCACAAAGTCCACATCCACATCCGTACTACCTGCCCCAGATGTTTAACTCGCTCACCATCTCCGAAGCGGAGAACTACTGTAGGAATCCCAACAACGACACCAACGGTCCGTGGTGCTTCACTACCGATCCCAATGTGCGATTCGAGTACTGCAACATCAGCTTATGTAAGCACTAGATAACTAGATAACTAATAGATAAGTGAAGGCGAATGAAAATCAAGACTCTTACTTACTTTCTAGGCACTCCGCTCTACTCGGCAGGTGTTGGTATGATCAGCTTTAAAATAATTAAAATAATAATAATTGGTAGGGTGTGATTAGTGACAAATTAAATAAACTATATTTTAGAGGGATTTCTGGCATTCTTCGGCGTCCTGGCCATCCACAGCAGTAGCGTCGCCAGCATTGCCGCCATCATTTTCCTGGTCCAAATGTGAGGGCTCATTTGGTTGTTGCAATACCGTCAACATTATTTACACATAAAAAAGCTGCAGATACTAAAAATCACCGTTGCTAGGCTGTGGTAACTAGTATGACTCCCGAACTGATTTTACTGAGCTTAAGCCTACGACAAGGCGACAATAGTTCTTTGTGCAGCTTCGATCGTAGCTACGGCTTAGGAGCTTGTATCATTCACGATGAGGGCCAAATACCAAAATATTTACTCCCTGTGCTTTCGAGCGTTTAGGGGTCAGTGAAATGGGCACGACTGCAGTCTGTGCGTCGTGCCCTGCAACAATATGCGTGTCGAATGGGTTTGTAGCCTAGTGGCTAGAGCTTCGGTCTCACGACTTCTTGAGGGTCGACGGTTCGATTCCTGTCTGCATTGAAACAATTTGTGTCTTTTAGGAAGACACTTTACTCTGAATTGTCCCAGTTCACCAAGCTCTTAAATAGGTACCAGCATTAGCTGGGGTAATTGAGAATGCGTGTGACTTCCCCCAGGTACTTGGGTTGAACAGCCGTACGCAGCCTTCTGGTGCGCCGCGCAATAGCTGCGGCTGTGCTGTCACCCGATCTCTACTCTGACCTTGCCATCGCACCCGCAGAGCAATCAGCCACATCCAGGCCAACCGTGCTCAGCGGCAGCAGAACAAACCGCCCAAACTGCCTCAGCCGCCAAAGGAGCGCAAGTCAGTGACCAAGAAGGCAGCGAGCAAGGCTTCCGTGGAGCCAAAAATCCAGCGCAGCACAGCGGTTGGCCTCGGCGGCAGCACGTCGGCTTCCACCAGCAGCCCCAGCGCCACACTGGACCGCCGAATGTACCGCAGAGATCCGGTCGGTCGCGACCAGCAGCCATCGAAATTTTCGCACAATAACGCTGTAATGAAGGCGATGGCGAATAGTGACGAGCCGCCAGATGTTTGGGTGGTCGGACAGGATGCCGGACCGTCTGCGACGCTTCAGCCTATCCGTGAAGAAGAGTTGCAACTTCGGGCTGGCGATCCCCGAAATTCGCCGCTAATCGATCCGCAGCCGCCGCCGAGAGCGCGCGAAACAGAAACGCTGGAGCGGCGTCTGGACTTTGACGCCGAGTCAATGGCGTCGGAGGCTTCACTGCCGCGAACACTGCGACAGCAGCAGCATCAGCTGCATCGTTTGAATGCTGCTAGTCATGCCCATGGATTGTAGTTAGGAAATTCACCACCAACACCAAGACCAAGACCAGGACCTCGAACAAGACCAAGACCAAGACTACGAGCAATACAAGCTATGGTCAGCAGCTGTGGACTGCATGTTGAATAGACTTTTTTCAACTCTTGATAATTCAATTTAGAAGCGCTGCTACAGTACTTCCATAGCAATCAAAATGCTCTTAACCTGTTATTAAATGTCTTCAAAGACAAAACCACTACAACAATGTTACTAACTTGACACAAAACACTAAAACACACGAATACACATTCTCATGCACAACCCGATAGTTATTCGATACTTAGATTATGTTTTGAAACATAAATTATTCTGTAAGGACTTTATTTGGTGCACCAGTATCAGTACTGATAATGATAATGATTCGCAGAAACTATAATTTACGTGCTAATTCATAATTTTAAAACAGTTTACCTGTAGCCACCAGTGAGTGCATTACACTGATCTCTGTACTTGTGTACATGTCGTCAATGTGTGTTAAGATGTCGAGCACTTAATTTGAGCACTACTTAATCCTATTAGTAGTCAATGGTGAACATAGGCCGGATAGGCCGGAGGTCAGTAACCTGTCATCCAAAAGATGACAGCGGGTCGCATATTGACCGTGGAGAGAGGATACAGCAGAGAGATGAAATATTGGAGAGTTGAGAAATGGAGAGATGAGACACGTGATTAATAAGACTTGTGTCACCTCTCCGGGCCGGAGGTTGCTGACTCCTGTGTTAGACTCTTAACCTACCATCCCAGTTTTTTATCCTGTTGCGAATTCTCTCCAATAATAATCTCGAAATCAAACGGCTTTATTCGATGCAGTAACCGACGCAGAAAAAATTCTAGCGCAGAAATGAGGAACGCAGTATGGAAAAAGACAATTTAGTCGATGATTATCTGGCGCTGGTGCTATTTTATTTCTGCTTTTCACAACTGAACCGGGCGGCGGAAAGAGGAAGGATTTAAACGTGCAAATCTAATGAGCTAGATTTATATTGTCTTCATTGTTTTGTAAAAAGCGTTGCGAAATAGCACTACATAGTTCTGAAATAGTGCTCACGTGGATTTGTATTGCTGGGTTACAACAACAGCGCGTTGCTAAGGGGGGGTGCTGGATATTTATAGACTTTTTTCGTCCTTGACTAAGCACGATCAATCAGGGACAGTGCTTGCGATAAGGGAATTTAAAATTTTATGTGTAACATTTGGTACTTAGTTACAGATTTCCAATGCTCTATGCTGGCTACTAAACAACTCAAAAACCTTTCTTAAAAGCGCACTACAGTGTTGGTGTGGCTGCAAATTTTCCGTGGGAACAAAGCAATATCATAAAAATAATTTTGTGCCAGACGAGTACGCTGTTTGGTGCTCGGTTGCTAAACTTGAGCGGTTGCTTGGGTAATAACAAATGACTCGAATATATGCGAGTCTAAATATAAGCTGAGTGTGATTTAACATTGCTCAGCGATACCTTTAAGGCACACAGTTACGTTGAAAGGCAGACGTTTAAGTGCCTTTCCGATAATTAATATCGACTGCAATTTAGGAATGTGACGATAGAATGATTAAAATGTCTTTGTGATCTATCTATTTGACAAGTCAAGCAGAAAATACGAGTATAAAAATAGTTCTCTAAAAGACAATCTAGATTTGCGAGTTACTTCAATCAGTAGCGAAGATTTTTTGTATAGTGAGGCACTTTTCTAAGGCAGTAATAAAAAGTACTCAGAAAACATCTCAGTAAAAATATTTAGTCAAGGAAACTTGAAAGAAACTGTTTTGGATCTCCTCGTTATGCATTCGAATCTAACGACGATCTGGAGATGAAGATCTCTTTTGATTGGCTAACAAGCTAAAGCAAAATTAATCGGATCGATGTTTCTATTTTTAGATTCATTTTGTTTTGGCCCATTCGGATCGATGTTTCTATTTTTTTTTCATTTTGCTTTGGCTTATTCGGGTCAATGTTTCTATCTTTAGATAATTAATGTTTTGGCCAGTTGAAATCGATGTTTCGATTTTAGATTCATTTTGCTTTGACCCATTCGGATCGATTTTTCAATTATTATATACTTTCTGCTTTGGGTCCTCTCAATATTAGACTGTTCTCACACACTAAGAGATGCGTGAATTCTCTAGGCTGGGGAGCTCGCCACGCCCTTGACTGGGCTAATCTTTAGCAGCGTGAACTCCCTGGGGAATAGGGGATTCCCATCGCTGGGATTCGGCTCATTGGCGGGCTCCACGGTGGCATCCATGCTGGCGAAGGGATTCGCGTCGGGCTGCGACAGGCCAACATCGGCGGACAGAGCTCTGCCACTGAAAGTTTTTGTCAATGCTGGATTGCTTTAGCCGAATAAAAGCTTTCACGCAGGTGAAATGCTTATTTAACTGCTAAATAATTAACGATGCTGGGCAAAGCTTAATTACTAATCCACGATCAAGTTTGGCTTGCCGTAGTTAACTACGAGTTCAAGAGATTAATTAAGCAAGTGAGAGAGTAGGACACCATTATAAACTATTGGTAGGCCATAATTTAATGTGGATATAAAACAGGCCGCAAACTCAGCGAATTGATCGACACTCTTTGATTTATCCGTTCCAAACACGCGGCAAAATTATACGCTCATGAAAATAAGCTTTTTTATAAGCAATGCACGACTTACAGCGCTGGCTTCTCAACATCCGGAAGTCCTTTTGAGGGCCTAAAATTTGCAGAAATTTTTTTCACACTTGCTCACAGATTAGGCAATTTATTTAAACACACGATAGTTTAAATAAAATTTGAGTCCGACCAGATTTTTTAGCAGCAACTCACCGGGTCTCTTGTGGCAGAGGCGCAACAGAGTTCTCCTTGCTCCACGAGGTTGCCGAAGACGCCTGTTGCGCTGAAATTTAGTTTAGCTCACTTTAACTCACTTCCGCGCTAAACTAATTATTCATTGTCCTATAAAAATCTAAGCTTTGAGCAATAGCCCAGCTGCCGGCAAGACTAGCGCACGGCGTCTGTCAGCTCTGTCAATTTTTACGGCTGCCAAAGCCGTTGAATTGCTAGAGGAATGAAGAACGGAGGGGTCCTGTTCACTGACCAGCCCGCTAGCAATCTGTTAAAATTTGCAGAGGCAGCCTTAGGATACTTCTGTCTCTTCAAAGTCAGCAAGCACAACAAGCAGACAAGAGGGAGCCGTGCGGACGCTCTCGGAAATTCTCCAACATGCGGAGCCTGCTTCTCCAACTAGCCGCTGACAGGCCCGCGCAGCTGCCATTGTTCCCTGCTGCCTGGCGGTGACTGTGACGAGTGGACTGTTCTGGGCCTGTTGGGGCCGTCCGTCTTTTTTGTCTCACACCCTCAACTTCTCATCCGCTCCGCCTGGGAACAATGCGCCTATCTACCCTTTTCGCCAGGCAACCATTGCATTCCCCCAGTCTGAGCATTCCTCTGCTTTGAACAACTTACGCGCCCTGTTGTCATTCAGTCCGCTGTACTTTCGCATCAGGGCACGACTCTTGAGGAAAGTTCGAACCATCATTAGAACACTGATTGAGCAGCCAATAATGAGGATGATGGCGGTAGAAATCAGAGCGCTTCGCAACCTGGCCAGAGCTGAGTCGTCGACTTCTGCTCCTGGGTCGGATGGAGCCACATAGCAGGTAATCGCCGTGGTTCCAGTCAACTGCGGTGAGCCACCATCGCTAGCAACCAGCGTGATATTGTACCAGCCAGTGTGACCACTGAGGGAGGCGTTGATCATCAGCTTCGCAAAGTAACCATCAGTGGCATTCACAGTGGTCACATTAAAGAGTTCTAGGCCTGTACTGCTCTGTCCCGGTCTTCCAATGAGTTGATAAGTTAGCTGACTGTTCACACCTATGTCTTTGTCGGTGGCCCCCAGTGTGTCGATCTCGTAGCCTACCGAGTAGCTCTCCTTGATGCGGGTGTAGGTATAGTTGGAGTTTCTGAATGCTGGCGAGCAGTCGTTAACGTCCCGCACGTTTACAATCATCTGGCGACTAGTCTGTCTGCGATCGATTCCTCCGGGATTATCTATGGCCTGCACGACAAGAGTGTGCTGGTCGCCTCCAGACACATCTCTGTCCAGTGCCTTCTTCAGCGTTATTTGTCCAGTGCTTTGTTGGATGCTGAAGAAAGTGTCTCCACTGACAAGAATATATTCAACTACGCCAAAAACTCCCGAATCGTTATCGTAAGCGTGAACTGTTGCAATAACAGTCCCAATTGGAATGCTTTCCAGATAGCTTACTGGTGTAGGAAACACGTCGAATACTGGATCGAATGTGTTAGCATTCAACACCTCGATGGAAACGGTCGCCGTTGTGACGTGTAGGCCGTCGCTGACAGTCGCCATGAAAATATGAACTGTTTGGCTCTCATAACTGAGCCATTTAATTAAGCTAACTTGGCCTGTGTTCGAATCAATACTAAAGTAACTATTGGCCGGTGAGATCCCAAAGGTGAGGCTGGTTGTCGACGCATCTGGATCATCCGCTTGAAGCTTGAGGTTAATGGCCATCGGTGGTACGGAGCTCTCGGACAGTTTTACTGTGAAGTTATTCGATAAACCAGTAGAGAGGAACCTGGGAAACTTGTTGTTTATATCAGTGAGAGTGAGCACAATGGTTCCTGTTGCAGTCTGCACCGGGGTCAGAGTCTGGGCGTTCAGATCGGTTACCAGAATTGGGATCGTCAGTTGCTGCGCGTGCTCACGGTCCAGAGCAGACAAGGCAACAATGCTAGCATTCTTTGAATCAATCTGGAAAAGTGTTGAAAAATTGTAGGCTGAGCTTGAAGCCACCGATGCGCCACTCGCTGACCGCCCTGTTATTAAGCTGGACAGCAGAACATAACTCAAATTTGCCGTGGAATCTACATCGATTGCAGTTCTTGCTGGTGCCATGATGGGCGTGTATAAGGCGATACCCTCCGAAACAGTGGCCGTTGAGGTTATGGGGCTAAAGTACGGAGCCTGGTTATTTACGTCGATGACATTGACGTACACAAAGCAGGAACTTGTCAGCTGTGGAACGCCTCGATCATAAATTCCAATCGTCAGGTTGTGGAAGTGGCCGAAGTTGACATAGTCAAGGTTGGCGCCCCGCTCCACAATCACTCGAATGCCGTCTAAATCCAAAGTGAAGCGATCACCGGCCCCTGCAATGATTCTGAAGAATATCTGCGAGTTCGGAGTGCCCGGCGCATCCCCATCCGATCCAGAGAGATTAGCGATCACGGTTCCGTACGTGGATGTCTCCAGAGCAGTTACATTGTACACCGCTTGGCTGCACCTCGGAGTCAAGTCATTTTGGTCGTTCACCCTCATTCGAACCTCTGTGGTGCTACTCAGCGGTACCGCACCGTGATCTGTAGCAACGACCCACAGATATATGGTCTTGTTGCTAAGCGCTTCGTAGTCCATCATGTGCTGAACAGAGAATAAGCCTGTAGCGTTGTTGATTGAGAAATAGTAGCTACTATTGCTGGGAAGCAAAGAGTAGCTGATTATGTTGTTCGGGCTCAGATCCGAATCCGTTGCCTGAAATCGTTTGTAAAGTCTAACAATTTAGGCGAAAATCATTTTTATGCACATACGAAAATATCTATAGCGTGTTTCAAGACCTGTACGTTATAAGCATGAAAGATTTAAACTAAACTCACCGCTACTTGCACAGCGACCTCCAAACTGAGACTGTTCTCATTGACTGATCCGTCGTATACTGTTCGCTGAAAGGTGGGCGTCTGGTCGTTGCGATCCTCCTGGATAATCTCCAACTGCGAGGTGCCCGTCAAGCCACCTCCGTCCTGCGCCTGTACGGAGAACAGCAGGACCGGGTAGGTTTCGCGATCCAGCAGGCTGAAGTCTGTGTCGGCATTGACGTTGACTTGAATCAAGCCAGTGACTGGGTCGATTCGGAATCTAGAAGGGATTCGCCGGTTATGTTAGAAGCCATTTAGTGGCTGTGTGCATATTAACTGCCAAAAATTGTTGACTTACCTGTTTGCACTCGTTCCACCCAGGCTAAACGTAATAGTGCCAAAAGAACCACTGTCACGATCGGTGGCCTAGAATTACCAGAGAATAAGCTGTTGCAGTCTAGATTACTCAAGGAAAATTTCACATCATAGCCAGCTGACAGTCGCTGATGCTTACCGTCACTTGGCCGACAACAGTTCCATTTGGTGAGTTCTCCGGGATGCTTAACGTGTACTTAGTTTGATTGAACACCGGCGAATTGTCATTAGCGTCCTGCAGGTAAACAGTAAAAGTGGCTGTTGAAGACAGCCTGGCAGCTGTCCTGGTTTCTCTCGCGACCACCTGAAAAGCAGAAATGAAAAACCAATTATTCTAGATCTAGAAATTTTGTCTAAACCTTTGAATTATTTGTTACCACCAACCTCAAACAAGAAGCTTTTGACTGTCTCGTAGTCCAGCTGACTGCTGTCAGCCACTCGGAGCAACACTGTTGCCGAGCCCGCCGCAGTCGCTGGCAAAACGTCGAACACGCCGAAGGCTGACCCGTTCCGGCTGACTGTCAAATTGAAAACGCTATTGTCGCCTTGATCCAAATCCGTGACTGTGCAGGTTGTCAGTAGAGTTGTGGGGATGCCAATTGCAGTGTTCTCCAACACCGTGCCATTGTAGTTCGATTGTCCAAATGTTGGAGTCACATCGTTGACATCCTGCACGGTAACCTGTAGGGTTGTCGGCGTCTTAGAAATGTTGGCTGGCTGAGGAACGCTAGACACTTCACTGGCAATCACGGTGAGGCTGAAGGTCGCATACACCGATGAAATGAGGCTGCTCTCGCGGTCAATGTTTGCCACTACTTCGACTCTTCCAGTGGAGTTGTTTATGGAGAACAATGCAGCCAACTGGGCTGCAGTGGCGGAGGCGCTCGTATCGAAGTAGTACTCCACGGGATTTGGCACGCCTCGGTCGCCGTCCCGAGCGGTCACCGTGGCTACCAAAGTGCCGATAGGCACATTCTCCGTCACCGTGGCAACGTAGGGCGCGCCATTAAAGACTGGCGGTGTGTCCTGCCTGTCAAGCACATTCACGACAATGTCCGCCGTGGTGTTGCGACCATTGGCTGTTGGCTGCTCCACTACGTACACAGATACTTGGTAGAAGCGCGTTGTTTCGTAGTCAAGAGCTTGCATCAGACTCACTGTGCTGACGTATAAGTAGCCAGTCTGTGGCGAGGACTGCATGGTACTACGGTAGAAAGTCTCGTTGAACAACCCAACGCTTGCGTCTGGCGACTGGGTACATTTTTGGTAAATTAGGATAGGGAGCAATTCATTTGGTACCATTTTCTTAAACAGGAGTAACACATTTTAAACTCGTGTAAATGAAGTGCTTACTGAAGGCCTTAGTCGTGTTATGTGAATATTAATATCCTCGCAACAGAGGAAGGTGAGTAGCAGAGAGGTTTAACGCGTTTGCCTCTGGCAACCAAGGTCCCCGAGCTCGATTCCGCGGCTAGACCGCATTCATTAGGGGCCGCGGAGAGAAGGCCTAGGGGCTTTTGTGATTTACGCCCTTGAGGGCCAACCTTCAAGGCACAGTGAGTGTACACTGCCTGACGATGACAGATGTACTCAACATGTGTGAGTGTGTGCCTGCGTACGGTATCTGTGTGCGTGTGGGCTCAGGAGTCAGCGAGATGGGCAGAATTGCCTACTCGCTGGCTGCGGGTCTAGTGTCACCAAATGATGGGCCACTGCCCGCAGCCCTCCTGCAAATATTATTATATTCTAATTGCCCTCACAACGTAACAAAGCAATTCTGCATAAATTATTCATTACGTAAATACATTCACGAAACTCGGAAAAAATGAGTAAATTAATAGAAACATTTGCAGTTTACGTGTAATGATTTTTACACATTTTCGTGAGGCGAAGTAATTTCAATAGGTAATTACGAGCTACGATTTGATTTTGTACAATAATTTATCAAAACATTCTTATAATTGACTGATTACACCAATAGTGAACAACAAAGGCGTTAGAGAGAACAAGGACAGGCAAAATATTATTTTAAGAAAATCAACCAACTGTTTTCTTCTGCATTTCACAGCTGGGATCATTGAAATTTTGCTCGAAAATTAACGAAGAATGTACGAGCTTGTAGTTTACTACCAAAAATATTTTCTATTTGGTCTCTTTGCCTGAAATCTTAGCCTGAAAATCTGTTTTCACAGTGTCCACAGCCTCTCTCCACCTGCCATTCCTCATCTCCGCCATTCATTAGGAATTCCAGTCTTGAGCATGCCTTTCGGCGGCACTCACACAGGTGAAGCGGGGCGGACAACCGTCTATATAGCGGGTCTGAAATTCCACGCCAACCAGCTGAGACCCCCTAGCCCGCAAATCAACTTGCAGGCGCTGAGTTTTGCTTGGTTGCAAAATTTTTGATTGAAATGAGCTCTGAATAGGGAAGAATGAGCTAGGGGGAAGGGGTCAGCGGGAGAAGGGAAAAGCTGCTTCAATTTTTCATTTTTTCCTGAAATGAACTGAGCTTTGCATTCAACACAATACAGAATGTTGGGAAACAACAGTTTTTAGTGACTGTCCCACCGCCACACAACTGCCCACCTTTGTCTCCCTCTCACCTCCTACTGCATTACTGCATTATTGATTTTATAGATTTTGTCTCCCTCTCAAAGAGAGGAGATTCGCGTCTAAATGTTGTGTTATATTTGCAGTGTGTGCACAGTATTGCAGTTAAAATTGAAACTTTTTGTGCCCTCTGCGTGATGAAAAACCTCATACGCAACTGAACAACAGATAGACCTGAGGAGATATTTGAGGAAACATTGACGAGCACATGGACCAGAGGAGGTAGTGACCAACAGATGTACTAGAGGAGGTATTGACCAACAGATGGAACAGAGGAGGTATTGACCAACAGATGGACCAGAGGAGGTATTGACCAACAGATGGACCAGAGGAGGTATTGACCAACAGATGGACCAGAGGAGGTATTGACCAACAGATGGACCAGAGGAGGTATTGACCAACAGATGGACCAGAGGAGGTATTGACCAACAGATGGACCAGAGGAGGTAAAGACCAACAGATGGACCAGATGAGGTATTCACCAACAGATGGACCAGAGGAGGTAGTGACCAACAGATGGACCAGAGGAGGTAAAGACCAACAGATGGACCAGAGGAGGTATTGACCAACAGATGGACCAGAGTAGGTACTCGTAGTGACCAACGGATGGACCAGAGGAGGTAGTGACCAACAGATGGACCAGAGGAGGTATTGACCAACAGATGGACCAGAGTAGGTACTCGTAGTGACCAACGGATGGACCAGAGGAGGTAGTGACCAACAGATGGACCAGAGTAGGTACTCGTAGTGACCAACGGATGGACCAGAGGAGGTAGTGACCAACAGATGGACCAGAGTAGGTACTCGTAGTGACCAACGGATGGACCAGAGGAGGTATTGATCAACAGATGGACCAGAGGAGGCCAGAGGAGGTAGTGACCAACAGATAGACCACCAGAGGAAGTAGTGACAAACAGATGGACCACGAGAGGAAGTAGTGACAAACAGATGGACCACGAGAGGAAGTAGTGACAAACAGATGGACCAGAAGAGGTAGTGACCAACAGATGGACTAGAGGAGGTATTGACCAACAGATGGACCACGAGAGGAAGTAGTGACAAACAGATGGACCACGAGAGGAAGTAGTGACAAACAGATGGACCAGAAGAGGTAGTGACCAACAGATGGACTAGAGGAGGTATTGACCAACAGATGGACCACGAGAGGAAGTAGTGTCAAACTTATGTTTCACCATCCGAATATAGTTAGGACATAAGAATTTCTTAATGATTAAGGATTAATGGATTCAGAACCAGTTAAAATTTTGTTTGAGTAACAACATATATTTTAATCCAAATAATCAACGAGCACATTCTCAAGCTAGCAAAGCCATGCAACGAGACATTGCAAGCACATGATTGGAGCTTTGACGGATAAATCAAGGGAGGATTGCTTTTTTGACATAATGTAAATTTTACTTACAACTGAAATGATCTAAAATGAAAATTTGTTTGCTGCATCTGTTTTGTTGGCTGCTATTTGAGACATAATTTTATGGTATTAGATCTCGCACAGTTGAAATTCTTATGCAACTTTAAGGAAAATAAACCGCTTACCACGAAGGAGAACTTGTAGCTAGTGAGAGTGAAATCTTTGTCAATCAAGGAGACATTGAAGCTGGTTTGAATCGTGTCAATGGTGTTCTGAAATCGTTTGGGTTCATTAAATTTCAGTTCCTTGTGTTTTCCTATAGCAATTCAGCTATAGGTAGTCCACTAACCTCAGGTACTTCCCAGCGGTAGGGGAGATTTTGAAATTCCGGCGAATTGTCGTTGATGTCAATGATGAAAATCATTATGTTGGGATTGTTGACAATCTGAAATATTATTTTAATACACCCGATTAAAAATGTAGAATTTTTTTTTCAAAATACGAAATCCAAACACATTTTGCGTTTTGTGACGGTTAGACTTATATGCGAAAGTGCAGCCGCACGCAAAACCACTCAACCTCCGTCTGTTGAGGTGGGGTCAGTGCACGCAGCCAACGGACTCGCTAGGCCGGGGGGGGGTTGACGAAAATTGTCACGCCAACTCTTCGAACCCACCTAGGCCCCTTAATCCTGAGCTGTTTTCTTTATATAAATATTTGCGCAATGTAGTAGCATACATTTTTCGCTGCTTTTCCAACTCTAAACAAAAAGGCCTTTCGCCTGAGTTTAGCCCAGTGATTGAGTTGAGTGTGCTGACCAGGTCAGCCCATAGACTAAACAGCTGTACGCAGACTTCGAAGATATCCTGGGTTGTACTTGTAAAGTTTCATTGTCAGCCCAGGTCAGCCCATAGACTAAACTGCTGTACGCAGACTTCGAAGATATCCTGGGTTGTACTTATAAAGTTTCATTGTAAGCTATTTAGAAACTCACGTTTCCATTGAAGTCATTCATTCTCAGATTCAAATTTAATACCGCATTAGTCATGCTCTGAAAAGGTAGAGACATTGTGAATCGCATAAGACAGGTAATAATTAGCAGGTATGTCCTAACTAAATGCCAGCGCACTGACCTCTCTGTCAATCCGGCTGTTCACTACAACATTCGCAGTTCGCGCCGCCGTATTAGTCACGAGTTTCAGGCAGTATATCAGAGTTGCATCGCCAATAATGGTGAATTCAACGTTGTCATTCTCGATGTCTGTTGCTTCTAGAGTGAAGAGGACCGTATCTGAGGAGAAAGTATATTTTTATTCGATGCTATGAAATCAGATATTCTGAAAATATCCTATTTTGAAGAAATTATGGTTTAAGATAAACCCTATTGTACTATGGTACTAGTAATAAAACCCTATTGTGGCCTATTGGTTTGATCTTCAGACTCACAATTTAACTGTCGGGGTTCGATTCCCGACTCGAATGGAACAATTTGTGTCTTTTAGCACAACACTCAATGAGTACCAGCATCAGCTGGGGTGATTGAGGATGGGTTTGGTGTCCCATCAGTCCATGGACTGAACGGCCGTACGCAGCCCTACTGTCGGTAGCAAATCTGCTCTAATTAGGGTAGGTTTAACAGTAGAACTACCAAGGGGGGTGAATCCCCTCTGACAATTTTTTGCTGCACCCGAACGGAACAATATGCTGGCATATGAAACTCAAGAACACGGGCCAACTTTTTTTGCGCATCTTCTGAAACAAGAATCAAGTCGCCAGCTCTTCAGACCGTCCAGATATTCAATGTTTCTGGCCGAAGGTCCGATTTTTCCCATAAGAGCTAGTGTATTTCATACAACCCCTATACACGAATTTGCACTGCGCCTCAGTGCGGCCTTTCCAGACCTTCAAACTTTATCAGCATGTCACCCGAATGTGCCTGCATCATCTCCGTCTTCGGTGGTCACCTACCTTTATCTAGACGGATTTGCTGGACCTACAACAACAGGTGGAACTAGGCCACAATGGACACCCTGACGCGACTTTCCCAAATTTCACTGATTAAGCTAAAATACTAGGAGCAGCTCGACAACAGGACACCATCGTCTAGTCCGTCAGCCAGTCAGTCACCACCCAACGCTCTTAGCATTCAGGCGCTGCCAAAAAAGTCCCCCCTTGGTATAAAAACGGGCGGCAAAATGGCTTGGTAGTCCTACTATTAATCTATTATTATTATTATTATTATTTTTATTTTCTGAGTAGAGAGGAGTTTTTATTGTTTCCCTGGATCTCATCACAGTCAGGTTTTTATCGCCCTGGTGTCCAACCCACACTGACCGATCGGCGTCTCTTCCTTGACCTGCACCAATTGACCCGATGCGCAGGAGCCGTAAACATAGTTGCCGTTGAAGCCGCTGCACAGGTTAAATGACGGCGGGTTATTGCTCGACTGGCACAGCGGAACTGGAGTTGGAGGTTCATTGCTTGCTGTTATCTTGTGGCATTTTGTGAGTCGCATTTGGCTTGGGTTTGGTTTGATTGGGTTGGATTGTGCTGTGTTGTGTTGTGTTGGGTTGTGTTGGGTTGTGTTGGGTTGGGTTGGCTTGGGGTTTGGTTGGCTTGAGTTTGGTTGGCTTGGGTTTTGTTGGCTTGGGGTTTGGTTGGCTTGGGTTTTGTTGGCTTGGGGTTTGGTTGGCTTGAGTTTGGTTGGCTTGGGTTTGGTTGGCTTGGATTTGGTTGGCTTGGGTTTGGTTGGCTTGGGTTTGGTTGGCTTGGGTTTGGTTGGCTTGAGTTTGGTTGGCTTGGGTTTTGTTGGCTTGGGTTTGGTTGGCTTGGGTTTGGTTGGCTTGGGTTTTGTTGGCTTGGGGTTTGGTTGGCTTGAGTTTGGTTGGCTTGGGTTTGGTTGGCTTGGGTTTGGTTGGCTTGGGTTTGGTTGGCTTGGGTTTCGTTGGCTTGGGTTTGGTTGGCTTGGGTTTGGTTGGCTTGGGTTTTGTTGGCTTGGGTTTGGTTGGCTTGGGTTTGGTTGGCTTGGGTTTGGTTGGCTTGGGTTGGGTTTGCTTGGGTTTGGTTGGCTTGGGTTGGGTTGGCTTGGGTTTGGTTGGCTTGGGTTTGGTTGGCTTGGGTTTGGTTGGCTTGGGTTTGGTTTGCTTGGGTTTGGTTGGCTTGGGTTTGGTTGGCTTGGGTTTGGTTTGCTTGGGTTTGGTTGGCTTGGGTTTGGTTGGCTTGGGTTTGGTTGGCTTGGGTTTGGTTGGCTTGGGTTTGGTTGGCTTGGGTTTGGTTGGCTTGGGTTTGGTTGGCTTGGGTTTTGTTGGCTTGGGGTTTGGTTGGCTTGGGTTTGGTTGGCTTGGGTTTGGTTGGCTTGGGGTTTGGTTGGCTTGGGTTTGGTTGGCTTGGGTTTGGTTGGCTTGGGGTTTGGTTGGCTTGGGTTTTGTTGGCTTGGGTTGGGTTGGCTTGGGTTGGGTTGGCTTGGGTTTGGTTGGCTTGGGTTTGGTTGGCTTGGGTTTGGTTAGCTTGGGTTTGGTTAGCTTGGGTTTGGTTAGCTTGGGTTTGGTTAGCTTGGGTTTGGTTGGCTTGGGTTGGCTTGGCTTGGGTTTGGCTGGCTTGGGTTTGGTTGGCTTGGGTTTGGTTGGCTTGGGTTTTTGTTGGCTTGGGTTTGGTTGGCTTGGGTTTTGTTGGCTTGGGTTTGGTTGGCTTGGGTTTTGTTGGCTTGGGGTTTGGTTGGCTTGGGGTTTGGTTGGCTTGGGTTTGGTTGGCTTGGGTTTGGTTAGCTTGGGTTTGGTTAGCTTGGGTTTGGTTAGCTTGGGTTTGGTTAGCTTGGGTTTGGTTGGCTTGGGTTGGGTTGGTTTGGGTTTGGTTGGCTTGGGTTTGGCTTGCTTGGGTTTGGTTGGCTTGGGTTTGGTTGGCTTGGGTTTTTGTTGGCTTGGGTTTGGTTGGCTTGGGTTTTGTTGGCTTGGGTTTGGTTGGCTTGGGTTTTGTTGGCTTGGGTTTGGTTGGCTTGGGGTTTGGTTGGCTTGGGTTTGGTTGGCTTGAGGTTTGGTTGGCTTGGGGTTTGGTTGGCTTGGGTTTGGTTGGCTTGGGTTTGGTTGGTTTGGGTTTGGTTGGCTTGGGTTTGGTTGGCTTGAGGTTTGGTTGGCTTGGGGTTTGGTTGGCTTGGGTTTGGTTGGCTTGGGTTTGGTTGGTTTGGGTTTAGTTGGGCTGGGTTGGTAAGGATTTGGTTTGCTCAAGAAAATATCCTCATGCACAAGCTTCGCTCACCAGTCCAGCAGAGCAGCAGTAGGCAGCAGGTGGCAGTGAAGCCTTGATGACACGGTACCTTCATCTGAGCCAACCTCCTCAGGTATTTGAAGTTATTCTCTAATCGATCTCTGATTCAAATAGCACTTGAGTCCGATTTCTCAGTTAGGCGCCGAGTTAATGGGAATCTCTAGGCGGAGCTGAGCGCACCAGCTCAGTGGATGCAAGAATATATGATGAAAATGTCATTCCGCTGCATCTAGAGGAGAGAACGAAAAAAGCCGGTACGGATTGGCTGCCGCGATGTCAAGGCATGGGCGAGAACTCCGGACCAGCTGGTTGCCATGACAGGTTGGGTGGCAAGAGTGTGACTCTGCTCTCCTCTCTCTTTCCAGTCTTCACTTCTTTTTCCCGAGTGATCATGGAAGTGATGAGATTTTGATGAACATTAGATTTGACATCGGACTAATTGTGATGGGATGGGATTGTGTGTTGCGCGTGAGATGTGAATTCAAATATTTTTAATATTCGCTGGGATTGTCGACACAGCTAGCAAGTAGATATTGCTGCGAATTGCATTGACCCCACTCGGGTATGTACATAAGCACACACTCAAACAGGTGTAGTACTCGTTCATCTGCCCTGCGTGACTATCTGATTGTGAGACAGTTCTTGTACACTCATTAATGTGCCTTGCGGGTCGGCCCACATGGCTGTAAATGACAAGCACCAAAGCCTTTTTTATATGAAATGTGATCTCACCGCAGAATTGAACTCGGGGAATTTTGTGCGAAAGTCGGACTCATGAACGCTCCGTCACCCCCGACCAAGTGAGTCCGAATTAATCTCGTAGCTCCAAGTGCTCAACACGAGCGTGCACACATGTGAAAGACATGTGGCACCTAAAGGTGGATTAGCCGTCATTGAAGGTTAATTGCGAGTCTTTGGAGTATTTTAAATCGAATCGAACCAAAGACGGTTTACGATGGAGAGCGAGAGAGGAGAAACTGCTCACTACGGAGAGTAACACACTGCTCACTCTCCACAGGGTTGCATCTGAAACTGAATCCTCTAGGCCCCTGAGCTGCGCATGCTTCCCCTCACACTGCGCCCCCACTGGGTGAGCTCATCGGGGACAATGCGCCACATTCTTTGTTGTTGCCTTGAGCTTTTTGAGTGGGGATTTAAACGATTGGGAAAATAGATGACGGAGATGCACAGTAGTCAGACGGTTGGGAGTCACGGGAGAGGCAAAAAGACAACAAAGGCTGCGATACGTGCATCAAACGACGAGGATCGCAGCAGGTGCGCAGCGGAGTGAGTTGGCGGCTTTTATCGTCTGACGCCAGACTGGAGAATGATAGGTAGACAGATGAGGGAGATGGTTGGAAAAAAGCCACGGACTGTCGCCGTAGCTGTTACAACAGAGCCGTGGGGATTGGTCTGTCTCTGCTGGGTGTCTTTTTGCAGCCGCGCGCGCTGAGGGCTGACCGCGCTGGACCATTGTTTCATATTATAGCTATAGCTAATTTCTGAGCTATTTTATAGCTTGCTCCAGCAGCAGCAGGAATCGATGAAAACCCCTGCCACAGCAGCTCCACTGTCCGGTTCTCTCTTTAGAAAGAGTTTAGAAACTTTGGCAAGGAGTTTTAACAATTATGACTGTGCTTCTTTTTTGAGCCATGATTGAGTCCAAAAAAGAAGCACAGTTAGCATGGCACTGTCAGAGCACTTGTCCTTATTGCTCCCTGCACATAGCACAAACCCACTCACTTGTAGGGAAGGGAAATTTAACTGGGAGTTTAAACCATGTCACACTCAACGGTTTGAAGATGAAGCTGCGGGCGCGGAGTTCAACACACGACTCCCTCGCGGCCGTTCCGTACAGTTCCTTTTGCGTTTCCGCAGTTTCACTCTCTAGCTGTAGCGAGCGGCTACCCTAAGCCGACCCGGAAACCAGAGGACTTTGAGCTGAAATATAGGGAGACCATGACAATGTGTTTTTTATAAAGATGTCGTCAGGAATGCGTACACTGCAGTCCCATTGTTGATCCCTGAGTAACTATAATTGATTTCTAAAGCTTTCATTTTCATATTTTGCGTTCTATCTTGACACTTTGATCCAAGGTAAGTTGAGAGGACCTCGATCCACTCAAGCTGACTCTTAGCAGCTCTTTCATCTTCGTTTAGTACCTCTCTGTATGCGCTTTCTACTCTTGAGAAAGCTTATAGGTATACTCCATAGAATCATTTTAGGTATACTACTTGTCAACACCTGCTATATACACTGGGTACATGCATAGAAAATAATAGACGTCCTAGATAGAGATAGTAGATGGCATAATAAAAAATTAAGTTGGCAGGATCGGGCCTGGATGGCACATCATTTCGTTGCACTAGACCCCACTGACTTCAACGCACAAACGCTCAGGCAGCGTTTTCTCTCTCTCACTGTGCCTTGGAGGTTGGCCATCAATTAATGGCTTATGTTGCAAGTACAGGCTCTCCAAACCTAATTCTCTCCGCGACAGAGTCCCAAATAAATGCGCGACCCCGCCGCGGAATCGAGCTCAGGAACTTAGGAGCGAGAAGCAAAACTGTTAGACCGCACTGCCACTTCGTCCCCTCGGATTAGAACTCAGATTTGCTTGTGTTTTGAGGAGTTAAGGAGCGAGTATACCTTCAGTGTGTCGTTTGGCAAAATTATGCACTAGGGCTTCTGCAAAAGCTTCTCGAATTTCATTTAAAACCATGAAGAACGCTTAAAATCAATCAATTTTAAATAAAATCTTTGTCGTCTCGAACAATAGGCATGCAGTTAATTTTAATGCAAAGGATGCACCTCATAAAAAGGCTGAGGGTACAAATTCTTTATGTGCTCAGTAACAGCCTCTCATAGCACACATACAATGGACGCGCAGACTTTTCAGAAGAAAATTCCTAGATATTCTATGTAGAAAATTCCAATACGAAACCCATTTAAACAAAATTATCAATCGTGTAACACCGAGGTCTTTTTAATTAGTTCATATAATTTTAGATCTGTGTCTAGCATATGTTGCAAGATGTTTTAATTGTTGAATCATTAAAAAAGTGGCCGAGTTGTCAAAAGGCAAAAGGCAAAAAAATCGGTTCGCATTGAAAACAAGAGTTGAAACTACTGAAATAGTTTCCATGTTCGTGTCCATGCATGATCGATCGAGAGTAGAAGGTTGCATGGTGTACATAGTAACTAATTGCTAACAAATATAAATGAGCTAAATATTACGTTGAATTGTTTGCCTCGAAAAGAATGCACGAATTCTCTGGTACGAGTATAATTAGTTTAATTGGAATCTTACAATCACTTCTCTGTATTGCAAATTGTGAAATGTTGGTTAAGGAACAAAATCCTGGAATACGAAACAAAATGACGAAATCCTGAACTAGGTAAACCCTATCCCGCATTTTACCATAGTGCCCTCTCTGTTTACTCTGCTTATTGCATTGCATCGGATTGTTTTTTTATGTTAATACTCGTAACCTGTACGTCACACCTGTATTAAAAATAACCTCGTATTTACCGCTCTTCTATGGAATTCGTGCAACCTTTCAAAAGTGCCGTAAATTTATTCAATCGTACGTAGCAGCAGTTGAACAGTTGTTTATCATCGTTTCGTCAATCAATAAATTAATCAAGCGCATTAAATTTATTTAACAATCTCTAAAATTTCTAAGTTTATGTAATTATTTCAAACTACGAGTAGCTACTTTCCTGACACGAGTTACTGGCGAAAGAGAGATTAGGCTATTGCCTGAGCCAAACCACCAGTCCACCAACTCGGTTTTTAGATTAAATCCTACAGGCTTTACTTTACTAAATTCATATCATATTCCATTTTCAGTGCAGTATCAGTTCAAATTTTTCACTAAGCTATATACTAAATTTCCGGGCCTAATCTATGTTTTAATTTTAGGGCCTACAGACTACAGTAGCCCATACACTAGCTGCTAACTATATCCGCGTGATGAAGTGCTGCGCCCGACATTGGTGGCAAGCCCAGACATAGCCGTCAACAAACATGCTTCCCTGTCTGCGTTGCAGATGCATTTCTATGTCACATTAAGTGCATCTCGCCTGGTTGGAAATCAGGTGATGTTTTGCAAGCCACTTCATATTGGTGAAGTCATCCCTACTGGTTTCCACCATCTCGCCAATTCCAAAGTTTATTTTAGTATAGTTTAAAAGCTTGGCAGTGTTAACAATTTCATCTGCAGGGCAAATAACTGTGCAGCTGGGCGACTGGCCATAAAGGCTAAAAGGGTTGTGGTAAGAGTAAGAAAATACATGAAATTAATATAATTAGGCCTATAGGCCTAAAGAAGTAAAGTAGAACTATGCCCTCTCTCTCTATATATAGAGTACCATATAATGCAGATTTGCTTAACTTTGTCCATTTATTTGAAAACACATGGGTCTTGCAAGTCATAGAAAAATGACCTTCCTAGTTATTGGCTCAATTAGTCATATTAGGCCTAGTGCACTTTGATTGTTTGGATACAAAGCTGGACCATCTGTTAATTAGTTGCCATCACCTTCTGGATTGCAACACATACATCTTGCAGCAATGCCTTTTAATCTGATGCTGGCAGCCACTCCTACAGGACTCTGATGGCTGGCCAACCTGGGCTCTCTGTAGCAGTGCCTTGTCTAGCCATGGTGCAGAAGGATTTCTGTGTTCGACGGAAGGCAAATTTCAGTTTTAGCCTGCTGTACGACAGTACGACACAAGTGAACTAAGTAATTTTTTTGTATGACAAACTACAATGCAGAAACCCACATACTCCCGACCCAGACAAAGAGTAATAATAAGTTGTAAGTGGTAATAACAAGTTTACAAGTAATTGAAGTAATATTAATTAGTTTCACGATACAACGATATGCATTTCAAAAAAGAAATAAAGAAGGTTAAGATTAAAACAACGGATGCACATTTGTGTGGCCTTGAATAGGCCTATAAAAATGTGAAATTTGGTGCCACATAATAAAAAATTATTATTAAGTATGCCAAGATTATTTTATTTGTGCCTCGTAAAAAGAACTTTGAATAAATTTAATTTAATTATGAAAACGAAATTGTATTTTTAAATGCCTATGCATACATTGCATATAGCTTTCTAGTCAGAGATGTACGACAGTGACAGTGTGGCCAACGACAGTACGACATGTACGACAAAGAGCCCTTGCAAAAATGAACGATGTACGACATGTACGACAACCAACCTCAATGTACGACGGAAATTTCCGTCGTACACCCGTCCTTCTGCACTATGGTTGTCTAGCTGCAAATAAGTGATTTGTAGCCAGGTTAATAGCACACCAAAAACACAAGGCCAAAGGATTGAGTTTGAACTCCATTTTATAGCCCTTGACAGCCCATCAGGCAATAGTAAGAAAAGCCACAAAGGGGTATGTGATAAGTCTGTTATAGTAAAAACAAATGTCTACAGACTAGAGCACTGTGATAGGCATTGGTCACAGCAGATATGTCTAGGCATAGACAACATATTCCAGGAGCAACAATGCAACACAAATCTAAATTAGCAACAGCACAGGAATTAAAATCTCACAATAGCCAATTGTCATTGTTAGTAGGCTTTTTCATTCTGTAAGCTCTTTGGTTGGCCTGATAATGTGTCCATGGAATTATTTGCCTGCAAAAATAGTTTGCTGAGATAGGAAATTTTTGACTTCATTGTTTGTCTTGTCATTTTGCCCACTAAGCTATAAAACTACAAGTATATATTCACATTCACTTTGCTTTGGCCAAGAAATGAGTTATTATTTATTATTAAGACTAATACAGGCTGCAGGCTATAAGGGAAACAACTGGTCAATAGCATAAATGTATGCAAACAAAATATAAAATTTAGTGAGTCTTAAAAAAGTTAGAGATAGATAGACAGCTTTAAGCCTTCTTTCTCCAAAGTGTTTGTTGCTTAATCTCACTTGAAGTAGACTGTTCAATTCTGCCATTCTCCACTTTAATTGCAATCTTCTTGGTAATGGAGCAGGATGTAGAAACCTATGATTGTGTTCAACTCAATGTTGGTGCAACTTGCAATTGGTGCTTGGTCTCATTTTGCATGCTGTCAGAAATGATGTTGCTAAGGACATGCTTCTGGCCAAGATTAAGAGCCTCTGTGTAGTGCTGCACTGACTCAGGCTTCTTTTGTCCAGTGGCAACTTAAAATTGTTCTATAGGAACACTACAACCTGGCAGGCTGGTAACTACTGTTGGCTGAATGCAGTGGTTTGTGTACTGTTTTGACAGTCTGGCTTGTAGAGACATTGCTTTCATCATATTGTCCTAAGTGTTCTTGCCCAGACTTCTTTGGCGCAATACTATTCACAATCAGTAAACTTGGTCTTTGGTTTTGGGAACAATGCTTTGTTGCTAGCAGGCAGCTTTCTGATGTACAGCTTGACCATTTCCACCGGACAATGCAACTTGTCAACACAATACAGCAAAGATCCTGATCTGCTTCAGAGTGAATGGACTAGATGCTTTGACACACTTCTCCTTCTTGGACGCCCAAATGTCAATGTAGTCCTGACCATCAGGCCCGGTTTGAAAAAGAATGTCAACTTTTTTCAAATTGTGCAGAGCCTCTTGTCCAGGAAAAGCTAAATGGGACATTAGCAGGTAGAAAAATTTAACCTGTAGGCTGATGGGATCACACTTGTTGAGAAAAGGTTTGAGAAAGGTGCGCTTTTGCCATGCCTCTTTCTGCTGGCTGCTCAAGTCTTTTTCAAGTAACAGTTAAGTAGGAAAAGCAATCATGGTGGTAATAATCATGGTGGTGAGAAATTAAGTATATATATAAGTATAACTATAACTATAAAGTAAAAGTAAAAGTATAAAATAATAAGTATAAGTATATATATATATACTATTACAATTGTATTATAAATTTCCAAATCTTAGCTCTATATATTCTCTTGTGTCAGTAAAAAATAATTATTAAAAACACATAACAGCTAATATTTTAAATGTAAAAAATGAGCACTAGGCTAAAGCTTTTAATGTGCTAATAGTAATATGTAGTGCTAATGCATAATATGAATTTAATCGGCCATTTCAATAGTAACTATTATCAATTACAAAAAACGGAACATATGTTTGCTACTGTTGTCTAAATTAAAAAAGTTTTTATTAATGTATTAACTTACATACTGAAATAACACCGCTGAGGAGATTATTGCCCACAATATCCAACATATGCATTCTGTGCATAGTCAAATTTGTACAAAGCAGTCTGTTTAGGTCAAAATATTTGTGGACTTTCAAAAACACTCCTTTAAAGCCTTTTATGCATTATATAACTGTGAATAGGTAATTTATGTGTTTTATCTAAATGAGATTATAGTATAATAATATTCTAGGGACAAACAGAAAGATCTTAAAGACTTATGGTAGTATGATTAGAAACCTACTAGTGTGGGGTGTTTATGTACTTTAAAAACACAAGATCTCCATTGACTTCAGAGTGCCTCACGCTCTGTCTCGAGGTCGCGCAGCGACAGTCGCGGTCGAAGCCGCAGCCGCAGCGCTGGCGGTGGCGGCGTCGGACGCTCAGCTGTGCCGAGGTCGAGCTCGCGCTCGCATTCTAAATCAAGATCGCGATCGAACTCCAGGTCGCCCTATCAGACGCGGCCAAAGTCAAGGTCGCCGCCAAGGTCGCATTCGGGTTCAAGGTCCGGCGGTAGCTATGGTGAGGCGTATTATTGAATTTACTATCCATTGTCACCTGTAGGTACCATTTATTCAAGTACCTCTGGATACAGTCGACAACTGCTGCCATTGATCATTTACAGAGTTTTCAAATGTGGTTGTAGCCTAGGGGTTAGGCGTTTGAATCACGACTTGAAGGTCGGGGCTTCGATCCCTGACTGCACTAGAAAAAATTGTGTCCTTTAGCAGGACACTTGAGTCTGCGTTGCTTTAGTTTACCCAGCTGTTAAATGAGTACCAGCATCAGCTGGCGTAATTAAGTGTGGGTTTGGCGTCTCACCCAGTCCATGGACTGAACAACCGTACGCAGCCTTCAGATGCGCCGCGCAATAGCTGTGGCTGGTCGGCTGTACATTTGACCTAATTGGGCACGTGTAATAAAATATAAATGATTATTATTATATAACTTGCCAGAGCGTCGGGATCGTCGCCAGCCGGTTCGGGAGCCCCCGCGCAGCCGAAGCCGCAGCCGCAGCCGGAATCGAGACCGCAACCGCAGCCGCTCGCCAATGTCAAACCGGAAGCGCCACGTTGGCGACCGGGAGAACCCGAAGGCCAGCAAGTGCCTCGGCGTCTTCGGCCTCAGCCTGCGTACCACCGAAGAGGACCTGCGCCACCTGTTTGGCCGTTACGGCCGTCTGGAGAATGTCCAGTTAGTCAAGGACAACCACACTCGCCGATCGCGTGGCTTTGCCTTTGTATACTTCGAGTCTTTAGACGACGCCGCCTACGCCAAGGAGCGCTGCCACGGCAAGGAGGTTGACGGGCGCAGCGTGCGCTGCGACTTCTCAATTACTCGCCGGGCGCACACGCCGACGCCAGGTGTCTACCTGGGCGCCCCGGTCGGCTCTTCACGCGGCAACAGCGGCTCCCGCGGCTACAACCAGCGAGACAGACGCTACGGCGGCGACGATGGCGGCAGTGGTTACGGCAACGGCGGTAGCAGCAGACGTAGTCGCAGCCGGTCCTACGATCGAGAAGATCGCGACAGATACCACAGAGTTCGAGGATACGACAGTCGTGAGTTCTGGCAACATTCATGCTAAATCGGTAATGCTATTCTATTCGTACAAATCTCACACAGCCCGCTGTCACTCCTCAAAATCCCCAGGCCGCTGTCACTCACCAGAATCACTCAGCCCGCTGTCACTCACCAGAATCACTCAGCTCGCTGTCACTCACCAGAATCACTCAGCTCGCTGTCACTCACCAGAATCACTCAGCCCGCTGTCACTCACCAGAATCACTCAGCTCGCTGTCACTCACCAGAATCACTCAGCTCGCTGTCACTCACCAGAATCACTCAGCCCGCTGTCACTCACCAGAATCACTCAGCTCGCTGTCACTCACCAGAATCACTCAGCTCGTTGTCACTCACCAGAATCACTCAGCCCGCTGTCACTCACCAGAATCACTCAGCTCGCTGTCACTCACCAGAATCACTCAGCTCGCTGTCACTCACCAGAATCACTCAGCCCGCTGTCACTCACCAGAATCACTCAGCCCGCTGTCACTCACCAGAATCACTCAGCCCGCTGTCACTCACCAGAATCACTCAGCTCGCTGTCACTCACCAGAATCACTCAGCCCGCTGTCACTCACCAGAATCACTCAGCCCGCTGTCACTCACCAGAATCACTCAGCTCGCTGTCACTCACCAGAATCACTCAGCCCGTTGTCACTCCCCAGAATCACTCAGTCATGAATCCCCCCTCAGAATCCAAGTCGATTTTCCTGGTATGCACCTTCAGCCTGCCGACTTTCCAATCTCATCTCGCTAACATTTCAGGCCAGTTCTGATGCCCAAACCGGCCTTCTTTGGTTGCGGCGGCAACAACAGCTGTGTGGTCATGCTCTCATTGTAAGCCAGTTGGCTTGAAGACTTATCCCAGTGTGTTTGTGGGCATCGCATGTGTCCTAGACTCCTAGTGTTGTTTTATCTCCTTGTGCAGCTCCCGTTAATTTCTTTACTCGTGTCTGCTGTTGGTATCGTGTCATCGTTATTCCCACTTGCCTCTCCCCCCACTTGCCTCTCCCAATCTCTATTCATTCCCATTACTGCCGGTTTAGACTAAACGGCCCTCCAAAATTTCCCATTCTGTGTTGTGTAGACTTCAATAAACCAAAAATATTTTCACACGTTGTTGTGACTGTCTGGCTTGCACTTTGCTAACTAATTTTTTAGGTTTTGTTTTAAAACTGCAATCACACTTGAAGCTTAATGAGGTTTAACAGACTGGTTACTGTGGACGCTACCATAGGCTGAATTGTTTAAGAGTCTGTTTGTCAATTTAATAACTCAGCTTTATCTCATTTTTTTTATTTTTCTGCCTTTTTTGAAATAGTTGTGTGGGTCTAAACTTTATCGTTGTTATTAAATGCTCGCGTTATTTTTGATGTTCGCTACTGTCGTAAGTAACAGCATTAGCGTTTAATTGATTTCCTTGGTGTTTTTCATATTCGGACGCGAACTAAATGCCTTTAGAATACCCGCGTTACCGTTTGTTATACGTGCGCTATCTCACTCGCCTTTTTTTACTCAAGGTTGTCCCCAGCGAAGACTGAAGTGGGAGACTAGAAGAGAAGACCATTGTCATTAATAGACCCGGTAAAGAAGCGGAGAAGAGAATGCTCTGAGAAGAAGATTCGAATGCCTATTTAAGAAAAAGTCTAATCAGAAGTCAGAAGTTTTGTTGAAGACTGCGCCAGAAGCAGAAGTGAAGGGCGGGCCTGCCACCGTACGGCCTCACGTGACGTGAGTAATTTGAAAGGCTTCAGTTAATTTATCGGAAATATGAGCCAATTCGCTACAATGCCACTAATACCATTGCTTCAAGAAAGATATCTGATTCTTTTTTGTCCATCCTGATACACCGGTCCCTGAGTCCATGAGACCCGAAGAGTCGGTCCTTATGCACCGGTCCCTCAGTCCATGAGACCCGAAGAGTCGGTCCTGATGCACGGGTCCCTGAGTCCATGAGATCCGAAGAGTCAGTCCTGATCCGCCGGCCTTGAGTCCATTAGACCCGAAGAGTCAGTCCTGATGCGCCGGCCTTGAGTCCATGAGATCCGAAGAGTCAGTCCTGATGCGCCGGCCTTGAGTCCATGAGATCCGAAGAGTCAGTCCTGATGCGCCGGCCTTGAGTCCATGAGTCACGGGGAGGCAGACCCGCCATTTCCACTCACAACCCGAATGGTAGAATAACAGGTTGGCTTATTAGTAATTTTCAGTCTCAGCTTTCGTTGACAAGAAAAAAAAATTTACGTAAATCATCTGCACATTGGGAGGTAAGTTGTTACAATTTTTTTGAATCAGCTTCGAGTAATGAGACCGCATTTTGTTATCTCCTAGCAACAAGCAGCATTACCTGGCGAGTGTAATTCTAGTTATCAGCTCTCTGTGCCGCTGCCAGTTTATTTTGCCCAGCTGCTCTGTTCTTGTGCTACTGTAAGCATTGTCTGCGAGGCAAGCTAAATAAACTGGCGCTTAAGCGTATTATAGTTTTCTGCCACTGAGATCTGACTGCCTTGATTTCGCTTATTTCACTGTACAAAATAATTTAGGGGTGTCTATATGGCATATTTTAAGAAATAAGCTACTTTTAATAGTTACTCAGGTTGAAACAAATCCTAAATCTCCAATAATTTAAAGATTTAGAGGTTTCGGGCTTGCGAATGACTCGTTTTTATAGTAGTTTTGTACCCCTCCCAGCTAGTCAGCGATTGCTATTGGCTGAGGCTCAACCAAGCTCTCTCATTGGCTGGAATGAAATCGCGACCGGAAATTCCGCTGGTGTGCCTTAAATAGTGGAGGAAAAACCGTGGAAAAACCAGCCAACTGTTTTCTAACCGGTCAAAGTTGACTAACTAAAGAGACTAAGCTAAACCTTACAGTCAAAGTGCTCACTACACTGCTAGTGAGAACTAGGCGCTTATCCAGATCCATTACACAAAAATGGCAACTCAGAATCTTGCAGAAGAGGGCAGTGGAAGGTGGTTGCTCTTAAACCGGTGGAACCTTTATTTTGATTTATTTTGATTCTAAGCGTTCCATTTGGATATAATCGGCCCGGTAATATTTTTTGCGTTAACATTCAACTCGCTCGTGTATTGTGCGCCAGTCTTTTGATAGAATCGGTTGCTTGCTCAGTTTAAAACACTTATTGTGAGCTAGACTATATTTAGATGCGAAAATAACAATATGTGCCATTGTTGCTTGCATTGAAACTGACAGCCGATCCCGGCCTCCTTTTTAGGTGCACTTTTGTGACTTGCGCTATTAATTGTTTATGCACTGAAAAACATCTAAATGCATTCCGGCTTTTCAGTGCTGCGAAAAAGAAACGCCCGTTGAAAAAATATTTGCAAGCTATTCATTGTTGTAACATAAACATGTCATCAGCAGCTTCGGCGGCTAACTTCAAAGAGGCCCTGCGACGGCACCTGGATGCTAGCAGCAGCCGCCTCCCAAACGAGATTATCGAGTCCTGGCAGGCCGAAAATTCCATTCGGCTGCCTTCGCTGGATGCGGCCCTGCCGCTGTTAGATCGGGTTCGAGTCCGGCGCTACGAGTTCTACCAGTCAACCGCAGATCTGCTGCGCGAGCGACTGCTCACCAGGGTGCGGCTGCCACGAGCTTCTCGTACACCAGTCTCCCAAGCCTCGTCACGGTGTACACCTCCTTCTAACGAACCCTATCCCAAAGGCACACCGATTATATACCTGCGATGTACAATAGTTCTCAACTGAACCCCAATCCTCACTTATCAATAAACCTCTATCCTTGGTCTACATGTTCATTTGCCAATGAACCATGAATCCTCGTATGGACCAAACTGCGCCCCTCTTAACTCCAGGTGCGAGAGCTGGCAGCCACTGGTCGCAGGTCGAACTACAAAAGAATGGCCGAGCTGCTGGAAGCCTCCTTTCCCTACCTGTCAGTGCCAGCCCTGCGTCCGGTGCCCATGACCCTGCTGGAGCACCTGACCACCCTTCTGGACATGCACAAGCCTGCGGTGCGGCCTCGCCTGAAGGACAAGTACCTGAAAGCCATCGCCGGCTCGCCCGAACTCTACTCGGCAGCTCCCGTAGCTGTGAAACGCTTAATCTGGGAAGGCGATCCCAAACTGTTCGTGTCCGAGGTGTCACCACTGTTGGAAGAGTTTGTCAGGGCCAGGTCTGCCGCGGCATTGTGCCTGGCCGACATCGAACAGCCCCTCCTGACTCTGCCGTCCAAGTCTCGGCGTCAGCTACCCGTGATGCAGCGCTTGCTGCAGGTAATTCCAGTCTGTCTGACTTGAGTCCAGTCTGTCTCATCTCAGTCCAGTCTGTCTCATCTCAGTCCAGTCTGTGTCATCTCAGTCCAGTCTGTGTCATCTCAGTAAAAGTCTGTGTCATCTCAGTCCAGTCTGTCTCATCTCAGTCCAGTCTGTGTCATCTCAGTCCAGTCTGTGTCATCTCAGTAAAAGTCTGTGTCATCTCAGTCCAGTCTGTCTCATCTCAGTCCAGTCTGTGTCATCTCAGTCCAGTCTGTGTCATCTCAGTAAAAGTCTGTGTCATCTCAGTCCAGTCTGTCTCATCTCAGTCCAGTCTGTGTCATCTCAGTCCAGTCTGTGTCATCTCAGTCCAGTCTGTCTCATCTCAGTCCAGTCTGTGTCATCTCAGTCCAGTCTGTCTCATCTCAGTCCAGTCTGTGTCATCTCAGTCCAGTCTGTGTCATCTCAGTCCAGTCTGTCTCATCTCAGTCCAGTCTGTGTCATCTCAGTCCAGTCTGTCTCATCTCAGTCCAGTCTGTGTCATCTCAGTCCAGTGTGTATCATCTCAGTCCAGTCTGTGTCATCTCAGTACTGTCTGTCTCATCTCAGTCCAGTCTGTGTCATCTCAGTCCAGTGTGTATCATCTCAGTCCAGTCCGTGTCATCTCAGTAAAAGTCTGTGTCATCTCAGTCCTGTCTGTGTCATCTCAGTCCTGTCTGTGTCATCTCAGTCCTGTCTGTGTCATCTCAGTCCTGTCTGTGTCATCTCAGTAAAAGTCTGTGTCATCTCAGTCAAGTCTGTCTCATCTCAGACCTGTCTGTGTCATCTCAGTCCTGTCTGTGTCATCTCAGTCCTGTCTGTGTCATCTCAGTCCTGTCTGTGTCATCTCAGTCCAGTCTGTGTCATCTCAGTCCTGTCTGTGTCATCTCAGTCCTGTCTGTGTCATCTCAGTCCTGTCTGTGTCATCTCAGTCCTGTCTGTGTCATCTCAGTAAAAGTCTGTGTCATCTCAGTCAAGTCTGTCTCATCTCAGACCTGTCTGTGTCATCTCAGTCCTGTCTGTGTCATCTCAGTCCTGTCTGTGTCATCTCAGTCCTGTCTGTGTCATCTCAGTCCTGTCTGTGTCATCTCAGTCCAGTCTGTGTCATCTCAGTCCTGTCTGTGTCATCTCAGTCCTGTCTGTGTCATCTCAGTCCTGTCTGTGTCATCTCAGTCCAGTCTGTGTCATCTCAGTCCAGTCTGTCTCATCTCAGTCCAGTCTGTGTCATCTCAGTCCAGTGTGTATCATCTCAGTCCAGTCTGTGTCATCTCAGTACTGTCTGTCTCATCTCAGTCCAGTCTGTGTCATCTCAGTCCAGTGTGTATCATCTCAGTCCAGTCTGTCTCATCTCAGTCCAGTCAGTCTCATCTCAGTACTGTCTGTCTCATCTCAGTCCAATCTGTCTCATCTCAGTCCTGTCTGTGTCATCTCAGTCCTGTCTGTGTCATCTCAGTCCTGTCTGTGTCATCTCAGTACTGTCTGTCTCATCTCAGTCCAGTCTGTGTCATCTCAGTCCAGTGTGTATCATCTCAGTCCAGTCTGTCTCATCTCAGTCCAGTCTGTCTCATCTCAGTCCAGTCTGTCTCATCTCAGTCCAGTCTGTCATCTCAGTACTGTCTGTCTCATCTCAGTCCAATCTGTCTCATCTCAGTCCTGTCTGTGTCATCTCAGTCCTGTCTGTGTCATCTCAGTAAAAGTCTGTGTCATCTCAGTCCTGTCTGTGTCATCTCAGTCCTGTCTGTGTCATCTCAGTCCTGTCTGTGTCATCTCAGTCCTGTCTGTGTCATCTCAGTCCTGTCTGTGTCATCTCAGTCCTGTCTGTGTCATCTCAGTCCTGTCTGTGTCATCTCAGTAAAAGTCTGTGTCATCTCAGTCAAGTCTGTCTCATCTCAGACCTGTCTGTGTCATCTCAGTCCTGTCTGTGTCATCTCAGTCCTGTCTGTGTCATCTCAGTCCTGTCTGTGTCATCTCAGTCCTGTCTGTGTCATCTCAGTCCAGTCTGTGTCATCTCAGTCCTGTCTGTGTCATCTCAGTCCTGTCTGTGTCATCTCAGTCCTGTCTGTGTCATCTCAGTCCTGTCTGTGTCATCTCAGTAAAAGTCTGTGTCATCTCAGTCAAGTCTGTGTCATCTCAGTCCTGTCTGTGTCATCTCAGTCCTGTCTGTGTCATCTCAGTCCTGTCTGTGTCATCTCAGTCCAGTCTGTCTCATCTCAGTCCAGTCTGTGTCATCTCAGTCCAGTCTGTCTCATCTCAGTCCAGTCTGTCTCATCTCAGTCCAGTCTGTGTCATCTCAGTCCAGTCTGTCTCATCTCAGTCCAGTCTGTGTCATCTCAGTCCAGTGTGTATCATCTCAGTCCAGTCTGTGTCATTTCAGTAAAAGTCTGTGTCATCTCAGTCCAGTCTGTCTCATCTCAGTCCTGTCTGTGTCATCTCAGTCCTGTCTGTGTCATCTCAGTACTGTCTGTGTCATCTCAGTCCAGTCTGTCTCATCTCAGTCCTGTCTGTGTCATCTCAGTCCTGTCTGTGTCATCTCAGTACTGTCTGTGTCATCTCAGTCCAGTCTGTCTCATCTCAGTCCAGTCTGTGTCATCTCAGTCCAGTCTGTCTCATCTCAGTCCAGTCTGTCTCATCTCAGTCCAGTCTGTGTCATCTCAGTCCAGTCTGTCTCATCTCAGTCCAGTCTGTGTCATCTCAGTCCAGTGTGTATCATCTCAGTCCAGTCTGTGTCATTTCAGTCCAGTCTGTGTCATCTCAGTACTGTCTGTCTCATCTCAGTCCAGTCTGTGTCATCTCAGTCCAGTGTGTATCATCTCAGTCCAGTCTGTCTCATCTCAGTCCAGTCTGTCTCATCTCAGTCCAGTCTGTCTCATCTCAGTCCAGTCTGTCTCATCTCAGTCCAGTCTGTGTCATCTCAGTCCAGTCTGTGTCATCTCAGTAAAAGTCTGTGTCATCTCAGTCCAGTCTGTCTCATCTCAGTCCAGTCTGTGTCATCTCAGTCCAGTCTGTGTCATCTCAGTAAAAGTCTGTGTCATCTCAGTCCAGTCTGTCTCATCTCAGTCCAGTCTGTGTCATCTCAGTCCAGTCTGTGTCATCTCAGTAAAAGTCTGTGTCATCTCAGTCCAGTCTGTCTCATCTCAGTCCAGTCTGTGTCATCTCAGTCCAGTCTGTGTCATCTCAGTAAAAGTCTGTGTCATCTCAGTCCAGTCTGTCTCATCTCAGTCCAGTCTGTGTCATCTCAGTCCAGTCTGTGTCATCTCAGTAAAAGTCTGTGTCATCTCAGTCCAGTCTGTCTCATCTCAGTCCAGTCTGTGTCATCTCAGTCCAGTCTGTGTCATCTCAGTCCAGTCTGTCTCATCTCAGTCCAGTCTGTGTCATCTCAGTCCAGTCTGTCTCATCTCAGTCCAGTCTGTGTCATCTCAGTCCAGTCTGTGTCATCTCAGTCCAGTCTGTCTCATCTCAGTCCAGTCTGTGTCATCTCAGTCCAGTCTGTCTCATCTCAGTCCAGTCTGTGTCATCTCAGTCCAGTGTGTATCATCTCAGTCCAGTCTGTGTCATCTCAGTACTGTCTGTCTCATCTCAGTCCAGTCTGTGTCATCTCAGTCCAGTGTGTATCATCTCAGTCCAGTCCGTGTCATCTCAGTAAAAGTCTGTGTCATCTCAGTCCTGTCTGTGTCATCTCAGTCCTGTCTGTGTCATCTCAGTCCTGTCTGTGTCATCTCAGTCCTGTCTGTGTCATCTCAGTAAAAGTCTGTGTCATCTCAGTCAAGTCTGTCTCATCTCAGACCTGTCTGTGTCATCTCAGTCCTGTCTGTGTCATCTCAGTCCTGTCTGTGTCATCTCAGTCCTGTCTGTGTCATCTCAGTCCAGTCTGTGTCATCTCAGTCCTGTCTGTGTCATCTCAGTCCTGTCTGTGTCATCTCAGTCCTGTCTGTGTCATCTCAGTCCTGTCTGTGTCATCTCAGTAAAAGTCTGTGTCATCTCAGTCAAGTCTGTCTCATCTCAGACCTGTCTGTGTCATCTCAGTCCTGTCTGTGTCATCTCAGTCCTGTCTGTGTCATCTCAGTCCTGTCTGTGTCATCTCAGTCCTGTCTGTGTCATCTCAGTCCAGTCTGTGTCATCTCAGTCCTGTCTGTGTCATCTCAGTCCTGTCTGTGTCATCTCAGTCCTGTCTGTGTCATCTCAGTCCAGTCTGTGTCATCTCAGTCCAGTCTGTCTCATCTCAGTCCAGTCTGTGTCATCTCAGTCCAGTGTGTATCATCTCAGTCCAGTCTGTGTCATCTCAGTACTGTCTGTCTCATCTCAGTCCAGTCTGTGTCATCTCAGTCCAGTGTGTATCATCTCAGTCCAGTCTGTCTCATCTCAGTCCAGTCAGTCTCATCTCAGTACTGTCTGTCTCATCTCAGTCCAATCTGTCTCATCTCAGTCCTGTCTGTGTCATCTCAGTCCTGTCTGTGTCATCTCAGTCCTGTCTGTGTCATCTCAGTACTGTCTGTCTCATCTCAGTCCAGTCTGTGTCATCTCAGTCCAGTGTGTATCATCTCAGTCCAGTCTGTCTCATCTCAGTCCAGTCTGTCTCATCTCAGTCCAGTCTGTCTCATCTCAGTCCAGTCTGTCATCTCAGTACTGTCTGTCTCATCTCAGTCCAATCTGTCTCATCTCAGTCCTGTCTGTGTCATCTCAGTCCTGTCTGTGTCATCTCAGTAAAAGTCTGTGTCATCTCAGTCCTGTCTGTGTCATCTCAGTCCTGTCTGTGTCATCTCAGTCCTGTCTGTGTCATCTCAGTCCTGTCTGTGTCATCTCAGTCCTGTCTGTGTCATCTCAGTCCTGTCTGTGTCATCTCAGTCCTGTCTGTGTCATCTCAGTAAAAGTCTGTGTCATCTCAGTCAAGTCTGTCTCATCTCAGACCTGTCTGTGTCATCTCAGTCCTGTCTGTGTCATCTCAGTCCTGTCTGTGTCATCTCAGTCCTGTCTGTGTCATCTCAGTCCTGTCTGTGTCATCTCAGTCCAGTCTGTGTCATCTCAGTCCTGTCTGTGTCATCTCAGTCCTGTCTGTGTCATCTCAGTCCTGTCTGTGTCATCTCAGTCCTGTCTGTGTCATCTCAGTAAAAGTCTGTGTCATCTCAGTCAAGTCTGTGTCATCTCAGTCCTGTCTGTGTCATCTCAGTCCTGTCTGTGTCATCTCAGTCCTGTCTGTGTCATCTCAGTCCAGTCTGTCTCATCTCAGTCCAGTCTGTGTCATCTCAGTCCAGTCTGTCTCATCTCAGTCCAGTCTGTCTCATCTCAGTCCAGTCTGTGTCATCTCAGTCCAGTCTGTCTCATCTCAGTCCAGTCTGTGTCATCTCAGTCCAGTGTGTATCATCTCAGTCCAGTCTGTGTCATTTCAGTAAAAGTCTGTGTCATCTCAGTCCAGTCTGTCTCATCTCAGTCCTGTCTGTGTCATCTCAGTCCTGTCTGTGTCATCTCAGTACTGTCTGTGTCATCTCAGTCCAGTCTGTCTCATCTCAGTCCTGTCTGTGTCATCTCAGTCCTGTCTGTGTCATCTCAGTACTGTCTGTGTCATCTCAGTCCAGTCTGTCTCATCTCAGTCCAGTCTGTGTCATCTCAGTCCAGTCTGTCTCATCTCAGTCCAGTCTGTCTCATCTCAGTCCAGTCTGTGTCATCTCAGTCCAGTCTGTCTCATCTCAGTCCAGTCTGTGTCATCTCAGTCCAGTGTGTATCATCTCAGTCCAGTCTGTGTCATTTCAGTCCAGTCTGTGTCATCTCAGTACTGTCTGTCTCATCTCAGTCCAGTCTGTGTCATCTCAGTCCAGTGTGTATCATCTCAGTCCAGTCTGTCTCATCTCAGTCCAGTCTGTCTCATCTCAGTCCAGTCTGTCTCATCTCAGTCCAGTCTGTCATCTCAGTACTGTCTGTCTCATCTCAGTCCAATCTGTCTCATCTCAGTCCTGTCTGTGTCATCTCAGTCCTGTCTGTGTCATCTCAGTAAAAGTCTGTGTCATCTCAGTCCTGTCTGTGTCATCTCAGTCCTGTCTGTGTCATCTCAGTCCTGTCTGTGTCATCTCAGTCCTGTCTGTGTCATCTCAGTCCTGTCTGTGTCATCTCAGTCCTGTCTGTGTCATCTCAGTCCTGTCTGTGTCATCTCAGTAAAAGTCTGTGTCATCTCAGTCAAGTCTGTCTCATCTCAGACCTGTCTGTGTCATCTCAGTCCTGTCTGTGTCATCTCAGTCCTGTCTGTGTCATCTCAGTCCTGTCTGTGTCATCTCAGTCCTGTCTGTGTCATCTCAGTCCAGTCTGTGTCATCTCAGTCCTGTCTGTGTCATCTCAGTCCTGTCTGTGTCATCTCAGTCCTGTCTGTGTCATCTCAGTCCTGTCTGTGTCATCTCAGTAAAAGTCTGTGTCATCTCAGTCAAGTCTGTGTCATCTCAGTCCTGTCTGTGTCATCTCAGTCCTGTCTGTGTCATCTCAGTCCTGTCTGTGTCATCTCAGTCCTGTCTGTGTCATCTCAGTAAAAGTCTGTGTCATCTCAGTCAAGTCTGTCTCATCTCAGACCTGTCTGTGTCATCTCAGTCCAGTCTGTCTCATCTCAGTCCAGTCTGTCTCATCTCAGTCCAGTCTGTGTCATCTCATCCTGTCTGTGTCACCTGAGTACAGTCTGTCACAGCTGAGTGCATCCCGACCACTTTGACCGCAGCTAATCGGCACCTCTTCCTTCCTGTACGAGCAAACTGTGGCCTGCCTGCGCGACAAGTACAAATGCACAGGTACGCCAGAGGCATGTAGCCTGCGCATGGACCTCCTCATGTCGATGCACGACGCAAAAATTGACGACGTCTGCGTGCGCGACCCGCTGCACAAATTCGCCTGGGTGCTGGACGCCTGCGGCCGGGACCGGGTGGCCGACACGCGGCGCCTCACCGAACTTCGCGGCTTCTACAAGGCGGCCAAATCTGTGGCCGCCGCCGACGGCGAAGACCACGGTGGCGGGGGTGGCAGCGGCAGCGGCGTCATGGCCGAGGTGTCGCTGCTGTGCGCCTGTCCGCATGTTCAGGCCACCCTGGCGCTGTGCCTGCTCTCCAGGCTGGACCAGCTGGTCCTGGCTGCGCAGCTGCCGCGCTCCGATGCCACCTGCCGCTTCTTGGTTCGACTCTTGCAGCTCGGACTGTCGGCTTGGGAGCTGGTCAGGCAGGATGAGCAGCAGCAGCAGCAGCAGCTCTCTGGCGCTGGCTGGCTCAGCGAAAGTGTCGCCGCCTGCGAGCTGCTGCCCAGCGTGGCTCGCCTGAGGCTGGAAACCCAGCTGCGTCTGGTGGCCCGGCAGACCAGGCGGCTCATGCCAGGTAGGCGGGAATTGGGCTCAGCTTATCAAATGTAATACCTCAGTTATTGAGTCGTTTCAAACAACTTATGCAGCAGTATTCAAACGTTCTCTAATGTTGCTAGCAACTGTTGCTACACGGAGATCAACCAACTCACGAAACAGGCAGCTCCAATCTGAATCGGATTGATTAATTGAAAATAATAAAATAATATTTATAAAAAAATAATTTTTTTTTTGATAATAATAATTGATTACACCTGCCCCAATTGGTTCAGATGTGCAGCTGACAGCACAGCCGCAGCTATTGCGCGGCGCATCTGAAGGCTGCGTACAGCTGTTCAGTCCATGGACTGGGGGGACGCCACACCCACCTTCAATTATCCCAGCTCATGCTGGCCGCCATTTAACAGCTGGGTGAACTGAAGCAATGCAGAGTTAATTATCTTGCTAAAGGATACAAATTGTTCCAGTGGAGTCGGGAATCGAACCCCCGACCTTCAAGTCTTAAGTCCGAAGCCATAACCACAAGGCTACAATCTCTTCCTAATTGACACGCCTGCAGTTTGAAGCCGAGTTGAATATTAAGACAAGTAGCGTAGTAGGCTGCCACCAGAGTGCACTGAAGCTTCTCGCACCGCGGTCAGGGATTTGCCTCAGACTCGAAGACAAATAAATCGGAGTCGAACAGAGCTGTCGCAGGATTTCGGGTTGCACACAATGCCGCTAGTCGTCGGCCATCCTCAACTGGATCTGGTGGTTAGAAGGGATTAAGGTTTATTGTAGATTCCCAAACAAAATTTTAGCGGGCTCGCAGGAACATTAAATGGACAGAATAATGGGACGCAACTGTCCAATGAGCAAAGAAATTCACCGATTTACAGATTCTCTCCGGTCTCGGCCTTTAGCGGGGCACTGTTAATATAGTGCAGACAAAGGTAGGGGTGGCGGACACATCACATGGATTTTATGAATTAAACCTGACATCAGGCATACGTAGGATATACGTACGAGAAACGATCCTAAGACAAGCAGACTTGCTAAAAACAGACATGAGTCATACGTACATTTAAACAGGCACTGTCCTCTAAGGATCACGTGAAGCAGGCATCCCTAAGTGTCAAAGTTAAGTTAATTGACTATCGTACTCAATTCACAACTCATGTGCTTATTTACTTGTTATTTACTCTTCAAAATGACTTGGGGTCAGTGGCAGATCGGCTGACGCGTCCCTGAGCTCGATTCCGCGGTGAGGCCACATTCATTTGAGACGCAGTCGCGGAGAGAAGGCTTGGGGGCTTGTCGTGCAATTTACGACCTTGGTGGCCCTCGAAAGTGTACACTGCCTGACAATCAAAAAGTCAGGGCACCCACTGTGTCACGCGGTGTACGCGTGTGCTTACGAGTCAGTGAAATGCCTGGTTGCTCAATTGTTGTTTTATGCTTTGGCTTTCTTCGAAATAAAAGGGACTAGAGTTTCCGGTTCTCAAACACTTCATTATCTAGGTCGAATAATTTGACGAATCTCTGAACCTTTACTACGACTTTAGGTGCAGGCATCAGGCCAACATGAGGAAACCTCTGTTAGTATGTTAATCTATGTGCCACTTGTTGAGTTCATAAGATGCTTCTTTGTCAGTTCTCTTCGGTAAAACAATTTGGCTCAAAATGTTGTAGAATCAATAATTTACTTCTGGTAGGTGGGTGTGTAGAAATTAATGAAGGTCGCGTCCCATAGCCATCGGCCGGCTCCGCTCTAAGGTTAAAGTTACGAAAAAACCCAATTAATAGAAGAAAATTTTAACACCGAAGGATGCAAGGCGAAAATAGATTTACTTGGCATTAACAACCGATCAAACGGTACTATAATCTAAAAAGAAGTTTCCGCCAAAAAGTGCCGGCACACTGGAAGCATATAAAGAGCTGGATGGGATGCATGGTGACTAAAGTCCCGCAGAAACGGTAGCGCAGGTGCGTTTGCACCAAAAAACTAGCGAGACAAACAAGGAGGAGTTGAAAATCAGTTCAAAAGGCAGTTACGAGTACCTGCCTCAAACTGGCGCCATTAAGAGTGCACTGCTCAGTCCATGTTCTACACACAAAGAGACAGACATAAAAACCTTTGTCTTTTGCCTTGCTGAATGAAGTCTAGAATACCAAAAAGCAGCTATAAATTTAAGACTTTTGCAGCACAAAGCATGGGTTCATTTAATTTCTGCTGTCACACTGTGGGACTTTCTAATTCCCAGACCATTTTACTTCAAGGACAAAAAGTAGGCCTTTCAATTAATGACGATTCGCAGTGTTGGAAAATTCCTTATCGAAAAGGAAGATTCTTCTTTTAGCTAATTGCTAATCATTGTTTGCGATAGTCGAAGAAATTTCCCAGAAATCCAGCTCAGACCGATTAGCCGCCTATTGACTTGTCTAGCTATTTGCGCTGATTAAACTAGACTAGAGCTTCTGAATCTATCCCGCCTACTGAGCAAGTCCTGCCGCCTCGCCTGAAGTGTTTTAGCTCAGTATCCAGGCCTCCTTTCATTGCGATTGCAAAGTGTTTTGATATTAAGTCGCTTGATTGCTTGTCGTGTGTTGTCAAAATTCAGTTGAATTATCATAAATACTTGTAAACTATGTTTTGCAGGTTAAAAATATGTTTCGATTGGAGTTGCTTCTGTTGCTTCTCGCCTTTGTCTGCGTCTTGTCTGTCTGGCTTTCAGAGGTGTTTAAGATGATGGTATTATTTAGAAGCATCGATTAGGCCCTGTACGAGTACTTTAGAATGTACTTACAAACAAATTTCACATTTTTAACTGTTAAGAATTAGGACGCTTTTACAGTCAACATCTTTGTCTGAGTGGCAGAGGATTTATTAAGTTCTTTTGCATGCTTAATCAAGCAAAGGTTAACGACGCAGTTACTTTAAGATAGTAATTTTTCAAAGATCGGCCAGTCTGCGTGCCTATTTAGGCTTAATTCTTTATTTACACGCTTGTTTTATAAGCTGGTTTTATCAGATTTTCTGTAATTTTCGTCGAATTTGCCCGACTAAAACGGCACCTTACTATGCAGTACTATAGAGGCCTTATAGAGACAGTATTGTATAGTACTGTATTGTATGCTGCTCCTACTCTTCTTTAGCATAGCCAGCAACAGCAAAAACAGTGTGCGCTGTCAAAGCTCTTGATGCAGCTTTCAGACAGCGTGCCTCGGGGTGCGCAATATTGCGTCCTTAGTGCTTCAAGTGACAATGCGGCGACTCCAGTGCCCCTATGGCCAGTCGTTTCAGCGTCGTCTGAGGCGCTTTTTGCATTTCGCAATAATAATAATTGATTACACCTGCCCCAATTGAGCCAGGTGTGAAGCCGACAGCACAGCCGCAGCAATTGCGCGGCCCATCTGAAGGCTGCGTAAGACTGCTCAGTCCATGTGCTGAAACTGAAACAATTGGACGCGACACACAATCTCAATTATCAATTTAATAGCTGGGTAAACTGTACCCAGCTATTGTCGTGTGTTGTGAGCCGCCAGGCTTCATGGCTAACCCTGAAGCAAATGCAGAGTTAAGTGTCTTGCTAAAAAACAAAAACTGTTCCAGTTGAGTTGGGAATCGAACCCCCGACCTTCAATTCGTGGCTCTGAGAATTTTACCACTATGCTACAGCCCCCTATTTTTGTATAACTTGGGTAGAAAAGCGCTTTCTCTACAAATATATATATATATATATATAAACTGCTTAAGAACACCACTCATTCTTTCAATTTGCGCTGTCATTTACCGTTACATCAAAGCGCTTTTTAATTTTGGAGTCTCTCCTTTCTTCGACCCTGGATCTAATCTGAGCTAACTCAAAACTTCTTAGACGAATTTAGACACCGGAATTGTTTTTTTATTGGGGTTATAAGCAGTTAGTAACGTGTTCTCCACTGCTAGCCATCATACTAAGCATTGTGGGGGAAATTAAGGCTGCCGTCTTTGAGTATTGGGACTCATTCTATTTCCGCAACTTAGCGAGTGTAAATATGTTTTCGCCCTTTCCTTGATAGTTAGTGTCAATTGTCCCCGGTCACTACGAGTATCTGATTTATCCTTTTCAAATACCTAGTCTTTTAGTCTAAATTTCCCTCTCGGAAGCAAGTTCAAGACATGCCGACAATAACAAGTTAAAACAAAAGAACGAAAATCGCCTTTGACTGAGGTGAAACCAGGTCAGAGAAACATCTAAAAATACGTCAGGGTAACCTGGTGTGTTAATCAGGGAAGCGCTGCGAAAAACGGATATAAACTGTTTTTAATTTACTCGCTCTATACTTGGCCATATAGCCATGCATTTGTCCATTGTAGTTAGCGGCAGATAATTGATTTCCCTAAGCTCAAATTTGCATCGAGGTATTATAAATTTGCGGTGGCTTGCGATCAGCTTGGAGGTGGCTGATCGTCCACTTTACGTCACGAGGACCAACCCCAAAACCCAGTGTACACTGCATGGTGACGAAAATTCTATGCGAAATGGCCTCCTCGCTGTCAGAGGGTCATTGCTGTTAACAGTTGAAAGACCACGCAATTTTTCCCCTGGGGATAGACTACCCGGGGGTATTGCAAATACCCCCCTGCCTAAATCCCGGTAGCTCCCCAACCGAGTCAGCATCGTTGAGATTTTCTGTCGAAGACCCTTGTGACAAGAACAACTAACATTGGTTCAAAAGTGGAGAAAAACAATTTTGCCACCAGACAACACAACGAGAACTGATGAATATCTCGACGATGCCGATGTTTTGTGACTCTGGAAGTTTTTTCATCGGATAGAGCGGAAAGCTTTAGCCCGTGTTCAGCATTTTCATGGCGATTGGTTAAAAATTTTAGGAGACAAAGTTGGTCTTTCTACTGAAATAGAGAATTATAATAAAATTATTCAAATCAGCATTGCTGAGCATTACTATGGCTAACAGCAACATACTTCTCTACATCCTACAATGTACAGCGTCCGTGCAAGCCACTGCGGCAGTCCAGCAGCAGCAGATGGAGCAGCAGGACTCGGGCAGTCATCGCCAAAAATCTGGCAAGACCAAGAGGAAAAAGCAGCAGCAACAGGAACAACAGCAGCCATCGCTGGTGCTGCCGCCATCCGAAGATGCTCCGCGGCCACCGGCGCTGCCGCTAGTGTGCGCGGGCTCTCGGATCGGGCGCCTGCTGGCCCGCTACCACTGCGTCCACGTAGCCAGGGAGCTCAAACGAACTGCACCTGATATGCTACAGGTGAGTGGGGCTGACTTTCTGGCCAATCATAGCAAATTAAAATATTGTCCAATCAGAGCGAATCTAAAATGTAGCCAAAGGGAAGCTAGAGCTGCTAGCCAATCAGAGCAACTGCAATTAATATCCAGTGAGAGCGACCGCAGCTAACAGATAGCGGTGATTGAAATGCTTCGCTTGTCGGTATTCTACGAGTAAATCGTGCAAAAGTAATCGAATATGGCGATTTCAAACGGTCCAGCAGATCTTTAGCGGTTCAGCCAGCCGGTATCTCCTGCTTCTTTGCTAGTAAGGAGCGCTGCAGCTGAAATTCCGCTCCATTGGGCAAAGCGTCAGCCGTCAAGCCCTGCTTTGATCTGCTGCGCGACCCTTGCCGTCCCCATTTGCGGTGTATGACCGTAGGTCTCTTGACTCGGTCAATAGGGCACTCTAATAGGCTGACTAAGTATTGTCCGTGTAATATGAGACCTAATGCTGAAATCCACCTGCCCAGGTGTCGTGCGACCTGCTGCTGGACCTGCTGGACTCGCTGGCGCCACTAGACGAAGAATTCGAACCAATGGCCCTGCAGTACCTGGCCGTGCAACTCTGCCAGCTGAAGGAGTCGGCCCGGCCCGCAGCCGCCAAGCCCTCCGTCTCGGCAGCCGCCGCTGGCTCCGCCTCCGTGTCTGCCGAGGATGACAGGCTGGTTGTCGCCGCTAGCCAGGAGGCGGCCATCGCTCCAGTCATTGTCGTCGGCGCCGGAGACGAAGCTGTTGAGGAATTCGACGTTGGCCTCGGCGTCGGAGGTGGCGGTGGCGGCGCCAGAGACGCAGAGAGCTGCCGTCAGCTCGACCGGGTCTTGCAGCGTCTCTGCTCCAAGCTGTTGGCACCGCGAGCCGCCAAGCAGCCGCTGGCCGCCGCACTGCTGGCTCGTTGCTGCCACCATCTGCCGCCGGAGGATCGGCCTGCCGCGACGCCGACAACTCCTGGCGTAGCCAGCGGGGCGACGCCCTTCTGGAATCGCGCCCGGCCCGTTGCTGGGGGCACCGAAAGTCACTGAAAACCCAAGTCAAGGTCATTTGATGACCGATTGTGTGACGCTTTGCACATTGTTCAGTTTAGTTAAAGCAAATAGCATTTGTCTAGTTCTGCATCTCTCTCAATCATCTTGGACAATCCCCCTTGTTCATTCTTTCCCATTTTTAAACATGATTTTTGTCTATGGCAAAAACCGAGTTCAATGGTGTGGAACTGTATAAATTTTCTTAATTTTCAGTAAAATACAATAAAGCTTTATTATTCAAGTTAAATATGGTAGTTTTAATTTATGCGTAAATGTACGCTTGTAAGTTAACCAGTACTTAATTTTTTTACTTTCTACTTCATTATTTTTTTACTACTACTTTAGCAACTGTTAGGCGGACCTGAAGTAACTCACAAGAGGAAGGAACATTCTCACCTGATGTAACTCACAGGTGGAACATTCACACCTGATGTAACTCACAGGTACTGATGTAGCTACTGTTGTATACATATATTTAGCCAGTCTAACATGTTTTGATGCAGTATTACCTTTTGCGCGAAGATATGAGTAAGGAATTTGAGCAATTTTCGCGTATTAATCGGCTTTGCAATGGCTGTCTCGGAATTCCAAGGCGGGTTTCTACTTAAAAAGCCGTCCTATTTCTCTCAATTCTGAGAGGTCTAGTCGGCTTTCGCGCCTGTTTTGACGAAAAAATTCTAGATAAAACTAATCCCGGTCTGATTAGCGGCTTCGGGTCGCTCCCTTTGTTGCAACAGCTTGAAGTCACGTGCTTTGTTTTGCTGCATCTGCAATCCGTCTGCTGCATACATATCGCGTGTACTTGTTAGCCATTTTCGCTGCACTTCTAGTTGCTTTTGCACTAACATTGCCACTGACTTCTTGAACTGACTTAGACTTACAACCTCGGCGACTGCGACTTCACCGTTCACCGCCTCCATTGTGGTGTTTACTGACTAATCCCAATGGATGGGCCCATTGTGCTCACAGTCCTACCGCCTACTCACTGATAACTATCTGTAGCAGCCTGGTGCCCGTGGCCGGATATGGCGGCTGTGAACAACTCATAATGCACTGCATTCTGTTTCATGTCCATCCGCCGTTGTCTGTGCTTTTGTGATTCTTGCCCTTGTCCTGCCTTAAAGGACGCCCGTCGACATTAAATAACTTGCTTGTCTTCTAAGACTGCTTTGTTCATTGCGCCAGCCTGCAGTCAAGCTGCAGAGAATGTCTTTGATAACTGCATGTCGAGTGGCTTCCTCGAATCGTCCCTAGTGTCTGCTAGAATTAGCCTTTTCTGATTGGCTGCCGAGCCCATTCCATGCGAGCAAGAGCATTCCGCGGTAGACACCCCCGCACAGCGACGACAACCCCTCAGCTGTCTAGGCCGTAAATGCCGGTTCAAAGCTCTCCCAGCTCGTTTATATCGTCTCTGCAAGACTCCACCATCACATGAAGGAGCACTCAACACTCGCCCAGCTCTAGTCTGATATGCCGACCTTGCTCTCCACCCAGTGGTTCATCGCCGTCAACAACGCCTCCGACTACGAGGCCATCGCCACCTACGGCTCCGGCTGCAGCAACCTCAGCAGCCGACGCCAGCCCAGCGGCCAGGAGACCGCCCGCCACCTCTTCCTGCCCGCCATCGCGGCTGTAAATGTCGTCATCAACCTGTGGGGCTTGGCCCTTTGCCAGCAGCAGCTGGCAGACCGCCGCGGGGCCAGCCGTCGCGGCGGCTGCCGGCGCCTTCAGGAGGGCGTTCGCACCAACCTGCGCCTGCTGCTGCGCCTTGCCACCGCTGAGGTCGGCTTTAACACGGCGCTGTGCGTTCACTTCATCACCTGCTTCATCTGCGTCACAAGCGGAGTTATAGTTGCCTCGACCGGCCTTGCCCGCCTGTTTGCCTTCCTAATGAGCTTCAGCGCGCCTCTCATGGTTGGCTTCCAGTGCGTGCGCAACTGGTCCGTGGTGTTCATCGCCCTGCTCCGCCTCACCGCCGTCCTGTCGCCTCACCGCCATTTCCCGCTTTGGAGCCGCCGCATCAACTGGCCGGTGTTCCCGCTGGCCGCCCTGCTGCTCTTTCTCGTTGGCCTGCCGCGCGGCTTCGAATTCGTCTACCTGTACTGCAGCGACACTGGGCAGTTTGTGGACCAGGTGCCCTCGGAGCTGATGCAGAGCTCCGCCTACTCGGTCGGCTACCTGCTGGTGCTGCTGTTCGCCGTGCAATCTGGCGGCCCCATCATCCTCGTGCTAGTCTCCTCCGTGCTAATCTCATCGGCGATTGTCCGGCCGCGTGGACGTCGACACCTTCGCCGCTCCACCCAGGCGAACGCGCAGATCAACCGCACCGTCATCGCCCTGTCCTGCGTGTTCTTCATGTTCGAGTTCCCTACCTTCCTGTCCAAGCTTGACGCTGTGCTGAACATCTTGGACCCGGAGGGTCCGATGAGCAACGGCCTGCTCGTGTCGGCCAACCTGATGACCGCCCTGGACTCATCTATGAACTTTTTCATCTACATCCTGGCCAACCGAAGTCTGCAGGCGAAGCTTCAGCAGCGCTTCGGCCGAGCCTGCTGCGGCTGCTACCAGTCGGCGAGCTTGGCCGGAGCCGAGGCGGCTCTGCCACTGCGTCGTCGCAGGCGCTACTGCAACAGAGCCTCTGCTGGCAACGAGGACGCCTGGGAGCGCTTCGACGGCACCTGCGGCGACTGCGCAGGCATTGCAGCCACCAGGGACAGCGTTCGCGTCATTGCAACGTCCTCGCTGTGGACGAACGGCAGCCAGGAGGAGGCGGACCCGGCAGCCGGCCGTCCGCCCTGCCTCGTGACAGTTCAGGCCTGCACTATTGAGGTCGAGCTTTGAACAGCTGCAGCTACCGCTGAATGACTTCCTCGTGAATGAAAGAACATGGGAGGGCCGAAAATTGGCAACTGAATAATGCAGATCGCATAGCCTGCCCTGCAGTACTGAAAATATTCATCAATGGGCTATTCGCATTCGTACTGCAGCAGGTATATAGACTCGATTGACATCCATGCATAACATTTTACCATTACTCCAGCGATGCCCGATCCGATTATGACTGACTGGCGACACTTTTGCATGATGCCTTCTGTCAGTTGGCAGCCACTGAGCTGCCAATGTTGTTGCGTACAGTATGACACTCGCCTTGCAATTACACTCCATGAGGCTATGAACCTTTGAAAGGGGAGTTATGTATTTGTGATGTTTATTTCACAATAAATAAATGCCCGAATGTACTTGTACGCACTAGGTTATGCTTATTGTTGTGCATTCGACTAAATAAATCCAGATAAATTGTTTTCAATTTCATTAACTATAATATAGTTTGTTCAGCCGTACTGTGGGAGCATGATAATAATATTCGGCAAGTGACTTTACCTGTCCATGTATATAATAAAACAATTTATGTTATAATAACAAAGACCTGCTTTTTGTTAATCTCAGACTTAATTATGACTAACTTGATGTCCTTTGGCCAATGAAAGCAGCTCACGGGGCGAACTCTTAGCTGCCTTGCTAAACCGTGCGCCCTCATCAACTTAATTGGGCAACCTGCCGGCAGTTCATCCGCCCAGGTAGAATTCGCTATTAGTTGTGAAATTTGTCGTTTTTTAATTTCCTTCAAGCCCTCCAATGTGTGGATTTTATTGTCTGTCCGTGTAGTTTTGCCACTACCCGCATGCGTTTTCAATTGTGTAAACATTATTTTAATCTAAATAGTCAATTGCGAAGCTTTGTCTGTTTCGCGTCCATGGGTGGGTCTTTTAAGATTTTTGGCAACTATAGCGTAGAAAACACTCCAGCTGCTGAGGGAACCTCACATTGCTCGTCCACAACCTCCAACTCTTCTGTTATCAATCAGGCCCTGAAACCCAATCCTTCCATCAGGCCCTGAAACCCAATCCTTCCATCAGGCTCTGAAACCCAATCCTTCCATCAGGCCCTGAAACCCAATCCTTCCATCAGGCTCTGAAACCCAATCCTTCCATCAGGCTCTGAAACCCAATCCTTCCATCAGGCCCTGAAACCCAATCCTTCCATCAGGCCCTGAAACCCAATCCTTCCATTAGGCCCTGAAACCCAATCCTTCCATCAGGCTTTGAAACCCAATCCTTCCATCAGGCCCTGAAACCCAATCCTTCCATCAGGCCCTGAAACCCAATCCTTCCATTAGGCCCTGAAACCCAATCCTTCCATCATGCCCTGAAACCCAATCCTTCCATCATGCCCTGAAACCCAATCCTTCCATTAGGCCCTGAAACCCAATCCTTCCATTAGGCTCTGAAACCCAATCCTTCCATCATGCCCTGAAACCCAATCCTTACATCAGGCCCTGAAACCCAATCCTTCCATCAGGCCCTGAAACCCAATCCTTCCATCATGCCCTGAAACCCAATCCTTACATCAGGCTCTGAAACCCAATCCTTCCATCAGGCTCTGAAACCCAATCCATCCATCAGGCCCTGAAACCCAATCCTTCCATCAGGCCCTGAAACCCAATCCTTCCATCAGGCCCTGAAACCCAATCCTTCCATCAGGCTCTGAAACCCAATCCTTCCATCAGGCCCTGAAACCCAATCCTTCCATCATGCCCTGAAACCCAATCCTTCCATCATGCCCTGAAACCCAATCCTTCCATCAGGCTCTGAAACCCAATCCTTCCATCAGGCCCTGAAACCCAATCCTTCCATCAGGCTCTGAAACCCAATCCTTCCATCAGGCCCTGAAACCCAATCCTTACATCAGGCTCTGAAACCCAATCCTTCCATCATGCCCTGAAACCCAATCCTTACATCAGGCCCTGAAACCCAATCCTTCCATCAGGCTTTGAAACCCAATCCTTCCATCATGCCCTGAAACCCAATCCTTCCATCAGGCTCTGAAACCCAATCCTTCCATCAGGCCCTGAAACCCAATCCTTACATCAGGCTCTGAAACCCAATCCTTCCATCAGGCTTTGAAACCCAATCCTTCCATCAGGCCCTGAAACCCAATCCTTCCATCATGCCCTGAAACCCAATCCTTCCATCAGGCCCTGAAACCCAATCCTTACATCAGGCCCTGAAACCCAATCCTTCCATCAGGCTCTGAAACCCAATCCTTCCATCAGGCCCTGAAACCCAATCCTTCCATCAGGCTCTGAAACCCAATCCTTCCATCAGGCTCTGAAACCCAATCCTTCCATCAGGCCCTGAAACCCAATCCTTCCATCAGGCTTTGAAACCCAATCCTTCCATCAGGCTCTGAAACCCAATCCTTCCATCAGGCTCTGAAACCCAATCCTTCCATCAGGCCCTGAAACCCAATCCTTCCATCAGGCTTTGAAACCCAATCCTTCCATCAGGCTTTGAAACCCAATCCTTCCATCAGGCCCTGAAACCCAATCCTTACATCAGGCTCTGAAACCCAATCCTTCCATCAGGCCCTGAAACCCAATCCTTCCATCAGGCCCTGAAACCAAATTCTTCCATCAGGCCCTGAAACCCAATCCTTCCATCAGGCCCTGAAACCCAATCCTTACATCAGGCCCTGAAACCCAATCCTTCCATCAGGCCCTGAAACCCAATCCTTACATCAGGCCCTGAAACCCAATCCTTCCATCAGGCCCTGAAACCCAATCCTTCCATCAGGCCCTGAAACCCAATCCTTCCATCAGGCCCTGAAACCCAATCCTTACATCAGGCCCTGAAACCCAATCCTTCCATCAGGCCCTGAAACCCAATCCTTCCATCAGGCCCTGAAACCCAATCCTTCCATCAGGCCCTGAAACCCAATCCTTCCATCATGCCCTGAAACCCAATCCTTACATCAGGCTCTGAAACCCAATCCTTCCATCATGCCCTGAAACCCAATCCTTCCATCAGGCTCTGAAACCCAATCCTTCCATCAGGCTCTGAAACCCAATCCTTCCATCATGCCCTGAAACCCAATCCTTCCATCAGGCTCTGAAACCCAATCCTTCCATCAGGCTCTGAAACCCAATCCTTCCATCATGCCCTGAAACCCAATCCTTCCATCAGGCTCTGAAACCCAATCCTTCCATCATGCCCTGAAACCCAATCCTTCCATCAGGCTCTGAAACCCAATCCTTCCATCATGCCCTGAAACCCAATCTGTCAGGCCCTGAAACCCAATCCTTCCATCAGGCTCTGAAACCCAATCCTTCCATCATGCCCTGAAACCCAATCCTTCCATCATGCCCTGAAACCCAATCCTTCCATCAGGCTCTGAAACCCAATCCTTCCATCATGCCCTGAAACCCAATCCTTCCATCATGCCCTGAAACCCAATCCTTCCATCAGGCTCTGAAACCCAATCCTTCCATCATGCCCTGAAACCCAATCTGTCAGGCCCTGAAACCCAATCCTTCCATCAGGCCCTGAAACCCAATCCTTCCATCAGGCCCTGAAACCCAATCCTTCCATCAGGCCCTGAAACCCAATCCTTCCATCAGGCTCTGAAACCCAATCCTTCCATCATGCCCTGAAACCCAATCCTTCCATCATGCCCTGAAACCCAATCTGTCAGGCCCTGAATCAACCATTCAACCAAATTGATTGAATGGGCCCTACTCATTGTGAGCTATTGGAGAGGACAAAAGCCAGCTTTCATTTGTTCATATTTTGTCTGAATCAAAAGAAATTCAATTAAAAATATATAATTCGAAATATAACCATGCAAGTTACTTAAACAACGCCCACTGGGCGCGGACATTACAGCCGTGAGCGAAAATCACCTACTGCTAAGATATTTCCTTTATCTGCTTTCAACTAAATCAATTCGAGCCAATGATTTAGCCTAATTAGGTTGGGAAGGAAATGCTGCTTAGGCTGCTCTCAGCAGATCGGACGCGGTTAATCCTAAATCTGAAATTGGACTTCGTCCTAGATTCTATTTCTGCGGCATTCGGTCGCAGTTTGCCGGCCAACTGAAGTGTCCAGGTGTTTTAACGGCAATTGCTGCAATTTGGACCACTTTTGCGTATTACCTTTTCTTGAAGAGATCTACAAGCAATCAAGATAAGAATTATCCCCTTCTAGTCTTATAGGAGTATAACAAGAATGCTAAAACACCGGAAATTTTTGTTAATTACTAATCATCAGCTACCAGATTCCAAAGAAAATAGGCCCCGCTCTCAGATAAGCAACTCGTGATACAGAGGAAAATATGCATTTGTAAGAATTCCCACATTCAATCAACTGAAATACCTGAGAATTATTAGTTCAATTAATTATTGACAATCAGGCAGTTTTAATTGAGAACTGTTCAAATTTCTTGTAGTTTTCAATTAACATCTCTCAAAGACGTGAACATTTCCTGCAATTTTGAATACTGAAAAAGGTAATTAAGAACAAAATACACAAGGCTGTGTTTTGTTAGGTTTCAGCGCTGTGTTTTGGTATGTTTCAAGGCTGTGTTTGGTAGGTTTCAGGGCTGTGTTTTGTTAGGTTTCAGCGCTGTGTTTTGGTATGTTTCAGGGCTGTGTTTGGTAGGTTTCAGGGCTGTGTTTGGTAGGTTTCAGGGCTGTGTTTTGGTATGTTTCAGGGCTGTGTTTTGGTATGTTTCAGGGCTGTGTTTTGTTTGATTTCAGGGCTGTGTTTTGGTATGTTTCAGGGCTGTGTTTGGTAGGTTTCAGGGCTGTGTTTTGTTAGGTTTCAGGGCTGTGTTTTGTTAGGTTTCAGGGCTGTGTTTGGTATGTTTCAGGGCTGTGTTTTGGTATGTTTCAGGGCTGTGTTTTGGTATGTTTCAGGGCTGTGTTTGGTAGGTTTCAGGGCTGTGTTTGGTATGTTTCAGGGCTGTGTTTGGTAGGTTTCAGGGCTGTGTTTGGTAGGTTTCAGGGCTGTGTTTTGTTAGGTTTCAGGGCTGTGTTTTGTTAGGTTTCAGTGCTGTGTTTTGATATGTTTCAGGGCTGTGTTTTGTTAGGTTTCAGGGCTATGCTTTGGTATGTTTCAGGGCTGTGCTTTGGTATGTTTCAGGACTGTGTTTTGGTATGTTTCAGGGCTGTGTTTTGTTAGGTTTCAGGGCTGTGTTTGGTAGGTTTCAGGGCTGTGTTTTGTTAGGTTTCAGGGCTGTGTTTGGTAGGTTTCAGGGCTGTGTTTGGTAGGTTTCAGGGCTGTGTTTTGTTAGGTTTCAGGGCTGTGTTTTGTTAGGTTTCAGGGCTGTGTTTTGTTAGGTTTCAGGGCTGTGTTTTGTTAGGTTTCAGGGCTGTGTTTTGGTATGTTTCAGGGCTGTGTTTGGTAGGTTTCAGGGCTGTGTTTTGGTATGTTTCAGGGCTGTGTTTTGTTAGGTTTCAGGGCTGTGTTTTGTTAGATTTCAGGGCTGTGTTTTGGTATGTTTCAGGGCTGTGTTTTGGTAGGTTTCAGCGCTGTGTTTTGGTATGTTTCAGGGCTGTGTTTGGTAGGTTTCAGGGCTGTGTTTTGGTATGTTTCAGGGCTGTGTTTTGTTAGGTTTCAGGGCTGTGTTTTGGTATGTTTCAGGGCTGTGTTTTGGTATTTTTCAGGGCTGTGTTTTGGTATTTTTCAGGGCTGTGTTTTGGTATTTTTCAGGGCTGTGTTTTGGTATGTTTCAGGGCTGTGTTTTGTTAGGTTTTAGCGCTGTGTTTTGTTAGGTTTTAGCGCTGTGTTTTGTTAGGTTTCAGGGCTGTGTTTTGTTAGGTTTCAGGGCTGTGTTTTGTTAGGTTTCAGGGGCTGTGTTTTAGTATGTTTCAGGGCTGTGTTTTGGTATGTTTCAGGGCTGTGTTTTGTTAGGTTTTAGCGCTGTGTTTTGTTAGGTTTCAGGGCTGTGTTTTGGTATGTTTCAGGGCTGTGTTTGGTAGGTTTCAGGGCTGTGTTTTGGTATGTTTCAGGGCTGTGTTTTGGTATGTTTCAGGGCTGTGTTTTGTTAGGTTTTAGGGCTGTGTTTGGTAGGTTTCAGGGCTGTGTTTTGTTAGGTTTCAGGGCTGTGTTTTGGTATGTTTCAGGGCTGTGTTTTGTTAGGTTTCAGGGCCGTGTTTTGTTAGGTTTCAGGGCTGTGTTTTGTTAGGTTTCAGGGCTGTGTTTTGTTAGGTTTCAGGGCTGTGTTTGGTAGGTTTCAGGGCTGTGTTTTGGTATGTTTCAGGGCTGTGTTTTGGTATGTTTCAGGGCTGTGTTTTGTTAGGTTTCAGGGCTGTGTTTGGTAGGTTTCAGGGCTGTGTTTTGTTAGGTTTCAGGGCTGTGTTTTGGTATGTTTCAGGGCTGTGTTTTGTTAGGTTTCAGGGCCGTGTTTTGTTAGATTTCAGGGCTGTGTTTTGTTAGGTTTCAGGGCTGTGTTTTGTTAGGTTTCAGGGCTGTGTTTTGGTATGTTTCAGGGCTGTGTTTGGTAGGTTTCAGGGCTGTGTTTTGTTAGGTTTCAGGGCTGTGTTTGATAGGTTTCAGGGCTGTGTTTTGGTATGTTTCAGGGCTGTGTTTTGTTAGGTTTTAGCGCTGTGTTTTGTTAGGTTTCAGGGCTGTGTTTTGGTATGTTTCAGGGCTGTGTTTTGTTAGGTTTCAGGGCCGTGTTTTGTTAGGTTTCAGGGCTGTGTTTTGTTAGGTTTCAGGGCTGTGTTTTGTTAGGTTTCAGGGCTGTGTTTTGGTATGTTTCAGGGCTGTGTTTGGTAGGTTTCAGGGCTGTGTTTTGTTAGGTTTCAGGGCTGTGTTTGGTAGGTTTCAGGGCTGTGTTTTGGTATGTTTCAGGGCTGTGTTTTGTTAGGTTTTAGCGCTGTGTTTTGTTAGGTTTCAGGGCTGTGTTTTGGTATGTTTCAGGGCTGTGTTTGGTAGGTTTCAGGGCTGTGTTTGGTAGGTTTCAGGGCTGTGTTTTGTTAGGTTTCAGGGCTGTGTTTGGTAGGTTTCAGGGCTGTGTTTTGGTATGTTTCAGGGCTGTGTTTTGGTATGTTTCAGGGCTGTGTTTTGTTAGGTTTCAGGGCTGTGTTTGGTAGGTTTCAGGGCTGTGTTTTGGTATGTTTCAGGGCTGTGTTTTGTTAGGTTTCAGGGCCGTGTTTTGTTAGATTTCAGGGCTGTGTTTTGTTAGGTTTCAGGGCTGTGTTTTGTTAGGTTTCAGGGCTGTGTTTTGGTATGTTTCAGGGCTGTGTTTGGTAGGTTTCAGGGCTGTGTTTTGTTAGGTTTCAGGGCTGTGTTTGATAGGTTTCAGGGCTGTGTTTTGGTATGTTTCAGGGCTGTGTTTTGTTAGGTTTTAGCGCTGTGTTTTGTTAGGTTTCAGGGCTGTGTTTTGGTATGTTTCAGGGCTGTGTTTGGTAGGTTTCAGGGCTGTGTTTGGTAGGTTTCAGGGCTGTGTTTTGTTAGGTTTCAGGGCTGTGTTTGGTAGGTTTCAGGGCTGTGTTTTGGTATGTTTCAGGGCTGTGTTTTGGTATGTTTCAGGGCTGTGTTTTGTTAGGTTTCAGGGCTGTGTTTGGTAGGTTTCAGGGCTGTGTTTTGGTATGTTTCAGGGCTGTGTTTTGTTAGGTTTTAGCGCTGTGTTTTGTTAGGTTTCAGGGCTGTGTTTTGGTATGTTTCAGGGCTGTGTTTTGTTAGGTTTCAGGGCCGTGTTTTGTTAGGTTTCAGGGCTGTGTTTTGTTAGGTTTCAGGGCTGTGTTTTGTTAGGTTTCAGGGCTGTGTTTTGGTATGTTTCAGGGCTGTGTTTGGTAGGTTTCAGGGCTGTGTTTTGTTAGGTTTCAGGGCTGTGTTTGGTAGGTTTCAGGGCTGTGTTTTGGTATGTTTCAGGGCTGTGTTTTGTTAGGTTTTAGCGCTGTGTTTTGTTAGGTTTCAGGGCTGTGTTTTGGTATGTTTCAGGGCTGTGTTTTGTTAGGTTTCAGGGCCGTGTTTTGTTAGGTTTCAGGGCTGTGTTTTGTTAGGTTTCAGGGCTGTGTTTTGTTAGGTTTCAGGGCTGTGTTTTGGTATGTTTCAGGGCTGTGTTTGGTAGGTTTCAGGGCTGTGTTTTGTTAGGTTTCAGGGCTGTGTTTGGTAGGTTTCAGGGCTGTGTTTTGGTATGTTTCAGGGCTGTGTTTTGTTAGGTTTTAGCGCTGTGTTTTGTTAGGTTTCAGGGCTGTGTTTTGGTATGTTTCAGGGCTGTGTTTTGTTAGGTTTCAGGGCCGTGTTTTGTTAGGTTTCAGGGCTGTGTTTTGTTAGGTTTCAGGGCTGTGTTTTGTTAGGTTTCAGGGCTGTGTTTTGGTATGTTTCAGGGCTGTGTTTGGTAGGTTTCAGGGCTGTGTTTTGTTAGGTTTCAGGGCTGTGTTTGGTAGGTTTCAGGGCTGTGTTTTGGTATGTTTCAGGGCTGTGTTTTGTTAGGTTTTAGCGCTGTGTTTTGTTAGGTTTCAGGGCTGTGTTTTGGTATGTTTCAGGGCTGTGTTTGGTAGGTTTCAGGGCTGTGTTTGGTAGGTTTCAGGGCTGTGTTTTGTTAGGTTTCAGGGCTGTGTTTGGTAGGTTTCAGGGCTGTGTTTTGGTATGTTTCAGGGCTGTGTTTTGGTATGTTTCAGGGCTGTGTTTTGTTAGGTTTCAGGGCTGTGTTTGGTAGGTTTCAGGGCTGTGTTTTGTTAGGTTTCAGGGCTGTGTTTTGTTAGGTTTCAGGGCTGTGTTTGGTAGGTTTCAGGGCTGTGTTTTGGTATGTTTCAGGGCTGTGTTTTGGTATGTTTCAGGGCTGTGTTTTGTTAGGTTTCAGGGCTGTGTTTGGTAGGTTTCAGGGCTGTGTTTTGTTAGGTTTCAGGGCTGTGTTTTGGTATGTTTCAGGGCTGTGTTTTGTTAGGTTTCAGGGCCGTGTTTTGTTAGATTTCAGGGCTGTGTTTTGTTAGGTTTCAGGGCTGTGTTTTGTTAGGTTTCAGGGCTGTGTTTTGGTATGTTTCAGGGCTGTGTTTGGTAGGTTTCAGGGCTGTGTTTTGTTAGGTTTCAGGGCTGTGTTTGATAGGTTTCAGGGCTGTGTTTTGGTATGTTTCAGGGCTGTGTTTTGTTAGGTTTTAGCGCTGTGTTTTGTTAGGTTTCAGGGCTGTGTTTTGGTATGTTTCAGGGCTGTGTTTTGTTAGGTTTCAGGGCCGTGTTTTGTTAGGTTTCAGGGCTGTGTTTTGTTAGGTTTCAGGGCTGTGTTTTGTTAGGTTTCAGGGCTGTGTTTTGGTATGTTTCAGGGCTGTGTTTGGTAGGTTTCAGGGCTGTGTTTTGTTAGGTTTCAGGGCTGTGTTTGGTAGGTTTCAGGGCTGTGTTTTGGTATGTTTCAGGGCTGTGTTTTGTTAGGTTTTAGCGCTGTGTTTTGTTAGGTTTCAGGGCTGTGTTTTGGTATGTTTCAGGGCTGTGTTTGGTAGGTTTCAGGGCTGTGTTTGGTAGGTTTCAGGGCTGTGTTTTGTTAGGTTTCAGGGCTGTGTTTGGTAGGTTTCAGGGCTGTGTTTTGGTATGTTTCAGGGCTGTGTTTTGGTATGTTTCAGGGCTGTGTTTTGTTAGGTTTCAGGGCTGTGTTTGGTAGGTTTCAGGGCTGTGTTTTGGTATGTTTCAGGGCTGTGTTTTGTTAGGTTTCAGGGCCGTGTTTTGTTAGATTTCAGGGCTGTGTTTTGTTAGGTTTCAGGGCTGTGTTTTGTTAGGTTTCAGGGCTGTGTTTTGGTATGTTTCAGGGCTGTGTTTGGTAGGTTTCAGGGCTGTGTTTTGTTAGGTTTCAGGGCTGTGTTTGATAGGTTTCAGGGCTGTGTTTTGGTATGTTTCAGGGCTGTGTTTTGTTAGGTTTTAGCGCTGTGTTTTGTTAGGTTTCAGGGCTGTGTTTTGGTATGTTTCAGGGCTGTGTTTGGTAGGTTTCAGGGCTGTGTTTGGTAGGTTTCAGGGCTGTGTTTTGTTAGGTTTCAGGGCTGTGTTTGGTAGGTTTCAGGGCTGTGTTTTGGTATGTTTCAGGGCTGTGTTTTGGTATGTTTCAGGGCTGTGTTTTGTTAGGTTTCAGGGCTGTGTTTGGTAGGTTTCAGGGCTGTGTTTTGGTATGTTTCAGGGCTGTGTTTTGTTAGGTTTCAGGGCCGTGTTTTGTTAGATTTCAGGGCTGTGTTTTGTTAGGTTTCAGGGCTGTGTTTTGTTAGGTTTCAGGGCTGTGTTTTGGTATGTTTCAGGGCTGTGTTTGGTAGGTTTCAGGGCTGTGTTTTGTTAGGTTTCAGGGCTGTGTTTGATAGGTTTCAGGGCTGTGTTTTGGTATGTTTCAGGGCTGTGTTTTGTTAGGTTTTAGCGCTGTGTTTTGTTAGGTTTCAGGGCTGTGTTTTGGTATGTTTCAGGGCTGTGTTTTGTTAGGTTTCAGGGCCGTGTTTTGTTAGGTTTCAGGGCTGTGTTTTGTTAGGTTTCAGGGCTGTGTTTTGTTAGGTTTCAGGGCTGTGTTTTGGTATGTTTCAGGGCTGTGTTTGGTAGGTTTCAGGGCTGTGTTTTGTTAGGTTTCAGGGCTGTGTTTGGTAGGTTTCAGGGCTGTGTTTTGGTATGTTTCAGGGCTGTGTTTTGTTAGGTTTTAGCGCTGTGTTTTGTTAGGTTTCAGGGCTGTGTTTTGGTATGTTTCAGGGCTGTGTTTGGTAGGTTTCAGGGCTGTGTTTGGTAGGTTTCAGGGCTGTGTTTTGTTAGGTTTCAGGGCTGTGTTTGGTAGGTTTCAGGGCTGTGTTTTGGTATGTTTCAGGGCTGTGTTTTGGTATGTTTCAGGGCTGTGTTTTGTTAGGTTTCAGGGCTGTGTTTGGTAGGTTTCAGGGCTGTGTTTTGTTAGGTTTCAGGGCTGTGTTTTGGTATGTTTCAGGGCTGTGTTTTGTTAGGTTTCAGGGCTGTGTTTTGGTATGTTTCAGGGCTGTGTTTTGTTAGGTTTCAGGGCCGTGTTTTGTTAGGTTTCAGGGCTGTGTTTTGTTAGGTTTCAGGGCTGTGTTTTGGTAGGTTTCAGGGCTGTGTTTTGGAAGGTTTCAGGGCTGTGTTTTAGTATGTTTCAGGGCTGTGTTTTGGTATGTTTCAGGGCTGTGTTTTGTTAGGTTTCAGGGCCGTGTAAAATGACTATTAGCATAATTTTTCATCTTTATGCTGTGTGCATGTAGGCAGTTTTCACTTGTTAAAAGCGTTTTACTTTTCGCATTCGAAAACCGCTTAGCCTCACTTTTAGCCGTGTCCCTCAAAGTGCAGCCTTTGTCTATGGCACAAAGTAAGTGCTTTGCCCGACTGGGCCGACTCATTCAGTCTATAGCTATTGGGTTTCCTTTTTAATCTGTCTGCTTGACTGAGCGAGCGAGAACAGCAGCTGACTCGGCTGAGCCTTACAAGTAAGCTGTACACTGAGTTGCCATGCCAACTGCTCTAGCTGACAGTGCCGCCTGCTCTTCAGCGCTGACGCTGCATCCGGAGCTACCAACTGGCTTGGGGCAGGAGCAGTCAGGATTTCTCACCGTCGTCAGCAAGGTGTCTCGCTGGATCGCCGCCTCGGACTGCCACGTGCGCTGCCTGTTCGCCGAGGACCGGTCCACGTCCACAACGGCCACTCAGCTATCACCGTCTGTCATGAGCGAAGAAGCCGGCGAGGTGGAGCGAACGGCGCTAGCCGAGCGACTCCGTCAGGACGCCGTGGACCGGGCGGCTCGAATCTCTCAGCATCTGAACTCAGGTCCAGCCGAGAGTCAGGCTAACAATCACGGTCGGCATAGCAACAGAAGCGATCATAGCCAGATGACTTTTAGAGGCGGATGCAATAAAATCTACAAAGTAAAAACCAACACGAAACGTAATATGCATCGCAGCGGTCGTCAAGGCAACTGCAACGCGATCGGCGACCAGCAGCGGCCTGACTTGTCTGACGGTACGTTTAATATTCTAAGATTTGACTCGAACTCCAGGTCCTGCCGTCTGCGAGTGACCATCGTGCTGGAATTGCCCAGAGCTACGGAACATTCTGGAAAAGTCACGGCGCAGCGCCAGACCTGACCCGGCCTAGTCCAGACAGCTGGACGTGCCTAGTAACCTCACAGCAACGCGCTATTCAATTCAGTGTTTACCGGTTTAACCGCAGCAGAGTTTCGATTCGCCTCGCACTTTTAACGACTCTCTTAGACTGAGAATCTAAAAGAATGCTATTTAAATCGAGTTGCGACCCTGAGCGAATTGTTTTTACACACAAACTAAACCCTCACAGCCCGCCTTGGTATGCAGTTAATCTCGCCCGTAGCAACTGTATCAGAGTCGCTTTCGAATAAAAAAATTAAATTTACATATTTTTGTTTCTTTATTGCATGTGCAGTTATACGCTTAAAATAATCTGCCTTTTAACACTTTTTTAATTACTTGTGCAAAGCTGACGATCTTCGGGCTATCGGAACTGGTTTTTAACACCCGCTCAAGGAAACACTTAAAATATTTGAGTGGTTTATTCGTTTCTTGGAATGAGTGCTGAGATCATTTCTTGGAATGAGTGCTGAGATCGTTTCTTGGAATGAGTGCTGAGATCATTTCTTGGAATGAGTGCTGAGATCATTTCTTGGAATGAGTGCTGAGATCATTTCTTGGAATGAGTGCTGAGATCGTTTCTTGGAATGAGTGCTGAGATCATTTCTTGGAATGAGTGCTGAGATCATATTTTTCAAATTTAAATAAGCACTTTGTTTTAATAGTAAAAATCTAGATTTACTGAAACACTATGGTGTTGGACAAATATAGACTAAAATCTTATGTTATTATACTCGTGCATTTTTTTAATTCATTAAAAACCATTAAATGCTGCTTTCACATAACAATGCATTAATGAGCTGTAAAATTTCGCAACATAAAAGGGCCAATCAGTAAGCATGGTAAGATGCGGTTTTCCTACAACTTTACAATACTTTGCAATAATAAATAATAAATAAGAAATAAAAATATTACGTTGCGCTAAAAGTACAAACTGTCCAAACAGTGACGGACGGTCCGTGGCAAAACTATCACTGCTCAGTATGAGGCGACAGCAGCTGTAGCAGCTCCACAGCAGAGGGTCGCACATCCGGGTCCACCTCCGTCAGTCGGCTGAACATGCCGACAATGGCCAGGAGCAGCTTGTCGCTGGAGTCCGGAGAATCGACGGCCTGCTCATCAAGCAGCCAGGCGGGCAGCGGGGGTCGCGTGCCCAGCCGCTGACTCAGCAGGTCGTCGATTGACATGGCCGAGTCTTCAAAGATGGAAGCCTCGGCGGAAGCGGCCGACGAAGCTACCGAAGAAATCGACAATGCCAGGCGACTGCGGCTATAATCGTCGGCGGCCCGCTGGCGAAACAGGTCCCCATGCGGCAGGTCCAGGGTTAGCAGCTCGAACAGCACCATGCCCAGGCTCCACATATCCGCTTTGTGACCGAAGCGATCGCCGCGTAGAGCCTGCGGAGTGAGGTGGTTGGCTTGGAGTAAGGTGGGTGGCTTGGAGTGAGGTGGGTGGCTTGGAGTGAGATGGGTGGCTTGGAGTGACGTGGGTGGCTTGGAGTGAGATGGGTGGCTTTGAGTGAGATGGTGTGCTTGGAGTGAGGTGGAGTAGCTTCGAGTGACGGGGGTAGCTTCGAGTGAGGAGGCGTAGCCTTAAGTGGGTGGGGTACATTTGAGTGACGCCGTAGCCCGAAGCTTGGAGTGAGGTGGCATTGCCTTGCGTAAAGTGGGTTATCTTAGAGTGAGGTCAGGTAACTTAGAGTAAGGTGGGGTAGCTTTGAGTGAGGTGGGGTATCATAGAGTGAGGTGGGGTATCATAGAGTGAGGTGGGGTATCATAGAGTGAGGTGGGGTATCATAGAGTAAGGTGGGGTATCATAGAGTGAGGTGGGGTATCATAGAGTAAGGTGGGGTATCATAGAGTGAGGTGGGGTCGCTTTGAGTGAGGTCGGGTATCTTTAAGTGAGGTAGGCATCTTAGAGGAAGGTGGGGTAGATTGGAGTGACGTGGGTAGCTTTGAGTGGTGTGGGGTAGCTTTGAGTGAGGTCGGGTAACTTAGAGTGAGGTGGGTATCTTAGAGTGAGGTGGGTATCTTAGAGTGAGGTGGGTAACTTAGAGTGAGGTGGGTATCTTAGAGTGAGGTGGGTATCTTAGAGTGAGGTGGGTATCTTAGAGTGAGGTGGGGTATCTGAGAGTCAGGTGGGGTAGATTGGAGTGAGGTGGGTGTCTTAGAGTGAGGCGGGTTAGCTTTGAGTGAGGTGGGGTATCTTGGAGTGAGGTGGGCATCTTGGAGTGAGGTGGGTATCTAAGAGTGGTGGGGTAGCTTGGAGTGAGGTGGGTATCTAAGAGTGGTGGGGTAGCTAGGAGTGAGGTGGGTATCTTCGAGTGAGGTTTAGGTAGGAGCTGCAGGCTATTCGCTAGAGTCAGACCTCTGGCGCGGCCCATAGCTCGGTGCCCTTGAACTGAGAGCCTGTTGGGGCCTCGAGCCGCTCGCCAGTCAAAGGCAGGGCCGAGCCAAAGTCGCACAGCCTCAGTCGACCATCGTCCGTCAGCAGCAAGTTTGCGCTTTTTAAGTCGCCGTGCATCAGCTTTTGCTCATTGTGCAGGTAACGCAGGGCATCAGCAGCCTGCGTTGCCATAGAGACGATAAACTCAGGTGCGAACGGACGTAAGGGCTAAAAAGTAAAAAAAGATACGTAAGCCAGTGCAGCAGCAAAAAGTCAGCACGCATTCAGGTATTCAGAAAGCATTAGCCGCACCTTGGATAGCTCAGGCTGCAAAGAAGTTTCCAAATCGCGACTTTCTTCTTGACGCTCCTCGATGGCTTCCATTAGAGAGCGACCACCGAACTGCATCAGCAAGGACGTGGCAACGCCGCGCGATGTGTCCACCAGTAGGCCGCGGTAGCCGATAATGCCAGGGTGGTTCAGCCGCGCCAGGACGTCCGCCTCGCAGACCAGGCGCTGAGCCAGGCCAGAGTCCACTGCGGCCTTCTTAGGGATGCGCGGATTTGCCTGCGGGTTTCAGCGAAGGAGTTTCGTTTTAAGTATATGTGGGGACAAGCTTAGGCTCCTACCTGAATACAGATTTGAGTCTTTCTACCTACAGTCTCGATTTGAGTCCTAATAGCAGTCCCGGTTAGAATCCTAATTGCAGTCTCGAATTGAGTCCTAATCGCAGTCACGAATTGAGTCCTAATTGCAGTCTCGAATTGAGTCCTAATTGCAGTCTCGAATTGAGTCCTAATCGCAGTCACGAATTGAGTCCTAATTGCAGTCTCGAATTGAGTCCTAATTGCAGTCTCGAATTAAGTCCTAATTGCAGTCACGAATTGAGTCCTAATTGCAGTCTCGAATTGAGTCCTAATTGCAGTCTCGAATTGAGTCCTAATTGCAGTCTCGAATTGAGTCCTAATTGCAGTCACGAATTGAGTCCTAATTGCAGTCTCGAATTGAGTCCTAATTGCAGTCTCGAATTGAGTCCTAATTGCAGTCTCGAATTGAGTCCTAATTGCAGTCTCGATTTGAGCCCTAATTGCAGTCCGGATTTGAACCATAATTTCAGCCTCGATTTGAGCCCTAATTGCAGTCCGGATTTGAACCATAATTTCAGCCTCGATTAGAGTCCTAATTGCAGTCAGGATTTGAGCCCTAATTGCAGTCCGGATTTGAGCCCTAATTGCAGTCCGGATTTGAGCCCTAATTGCAGTCTCGAATTGAGTCCTAATTGCAGTCACGAATTGAGTCCTAATCGCAGTCTCGAATTGAGTCCTAATTGCAGTCTCGAATTAAGTCCTAATTGCAGTCACGAATTGAGTCCTAATTGCAGTCTCGAATTGAGTCCTAATTGCAGTCTCGAATTGAGTCCTAATTGCAGTCTCGAATTGAGTCCTAATTGCAGTCACGAATTGAGTCCTAATTGCAGTCTCGAATTGAGTCCTAATTGCAGTCTCGAATTGAGTCCTAATTGCAGTCTCGAATTGAGTCCTAATTGCAGTCTCGATTTGAGCCCTAATTGCAGTCCGGATTTGAACCATAATTTCAGCCTCGATTTGAGCCCTAATTGCAGTCCGGATTTGAACCATAATTTCAGCCTCGATTTGAGCCCTAATTGCAGTCCGGATTTGAACCATAATTTCAGCCTCGATTAGAGTCCTAATTGCAGTCAGGATTTGAGCCCTAATTGCAGTCCGGATTTGAGCCCTAATTGCAGTCCGGATTTGAGCCCTAATTGCAGTCTCGAATTGAGTCCTAATTGCACTCACGAATTGAGTCCTAATCGCAGTCTCGAATTGAGCCCTACTTGCAGTCCGGATTTGAACCCTAATTGCAGTCCGGATTTGAGCCCTAATTGCAGTCCGGATTTGAACCCTAATTTCAGCCTCGATTAGAGTCCTAATTGCAATCCGGATTTGAGCCCTAATTGCAGTCCGGATTTGAACCCTAGTTTCAGCCTCGATTTGAGCCCTAATTGCAGTCTCGATTTGAGCCCTAATTGCAGTCTCGAATCGAGCCCTAATTGCAGTCTCGAATTGAGCCCTAATTGCAGTCCGGATTTGAACCCTAATTTCAGCCTCGATTTGAACCCTAATTGCAGTCTCGATTTGAGCCCTAATTGCAGTCCGGATATGAGCCCTAATTGCAGTCCGGATTTGAGCCCTAATTGCAGTCCGGATTTGAGCCCTAATTGCAGTCCGGATTTGAGCCCTAATTGCAGTCCGGATATGAGCCCTAATTGCAGTCCGGATTTGAGCCCTAATTGCAGTCCGGATTTGAGCCCTAATTGCAGTCCGGATATGAGCCCTAATTGCAGTCAGGATTTGAGCCCTAATTGCAGTCCGGATTTGAGCCCTAATTGCAGTCTTGATTTGAACCCTAATTGCAGTCCGGATTTGAGCCCTAATTGCAGTCCGGATTTGAGCCCTAATTGCAGTCTTGATTTGAGTCTTAATTGCAGTCCCGGAAAGATTCCCAATTGCAGTCTCGAATTGAGTCCTAATTGCAGTCTCGAATTGAGTCCTAATTGCAGTCTCGAATTGAGTCCTTATTGCATTCTCGATTTGAGTCCTAATTGCAGTTTGGATTTGTTGAGTACTAATCGCGGTCCATTTTTTAGTCCTCAGAATACACAAGTCTCGATTTGAGTCCTCATTATAGACTAAATGAGTTTGGTATAGTTTGAACTTTAAAACATGTCTGTCTTCTAATTTCGAAATCTAGCTGGTTGGCTAAATTCTTTGCTTAATTCAATATAAACTTGACCTAAACCAGATTACATAACCTAGTGCTCTAGGACCTGAGTTCATTCTTAAATCACAATTGATACATTTAACGATAAAATGAGCTTTAAAAATGGGATAACTTACTTGCTTAGCAGCCCATGGCGAGCGGTAAGGACTGTCAGTGTGGGTGCGTGGTCGCTCCAGGCAGATAACCTCCACACCAGTGCCCAGCCCGAGTGGCTTTGACACAGCTGGAGGTGGCAAAGGTGGCAGCGGAGATGATAAGAGCTGCCCCGACTGATTTTCATTGGCACTCATTTTGGCTGTAGCTAGAATTTATTTTTATAAGCATTTGATATAGCCGAGTTTGTCTGAACTGGGCATAAAGTATTAAACAATAAAACTATTGTTAGAATAAGCTCTCAAAAGAAATAAGTTTTAAATTATTTTAACTATATAGCAAAGACATTGTAGGCCTATTAAAAGCCTTGAAGTATATAAGCCAAACAGCAATCTATTATTCAAGTTACTGTAAAACTAATTTAGAATAGCTTTTAGAATTGTATGTATTAGAGATGACCAGCTCATTAATTAACAATATGATTATAGTTGCAAACAAAAAATCAGAAATGGAAAATAAGTCTAAGACTCTTAAGTGAATAAACTTAAGGATATTAAGACTGAAATTATTGCTTGATTTCTGCTTTACTTTCAGAACTGTTTTCTTATTAGCAATGCATAAACTCTTAACTTTGTTTGAGATTAGCAACCAGTTTATAGAGGATTGTTGATTCTTTGTAGCCAAAAAAGAGTTATTACATTAGTGACATGCCAGCTGCTAGGCTGTTTAAAACAGGCCTACAGTCAACTAGATAACCTGATCCCTCGTAGACATAGTTTATAAAAATTGAACAGTAATCAATGATTTTCTAGTCAACACGGCACATTAGGCCTAGCTATTTATGGTTCAAATCCGATCTATGATCAATATTTATGAGCCAATAGTCCTAGCAATAGAAAAGCTCTGAGAAGAGAAATAAAGATGTTAGGCCTATTTGCTGTAGACAGATATGAGTTATGTATTGCCTACATTATTTTATCTTGCAGGAACATGTGTTATAGTACAGTAATAATCAAACAATATAAAATAATACTCAATTTTCAATTTTACACCAATTTGTTAAAATCATATTTTGAAAATCTATGGTAGGCTTACAAGTTAAAACAAGTCCTTTCCTTTTTAATATGCAAAAACCTATGACTATAAGCCTAGCCAAGGAGGTAGGATGATCATAGAAGCTGTCAAATTAAAATGTTTATAACTTAAATTAGTTAAAACAAATAGACTAACAACTAGGTCTAGCAGCTTTCTGGCAGGGCAGAGTTTATTCCCACAGTCCCGTTCCAATAATTTCAATTTTATCCACATGGATCCGTGCCGATAATTTTCTGCTTATCCACATGGCAGCTTGTGTAAGCAATCATGAATAATCTTAGCTTCTTAAAACAAAAACATTGCATTGGACGAATGCTTATGCCTCCAGGGGTCGTCATGTTGAAGCATTTTTTATTTTACCGCCTTGCTGCTATCAAATATCTAACATGGCAATGGCATGGCGTATTATAGACAGATGTACAACAAATAAAATAAGTAGCCTAGAAAGAACAACAGCAGCACGTTTGCGTAAACACTTAACACGAGGAAGACTTTCGAATTGCAAATAAAAACATAACAAATGATAGCCTTTCAAAGCAAGTATATTTTAATTACTGTTACTGTTTCTTGAATACAAGTGATTCTTTGCTTCTTGTATATCTTTTTAAAGTTTAATTGCTATTTTATAACATTTTCTGGGCTCTTTTTAAAACAAAAAATATGCCTACTTTACAGACTAAATTTGTTTGCTCTATCGTTAGATCTCTTTAAAAGGTCTTAAAGTTTTTGTTCGTAGAATGAATGTTAAGATGTTCATCCGAAGGTAAACTATGTAGTTGGTAAACATTCCGTTTGAAGCCTGTTCAAATAAAGACATATTAAGCTGCTCACGCGCACACCAAACTTTATTATTAGTGAATATTATTTTGCGACTTGGATTTTGATTATCCATCACTGTGAAATTTATCTATCTGAAAGCAGATCGGGAATTTAATAGGGGGGCCTATGATAAGAAAAAAACATTCTTACTCTTATCATAATTTGTCGCGCAACATGTAGTAGCTAGCCCAGCAAAATAGATGCAGAGATTAGAAGCAGGATTGCTTGTAAATTTTCCAATTGGCAGTGCTTATCCCCACAGTAGGCCTTACCGTAGAAATAATTTTTGTCTTATTCCTACAGTACCGTGGGAATAATTTCCTGCTTATCTGCACGAGTGCACGGCACACTGACGAGATAGCTGTCCTATCCTATAACTGTCCTATGCCACTGTATTGGTTAATTATTTGCAAAAAAGCTGAAATTTTTTATTTGTTTACTTGCTTTTAAAAACTGGAAGGAAAGGGGAAAATTGCAGTCATGGTAAAAAGATAGATGATAGGACAACTATCTTGTCACTGTGCTGTGCGGATAAGCAAGAAATTATTCCCACAGAATATGTTGAAGATAGGACAGCTATCTCAGTGAGCCATGCAGATAAGCAGGAAATTATTCCCATGGTATGGTAAGAATAAGACAAAAAATTATTTATATTGTACCATGGGGATAAGCACTGCCTTTCCAATTAGCTGGTCCTTACACCTATTTACTATTATGTTTGTTTGTAGGCCCTAAAAGAAAATAAACTGTTACATAGGGTAATATATCATCAACCAAACAGTGTATCTTCAAAACCGAACAATAATATTGACTCCTTCCTTGGTCTCGTGCAAGACAGAAACAAGCTATTGTGTTTCACAGAACAACTAATTTGAAAGTTGAAGAAATTATCTACAAGCTGAGGCATGATGTGCAATGAAGCATTAAGAGGAAAGAAAGATATTGATGTTTCAGTAGAATTTTTTATTGCAAAAGCATACTTTTTAACAACATTTTTTCAGTATGTACTTTAGACAAAGATTGTATGTGGTTGCCTGCCAATTAAATGACCACAAATGTAGTTATTTATAGAGCATGAAAAATGCTTTCAAATGACATAATTCATGATAGATCACTCCTTAAAATAAGATTAAACCACTCACTCAAATTTTAAAACCAAACATCAAATTCTCTGTTTGGTTTGAAGGTACATGAAAATCATTGTTCGGTTTTAGATAAAAAAGCAGGAATAACTTTTTTTCTATCTGACAAAATAGCAAAAGCAGATACTTTTTAGAAAGATGTAACTGTTTTCTATAACTTGGCTTTTGATTTATCATCATATCTTAAATAGAAAATTGGTAGCTTAGGTTTGAAGTAAAAAAAATACACCTTGTTTGGTTGATGATACATTACCCTAGCACTGAATTTTTTCAGATTAAACACTGAAATAATATCAGTAGTTGATATATAAAAACTCTTATTGTGAAAGTAAAATAAAATTATAGCCTAAAATATGTCCTTTAAATTGACACTTGAGGGTGGAAGTCAACATGAGACACATATTAAAGCAGTAATTACTTGGCAGTAATTTTTTATTGTATGTAGGCCTAGGCCTATACTATTTGTGAGTCAAACAAAAAAATAATTTGGCCTAGTATTTATTGAAGAATAAATATCATAGATTGTAGCATATTGCAGAAACAACTAGCCCTAGGCCTACATCCTAAAATCAAAATGTAAGGACGACACTCACAAGGTGATATATTTATAGTTATAGGCCTAGTCAATCAGTTTTCTACATAGGCCTAGCTGATACATTTTTCAACTTTAACTGGGCCAAAGCCACTAACAATCTTAAGAACCTACAAAATAATTTGCATATCAATTTTCTTCTTGTATGTCACTTCTTTCCTTATATGACCTATAGGCCTAGACACTTGCCACATTTCTTTCCTTACTGTTTTGCTGCACCTCTGCTTCCTCTCACTATTTCAATGCCTCTATTGTACCTTTGTTGTTTTGCTATTTCTCCTTTTCCTCTTGTTGTTTTGCCACCTCACCTCCACTTCCTTTTGCTGCTTTGCCTCTGTATTGTCACTTGTTTTCAAATCTGGTACAACACTGCCACTTGTACCTGCAGTACCACAAATCTCAATTATCATTTTATGTATACAGTTAAACAAAAATAGCAAAAACTGTAAAAAAAATCTGAGGGTGCAGCAGACAAAGCAACTTCAATCTATCTAATTGCTTTAGAAACATTAGCTATTATCACTAGAAAGCGATTTTTGCACCTTAGAGACTTGATCCATGTAATGGAACCCACGTTTTCCTTACCTCCAAAGCTTTCAGACGTATGCTGACAAGTCTGTCTGTGTCTTTACTTAATTTGCAAAAGATTGCCCATTAGGCCCTAATCAGAGTAGGTAACTAAGCAAAAGCTATTTCTTGTTCAAAATTGCAAAATAAATTTGAAACCTGAACCTTTAATTGTATCAATGTTTGCACTAGATTAAGAGACATTCTGACTAACAGCTATGCTACAGACACTCTAAGCAAAAATTTGTATGCCTGTGACAAGATCTTTGTCCAGAATCACCTTTTACAATGGACCTTAGACAATGATATCCAAATGTTAGGAAATACAGAATAAAGCAATAATTATATGATTAGGCCTATTATGTTACAAACTAGCTACATTGGCATCCAGTCACTCTATCTTGGACTTAGTCAATAAAAATCAATCAGTTTTTCTTATTCTTGAAATGGTCACTTTATGCATTTATACCCATTTTTCAGTTAAGTTTTTGTCCCTGTTAAGTTTTTAGCTTTGAAGTTTATATACTTTTCCTGTGTATACCAACACCAAGTGGGTGCTAGTTAAATTAAAGGAAGGCCAGATTTTTTAAACAATTTCATAAACATTGCAGCTCTAGCCTGTCAGGTAGATGAGGTAAATTGGTAGATGACATGGGGCTAAAAAATGAGGACAGGGAGCCAATTTTAAGTTACAAAGGAACCCATGTTTTCCAGTGCCTTCATTACTACTGAGGAATTGACCAAAGGCAATTTTTGCCAACATGTAATTTGATGAAAAATATATGAAAAAGTGGCTAGGATCCACTAAAATTAAGTACTTAATAGTAACAATACTCACTAGGCCCAACTCTTTTTTGTTTTCGTGCTAGTTCAAACCCATTCTATACCAGAATTTCTAAGCAAAATGATGTCTTCCAGACTATATTTCTTGCATATATTTGATACTATTGGTGTACTAAGCAGAAAAACTGTAATTTACTAGTTATAAAAACAAAAATGTATGTTAACTGTAAGTATACAAAGATTTTTGTAATCATTTAAGTTTTAAAAAATTTCTCTACATAAGTGGGTTTGTTTACTTGACCCTGTCCAGTGCCCTAAAATACTTTATGGAAAAATAGCATCGTCATATTTACACATATAGGACCATTGCAATTTGAACATATAATTTTCATTTGCTGACAAAGCGTCTAACTTGCAATGTTTTAGTCTAATCCACAATGCAGTATGTTTAAAAATGTCTATATTAGTTATCTAATTTTTCTGCTTTGGTCATTCTGGAAATATTTTTTTAATAGCTTCAATAGCTAAGTTAATAGCTTCCCAAACAGCAGTATTACTGATAATGTTTCAATGACTAAATAGCCACATGTCATTAGTTAGTCAGGTTAGTTAAATATTAAACTTAAATCTTACAATCACATCAAGAGACTCCATGGCTTCAGTTTAACAAGCTAGAAACTTAGGCAATCTATGAGTTTCGAATGCCTCAGATATGCAAAAAAACAAATAGTTATTGTTGCCCTCCTCCAGATGGTTGACACATCACGCGAGCAGTCCCTGGAGCTTCTGCGCGCCGAGAGTGGCACATTCTGTCAGAGCTCCAGCAGCCACGTCATTGTGGTGTTCGGCGCATCCGGTGACCTAGCTAAGAAGAAGATCTATCCCACACTGTGGTGGCTATTCCGTGACAAGCTGCTGCCAGCTAACACCAATTTCGTGGGTTACTCCCGGTCCAGCCTAACTGTGGCCAACCTGCGCGCCAATTCGCAGCCTTATCTAAACGCTTCCGAGTCAGATGCCGCCCAGCTTGACCAGTTCTTTCAGCGCAATCACTATGTACAGGGCAGCTACGACAAGGCGGAGGACTTTGCCCGCCTGAACAAGTACATTGTGGACCACTTCTCGGCCTGCGCTAATCGCCTATTTTACCTGGCCATACCGCCCTCCCAGTTCATCAGCGTGGCCACCAATTTGAAGGCTGAGTGCACAGTTCAATCCGATGGCGTCTGGAATCGCATTATTGTAGAGAAGCCATTTGGTAAAGATCTGGACTCAAGCGACGTGCTAGCCAAGCACCTGTCCGCCCTGTTTAGCGAGGACCAGATCTATCGCATCGATCACTACCTGGGCAAGGAGATGGTGCAGAATGTCGTTGTCCTGCGCTTCGCAAATCGAGTCTTCTCGCCTCTGTGGAATCGCGACAATGTGGCCAACGTCCTCGTCACCTTCAAGGAGAACTTCGGCACCGAGGGTCGAGGCGGCTACTTTGACGAATTCGGCATCATACGCGATGTGATGCAGAATCATTTGTTGCAGATTCTCTGCCTCATCGCCATGGAGCGACCGATCTCCATGGAGGCCAACGATATCCGTGACGAGAAGGTAGGCCGCCTCTCCTGCCTACTCATCTCCATGGCGATTCGCTTCTAGATTACCTCAACTCTGTCCCGCAGGTTAAAGTACTTCGCTGCATGCGTCCGCTGAGTCACCAGGATCTGGTGATTGGCCAGTACGTGGCCGATCCTGAGCAAGGCAAGCCGGGCTACCTGGACGACCCCACTGTGCCAGCCGGCTCCCTGACCCCGACTTACGCTGTGGCCGCTCTGCGCGTTGATAACGAGCGCTGGCAGGTAAGACAATAAGCATCGGCTTAAGATTCCAGATCAACAAAAAGTTGCATATCTAGTGTCTACAGAAATCCTTATCTAGATCCGAATCCCAAGATAGAAGCTTTATTCCCATTGTCTGGGGTATTGCGATCAAGATCCTCAGTCCTAATATAAGGACGCGAATCTTCTGGGAATTACTTAGCCAAGCATTCGCTACCGCGTTTGAAAATGTTAATTGTAAATAGCTGTGACGCACAGGCATTATAAGCTTAGAATGCTCGTCATGGGCCTGGTTATCTCTAAAATGGTCGAAAGTAAGAAGATAAGAGCAATTAGTCCGGTTTAGTGTTGCAGAGCTTAGTCACACCAGCATAGCATTCGATCTCTTAATGCTCAGCGTATTCTTTTTGCACTGGGCGACTCGAGTACATATCTAAATTTGTAGGCTGAGCTATTAACTTATAAATGTAAAAATAATAGTACTTAACGCATATAAGAATAAGCATTTGCTGGATTAAAGTGAAATACACTATTTCATGTTATTGGGGCATTGTTTATATGACCGCTATCTCTTTTTATATTCCATTTTGCCTGTACTTTCGTTAGCCAGTTATTATTTTTTTATTTATCTTGTATGTCTGGCTCTATCTGTCTGTATTTGTTTTTCTGTAATCTACCTGTCTTCTGTCTGTCTGTCTCTCTGTCTGCCTGTCTGTCTGTATTTGTTTTTCCGTACTCTACCTGTCTTCTGTCTGTCTGTCTGTCTGTCCGTCTGTCTGTCTGTATTTCAGTTTTTTCTCTAGTCTGTCCGCCTGTCTGGCTGTCTGTCTGTCTGTCCGTCTGTCTGTCTGTATTTCAGTTTTTTCTCTAGTCTGTCCGCCTGTCTGTTTGTCTATCTGCCTGTCTGTCTGTATTTGTTTTTCTGTAATCTACCTGTCTTCTACCTGTCTTCTGTCTGCCTCCCTGTCTGTCTGTCTGTCTGTATTTCAGTTTTTTTCTGTAGTCTGTCTGCCTGTCTGTCTGTCTGCCTGTCTGTCTGCCTGTCTGTCTGCCTGTCTGTCTGTCTGTCTGCCTGTCTGTCTGCCTGTCTGTCTGCCTGTCTGTCTGTCTGTCTGCCTGTCTGTCTGTCTATCAGGCATTGTTATCTAGTCTCCAAGCTGCAGGCTTTGATTCCTAAACTTCGCAGGGCGTTCCCTTCATAGTCCGCGCCGGCAAGGCTTTGAACGAGAAGAAATGCGAGGTGCGCATCCAGTTCAAGGATGTGATCGCCGACATCCTGCCCAGCGGCTCCGTGCACCGCAACGAGCTGGTGCTCCGGGTGCAGCCGAACGAGGCCGTGTACATGAAACTCATGACCAAGCGGCCCGGCATGGGCTTCGGCGCCGAGGAGACGGAGCTAGACCTGACCTACAATCGCCGATTCTCCGATCTGAAGCTACCGGACGCCTACGAGAGACTCCTGCTTGACGTCCTGTGCGGCTCCCAGATTAATTTCGTCCGCACAGACGAGCTGCGCGAGGCCTGGCGCGTCTTCACCCCGGCGCTGCACGCCCTGGAGGCGCAGCGGGTGGCGCCGCACCCTTATGTCTACGGGGCGCGCAACGGACCGCCAGAGGCTGACGAATTCATGCGGAAACTGGGCTTCACCTTCAGCGGCCAGTATTTTTATCCGGGCCAGGCCAAGCAGTGAGTCACTGGCTGCCACACATCTGCTGTGAGTGTTGTCACGATGGTTCTTGTACTTTAGACTTTGATTCTTTCTAGCTGACTCAGGTGGTCCATTGCTAAGCTAGGATAAACGGTCAAATAATTAGCAGCTCATATTTTCATATTCCTCATCATCCATTCACGTACGCGCCCATCCGGCTTTACTGCACGGTGTGAGTACCTATCCCTTCTAATCCCATAGAAGATATCCCTTTGATCCCATGGACAGTTATCCATTCTGATCTCCGTAGAAACTGTCTATTCTGATCTTACATACATCTCTCCGTTCTGATCCCACAGACACGTATCCCATTTATAGACAGGTATCCCATTTATAGACAGGTATCCCATTTATAGACTGTTATCCCATTTATAGACAGGTATCCCATTTATAGACAGGTATTCCATTTATAGACAGGTATTCCATTTATAGACAGGTATTTCATTTATAGACAGGTATCCCATTTATAGACAGGTATCCCATTTATAGACAGGTATTCCATTTATAGACAGGTATTCCATTTATAGACAGGTATCCCATTTATAGACAGGTATTCCATTTATAGACAGGTATTCCATTTATAGACAGGTATTCCATTTATAGACAGGTATCCCATTTATAGACAGGTATCCCATTTATAGACAGGGATCCCATTTATAGACAGGTATTCCATTTATAGACAGGTATCCCATTTATAGACAGGTATCCCATTTATAGACAGGTATCCCATTTATAGACAGGTATTTCATTTATAGACAGGGATCCCATTTATAGACAGGTATCCCATTTATAGACAGGTATCCCATTTATAGACAGGTATCCCATTTATAGACAGGTATTCCATTTATAGACAGGTATCCCATTTATAGACAGGTATCCCATTTATAGACAGGTATTCCATTTATAGACTGTTATCCTATTTATAGACAGGTATCCCATTTATAGACAGGTATTCCATTTATAGACAGGTATTCCATTTATAGACAGGTATTTCATTTATAGACAGGTATCCCATTTATAGACAGGTATCCCATTTATAGACAGGTATTCCATTTATAGACAGGTATCCCATTTATAGACAGGTATCCCATTTATAGACAGGTATCCCATTTATAGACAGGTATTCCATTTATAGACAGGTATTCCATTTATAGACAGGTATCCCATTTATAGACAGGTATTCCATTTATAGACAGGTATTCCATTTATAGACAGGTATTCCATTTATAGACAGGTATCCCATTTATAGACAGGTATCCCATTTATAGACAGGGATCCCATTTATAGACAGGTATTCCATTTATAGACAGGTATCCCATTTATAGACAGGTATCCCATTTATAGACAGGTATCCCATTTATAGACAGGTATTCCATTTATAGACAGGTATCCCATTTATAGACAGGTATCCCATTTATAGACAGGTATTCCATTTATAGACAGGTATTCCATTTATAGACAGGTATCCCATTTATAGACAGGTATTCCATTTATAGACAGGTATTCCATTTATAGACAGGTATCCCATTTATAGACAGGTATCCCATTTATAGACAGGGATCCCATTTATAGACAGGTATTCCATTTATAGACAGGTATCCCATTTATAGACAGGTATCCCATTTATAGACAGGTATCCCATTTATAGACAGGTATTCCATTTATAGACAGGTATTCCATTTATAGACAGGTATTTCCATTTATAGACAGGTATCCCATTTATAGACAGGTATCCCATTTATAGACAGGTATTCCATTTATAGACAGGTATCCCATTTATAGACAGGTATTCCATTTATAGACAGGTATTCCATTTATAGACAGGTATCCCATTTATAGACAGGTATTCCATTTATAGACAGGTATTCCATTTATAGACAGGTATCCCATTTATAGACAGGTATCCCATTTATAGACAGGTATCCCATTTATAGACAGGTATTCCATTTATAGACAGGTATCCCATTTATAGACAGGTATCCCATTTATAGACAGGTATTCCATTTATAGACAGGTATCCCATTTATAGACAGGTATCCCATTTATAGACAGGTATCCCATTTATAGACAGGTATCCCATTTATAGACAGGTATCCCATTTATAGACAGGTATCCCATTTATAGACAGGTATCCCATTTATAGACATGTATCCCATTTATAGACAGGTATTTCATTTATAGACAGGTATCCCATTTATAGACAGGTATCCCATTTATAGACAGGTATCCCATTTATAGACAGGTATCCCATTTATAGACAGGTATCCCATTTATAGACAGGTATTCCATTTATAGACAGGTATTCCATTTATAGACAGGTATCCCATTTATAGACAGGTATCCCATTTATAGACAGGTATCCCATTTATAGACAGGTATCCCATTTATAGACAGGTATTTCATTTATAGACAGGGATCCCATTTATAGACAGGTATCCCATTTATAGACAGGGATCCCATTTATAGACAGGTATTTCATTTATAGACAGGGATCCCATTTATAGACAGGTATCCCATTTATAGACAGGTATCCCATTTATAGTCAGGTATTTCATTTATAGACAGGGATCCCATTTATAGACAGGTATCCCATTTATAGACAGGTATCCCATTTATAGACAGGTATCCCATTTATAGACAGGTATCCCATTTATAGACAGGTATCCCATTTATAGACAGGTATTCCATTTATAGACTGTTATCCCATTTATAGACAGGTATCCCATTTATAGACAGGTATTCCATTTATAGACAGGTATTCCATTTATAGACAGGTATTACAGGTATTTCCCTTCTGATTCCAGAGAAATGTGTCCCTTCTGATCCTATGCTGTTCCTTTTCAAATATCAGGTTCTCGTGCTTCTTAGAAATTGATTTCATCTCAACAATTTCGTCCCATATTTTCAGAAGCTCCGAATCAACTATCACGAGGCATTCAAGCAGGCTGTGTAAGTATTTCTTATACTTTTATATCTCAGACGTCCAAAAAATAGCCATTTTTTCTTATTACACTTGCAGAACATGCTGGCTGTCTGAGGACCAATTGCAACCGACATTGTGACACATTCGCTAGTGATTATTTAACGCTCATATGATTATTTCTACAGTGTTTAGATATCGATAGTAAACTATTTATCTAACATTGTACGTGTAGATGTCTTCTTTTTAGATTTATTTCATGTTTTCAAGCTTTTGTCTATTAAATCTGTAATTTTTAACTCTTATTAAATACTAAGCTCCGGCAGTGTTTTGTTACCATTATTATCAGTGTCGCCCTAGTGGCAACTGTTTTATGCTCCAGGACAATACAGGTTTCTATTTTTTACAACTCAATAAATTAAAATTATTTTGTCTTCGACTAAGCGGTTTTATATTAGTTTTTGTTCTTTTGCTTTTTATTAGCTATAATATTGCACTGTTTAGGTACCTAGTATAAATCTAGACTTCAGGTATAAATTCTCCCCTTCAGGTGTGTTAAGTCTAGCCTTATTCGGTCTTAATAATCAATAATATTTGTACGAGAACTGTGGGCACTGGCACATTGCCTGTGAGGAGGCAATTCTGCTCATTCCGCTGACTCCTGAGCACACATGCAGGTGTGTACATCTGCCCTGAATTTCTCATCGCTAGACAGTACAAACTCTCAGTGTGCCTTTAAGGATGTCTAACCTTATCTAATATTATCTTTAGATTAGAAATGAGAAAGTGGTATAGGTTACCTTCTGGTATAGTTTGTTTTACCCACTTCTTCATTCCAACGAATTCCGCAGTTTGTGCGAGTACAATGGAAGTGATTGTTCTGCGTGCCACCGACGGTCGAGTAGTCGAGAGCTTCACCGGCCTGTCTAAGGACAGCACTCTGGACGACCTGAAGCAGCTGTTCGCCCAGCGTCAGCCAAAGTACTACCCGGACAGGCAGAGCTTTCGCAAGGAGAAAATTGGCAAAGCCCTGCCCGGCAGCTCCAAGCTGGTCGAGTTGGCCGGCTCCGCCAAGACTCTGTCCGTCTACTTCAAAGACCTCGGCCCGCAGATTGGTTGGACTACAGTGTTCGTAGCTGAGTACACTGGACCCCTGCTGGTCTACCTGCTGTTCTACTGCCGCCCGGCTCTGATCTACGGCCCGGAGGCTGCCAATCAGCCCGTGCACTGGATTGTGAAGGCCGCGGCCGCCTGCTGGGTTGGCCACTACGCTAAGCGCCTGCTGGAGACGATCTTTGTGCACCGATTCTCGCACGGCACAATGCCCTGGCGCAATCTGTTCAAGAACTGCTCGTATTACTGGGGCTTTGCAGCTTTTGTGGCCTACTTCATCAACCACCCGCTGTACACGGCTCCCAGCGATGCCCAGGCCACAGCCGCACTGGCGCTCTTCGGCCTCTGCCAGCTGGGCAACTTCAGCTGCCACCTGGCATTGCGCAACCTTCGCCCGCCAGGCACCCGGGTGCGCAAGATTCCCCGGCCAACTGGAAACCCATTCACCTGGCTGTTCGGCCTGGTGTCCTGCCCCAACTACACCTACGAGATCGGCTCCTGGCTGTCCTTCACCGTGGCCACCCAGTGCCTGGCTGCCGGCCTTTTCACTCTGGCCGGCGCCTACCAGATGACCATCTGGGCCCTCGGCAAGCACCGCAATTACCGGCGCGAGTTCTCCGACTATCCGAGGGGCAGGCGGGCCATATTTCCGTTTGTTATTTGATTCAGTTGACAAGAATTCTGACTAGACTCGGTGTAATGAACAAGTCCTACCTATTTATCTGAACCAACAAACATCTTCGGAAACGTCTCCGAAGCAGGAGTTCTGCTAGCTAATAGTACTTAGTAGAAGTTGTTTCACAGATCTTCATTAACTTTCTCCATAAAAATATTTGTATTTGGGATTCCCAAAGTAAAGACAGTCTATTCAGTAGTTTTTTAGTTAGTTCATGCATAACATTTTTTTAGGAGTTGTATGATCAATTTCTTGTCATTCCTGGTTATTTAATACGACAGTTAAAAAATAGTCGATTGAGTTCTATGCCATTCATAGCTGTATGCCATTTAATTTTTTTATAGAAATCGTTTTTTTATTCGCTTTTTCATCTTTAAGGCTGTAGAAACTTTCGAAAATAATCTTACTGAATTACTAATTCTGCAAGGTGATGCCTTCAGTTTGAAAGTAAACGAACTCATGACACTAATTGGACTTGAGCCTGTTGTCTTCATCTTAGCTTTTATTTTGTTTCATAAATTTTTTTTCGCTTCGAAAGGCTACAGACAGGTGTCCCTTCTGATCCCACAGACAGGTGTCCCTTCTGATCCCACAGACAGTTCATAAGTATCTGAAATGCTTTTCAGACAGTCTATTTTACCACTGGGCTACAAAGGCTTGTTATTTTTCCCAATTGCAGCCAGCGCAAATGTCAGAAGATCAGCTGTCAGCCTCTTCTTCGTCATCTGAGCCGACTGAGCCCTCCTCCGGCTCGGGTGCCGGTGGCAGCGGCGAGAGCAAAGCCGGCCAAACTGGCAGCGCCAGTCTGAAGCGCCCTCATCCAGACGACGACGCCGCCGCCGACGCTCAAATCGACTGCCTCGATGATGAAGACGATGATCTGCTGCACATGGACGAACTGTTCGGCGAGCACGACGCCCTCTACGGCTCGTCCTCGGAGACCGAGTGCACCTACAGCCGCGGCTACCTGGCCAGGCAGCCATTGTACGCCTGCCGCACCTGCCAGACCAGCGGCCCGGCTGCCATCTGCTACGGCTGCGCCAAGCGTTGCCACGATGGTCACGACCTGCTGGAGCTGTATTCAAAGCGCGGCCTGGCCTGCGACTGCGGCAACGCCAAATTCGATGGCGTAACCGATCCGGCCACTGGCGAGAAATTCTCCTGCCAGCTGTGCGAATTCAAAACTGTCAACTGGGACAACAAGTACAACCAGAACTTCCAGGGCCTGTACTGCGTCTGTTCCAGGCCCTACCCCGACCCGGAGTGCGTAGCGGCCACCGAGGAGATGCTCCAGTGCGCCGTGTGCGAAGACTGGTTCCACTCCGGCCACCTTGCTATTCCAGAGAGCCAGAGCCTCCTCATCGAGTCCTACGAGGAGCTGGTCTGCCAGCTCTGCGCCGCCAGGCTGCCCTACCTTCGCTGCTATGCCCTGCCTGAGGCTGGCGCCCTGCCTACTGACAAACCGGATGGACCGTCTGACATCCCTGCTGGAACATCTGACACCCATGCTGGAACGTCTGACACCCAAGCTGGAACGTCTGACACCCATGCTGGAACGTCTGACACTCTTGCTGGAACATCTGACACACATGCTGGAACGTCTGACACTCATGCTGGAACATCTGACACACATGCTGGAACGTCTGACACTCATGCTGGAACATCTGACACACATGCTGGAACGTCTGACACTCATGCTGGAACATCTGACACACATGCTGGAACGTCTGACTCCCATACTAAGCCCGCCGATGCCTCTTCAAAGTCGGCCGTCGCCTGCTCCTTGCCGCCAGTTGTCGATGCAGATCCGACGCCCCGGGCACTCCTCATGCCGACGGGCTGGCGCCGTCGACTCTGTCGCTGCGCTGACTGCGAGGCCGCCTACTCGCGCGACTGCGTCGCCTTTCTGACTGACCCCGGCGACTCCCTTGTTGAATTCGAGCTGGCCAACCGGCGCTCGGCCGAGGAGCAGAGCCGGCCAGAGAATGTCCTGCGCAGCCTGGCCAGCGCCGGCGTGCCGCACGTCTCCGTTCAGCTCGTGGCCAGTGCCATCGGCGACTTTCGGCGCGGCCTGTCGCGCGCCATGGCCAGCGTGCTGGCCGAGAAAAACTGCGCCGACGGCCGGCCGGCTGTCATCACGCGGGCCGACGCCGACCGCATCTTGGCCATAATGGGCCCGCTGCTGGCCAAGCGGGCTCGCTTCCAGCCTCCTGACACCTGCCGCTAGAGGACATGCTTGACTGACACCTCCCTGCTTGACCTGACACCTCCCTACTTGGCCTGACACCTTTCTGCTTGACCTGACAACTCCCTACTTGGCCTGACACCTCCCTACTTGACCTGACACCTTCCTGTTTGACCTGACACTTCCCTGTTTGACCTGACACCTCCCTGTTTGACCTGACACCTCCCTGCTTGACCTGACACCTCCCTGCTTGACCTGACACCTCCCTACTTGACCTGACACCTCCCTGCTTGACCTGACACCTCCCTGCTTGACCTGACACCTCCCTACTTGACCTGACACCTCCCTACTTGACCTGACACCTCCCTGCTTGACCTGACACCTCCCTGCTTGACCTGACACTTCCAAATTAGATCTGACTCACTTAGACTTTCTAAACCCGCTAATAACGATCAGAATAAGAAGTCCGGGGGCTGTCTGTAGACTTAATAATTTCCCATTGCTTTTCGTATTGATGTACCCGTGTAAGTTCGTGTTGTAGTCCAATCTGGGGTCACGTGACTATCTTCTTATTAAGGACTTCGGGCTTTGGCCTAAACAAAATCACACTTTGCTGCTTTACAATGCATTTGGGTGTCTATAATTGCTTTTTGGAATGTCTTGCAACCTTTTATCCCCCTAAAAGTTACTTTCAGAACCTCCAGAAACTGTAAGCCATAAAAAGTAGTCAGAACAGAAAAATAAACTTATTTTTTCATGGCAAGTGTCATCACTATCACAGTGATACTTTATTTCAGTTATATTTCAACTTGACTAGTCAATTCTTAGTTTTCATAGCAAGAAAGCCTTTCGCTATAACACCATCCAGCCTGTAGTGTAGAATAAGCTAAAAAACTAACAATGCCTTTTTTACTACTTGTAGTAGGTCTGAAGCATGTTTTTGTCTATCGTCAAAAATTAATTTGGCCAAAAAATGATAATTTTCTATATTTGTCCACCACCTCTTCATTGTTATTTTTAAGTTAAGGAACTAATTCTTATATATTTGCGCATCGTTTAAAAATTGCTGTTAGCGATTTCATCATTTTCTATACATATCGGCTAAACTTCAACCAAAAAGTTTTGTGTGAACTTTCGCTTCACTGCCTGAAACACGAAGGCTAGAATGAGCGCTCATTGTGTTACTTCTTGGCTAATTTTTATTTTTGCAATCGTATATTAAAAAAATTAAACAAGCAAACAACTTTGCTCTGCACTTTTAATTTTTATATCTGCACTTTAACCTGTATTGATGTCTGTATTATGGTCTGTCTTTTGGCTGAAACATTACGTGACATCTTGATTTAGGGATGCTTGTTAGACAATCAGAACGATGGCCCAGTGAAACAACATATTCAACTGTCAGACACAACATTCAGCTGTCAGACACAACATTCAGCTGTTAGACACAACATTCAGCTGTCAGACACAACATTCAGCTGTCAGACACAACATTCAGCTGTTAGACATAACATTCAGTTGTTAGACACAACATTCAGCTGTCAGACACAACATTCAGCTGTCAGACACAACATTCAGCTGTCAGACACAACATTCAGCTGTCAGACACAACATTCAGCTGTCAGACACAACATTCAGCTGTCAGACACAACATTCAGCTGTCAGACACAACATTCAGCTGTCAGACACAACATTCAGCTGTCAGACACAACATTCAGCTGTCAGACACAACATTCAGCTGTTAGACCCGACATGCAGCTGTTAGACTCGACATGCAGCTGTTAGACTCGACATGCACTGTTAGACTCGACATGCACTGTTAGACTCGACATGCAGCTGTTAGACTCGACATTCAGCTGTCAGACACAACATTCAGCTGTCAGACACAACATTCAGCTGTCAGACACAACATTCAGCTGTCAGACACAACATTCAGCTGTCAGACACAACATTCAGCTGTCAGACACAACATTCAGCTGTTAGACCCGACATGCAGCTGTTAGACTCGACATGCAGCTGTTAGACTCGACATGCACTGTTAGACTCGACATGCACTGTTAGACTCGACATGCAGCTGTTAGACTCGACATTCAGCTGTTAGACCCGACATGCACCTGTTAGACTCGACATGCACCTGTTAGACTCGACATGCACCTGTTAGACTCGACATGCAGCTGTTAGACTCGACATTCAGCTGTTAGACCCGACATTCAGCTGTTAGACCCGACATGCACCTGTTAGACTCGACATGGAGCTGTTAGACTCGACACGCAGCTGTTAGACCCGACATTCAGCTGTTAGACCCGACATGCAGCTGTTAGACTCGACATGCAGCTGTTAGACCCGACATGCAGCTGTTAGACCCGACATGGAGCTGTTAGACTCGACATGCAGCTGTTAGACTCGACATTCAGCTGTTAGACTCGACATTCAGCTGTTAGACTCGATATGCAGCTGTTAGACAGTTCATTGCTAGTGCAGTATTATTGTCAGTCAAGTAAGGAAGAATATTAAAGCAATTTTCAAAAACGCTTTAGATAGCAATGAAGCTTTTTAATTAGAATTTATTGTTAAGACGAAGTTGTTAAGCACAGAACAAGAGCCTGAAGCCCAGCAACAAATTGAGGTCTAGCACTTGTACATGGCCTTCAGGATAGCCACATCGCCGTCGGCCATCCGGCTTCGCTGGCCTATGACAACACCGTCGGGCACAGCGCCTGGCTTCGGCACAATGGTGCGCTGGCCGTTCTTGCTGAAGGCTGTCAGGCCGTAGTGCATCTGGCTGCCGAAGTCGTAGCGGACATTGTAGGTACCGACCTGGGTGCTGCTCTGCTTGTTGAAGTTGTGCTCGTAGCCTGCGGGTTTGGGTTGAGCTCGAGTAGAGAGCCGTATTGACGGTTGGGAATATGGGATGGAATGAGATTAGTAGAAGGGATCTGGGAATGGGTAATAGGAAAATAGGGGATGGTATTGAGGGTATAGGAAGATGGCATTGTGGGATTGGAAGATGGCATTGTGGGATTGGAAGATGCATTGTGGGATTGGAAGATGGCATTGTGGGATTGGAAGATGGCATTGTGGGATTGGAAGATGGCATTGTGTGATGGGAAGATGGCATTGTGGGATTGGAAGATGGCATTGTGGGATTGGAAGATGGCATTGTGGGATTGGAAGACGGCATTGTGGGATTGGAAGATGGCATTGTGTGATGGGATAATGGCATTGTGGTATTGGAAGATGGCATTGTGGGATTGGAAGATGCATTGTGGGATTGGAAGATGGCATTGTGGGATTGGAAGATGGCATTGTGGGATTGGAAGATGGCATTGTGTGATGGGATAATGGCATTGTGGGATTGGAAGATGGCATTGTGTGATGGGAAGATGGCATTGTGGGATGGGATTGAGGAATGGGAAAATAGGATTTGGGAATACTCGTAAGACGAGGGATGGGAAGATACAGTGCAGGATTACAGGGTGGGAAAATTGGATCAGTGGAAGGAAGATGGGATAAGATTCAAGATTCCTACCTGGGGTGACGTTCTCCAGGGCGATGGACACGTAGTTGTCGCGGTCCGGCCGGCTCTGCTGGTGGTACACACCTGGGAGTTGTTGTTAGAGTCAGTTAAATTTTAAGAATTTCGTTTTTTTTCTTAGAAATAAGCAGTTCGGCTACAAACCCAGGGTGTGCTGGAACTCGTGCATGATGTTGCCAACTGAGCAGCCAGTCGACAGGTTCACGTAGGTGATCCGGCCCCAGTAGCCGACGGTGGCAGAGCAGCTGCGGGATATTTTAATTGACGGGAAGTTTCTTTGAGGACCTGTCAGGGTGGGACAACGTTCTGTAAGATTTGGATGAGACTGTCATCATGGGATAAGGATCTGTCAGAATAGAATGTCAGGACGGGATGAGGATCTGACAGGGAGGGATGAGGATCTGAGAGGTTGGGATGAGGATCTGACAGGGTGGGATGAGGATCTGACAGGGTGGGATGAGGATCTGACAGGGTGGGATGAGGATTGGACAGGGTGGGATGAGGATGGACAGGGTGGAATGAGGATCTGACAGGGTGGGATGAGGATCTGACAGGGTGGGATGAGGATCTGACAGGTTGGGATGAGGATCTGACAGGGTGGGATCGGGATCGGACAGGGTGGGATGAGGATCGGACGGTGGGACGAGGATTGGACAGGGTGGGATGAGGATGGACAGGGTGGGATGAGGATCTGACAGGGTGGGATGAGGATCGGACAGGGTGGGATGAGGATCTGACAGGGTGGGATGAGGATCTGACAGGGTGGGATCGGGATCGGACAGGGTGGGATGAGGATCGGACGGTGGGACGAGGATTGGACAGGGTGGGATGAGGATGGACAGGGTGGGATGAGGATCTGACAGGGTGGGATGAGGATCTGACAGGGTCAGATGAGGATCTGACAGGGTGGGATGAGGATCTGACAGGGTGGGATGAGGATCTGGCAGATAGCGTGCTGTTTTGAGGTACTCACCCGCTGCCAGGCCGGATGAGGACATATCGACTGCCATCATTGGAGGTGGCCTCGCGGAACTTGATGCAGTTGCTAGTCTCCTTGTTCACGTTGGTCATGGCGGTCTGCACCCGGGTGCGGGTCGATTCGGCTGCAATCGGTGGTCCCAGAGGGCTCGGATTGGGTTGGTTCATTCTAAATTTCTTAATTTTGTTTTAACTCAAAAAAGCGCGCAAAAAACTTTACTGCCAACTACTCGTAGTAGTATCGTTCAGCTCCTAAATAAATTTGCAGCATAAATCCAGCACTCACGCAGGCTGGAGTCAAATTTGTAGACAATGACGCCGCCTGGCCACCTGTTGGCCGTGCTCAGAAGTCCGGAGAAGGCCTATTCAGAATGGAGATTAGAGACAGGTGGGATCATTAGGGGACAGTTGGGATTAGTGACCGGTTGGATTAGAGTCTACTGGGATTAGAGACAGTTGGGATTAGAGACAGGTGGGATTAGAGACAGGTGGGATTAAAGACCGGTGGGATTAGAGACAGGTGGGATTTGAGACAGGTGGGATTAGAGACACGTGGGATTAGAGACAGTTGGGATTAGAGACACGTGGGATTAGAGACAGGTGGGATTAGAGACAGGTGGGATTAAAGACCGGTGGTATTAGAGACAGGTGGGATTTGAGACAGGTGGGATTAGTGACCGGTTGGATTAGAGTCTACTGGGATTAGAGACAGGTGGGATTAGAGACACGTGGGATTAGAGACAGTTGGGATTAGAGACACGTGGGATTAGAGACAGGTGGGATTAGAGACAGGTGGGATTAAAGACCGGTGGGATTTGAGACAGGTGGGATTTGAGACAGGTGGGATTAGTGACCGGTTGGATTAGAGTCTACTGGGATTAGAGACAGGTGGGATTAGAGACACGTGGGATTAGAGACAGGTGGGATTAGAGACACGTGGGATTAGAGACAGGTGGGATTAGAGACAGTTGGGATTAAAGACCGGTGGTATTAGAGACAGGTGGGATTTGAGACAGGTGGGATTAGAGACACGTGGGATTAGAGACAGGTGGGATTAGAGACACGTGGGATTAGAGACAGGTGGGATTAGAGACAGGTGGGATTAAAGACCGGTGGTATTAGAGACAGGTGGGATTTTAGACAGGTGGGATTAGTGACCGGTTGGATTAGAGTCTACTGGGATTAGAGACAGGTGGGATTAGAGACAGGTGGGATTAGAGACAGTTGGGATTAGAGACACGTGGGATTAGAGACAGGTGGGATTAGAGACAGGTGGGATTAAAGACCGGTGGTATTAGAGACAGGTGGGATTTGAGACAGGTGGGATTAGTGACCGGTTGGATTAGAGTCTACTGGGATTAGAGACAGGTGGGATTAGAGACACGTGGGATTAGAGACAGTTGGGATTAGAGACACGTGGGATTAGAGACAGGTGGGATTAGAGACAGGTGGGATTAAAGACCGGTGGGATTAGAGACAGGTGGGATTTGAGACAGGTGGGATTTGAGACAGGTGGGATTAGTGACCGGTTGGATTAGAGTCTACTGGGATTAGAGACAGGTGGGATTAGAGACACGTGGGATTAGAGACAGGTGGGATTAGAGACACGTGGGATTAGAGACAGGTGGGATTAGAGACAGTTGGGATTAAAGACCGGTGGTATTAGAGACAGGTGGGATTTGAGACAGGTGGGATTAGAGACACGTGGGATTAGAGACAGGTGGGATTAGAGACACGTGGGATTAGAGACAGGTGGGATTAGAGACAGGTGGGATTAAAGACCGGTGGTATTAGAGACAGGTGGGATTTGAGACAGGTGGGATTAGTGACCGGTTGGATTAGAGTCTACTGGGATTAGAGACAGGTGGGATTAGAGACAGGTGGGATTAGAGACAGTTGGGATTAGAGACACGTGGGATTAGAGACAGGTGGGATTAGAGACAGGTGGGATTAAAGACCGGTGGGATTAGAGACAGGTGGGATTTGAGACAGGTGGGATTAGTGACCGGTTGGATTAGAGTCTACTGGGATTAGAGACAGGTGGGATTAGAGACAGTCGGGATTAGAGACAGGTGGGATTTGAGACGGGTGGGATTTGAGACAGATGGGATTAGAGACAGTTGGGATTAGTGACCGGTGAGATTAGAGTCAACTGGGATAAGAGACAGTGAGCCATTAGAGCCATTAAGAGCCATTAGAGACTAGAGATATGTACAGATAAAAGACACAGTTATGGGAGTCACTCACCCCTTCGAACGGCTCGATCATGTCGCCTTCGATCTCGCTGCCATACTCCGGAGCAGCCGGGTCCTCAACGAATGGCTGAAAACAAGTCGAAGATTATTTTTACTTCAGTCAGGGTAGAGTCACTTCTTGTCAGGAGGGAGAGTCGCTTCTTGTCAGGAGGGAGAGTCGCTTCTTGTCAGGAGGGGAGAGTCACTTCTTGTCAGGAGTGGAGGGAGGGGAGGGTAGCTTCTTGTCAGGAGGGGAGAGAGGGGAGGGTAGCTTCTTGTCAGGAGGGGAGAGTCGCTTCTTGTCAGGAGGGGAGAGAGGGGAGGGTAGCTTCTTGTCAGGAGGGGAGAGTCGCTTCTTGTCAGGAGGGGAGAGAGGGGAGGGTAGCTTCTTGTCAGGAGAGGAGAGTCGCTTCTTTTCAGGGGTGGAGAGAGGGGAGAGTCGCTTCTTGTCAGGAGGGGAGAGAGGGGAGGGTAGCTTCTTGTCAGGAGTGGAGGGAGGGGAGAGTCGCTTCTTGTCAGGAGGGGAGAGAGGGGAGGGTAGCTTCTTGTCAGGAGAGGAGAGTCGCTTCTTTTCAGGGGTGGAGGGAGGGGAGAGTCGCTTCTTGTCAGGAGGGGAGAGAGGGGAGGCTAGCTTCTTGTCAGGAGTGGAGGGAGGGGAGAGTCGCTTCTTGTCAGGAGGGGAGAGAGGGGAGGGTAGCTTCTTGTCAGGAAAGGAGAGTCGCTTCTTGTCAGGGGTGGAGGGAGGGGAGGTTAGCTTCTTGTCAGGAGGGGAGAGTCGCTTCTTGTCAGGAGGGGAGAGAGGGGAGGGTAGCTTCTTGTCAGGAGGGGAGAGTCACTTCTTGTCAGGAGGGGAGAGAGGGGAGGGTAGCTTCTTGTCAGGAGGTGAGGGAGGGGAGAGTTGCTTCTTGTCAGGAGGGGAGAGAGGGGAGGTTAGCTTCTTGTCAGGAGGTGAGACTCCAAAGTAGGCCAAGCTCGAGTACTTACAGCGGCCAAGGCAGCTCCTAAAAGGACGCACAGCAACAGAATTCGAAGCATTTTTACTTTTATTGAAAAGTCGTTGAAAATCTTGAGAATGTTATGCGGCCTAAGATTGCCGGCTAGTTTTATAACCTGCTAATCAGGCCAGACTGACGGGCTGGGGTGACAATGTCAAATAAATGTCAGGTGTCGCGGTCGCACGTTTGAGATTTCGAGTGTAAAATCGTCACATTTTTTCTGCTAATATCGGAGTAAAATCGACTTCCCATAATTCGATATTGATTAAGCTGAATTTCCCATAAGTGTTTGTCTGACAAAGCTTATCATTTTATCGCCTGCGTTGACAGCTTGATTGCGGGCTAGGTAAGCAGCCTGTTGTTTAAATAGCCAGCAATTTTCCACCGCGTTTTACTGGCTAATTCCAAACGGTGGTGAGAAACTGAACTGTTGTGGGCCGTAAATATACTTTTCTTGCTATTGAATTCGTCCAAACTGCAAAACCTTTCGTCTACAAACGCTTTTTTAATGGGAGCTAAATTTAGATTATACCATAGACAACTGAGTTCACGCAGAACGGTTCATCCAGTTTGTAAAACATTTCGTCTAAACCCTTCGTCCAAACAGCATAGTTAAACGGAGCGACTTTATTTGCTATCACGAGATATGGAACAAAGCAAAAACAGTGTCTCTTGTTAGAATGTTTGTTCAAAATGTCTTCGTAGTCCAAACAGCGGCCGTAGTAACCCACAGTGTGATTGGTCCATTGCTGGCACTTCTCCTGTGTAATCACGTGCAGTGCAGCTTCGACCTCTCTCTTCAAAATGTGCATCCGCCAGGCATGCAGAGTCAGGTTCGCAGGAGCAGCAGCTTGCTGATTAGAGAGCTCGTGCTGAATAGCGGGAACTGACAGTGCCCTCTTCACTGATGCCTTCAGGGAAGACCCTGCGCGCTCAGTTGGGTTGAGATACGGAGAGTACGGTGGCAATTGATTGGTGCTCTGTTGCGGTGAAAGTCCAGAGACTTGAAGGTGAGCGCGGGCCCCATCAAAGAAGGCCACCCACTCAGCCTCCACCAGGACATCCAGCTCTACTAAGAAGTCTGCAAAATTTTGATCTCGAAAACCTCCTTCCACCAGCGCATAGTGAACAAGTCCCCATTGCGGAGATATGGCCAAGCAGAGAGTCAGGTTTTGTCCGCGCTGGCCACATACCGTTCTCACCGCAGGCTGGCCTCGATATGCCCATCCTTGAGTTCTCGCCGTCCACAGGTTCAGCCCGAACTCATCGAGAAAAATCTGGTTCCTGTCGTGTCCTTCGTTCATCATCCACTGTGCGTACTCACATCTCGCCGCCTTCACAACTGGGTCGTTCCAATCAAACGTCTGCCTAGCCAGCTTCAAAGTCACCAGCTGTTTGTCAAGTGCTCGACTTATGGTTGAGACATGAGGAAGTTGACCTTCATTGCCAAGTTGCATCAGATGGTTCCGCATCATTTGTAATGTCGCGGACGGGTTTGCCTCGAGAAACTCGATGATTGACTCAATCTGCTGCTCTTGCAGTTGCTTCGGACGGCCACCTGCTGATGGAAGCTTCTCAATGCGCCCGGTTTGAACGTAGGTGTCGATAATCGTTTTGGCTGTCTTTCTCTTGATCCCAAGGATATCGGCCAGTTGTTTCCAATCGCGGCCTTCTTCAACAGCCAAGGCTAATCGCCTGCGGTCTTCGTTTGACACTGGATGGTAGGGGCCTCGGTTCATATTCGACTGTTTTGCCGGGTTCAGAATGGAAGATATGCGTTGCTGTAGCTGTAGTGGTAGCAAAAGCGAACTGTCAATTGGGTGTTAACTATGGTAGGAACAGTACACTCGGTCTCTAGTCTAGGGGACGAAATGTTTTACAAACTGAATGAACCGTTTTGCGTGAACTCAGTTGTCTATGGTATAATCTAAATTTAGCTCCCATTAAGAAAGCATTTGTGGACGAAAGGTTTTGCAGTTTGGACGAATTCAATCGCAAAAAAGTATACTATGTATCTGTTGTGCCTTAGTGCTCATTTTACGAGTTGCATTTTTCAAACATCAAACCAAACCAGAAGCCAAATTCTTGACGGTGTTCAACTTCTACGTATATTTCACAAGGCTTTCAAAGCACCATCAAATAGTCTTTAAAGGTCAGAAGGCTTTTTCAGCAATTGTACATGGCCTTCAGGATAGCCACATCGCCGTCGGCCATCCGGCTTCGCTGGCCGATGACAACACCGTCGGGCACAGCGCCTGGCTTCGGCACAATGGTGCGCTGGCCGTTCTTGCTGAAGGCTGTCAGGCCGTAGTGCATCTGGCTGCCGAAGTCGTAGCGGACATTGTAGGTACCGACCTGGGTGCTGCTCTGCTTGTTGAAGTTGTGCTCGTAGCCTGCGGGTTTGGGTTGAGCTTGTGGGATAATCGAAAGTCAATTCATATTTGCAGGAGGGCTGTGGGCAATGGCACATCATTTGGTGACACTAGACCCGCAGCTAGCGAGAAGGTAATTCTGCCCATTTCGCTGACTCCTGAGCACACACGCACACAGATACTGTACGTATGCAAACGCTTACACAGGTTGTGTACGAGTATATCTGACCTGACTTTCTCATCGTCAAGCAGTGTACACTCTCACTGTGCCTTGAAGGTTGGCCCTCAAGGGCGTAATTTCACTACAAGTTCCCAAGCCTTGTCTCCGCTGCTGCGCACCAAATGAATGTGGCCTCGCCACGGAATCGAGCTCAGGGACCTCGGTGCGAGATGCAAATGCGTTAACCGCTCTGCCACTACCTCATGGGGGGTCGGAAGATAGCTTTCAAGAGTGGAAAGATAAGATTAAGGAATGGGAAGATTCAAAATCCCTACCTGGGGTGACATTCTCCAGGGCGATGGACACGTAGTTATCGCGGTCCGGCCGGCTCTGCTGGTGGTACACACCTGTCATGCGGTGTTAAATAAGTATTTCTAATACTATTAGCGATCGCAGTACAGTCTACTAACAGTAGAAAGTATTGCATTTGTTCTGTGCTAAGTAATTAAATAGAGCAGCTTTTAAGCAGCGCACCAAGGGTGTGCTGGAACTCGTGCATGATGTTGCCAACTGAGCAGCCAGTCGAAAGGTTCACGTAGGTGATCCGGCCCCAGAAGCCGACAGTGGCCGAGCAGCTGCGGGTTGAAAATTAAATTCAAATTTTAACTGAATGAGGAACTGTTCAGTCCATGGACTGGAGGGACACCACACCAACCCTCAAATACCCAAGCAAAGCAGACTTAAGAGTCTTGCGAAAGGACACAAATTTTTGTACCAGTGGAATCGAACCCCCGACCTTCAAGCTGCGAGTCCAACATTTTAGCCACTAGGCTACAACTCCCACTTGCAAGGAATTAAATTGAATGAATGGCTTCCCTGACCTAGATTTCATCGGGCAGCTGTACACTCTCACTGTGCCTTGGTAAATTGCACTGCTAGCCCCTGACAATGAGTGAGGCTAGAACCGATTAATATAAAACCGTAGGGTGCTACTATGAGTAGTGCAGTGCGCACAAAAACAAAATTGGTTTCTTACCCACTGCCCGGCTGGATGAGCACATATCGGCTGCCGTCATTGGAGGTGGCCTCGCGGAACTTGATGCAGTTGCCAGTCTCCCGGTTCACATTGGTCATGGCCGTCTGCACATTGGTTTTGGTGCTGGCGGCTGTAAAGCGGTTTGTGGGACGCGTCTTAAATAAACCGCACATCACCTACTAACCGTAAGTAGCATGACTCAGCTTTCCATTAAAAAGAAACCGAAATTCGCACTCACGCAGGTTGGGGTCCAGCTTGTAGACGATGACGCCTCCTGGCCAACGGTTGGCCGTGCTCAGAAGTCCTGAGAAGGCCTGCGTTTTATTAGGGAGGCCAATTTCAGTCTATTCTACTTGCATCTTGCATGATTTTCTAGATTAGGATAGAGAGAAAATAAACCTAAAACCATGGGATCACAGGTGCAGCCGACAGCACAGCCGCAGCTATTGCGCGGCGCATCTGAAGGCTGCGTACGGCTGTTCAGTCCATGGACTGGGGGGACACCAAAAACCACCCTCAATTACCTTAGCTGGTACCCATTCAACAGCTGGGTGAACTGAAGCAATGCAGAATTAAGTGTCTTGCTACAAATTGTTCCAGTGTAGTCGGCAATCGAACCCCCGACCTTAAAGTCTTGAGTCCAATGCTACAAATGCTACAAACCTCAAGGGCCATTTCTGCTGGGTCACAGCCGAAGCTTTTCAAAGGTGATTTTAGCATGATTTTTTTGTATTAAAACACGTCCCACATGTAAATCAAATCCCACATGTACTCACCCCCTCAAACGGCTCGATCATGTCGCCCTCGATATCGCTTCCGTACTCAGGCGCGGCTGGGTCCTCAATCATTGGCTGCGAGTTAGTTTGCGGTGGCACATTGCATTGTTAAGATTGACAATTGACGAAAAAATCTCTTTTGGATTTGAACTCGCCACAGGTACTACTATCAAACCGTTCAATCCCCAATAGACAGAAACGCAGTCACTTACGGCAGCCATCGCAGACGCCAGCAGCAGGCAGATGGTCACCAGGCGAAGCATTTTGCGCTTCAGAACCAGATCCTGACCCGTAAATTGTTGCTAGACTGTCGATTTGAAAATAAAATTTGAGGCCAGACTGCTCAGCCTATGGTTTCTTTATAGTCCCACCGCGCGGCTAGTCAAGGTCCCGCCTGATGCCAGTATCCCACAAATTTTCAATGCCGCCCACAAAAAAAGATTAGAGCCACTAATTTCTTCTGAAGGTGTTGCAATTTGCTGCAATTTAACCAACCCAGCAGTCACCGCACCTTATCTGATCACATGTAAGTAAGTGCGGCACTCCAAGTAATTCGTGTTCTTATCGATAACATTTCTGCTTCGCAGAGTAACTAACTTGCTGAATAACTTAATAAATTATCCGATAAATTAATTACATGGTTAAATAATAAATTACATTAGGTGATTTGGAATTTGTTAATTTAATGAGTCGATCAATAAGTCAGTAAATTATTTATCTGTTTTAAATTCTTGCTTTTCAATCATTAGATTATTGACCCTGGGAATCATTGTATCGTGTTATCTTGTGTGCATTTTCGTAAAAGGGCCCGACATTCTTACAGTGTATTTTCCACTGATTTCAATCTCGACTGCCTCAGAAAGCAAGCCTGAAAAATGTATCTGCTTGACGGAACTTTTACGACGAGAAATTCATAACAAAGAACCTAAGCACGGATCCTGTTTCCGAGTTTCACTTAGCTGAGCTCCAAGCTTCTACAGAACAGTTGCGAGAGATGAAACTAGGATGAGATGAGACAGGGGAGAGATAATACAGGGGAGAGATGACACAGGGGAGAGATGACACAGGGGAGAGATGATACAGGGGAGGGACAAGAGACAGAAGGTATGAGATAGTGGAGATATGAGATACGGGAGCGATGAGACACAGAAGATATGAGATACGGGAGAAATGAGATACGGGAGAGACCATCACCCTTAGAACACAAATTTTGAGTACTCAATAGCTCCTTCCTAACTTTAGTTTTCAGAAATATTTGCTGATTTTGCAGACAAACTCATGCAGGACTGCTCATAAGGCCGCTGGTCTAATTGAGTTCAGTTCTCACGGCATGACGGACCGCATCAGCACCCAGGTGAAATTGTACAGTCCTGGCAGCAGCTGGTGACTGACGGGGAGACCGAATCCGGCCCAGCTGAAGGGGCTCAGCCTGCCATCGTCTATGGTCGGGCCGCTGACGGCCCAGACTGCGCCGCTTTGCCGGAGCAGCCGGCTGCTTGTCACCTTGGCGTCGTAGCAGCCGAAGGTGCGTCTGTCCTTGGCGAGAAGGTCGCCGCGGCAGCACAGGCATTTGCACGGATCGCCCTCAGAGTACGGATCGCTGGCGAACCGGTTCGTGCGCATCAGCCGGCCCAGTTCAGCCGGGCTGCCGGCCTTGTTGACCGCGTCTCGCCTCAGAATCTTCGCCCTAGGCGCCATCTGATAGGAGTAGTCCGGCCCAAAGCGAGCCACGACCTCCGGGTAGCCGCTCAGCCGATAGATGTCTGCGTGGAAGGGCACATTGTAGGATGGCCAGTAGCCAGCGCGCAGGACCGCAGTCTGGTCTGAGTGCATCACCAGGCCAGGAATTTGCTCCACAATGGTCAGGGCTCCGTTGCTAAGCGCAGCGCCGGGCTGGAAGCGGCTGAGGTCGAGCAGCATGTACTGGTTGTTGTAGGTGCCGGAGTTGTGCCTGGCAAACTGCTCGGCCCAGTGCCGCCCACCTGTGGCCAGCTGATTCGCTGCTCTAACTCGCTGCCATGCCAGCAGGCTGTGGGGCGTCATAGAGCTGAACAGGCTGTCGTTGAACACGCTGTTGGTTGTCTGCAGCAGCACCAGGCGGTCGTTCACCACATAGAAAGCGTCCAGCGAGGCCAGCGTGCCGGGATAGCCGCTGAAGCTCTGCCGGCCGCCGACGAAGCTGCTATCATTCAGCAAGCGGAAGTTGTAGTGCTTGAAGGAGCGGAGCGTGGCAGAGTACGAATTCCAGGTGTTGTGCGCGGCCAGTAGGTCTTCAAGCCCTGCTAGTAGCCTGATCAGCGCTGTACAGTGGCCCTGTCTGGTGTGGCACGTGTAAGGATTAGGATACTGAATGTTCCTACATCATCTCCGACTTCGGTGGTCACCGACCTTTGTCTATTTATCTAGACTGATACACGAATCATCTAGATCTTTAAACTGATAAAATTTGAAGGCAAGGCCGCACTGAGGCGCAGTGCTAATTTATTTATCGGGGTGTTTCAAAGACACTAGCTTTTATGGGAAAATCTGACCTTCGGCCACAACCGTTGAATTTCTCGACGGTCTGGGTACGATTCTCGACTACAGTGAAATAAATTGTGTCCTTTAGCATTTGCTTCAGTTCACCCAGCTGTTAAATGTGTAGCTGAGGATGAATATGGCTTCCCACTCAGTCCATGGACTGAAAAGCCGTACGCATCCTTCAGATGGGGACGAATGTTTCCCAAAATATCCCATGGACTTATTCAACCGAGCCCGTTCCTCACCTGGCAGTAAAGGCGGCAAACTCTCGGTGGCTCATGGAACGCCAGTCGGGCCAACGCTGCGACAGGACGTCCAGTACGTCAGCGGAGTCGGCGGCCGCGTTAGTCAGGTGCAGCACAAATGCCGGATCATCGTAGGCCGCAGTCGCCGCCAAGCTGAAGCCCGCGGTGAGGCCGTGCAGCTGGTCCAGCAGGTAGCCGACATTTCTAGCCAGCGGATCTTCCGGATTGGAGTCAGAGAAATTGCGCGCCCAGGCTGCCTGCCGGCCGAGCCAGTCACGCAGCCGCTCCGTCAGGTTATCCCTCTTCGGGATCAGGTCGTCCACCAGATTGTGAAAGTGCGCCTCGATTCTGTCGGCAGTCAGGAGGCTTTCCAGCAGGCCCGCAGCGAACATTGCCACCCGGTTCTTCTCGGCGTAGTCTGACGCGCCCTCGGTTTCAGCGGCGGCGGCAGACGTGGCGACCTCCAGGGTGTCCCATCCGGTGGCGTTGATGCCGGTGGCGAAGTAGCCGTAGGCCGTTGCTCTTGGATCCACGCAGCCGTCTCTCAGGTAGTAGCCGTCGCCTGAGTAATAGTACACGCTCAGACTGCGCACCGGTGACCTGGTTGAGATGTTCAAGCAGCTGGCGTCTCCGGCAGCTGTCGTCGGGGTTGCTCGACGAATCCTGACGGCAGCCAGTGACCCCGAAGCAAGGAGAAGCGCGATTAGCGCTACTAGAAGAAGGCGCATTGTTGGGTGGTGCTATGCTATGAACTTGCTCTTGTGTCCCAATCGTTGCGACTGTTGCTTTCGCAATAATATTTGTAGCGCGGCTTTGGACACTGGCGCATCTTCTCACCGGAAGAAATAGATAAGTATCGATCGCCTGTTCTAGCCATGTACAATGAGCCCCTACCTGCCCCCTGTGCTTATAATAGTTTTCTTCGGCGCAACTGTTTGGCAACAGTTGCGTGAAGTTTCTAACAAACGTCCACGTGGTCTGTCAGTAAGAATTGAACAGTTTTGTTTGCTGTAAAGAAAAACTTTATTGACATAATGACTAATGCGATCAGAGAGCTGAGTACACCGAGCCAGCTTGCTCAAACACTATGCCTAGCTGCAGATGCAATTCTTTTACTTCACTAATAACTTCCATCAGCCTCAGCCGGAAAGTAATTACAGTTGACGACTATGAAAATAGTGGCTAGGCTAAGTGTTTGCCAATGTTGTATAGTGGCACTGGGGAACAATGCACTTGCAGTTGAAAAAAGCTGACATTTAATCAACCCACGCAGAAAATAATGCATAGAAGCTGCAACTCAACAAGCTAAGGATAGAGTGCAGTTTTTGCGCACTTTCCCCAACTGCAGCAGCTGATTAAAACTGACTCTCTGGAGTCTCTGGAGCCGGAGGGCGCGTGGCATGGAAGCTGAGGCAACAGACAGCTCTACTTGGCTTCAGGAATTAGAGGGCTTTGAGGCACGATTAAAGGCAGAACAAAGGAGACTTCATTTTGCATGCGCTCTTCAATTGGCTGACGGCAATGTCCAATTGTTTTAAGCCTTTTTTTGACAATTGAGGACTAGCTCAGCTGTCCCTTCCCATACGACTGACCAAAAAACAGGCAAAAAGGGGGAGAAGTTCCAGCAGCAGCAGCAGCAGCAGCAGCAGCATCGCAACACTTGGTCTTTATTAGCATGCTCTTTTAGGCCTACGGCTGTTTCCAACGTGTGTCTGGTTTCTTATCTGTGATGCTGCTAACTTCTGGGCTACGGTGAGTGAAGCATTTTCAAGTAGGAGACAAAAATGTGAAAAGAGATTTGAGCAGTTTTTATTAGCTTTGAGTAGCTTAATTGAGTAGCTTTGAGTAGCTTAATTGAGTAGCTTTGAGTAGCTTAATTGAGTAGCTTTGAGTAGCTTAATTGAGTAGCTTTGAGTAGCTTAATTGAGTAGCTTAATTGAGTAGCTTTGAGTAGCTTAATTGAGTAGCTTTGAGTAGCTTAATTGAGTAGCTTTGAGTAGCTTAATTGAGTAGCTTTGAGTAGCTTAATTGAGTAGCTTTGAGTAGCTTAATTGAGTAGCTTTGAGTAGCTTAATTGAGTAGCTTTGAGTAGCTTAATTGAGCAGCTAAATTGGGTAGCCTATAATTGAGTAGCTTTGAATAGCTTTGAGTAACTTTGAGTAGCTTTGAGTTCTTTTGAGTAACTTTTAGTTCCTTTGAATAGCTTCGAGTAGCGTTGGAGTAGTTTCAAATAGCGTTTGAGTGTCTTGAGAAGCATTTTAGTAGTTTAGAAAAGCTTTTAAGTAGCTTTGAGTAGCCTTGAATAGTTTTGAGTTGTTTTCAGAATATGTTTAATTAGTTTTGTTGAGTATGGAGTAGCATTGAGTAGTTTTCAGAATCTCGAGTACTTTTAGTAGTTTTAAGCAGCATGGTTTTATCTAAACCCATATATCAAAGCCATATCTATATTTGAGTATACTGCCCAAGTGGTAAAAAAAGAAAATGGAAGGAGGGTGCCTGCTATATGCACTTTGGGGCAGGTAACTGCAAAAGTGTACTTTTGCAGTGAACTCAGGCGTGTAACAAAGCGCTGAAGGAGAGAGAGTTCTGATTGCGACAGAACTTTAAGAATGGAATCAATGAGTACCAAACTAGCATACCATTTTTTCGTTCCAGCAACCCAATTACTAAATATTAATTTTCCATTCTCTCGACAGTTGCTAGCAACGTTCTGTTCGTTCCGAAACCTTTCCTGTCTGTTTTGCATTTTTGTACACGCAAGCTACACGTTTATGTCACGGTTTGAGGGCGCACCGCAGGCCTAATTGGGAAAGCTGAAATATTAATTTGACCGGAGTGACCAAGCAAGTCAACTCCAGACAGTCAATTAAATAAAAAAAATTGAAGATGGGGCTGGCTCATCTGAGACTTGGCCAAAGGTATTTGAGAAATAGAACAGTTGAGATTGGAAGAGAACAGGTGAGATTGGAAGAGAACAGGTGAGATTGGAAGTGAACAGGTGAGATTGGAAGTGAACAGGTGAGATTGGAAGTGAACAGGTGAGATTGGAAGTGAACAGGTGGGATTGGAAGAGAACAGGTGAGATTGGAAGAGAACAGGTAAGATTGGAAGAGAACAGGTGAGATTGGAAGAGAACAGGTAAGATTGGAAGAGAACAGGTGAGATTGGAAGAGAACAGGTGAGATTGGAAGAGAACAGATGAGAGAGGGCATGAAACAGGTGGGAGGGCAGAGCAGAGGGTAGCCAGCAGCTGCCTGGTCTGAACCCAGCAGTCCCTGGTTTTTCAGCTTCGCCCGTCTCTCTCGGCCGCGCCTCCTGGCCTGCCTTCTGCTAGCGGCGTCGCTTCTACTCCTTCTGGTCTCCATGGCAACCAGGAATCCGTTGCTGTTTCGACTCCGCGTTGAAGATTCAAATTTGAGGTCGTTGCAGCCGCCTCCGCCGCCGCCAAAGCCCAAGCTATCGAGTGCCGACTTTGCCGTTGCGTTGGACGCCATCAGCAGCGAATCGATTTCCCCCATCCTCCATCTGTTCGAGTCTGGCCCCGCCCTGCCTGCCGCGGCGCTTCTGTCGCCAGTCGACCGGTCGCGCCTGCTGTTGGTGTTCAACTGGACCGCCCCGGGCCTTCGGCGGGTCACACGGATGCACTTCCCGCAGCACGAGTTCGTTCTCGAGCGGGTGTTCCGCGTTAGCCCGGCCGGGGTCGCGTCGCGGATGCAGGCGCTTCTCGCCGGCATGCTCGGCGTCTCAACCTGCGGCGGGGTCGCCATCCACCCGGACACTGTGCAGCTGCCGGCACTGCAGGCCGAGTCCCTGTTCAGTCTGCCTGGTCCCGTCGCCTTGATGACTGGCAACTCTGCCGGGCAGCCCGACGGTCAGCTGATCGCAGCCAGCCGGCGGCACCCGCTACCCCAGCAGTGGCTCAGCCAGCTGTACCTCAACTATGTCAAGGTGGCAAAGCAGGGCGTCTGGAGCAACGACAGCCGCCTGTACAGCGAGCTGATCGGGCCGAACTATCTCGATCGGGGCCTGAGACGGCATCGCCAGGCCAGCGGATTCGGGGCCAGCTCTCTCAGGAGCGCGGACTTCCGGCTGCTGCGGCAAAATGACACACATGCTGCACGGACGATGACACCGGCGGCGTCTCTACTGCTAGAACTCGAGCAGCAGCAGCAGCAGCGGCAGCAGCAGACAGATCCTGTACCGCCATTGCTGAGCAGGGTGGTAGACCCCGTCGACCTTATTGAGGCCTGCCTGCCCTGAGAAGCCCTGAGACGTACCTGAACAAAACAACACTCGAACCTGAAGTCGACCTTGCCTTAGCTAACAAAATACGAGAGACTGTGTTGCTGGAATCCTTTCACTGTTGCTTCCGTTTAGACTTGTAATTTCAGTTCAATTTTTCTTCGAAAATCTTTCCGATTCGCGTTCTTACTTTTGCAAATTACTAGTATTGTGCTCACGATTGACTCAAAATGACAGTTTCATACGAAATAACCTACAGACCCTGTGCTCCCACTGGCCTAAAAAACCTGTTGGAAGAATAAAAACTTTCTTTCAAAACAGAAATGCAAAAAATTCAATTCGCACGCAGAAAATAAAAGAAACTTTTAGCACAACAGCAAGCGGAATTCCGAAGGCGAACATGCCTTTAAGGTTTGGCTGAGGTTCTTTTCGAAGCTATTAATTGATTTAGTAGGTTCCGCCTATCTTAACCAGTTCCCTGCTCATAGTACCCAGAACTGAATCACTGCGGAGTCAAGCGCCTTGCTCAAGAACACAAATCTCTGTTGGGACAGAGTTCTAACCCGTTATTCTAAAACGTCACCGTGACAAGAGTCGCATTTGAATAGTTTCAAGTGATTCAAATGCGCGTCAAGTGATTCAAATGCGCGTCAAGTGACTCAAATGCGTGTCAAGTGACTCAGAAACGATTCTAGTGATTCTAAAACGATTCTGAGGTGGGTGAGAGGGTTGCACTAATTTTTCTGATGGCTAGAATCGTTTTCTGAATCGTTTTTGAAGCGTATCTGATGCGTTTCTTTTTTTTTCACACAGTTTCTGCAACCCGTTAGAATGAAAGTATGCTTTTACACATTTTTTACGCAGCCTTCGGAGCCGCGGCTGTGCTGTCGGCTGCACATCTGACCCGATTGGGCAGGTTTAATCAATTAATATTAGTATTATATATTTTTTTTATCTTATTCTTATTATTATTAATTTTATCTATGAACTTCAAGCTGCAAGCTCCAAAGCCACATTAAAGGATGACAACTAAAGGCTCTAGATTGGAGCCTAAGATCAATCCTCAAGGTCAATCCTCAAGGTCAATCCTCAAGGTCAATCCTCAAGGTCAATCCTCAAGGTCAATCCTCAAGGTCAATCCTCAAGGTCAATCCTCAAGGTCAATCTTCAAGGTCAATCCTCAAGTTCAATCCTCAAGGTCAATCCTCAAGGTCAATCCTCAAGGTCAATCCTCAAGGTCAATCCTCAAGGTCAATCCTCAAGGTCAATCCTCTCCGGGGGTGAGATGTCTCAGCGTTTCTCGTCGACTGGATCGACCAGCTACTGATTTCAGTTGGTTTGGTTCGAGGATTGACCGCAGGCTCCGTCCAAGAGTCTAAAAACGACATCCTCTTTGTTTCCCACCAAGATTGACGTAAAAGTCGTGAGTTTTCTAGCATTCGAAGCTATCGCAAACTAGTTGTAATAATTTCGCGAAGGCATGATAGGCTCAACCTGATCCTTTTTATTTGCCTGTTCACAAATTAGGTGTTGAATAATCTAGGTGTTGTTCTAAAAAATCAATCGCTCCTTCGAAAGTCCGCGCCTGTTTTCTGTCACCAGAACGCCCAATCAGTCGCCAATGAGGCACTCAAACGTCTTCAGCGAATACGTCATAGAGAGCGCAGTTGACCCAGACTGGTTCAGATAGTAATATATGCCAGACTCAGAGGAAAAGAAACTTGGATTATCTCGATAGATCCCGTTCGGTTGGAGAAACGTGCAATGCCCGAACCACCAGCCTGAAGACAAGGCCTGGGCGCAGCTGCCCAAATTCCAGACGTCATTGTCGTAGTCCGCTGTGCTGAACTGCTGGTTGTTCGGCGAAAATTTTACTTCCGTCCGCTGGCCGACGCTCGACCTGTTGGCGTCCAGTGGCCCCATGGAGGCCCTGTATTTGTCGGCCGCTGGGCCAACAGAGAACTGCACATTCTCAGCCCAGTACCAGTTGTCATTCCAGTCGCTGAACTCCCAACGAACTCTCCACTTTCGGTGAGCGGTGAGCTGGTGCAGCTGCTCCAGTCCCATCCAGTAGTTGAGGCTCTCGCCCTGACCGAATCCGTTGACGTACTCGGACCAGCTGCGGTTGAAGCTGACGGAGCCGTCGACTCGGTGCTGGAAGGTGCGCCAGCAGCACGACTGTGGAGTTTTCAGCTGGAACGCGAGTGAATGGGAGAGCATGTCAATAAGAATTTCCTTGATTCCTGAGGAATGACAACAATTAGTTGAAGCAAACTTGCCCACAGCAGCGGCAGGCTGAAGTTGCTGGCGTGCCGGCACTTCCTGCAGCCGCTGATTCCCAGACTGCAGGCCAGCAGCGAGCAGAAGGTCGACGCTGCGTCGAAGAGCACCGCGTCCGCATTCACAGCCATCGCTATGCAGTGGATGTCGCTCTCAGCTGTCCTGACTGCCAGCAGCTTGTACTCGTCCAGTTTGTCCCGTTGGAGCGTCCAGTCCGAGTCTGCAGCCGCTGCTGATGACAGCAGAGCACAGCTCAGGACCAAGAGTCTCAGCATTTCAGAATCAGCACACTTGTCAGCCTCCAATGTCTGACTTTTTTAAGCTCGCTCAGTTGGTTTAAACAGCTTTTAGGGGCCTAATGAGTTCTTTGTATACTAAATAAAACTGGGTGCTGAGTGCTCTAAATGGGACCATCTGTATTCAGGAAAGTTTGCATCATCCTATTTGGAAGCAGTTTATTTGTTTAGAATTCTACAGTCAACAGAGAATTAAGTTGTCGAATATGCTTCACTGTTTCATTTTAACTGATAAACCAGAAAACATTCGCAAAGTTATTTATAAAGCGATCATTGAAAAGCAATTTAGCTGCTCTGCAAAGCAACTGCTGAGTAGCTTGAGTAGCCACTTACTAACTTGACTTGTAGCCTAGCCGTTAGAGCTTCGGACTCAAGACTTGGCTGTTCGTGTGTTTTTATTCCCTAATAATTTGGAAGGATTAGTGCCATTAAGCAAGCCACTTAACTCAGCATTGCTTCAGTTCACCCAGCAATTAAATGGGCGCTAAGCATCAGCAGGTAATTAATGGTGAGTAATGCGCAACCCCAGTCCATGGACTGAACAGTTGTTTTTGAGAACATTGAGAAATTTTACAATATTAATCGATGCAAAGTCAATACATAGAATGTCTCTTGCAAGACTTCCTGTTTCAAAAAGCGACATTCTTAAAGCCAGATAGCATCTACTTTAAGTAGTAATTATAAGTAAAAGTTAAACTTTTTTAGTCGCCAGCCTTCACTTCCAAAGACATTTTGAGTGGCAAGCTTGAGATCGCGTCGAATTTCGAGTGCCCGAATTTCGCTCCGACGGGGGCAAGCCGAGGCCCTGTCCAGCTTTCTTGTCGAGTGTTTTTTCCGCTCTCTTTTCTTCCTCGTCAAATTTCTGCCCGTCGGAACTCTTGCGGTCTGTGAGCTGAAAGCTGTGAGCTGATCCCCGCTAAGCCGAGCGTGAGGACGCGTGAGCCGGGGGGGACGCGAGTGGAGAGGAAGAGGCCTAAAATTTATCCCCACTCATCATCGAACTCGATGGAGCTTGCCTTCCCCCTGATGCGTGGGAAACCCAAGGCCAGGAGCGCAGCAGATTTACTGGGAGTGAGACCCTGGCTGGGAAGATCGAGCAGACGATGAAGTAGTCGGAAGTTCTGCTCTGTGCTCTGGGTAGATTCGGGAGTGAGGAGTTGGGGTCAGCTACCCTTCGCCAGCCGAACCGACTAAGATTCCATCAATAAGTTTATCCATTTATCTGTTCCATCAGTTTCCCGTCAGTCCGTGCTCATCCATTTCCCAGCTGCTATCACTGAGCTTCACAATCTGAGCTGTTCAGAAAATGTAACGACAAAAGCTAATTATTTACGAGCTGCAATCAGTTTGAGTGCTAGATAACATGATAACATAGATAACGTACTTTTCAAAATTCGAGATCTGAGATTCGAGATTGGAATAATTGAATATTTGCATTCGGAACAATGGCGCATGAAAGTCAGCAGCACTTTCCAAGCTCGATCTAGACACACTCATCGGTCATCAGTCACGTGCCATTTGTGTAATCAGCGCAGTCACCGCTGGCCATGCAGCAGTTTCCCCCCAAATAGCCTACAGGGAATAAGGATAGAAACATGACTAGCTGGGCGAAATGCCCTTTTCCTGTTCCGATCCCAAATCCCAGTCAGACACAGAAGCCCCTGGGCTCGCTCAATACATTGCTTAGTTCCGCGGGGGAATTCGCTAAGGGCCAGAGAATACCGCCGCTGCTGTTGCTGCTGTCCGTGCCGCAGGCATGTCTGATGCGCGCACTAGGAGAGGCGAAAAAATCCCCTCGCCTGTTTTCCCATCTGTCTGGAGCGGAGGGGAGAGGGGAGTGGAGAGATAGTGATGTTTGGGCAGAGGGAATCGTCACCCCTCACTCCCAACTGCCCTCGTCCTATTTGTAGCCATGCCATCTGCTTTTTCAGGCAGGCAAGCAAAGCAAAACTCTAAATTATTCGGGACAGCTTAAAACGGACGTCTACTTCCCTCACCCGACATGTGGTGAAAGATACAAAATATCCTTGTCTAAACGAGAGAAGCTTTTTGTGAAGGCAATTTACACTCATATAAACAGAATTTTTCTCAGCATCAGAGCAAAGGCACAATGCAGAACAGCAATCAAATTGACGCCCTTGTCGCATCGGAAACCAATCGTCTCATTCTACGCTCCGGTGCGTCCAGGAGCGTCGACGCGCAGTCTAGGTCGAAACAGTTCCTGAACACCATGCCAGCTTCGCATTCGGCATCTCTGAAATCACCGTCCTCGAATATGTCGACTGCCGAAGCTCTGGCTCCGGGCATCGTCGGCGCTGTGGCCTTCTTTCTGGTGATGTTCGCCCTGGTGGCAGCCTACTGGCGCTGCGGAAGATTCCGTGATAACTCGCCGCACTTCCGAAAGCGACGGCGGACCAGGCCGTGGGAAGCGGCCGCAGCCGAGTCTGATGACGGCGGCTGTCGGATAACCGTCAATCCGTTGGAGGAGGAGATCGAGGTAATAAAAATAAAAATAATAATTGCAGGGCTGCGGGCAATGGCACATCGTTTAGTGACACTAGACCCGCAGCCAGCGAGGAGGCAATTCTGCCCATTTCGCTGACTCCTGAGCACACACGCACACAGATACTGTACGCAGGCACACACTCACACAGGTGTGTACATCTGCCCTGACTTTCTCATCGTCAGGCAGTGTACACTCTCACTGTGCCTTGGAAGTTGGCCCACACACAAGGGCGTAAATTTCACGACAAGCCCGCAAGCCTTCTCTCCCCGGCTGCGCCCCAAATAAATGTGGCCTCGCCGTGGAATCGAACTTAGGGACCGTGGTGCGAGAGGCAAACGCGTTAACCGCTCTGCCACCGACCCCCTAGAGATCGAGGTAAATAGTTCCTGATAACTATCTGCTCTGCAGTCAAACACTGAGTCGTTTCTTGATGTTGATCTTATTGGGATTCGATTCCCAACCAAGGACTACTAAACAACACTAAACAATAGTAGTCCTTGTTGTCTAGTGGTCCTTCTTCCCAACTCCATTGCAAAAATCTGTGTCCTTTAGCAGGAGACCTAACTCTGCATTGCTTCAATTCACCCGGCTGTTAAATGGGTAAAAACATTTAAGAGCCGTACGCAGCCTTCAGATGCGACTCGCAATAGCATCTGACCCAATTGGGACAGGTGTAATCTGTTTGTTTAGTTAGTTGTAATTTCATTGAAGTGTATGACTGTTTATCTAAAGAGTTGAATATCTTGTCTCGAATATGCCACAGCTCCATCGGTTTCTTAGGTGACTACGAAAATAAAATCCTTTGCCTTTAAGATGAAGCCCAGCTTGCCAAAGCGAGTTTCACTACAGAAGCCGATTGCAAGCGACCGTTGCAGTTCCATAGCTGAGGACAACAACGACTTTGACGATCTGGCCTCTCTACTTTCCTCGTCGGATGGCAGCGGGAGCTGCAGCGACAACTCGGAAAGCAGCGAAGATGACGAAGTCGATGAGAACTGCGAGCAGTGTCGTCGGGAAGCTCGCCTTGCCAGTCCGGAGGAAGCCGAGGAGGAGAGCGACGTTGATGACGCTGCTGACTCTGAGCTGGACGATGACGGGATTGAGTTCGCTGATGAGGATTCAGCTGACGATGCAGCAAACGATGACGCGCCTGCGAAGGTCGAGACGGAATCAGCTCGACTGATTCGGGGCAGAGGATACTGATTTGTGTCTTCTGTGGCCTCTGAAAGTGTCAGACACCCGAGTTTGATTCGCGAATTTTAGCATGCCATGGCGACTGACGCAAACTATTTTTAAAAGTTAAGTTTCTCAGCTCTGTAGACGCTTAATAAACTAGATAGGCACCTTAATCTATTCTTACACCTGAACGACCAAGGACCAACGGCCTATGTGCTTCGCTTTTGTTAGCCAAAGTCGAGCAGTTTCAGAAATAGAGAAACTTTATTTGAGAAGGGACAAGAAAATAGATGCTTACAATCGTAGAAATCTGTACATCTGCCCTGACTTTCTCATTGTCCGGCAATGTACGTTCTTCCTGTGGAGTTTTAATTGTAAAGCCTCCAAGCCTTCTCTCCTCATCGATTGCGCCCTTAAGGCCTCACCGCGGAATCGAGCTCAGGCCCTTTGGTGAAAGAAGCAAACAGAAAAGTTTTAGGTGGGATTTTAACCTTTCTTTAGCTATTGCCCAGGCTTTGGGACTGTTAATATTACACGCCGAATGAATGCGGCCCCGTTTGTGGATCCTGTGGAAAAACTATATCGATTTATCAATAAGCTTTGTTTGCTTGGCTTTTACGCTGATAAACCGCTAGAAAGAGAGAAAAGCTATCTAGCTTCTTATACTCTTATACAAGCTGGCACCAAATGATTACACCATGTACTCCTTATCGGTTGGAATTAATTACACAACTGCAGTGTTGCAGTCTATTATTCAATATATTAATAGTAATATAATAGTAGTAAATAATAGAGGCATATAATCAACTTTGAAGACTTTGAAGCGAGAAAAAAATTGCAAGTAAACTGACCACCTAGTGTACAGAGAGGCTTATTAAGATTGGTTGTAGCCCTGGGGACTCACGACTTGAAGGTCGGGGGTTCGATTCCCGAATCCACTGGATCAACTTTTGTACTTTAGCAAGACAACTAACTATGCATTGCTGCAGTTCACCCTGTTATTAAATGAGTAGTAGCATTAGGTGTGATAATTGAAGGTGGGTGTGGCGTCACCCCAGTCCATGGACTGAACAGCCGTACGCAGCCGTCAGTTGCGCCACGCAATAGCTGCGGCTGTGCTGGCGACTGCACATCTAGTCCGATTGGGGCAGGTGTAATCGAAATTATTATCCATGATTGGATTGGACAATATACTGTAAGCAACTTACCCAACGTGACCAAAACTGATGGTCACTATTCTGAAGACCAGCGATGCTAAGTATCTGTAAGGGAATGCTATTCCTTTTGTACTACTTGCAGTCCTACGAAACGCAAATTTCTAGCAAAATTTCTACCCTGGGTAATGAAGTTCTTTGTTTATATAGACATGTATTGTTTCCTCGAGAGTTCAAATTTTAACCCACGACCGCACAATGACAACTGCGGTCTACATAGGGATAAGATTCGAACTCTTGACCTCACTGGACTAAACAGCTCCGGAAGGACTTAACAGATGTAAAAATGTTGCTGGGACTGTTTCACTTGCTTTTCACTTACATGCCTGGTGTTTTCGATTTATTTATCTTCCGTAAAATGTTGACGACGTATTCAAAGCCAACAAGCGCCGCGGATTTAGCAGGCAAATGAGTTTGGATTGCTCTAATCCAAATCTGACAGAAGCAGAGATTAGCTAAGAGTGATACAAAGTATCGATTTGCTCATTGTGAATTATTGTGAGTCGCACACTCACAATGCTCGACTGGAACTAGATTTTTATCAGGGAACGGAATCAACTAGCTCATAAGTCACAAGTCAGAGATCAGTGTAAATCACGCTGTGTACTTGCGAGGCGCAATTGGGAGACGGAAATCAAATTCGATAGTTTCGACATCAAAATTCAAAAGTGCGATGACGTAAAATAGAAAAATACAAAGTGCAGATAAATTGCGTGATTTTAGCAGAATGAATTTTTACAAGTAAAGAAGGGTTCTAATCACCGTCGGATCCAGGATTTTTTATACAGTTTCATTTAACAACGAAGCGTTATGTAAAATGAATATGTACAGCCGTTGAAGGTATCGCAAAGTTGAAACTATGAACGATTTAGCCATTGTCTGCAGGAATTGTATGATTGCATGATTTAGTCATAAGCAATCATTCTCAAATGTCTATGGCCCAAGGTTATGGGCAGTTTCGCAAGACAAATATAGCAAGTCGTGGCCATAGACTATTAAGGCGTGCAAAAACCGGTATGGATTGGTGGACCCCAAAATATCCCTATGATACGCTTAAAGAAGGAAATAACAATATGGAATATGAAACAAAGCTGTTTTCGTTTTTGTTGAATTGAAGAGCGTGACTCGTGAGTCTTTGATAAGCACAAAGTACGTTCGTACATTAAATTTTCTATCGTCCAGAGAAATAATAAATCAGCAATAAGTGAAATTGCAATAAAATCATCCATGAATTCCAACAACCAATGCAACATCCAATTTTCTCATCAATCAAAGTCACAGGTCTAGGGCAACTCAATGATTTCTATGCCCGCTGCGCCTACGGAAGATAATCCTGTTGAAGGCGCATCGAAAGTCGGGCGAGAAGACCGTGTAGATGACGGGGTTGAGCATGCTGTTTGTGTAGCCCAACCACTGGATCACAGCGTGGCCGGTGTCAGACAAAACGGACGCGCAGAAGCTCCTGTTGAACGGACAGAGGGACGCATGAACAAAGAACGGTAGCCAGCAGATCATGAAGCAGCCTGTCACAACAGCCAGAGTCCTTGCAGCGCGTCTCTCGCGCGCCTGTACAAGTCGATCGCGTTGGATGCAAGAGCCGCAGGTGTTTCTCGGCGAGTTGGGCGCCGGTGAAGTCTGCACCGAAGTCACAGAAGCTTCCGTAGTGTTGCTCACGTTTGATGCTTTTCCACGAGACGATTTCAGTCGAGGCATTGACCTGGCAAAATTGATACGTCGAGTAGATCTACTGGAGCTCCTCTCGTTGATGCCAGCGCCGTCGGCGACTGCGGAGCTGCCACCGGCTCCCGAAGCCAGTAAGCTGCCACCAGCTGCGGAACTCGATGCAAATCGATTGAAGCACTTCCTGCGAATCCGACGCTTAACGGCCCGGTAAATGGCCAGGTAGATAACAAGCATGAACAGCATTGGTAGGTAGAAAGCGCCGATTGTTGAAAACACCGTGTAGCCGGGCTCGTCGTTGATCTGGCAGTGCTCGAAACCATTCGCTTGGCCTTTCTTACTGGGATAAAACCTCGCAGGTACGCTTATGGCGACGCTGATAAGCCAGGTGAGGCCGATCACGAAGCCAATTCGACTGGCAGACTGGGAGCGGACATACTTTACATTGGTGACAGCCCAATAACGGTCGAGAGCTATACCCACGAGGTGCAGAATAGACGCTGTGCAGCACAGAACATCCAGACAGACCCACAGATCACACATATGACTCCCTGTAGCAATGTGAATCGGGAGAAAAAATTTTCTGAAAGCAACTGTCGTCAAGTTGAGGCGGAGCTTCTAATCAACCAACCATTCTCAACCATTCTCAAGCTTCAGCCTTATTGTTCCAATATTCATCAATATAATTTTAAAGTCCTATGTACATTAAGTTCAGGTGCTAAATCGATGGTTTTTTAAGAAGTCCTTTGTACGGACTCATTTTTATTCGCGCCTTTGAGCTCTTTCGCTTTGATTTCAGATATTTTGATTGATTCCGGCAGGAATCGCTCCTTATCACGCGTCCTTGAGAATTCTTCTCTCCAGCTGCTCAGAAATTCTCTTTCCTTGCCTTACTCAATGCAAGGTTGCTTGCTTGCTTGCTTGCTTGCTTGGTGAGGTAGACTTCTCCAGACTAATAATCTCACCTTTTGAAGGGAAAGCAAGGGCGCTCCCGATTCTTCCGGTTGGAGGAAGGCGGCCTCAAGCCACCTGCGGAGCTCAGTAAAATACTAATTTTCCCCCAGGCACATCAAATTTTAACTTATGGCGATGAACTTTCAAGTGATGAGTACTTGGCTCAGCTGGCCTCAAGGTCATCCTGCTCTGCATGCTCCTCGTGTCTCTTCCTCTCGGGCTGCGTGCAGGTGCCGATAGGCGCGGCTGCAATTACTCACCATTTTTTGCCTTGAAAGCTAATTTATTTTCTTGCACTTTTTGCTCCTTGGTGCGATCAACAGTCTCTCTGTAAAGTGCTTCGTCGTTTAGTTTTTTCCATTTTTTTATTAGTGGTCAAACACTTACCCAGCCACCAGACTTTAGAAATTTGATTCAATGCGCTGACAGGCATAACCAAGGTGGCAACCATTAGATCCGCAATGGCTAGACTAATTAGCAGGTAGTTTGAAACACTCTAAAATTAAATTTGGCGAAAACATTTCATTAATAATAATACACATACGAGTACAAATTCTCAATATTCTGAAGCTCTTGACAATACGAAATTGCATTTTGTACCTGCAGATTTCGTTCAATAACAATAGCAGCGATCACAAAGATATTTCCTAAGACAGTTGCCAGTATGATGACGCTCAGAGCTGTGCCGATTGCGACCGCCTCCCAGAGCTTATAGCGAAGAGCGAAGCCAGAGCTGCTGTTAGCTGGGCCCTCCATGACTTGGCGAATAAGACAGTTTTGCGAGTGCCCCGTCCTCCAGGAACTTTACTGTCTGACTCTGAAGGACATTGGACACTCCCATTTATATTTATTCAGTCTCTAGTAGGCGCAAATCAATGCCGACAGTCTCTGATTGGCTCACATGAAACTCGGTGCCTGGATGCTGTGACTGGACTTGCAGATGCTACGATAGCGAGATTGTGGACTTTAGCAAGCTAGAACATGATCAGTATAATTCCACACCAGAGCGGTCCGAAATGAGGCTGATTGCCCGCGGCCGATGTCTATGGCCTAAACGATTGCTGCATAGCGTAACATAGCTTGTACAATTTAAAAGCAAGAAAGCGGAAGTAAAGAAGAAATATAGGCACCCAAACTTATACTCGTATATTAAAAATAAGATTCTCTCTTCTTTTACCCGAGAAATTTCTTAATAAAAATTTGTCTATGATTAAAATGTGGGGGTTTAATATAGAAAACAAAAACTCTTGAAACTCTAATATACCTTTTCAAGCTCGACTTTGGCAAAAGTGACTTCAATTTTGGCAGCACATAGAAAAAGCATGCCTGCCGGCAACATGTCTATGGTCAACTGTGGTAGAATCGGTTAAAGCGTGCATTCAACTTTGGCAAAAGTGAGCGAATTTCGGCAACACAATAAACTGAACGGAAAACGGTAACAAACGGACTAGGAAACAAGATTTAAACACAAAGCACGATACTGTCGTTGTTACTTTTGAAGTCATTGAATACCATCAGTGATCAATGTCATTGTAGGTGAGGCAGCGGGGTCCGTAGCTCAGCACGTGTTCGTGCCACTGCCGACATTTTTCGGCGGTGATGGAACTGGACGCTGCCTCAACTTGAGCCGTCAGAATGCGCAGTCGACGATGCTGCAGCGTCTCACCAGCCTGCGCTGCAGCATGCCTGTCGTGAAGCCCCTGCACGATGCGGGGTTCAGTCAGGCGCCTCTTGAGATCTGCCTTCAAACAGGAGATCGCCATCTCCGCAGCGTTCAGAAAAGGCGAATACGGCGGCATATAGTGAATGGACTGATCTTGTCGGCCAAGGTTGAGTTGGTTACCGTGCGGCCTAGCATTGTCTGCCAGTACAACAAATGAGTCGTCCACTAATGCACTAACCTCACTCATGAACTCATGGAACTTGACTTCGGTAAAGCCTCCAGTATGGTGTCGAAGGTGTACCAATCCAAGCTGCGGACTGATTGCCAGGACGACAGTCAGATTCTGTCCGCGCTGGCTGTCGGACATCATGACGGCACGTTCACCGGCACCTGCCCATCCCTTTGTCCTTGCCGTCCACAAATTACAGCCAAACTCGTCCACGTAGATGAGATTGTGTGCGAAGATGCCGGCTTCCATAAACCACTGCATGTGGTCGAAGCGCGCCGCCTTCGTGATATCCGAATTCCAGTGCTCATGCACTCGCCGAACGTCCTTCAGCGTGATGTACAGAGTACAGTCCAGGCGACGGCTGATTGCCTGCACCGACACGCCTGGTGCGCTTGGAAGTTCGGCTTCCATCTTCTCCTTCATCTCCCTCAACGTTATGGTGGGCTTTTCTTCAACAAACCGAGTCACAGCATTTAACATTGGTGGTGTAAATTTTGGCCTCACGGCTCCTCCTCGTTGCTTCAGCGCAACGCGATCTTCAGCGACAAACCTGTGGATAATTGTGTCGGCAGTGGTTCTCTTTATGTCGAGGTCCTTCGCCAGTCGTCTCCAGTCTCTTCCTTCTTGGTAGCTGCGCACTAGCCGTTCTCGATCCTGCAGCGATATACGCGCGTTCGGCATGTTGTTCGGTTGAGTTGTCAAAATTCGCTCACTTTTGCCAAAGTTGAATGCACGCTTTAACCGATTCTACCACAGTTGACCATAGACATGTTGCCGGCAGGCATGCTTTTTCTATGTGCTGCCAAAATTGAAGTCACTTTTGCCAAAGTCGAGCTTGAAAAGGTATAGTTAGATATCTTCGATTAATTTTTGCCATAGACATTGACAACGGGCGCAAAATGAAGTCATGTGTAAAAAAATGAGGCAATTTAGCCATAGACGGGTGCACAATTTCATTTCGTGCCCGCTGCTTGGGCTGGCTCCTAAGATTATATATTCCTTGATTCAGCTTGATTCCAAGGGATAGAATCTTTGGGCTGGCTTGGCTCTGGTGTGGCCTGAAAGCAATTGTATTGACTGTGGTCGGTTTGGGATCCCCGGCCTACAGTATGAGTATTATTAATTATAATACGAAATATCACTGAACCAGGTGTAAGGACGCTCTGCTTCAGCCTGGCATTGGTGGCGTTAAGACGCTTACACAGCACTTCACAGTACTCCGTACAGGCCTGGCACTCCGAAAGGAAAGACACGAATGCAGCGCTTACCGGTCGGAACGCAGGATGACAGGATGACACAGTTTCTATGTATTTTTTTGCAATAACTTGAGACTTGAGACGCAGTAAAAGACCGTCTTTACAGATCGAACCTTAAAGTTCGCCAGTTGCCCCGGCACGGGCAGATAATGACAAACCAATAGGGTAGCAGGCGGGGGCAGACAGGGGAGGCGGTGCACAAACAAAGTCAAGCCACCAGCGCGCAGGGAGTGATAGGGTTGTACGCGCTGGCCGGGTGGACGGGCAAAGCTACACAGAGCTGATTGGCTGGAGGTCAAAGCCACGCAGGGCTGGGGTAAGGGTTGACAGACAATCCCCGCGCCCAGCCAATCAGATGGCGGCACCGCGCCAAACAAACCCGCTTCAAACACAATGGCCTTGGCGAGCACTCGACCTGAGAAACACAGACACTCAATATACTCAATATAATAACTATAATATGCAAAATATACTCGTAACGTATCTGATTGAGTTCAATTATTTGCATCGGATCATAAAGGATTTCATCTTCGTGCATCACTCCATTCGTGAAAACACTCAGCACGTCCACTCGTAGCCATTTACTGGTCAAGGCCAACGTCATTAAAAATACTATACTACTGTAGATTGTTTTTATTCTATAGACAATGCCTTCGTGGTCAGAGAGGTTAGAATGGTAAGAGAAAGAAGGGCCAGAATTGTTAAAAATAGTGTCGAGACAAAAACATTGCTGACTGGGTGAGCGTTCGTGCCTCTATAGCCGCCCTGTTTACGCTCTGTGCGGCTTCACCGCTGAGCCGGTGGCACTGTGCTCACGGGCTCGGAGTCCTGTCTTTCCATTGCGCATTGCGCCCTGTCTCAAGTCACCCGGTCTCCCTACTCGGCAGGCTTATAAAATGAGACGCGGAGACTCAGTTGTGCATCTCCATGTTTTGAGAAGATTTGCAGAATTAAGTTGAAAAGAAGCAGGGCTTCTCTAGTTACTGTCTTTGCCAGCATCATGAACGCCAGGTCGCATCGCTGTCTAGCCGCTCTACTTCTTTTGCTTTCAGTGCCAGCTGCTCTGGCAGCCAACGCAACGACTTCGAATGTCACTACCATCAGCCTTGGTAAGTCAGATGATTCTATTGGCAACTGAGAACATACACACTTTGCCGTGGCGGGGGCTAGCCCTCGCAGGCGACATTGTACCCAAAGCTCCCAAACGATTGCTCCTCAAATGAATGAGGAAAAATGATCTCGCCGCGGATTAGAGCTCAGGGACATTTGGTGCTAGAGTCAGACGCCCCATGGCCCGGTGACAAAGTCGAGGCGGATTTACAAGGTAATTACTCTGTAGTAATTAACCTCTTCGAGGGCAGCTAGTCGATGTTGGCTGTCAAATCAGATCGGTCGAGTAGGAGATTAAACTAAATCAAAAGCTGTGTTTTACCGACAGGTCTCATCTGGGACTCGTCAGACGCGGTGGCAGAGTTTGTCGAGCGGGCTGGCCAGCTAATGCCAGACATCAGCAGCTACTGTCCGCTGGCTCCCAGGCTTAACGAGACAGTGTTGGACTTCTCCGGTGCATTCAAAATCGACACGCTGCCAACAACCAGCGAGCTGAAGTCAGGTGAGTCACGTGGGTTGAGCACACTTGTACTAGGCACTCATTCCTTTTGACGTCATTTTGTTAAACTCGTGTATCACGTGAATGCTTCGCCTGAACAGGTGCTTTCTCTGGATTCAATCTGAGCAAACAATCCAAATCTTCTGCTGCAGGATCTGTGGCAATCCACCTATTTCAGCTCTCTGTCTCATTCTCAAGTTTCAAAGCATTGCCTGATGCCTGGAAACTAAGAAGGACATATTAGAAAACGAATGCCGCTCATTTACTTTGATGCCTTTCTGATGACGAACATGTCGGCTTCAATTCTTATTTTAGAGTTTGCGATTAGCCAACAAGGACCCTTCAAAAGGAGATTAGTTCTTTAAATAGCACACTAGCCTCCAGATGACACCAAACGAACCCTCGTCAAGACAAATAATATGAATAAAAATAATAATTGCAGGAGGGCTGCTGGAAACGGCACATCATTCGGTGACACTAGACACGCAGCCAGCGAGGAAGCAATTCTGCCCATTTCGCTGACTCCTGAGCACACACGCACACAGATACCCAACGCAGGCACACACTCACTTAAGTGTGTACATCTGCACTGACATTCTCATCGTCAGGCAGTGTACACTCTCACTGTGCCTTTGGGGTTGGCCCTCAAGGGCGTAAATTGCACGACAAGCTCCCAACCCTTCTCTCCAAGGCTGCGCCCCAAATAAATGTGGCCTCGCCGTGGAATCGAACTTAAGGACCGTGGAGCGAGAGGCAAACGCGTTAACCGTTCTGCCACTCACCCCTTCATCGAGCAAAAACTCGGTTTCCTACTCTGTTTCCAAAATTCGCAGCCTCTCGTTCCTCGCTACTATAAGTAGTAAGCTTGACAGTAAAGAGATCACGGAGGTATTTCAAATATCCAAATTTTTCTTTCCCCCCAAAATATTCGCCATAAAAAAGAAAACGGAATGTTTTGATCTTTATCGTGAGTTTCACGAAAATCGGTGAATCGGTTTGGGAGCTATCGTGAAGTATTTGAAATACTTCAGTGGGTATTTGAAATACCCCTTGGTCTTTCCCATTTATTAAAATAGCGCGTTCTTTCTACCGCTAATAAAATACTCAAATTCCCTCCTAACTCTCAAAATTTGTGCAGTGGTGTCAACGCTGAGCGAAATGAACTTTCTATTCTTCGGCGTGAAGCGGAACTCTATCACCCAGGTGCTCGAATCGCTAGCTGTGCCCACCAGCTTGGCTGAGTATCCATGGATGCAGAGACACTTTGTGGCGCCGCTTCCGCAGCAGCTCTTATTGGAGGCGCTGCTTAAAGTGATTGCTCAACGAATAACCGAGAGCCAGCTGCCTGATGACCCATCGAACTTCAAGGCGGCGCTGTTTCTGGACGGCAGTGTCAACACCGCGGAAATGTACCCGCTATTCACCTTCTTCTCAGAGGGCGTCTCATACTACTCACTGTGCAACACTTGCAAGCGAGACAACGCGACACTAGAAAGATATCTGCTGTCTGTGCGGGATGCTCAGATCACCAACATCGTTGTCATTGTACTGGATCCTGACCTAGGCCGACACCTGCGCGATAGAGCTCTCTCCATGGGCATGTTCGCATCCAGGTACCGCTGGTTTGTGCACGGGCCGGTGAGTAGCCACACTCGATTATGTATTCAGGAACACCTGGGCTTGTGGACTGTGAGGACGCCGCACCCGCCCTCAATTACCCCAGCTAATGCTGGCACCCATTAAACAGCTGGTTAAACTGAATCAGATAATTAGTGTTTTGCTAAAGGACACAAATGGTGTTCCAGTGGAGTTAGGAATCGAACCCCCGACCTTCAAGACGTGAGTCAGACGTTCTAACCACAAGGAAATTGGTCCTACCCCTACTTGTCAGGGGGGTCGGTGGCAGAGAGGTTTATGTGTTTGCCTCTCGCACCACGGTCCCTAAGTTCGATTCCTCGGCGAGGCCACATTCATTTGGGACACAGCCGCGGAGAGAAGGCTTGCGAGCTTGGCGTGCAATTTACGCCCTTGAGGGACAACCTCCACGGCAAAGTGAAAGTGCACACTGCCTGACGATGAGAAAGTCAGGGCAGATATACACAACCTGTGTGAGTGTGTGCCTGCGTACGGTATCTGTGTGAGTGAGTGCTCAGGAGTCAGCAAAATGGGCAGAATTGCCTCCTCGCTGGCTGCGGGTCTAGTGTCACTAAATGATGTGTCATTGCACGCAGCCTCCTGCAATTATTATATTATATTATTACACTCCTACTTGTCAAATTAAAACTGTAGAAAAAGTAGTTCAAGTTGCTATGCAAACCGAATAACCAAAGTAGTCACTTGGTAGAACATGTATAAAAACAGAAAGACCAACAACAAGGACCACGGTAGCTACTGAATAAAACTCATGTTTCCTGGAAAACTTATGTCTAGGCCTGTTTTCGTCACAAAATGCAATAGCGACATAGGCAAATGTACGAGGTATATGTTCTTATAGAATGAAAATGTTTCTTTGAGATCTTGTGTCCTTAGATCAGGATGATATTTTAATTTATGGTTACAATTATCCAGATTTAGCCGTTTCAATGTGTTTTAGACATATTTTGCAGCTTTTGAAGCGACAAACAAAATCTTTCAAATTACCCACAGCTTAACATCACGATAGCTCCAAAACAATTTTCGTGAAAGTCCACCTTATGGATCTAAATTTTTCCGCCCTGTACGATGAACTAACTTTCAAAGCCGTTCTACCGCAGCATCGTCTAGATATTCAGTGATTCTTGTCGAATACTGTGGCGAGAACATTACCTGTGTGTAAACATCTATGGCGTACATTGGTAGCTTATGACACCAGGCACCCCGACAAGAATCTTTGAATTAATCTCTCGCCGATGTTTTGTGATTCTGAAAGTTGGTTCATCGGATAGAGTGGAATATTTTAGCCCGTGTTCTTGGTTTTCATGGAAATTGATTGAATAGTTTGGGAGAGATACAAAAATAATGTTGGGATTTGAAATCCCCATGGTCTCTGTACCAATAACTAATTGTGTTGTAAAAAAACAAGACTTTTTTGACATGCAACAAATATAAATTTAGCAACAGTTTTTCATATTAAAAGTTATATTTTCCTATTTCGTTAGCATATTTATAAAAGAAAACATTATTTTTAAGTGTCCCATCCTTTTATTTAATTAGTCCATGACCAACCAGTACATGCAGAGTCGCGACCATGCAGTAGCTCAAACTGCAATTTACGTGTAACTTTACGAGCTCACTTTAAGCACGGCACTCAACTTAAAACTCGTAATTTCCAGCGCTTGATAAACGACGGCTGGGACATTCTGTCGATGAATGTCACCTCGCTGGAGTTCGGACGAATCAACGATGCCTTAGCTGAGGGCGTCTGGTCCACCACTGGTGCGCTCATCCGCGACCTGATGGCCATTTGGAAGCCTTACCTGAGGCAGTACATCTGCGAGGAGGTTAGTTAGCAGCTTTTTTATTGTGCCTCACATTGAGCTGGAGCTTCCAGACTCATGGTTAGAGCTTCTGAATTCTGAACAAGGGAATTTCACTAAGGTGTACTTTTAGCAGTGCATAGCTCCTGCTGTGCCAATTACTGTACATCTGTCCCCACAAGTCCAAGCTGTAATTTCTATGTACGCGCACACAAAAGTTTGTGCTCAGGGGTCAGAGCAATGGGTAAAAGGAGTAGTATATGTAATGACTTAAGACTGAAGGCTGGCCAAGAATTGATTCACAACTGTGAGTGTGAGCCAGTTGGGAGTTGCGGCTCCTTATATTATCGCTCTGTTCTATTTGACCCTAGGGCTTAGGGCACGGCTGGGCCCCGCGGGCCAGCCACCTCAACCAGTACGCAAGCCACGCGTGACACTGGTAAACAACTCAGCTTGTACTAAGAACCGACAGACGTAAACAATCGATGGTAGCAAGGCCATGATACAAAGTGGTGCAGCGTGAACGCATTGAATAACATTTAATAACATGCAAGAGTCCATTGAATAACATCACAGTATATATAGTATGTTTCACTCGTCGGCATCGAAAATTTTCAGAAGGTGCCCATAAATCGCGCAATCAACGGCTTGTCAGGGAAGTTCCAGCTGAATCCGAATGGCTCGGCCAGTCGCCTCACCTGGCAGATGGAGATCTACGCTGGTGTCGGATATAAAAGGCAGCAGGTAGGACAACTGGGATAACGAAAAAGACAGGAACGGAGAAGGCTAGCTTAAGCTTAAGCTTAACTAGCTTAAGAGTAGAATGACCAATGTGGTATTTCAAATGCCCTCATTTGTTTTCATGTATCGCCCAAAATATTTAACCAATCACCGATGGTTAACTTTCAGAATCACAAAACATCGTCATCGTCGAGATATTCAGCGATTCTCGCCGGGGTGTTTGGTAGTAAAAAACCACCTATATATAAACATATTTTCTACTCACACAATTTCATCATTGAGCCATTCGTTGATTATCATTTTTTGAACCGATATACTTGTAGATACGCCATAGAGGTTTATACAGAGCAATATTACTTCAAGTAGTTGTCCTTGTCACCAGAGAATTCGGCAAGAATCGCTGAATATCTCGACGATGCTGACTCGGACGGCTTTGAAAGCTAGTTTATCGAAAATGGCGGGGAATTTTTTATCCACATGGTGGGGCTTCACGAAAATCGGTCCATCTGTTTGGGAGCTAACGTGGAACTGCCAGTGGTATTTCTACAGTTAACAGAGTAAAGAAGATCATCCTCGCGTGTGGAACTAAAATTTTTAGTACTCGAATGAACTTGAGCATTTCACTGAGCTTGACCGTCGATGAACTGTGCAGATTGGCGAATGGAGTTCGGCTGGCCGTTTTGAGATGCTGACGCGCAAGGACACGGCTCGGAGCACAGCGGACATTCTGGCGGAGCTCCGGGCCTCAAAGTTTCTGGTTGCCACCCTGCTGTCACCGCCGTACATCCAGTACGCTAACGGCGTCACTGGGTGTTCCCGATGCCGCAGCAGCGAACTGACAGGAATGTACATCGAGATCTGCAAATCCGTCCTGCAGAACTTGGGTGTGCGTGTCTAAGTTTTGACTTGTCTTTGAAATGCTCTTGTTGAACAGCCATGAAACTATTCAAGCGACTCACGTTACAGATCACCGACTACGAGTTTGTGATGAATCAGGAAGAAGCCTTTGGAGTGAACAACGGCAAAGTCTGGAATGGAGTGATCGGAACCATCAAGGATGGCAAAGCGATGCTCGGCTGTGCCCCTATCACCATCAGCACTGATAGGTTCAGCGTGGTGGACTTCACTCAGGTGATTCATTCGTCGCGCGAATCGTTGCTATTTCGCAAGCGAACAACGGAACCGCTGGCTCAGGTGTTCCAGTTTATCCTGCCGCTGCACTACTCAATCTGGCTAGGGGTCCTCGGAGTTCTCATCCTGGTCTCCTTAGTCCTGTTTGTTATGAACAAGATAGCGCCGAACAGTGACGCCAACTATGGTCTTTATAACAGCATCTTCTTCGCATTTGCCGAGGTTGTTCAAGGAACCGGTGGCTCTACGCCATCGCAGATCTCCAGTCGCATCGTGGTGTCCTTCTTCTGGTTCTTCACGCTGTTTCTGTTTCTCTCTTACGTGGCCAACTACGCCGTGTTTCGTACTCTTGACGGCGTCCGTCAGCAGGTGACGTCCATCGATACACTGATCGAGAACCGTGAGTACGACTGCGGCAGTATCAACAACACCGTGACAGACAGCCTGCTGAAGTCTTCCGCCTACCTGCACATGCAGCAGGTGTACCTGCTCATGAGCGAGAAGTTTTCTAATGGCAGCGTTAGCAACATCGGCGCTGCTTTGAGCCTAATTAATGACGAGTCGCGCAACTTCGTGCTGATCAACGATAATCTTCAGAATCAGTACTACCGCGATGTTGGCTGTGATTTAGTCAGCACCGGTGACTTCTATGATCTGAAGAATGCTATGATACTGCCGAGGGGCAATGAGTACGGCCACCTGATAGATGCTCAGCTCGCTAGAATGGCTCAAAACATATCGGCATTGCAGACCAAGTAAGCCTGTTAGCATACTCGCGAATAATTACTCGTAGCAAAGCCTGTCAAGCGTCTTCATCTAGGGACGTTTGACATCTTCATCAAAGCGAGTAGCCAAAAGACATCATTGATTGTGGAGAGATGAGATACTGGAGAGATGAGGCAGTGGAGAGTTGAGACAGACGATTGATGAGACAAATAAAGAGACGAGATAAAGGTATAGATAAGACAGAGGAGAGATGACACACGGGAGAGAGATGAGACAGGAGTGTAGAGATCCGGCGAGGCGATGAGGCACGGGAGAAATGAGACAGGCGATCTGAAACACTGGAGAAATGAGACAGGCGATCTGGAACACTGGAGAAATGAGACAGGCGATCTGAAACACGAAAGAAATACCACAGATGGAGAGGTCATATAGATTCTTAGGGGTGAGATTAGGGGTGAGATGAGATAGGGTAGATTGGGTTTTGAAAGCAGCCAAAGCCTGATTTAAGAGCTTCTAGTGCAGCTTGTAATTACGAGCCTTCGCCTCGTAGTTTATTGAAACTCACGTCACTGATAAATAAACATTCAGCAGTTCTAACGCTTTTTTAATACTCGTAAAGAAAATGTCAATTCATGAAAAATTTATGGCTAAAATTAGAACAAGGGGTAAGGGGTAGAGTTACACCAAGTCAAGGCCAGCGGAATCGGTCACGCAGCATCGCCATCGCCGTCGACTGACGACTTTTCGACGAAGTCCCCCCATAGCTCGCAGCACATAGTCCATCGCGTGAGAAGCGCATTGATGGCATCTGCATAAGCTCGACGCGGAATTTCGTACAGCAGAACCCGCCTGACTTCTCCTTCCAAGTTGACGCGATGGTCAAAGAGCGCGCCCCCGCAGGTGCTTCTTTAACTGAGGGAAAATTGCGTAGTCGCAAGGAGCCAAGTCTGGTGAGTAGGGCGGGTGCGCAAGCAGATCAAAATTGAGTTCGTTGATACGATCAAGCGTTTTCTTGGCCGTGTGAGTTCGAGCGTTGTCGTGCAACAGGACGTGAGGCTTCATCGCAGTCCTGCGCTTGTTGCGGATGTCTGATTTCAGCTTAGTCAGCGTCTCCGTGTACCGGTCCGAGTTAACCGTGCTGTTAGGCTCAAGGAAATCGATGGTCAGGGGACCCTCTTGATCGACGAAAAGGGTCAACATGATCTTCTTGCAGTGCTGGTCTCGCTTCGCGTTCACAGGTGGATCTGAACCCTTCAATTTCCATTGTGAGTACTCGAACTGGCGCTGACCTTCTTTCGACGAAACGCTAGACATTGAACGATTGAACAAGGGAAAATGAAACAATCCAAACTCAACAGCGGCGTCTCGTCGAGGCGCACAAAATGTCGATATTCGCGATGTCTCGTGCTTGCTGTCGTTGGTGCCACGGGTATTTCCTGTTCTTCTGATTGCTTCTTTTGATTCTGGTGCTCACGCTTCTCTGCTCGTCTGTTGCCTTTTTCTGCTTCTGTTCACTGATGCTTCGGCTCATTTTCTTCTGTCGCAAAATTTTGTTTAAGGACAAACTTGGGTTGGGGCCATGACTTGGTGTAACTCTACCCCTTCCCCTTGTTCTAATTTTAGCCATAACTTTTAACCCCTCGTACGTATGTTTCACCAGTTTGCCTGTGCATCGATTTTTCCCGCTATTTCTGCGACACCCTAGCGTATAAGCCTACTTACTCGTATATTATCTTGTGAAATCGCAATCTTATAGGTTTTTCACAGTGCCAAGTTCAGCTAAAAACAGCTGCTACGATGGCAGCTTCGCGTCGGCGGTGCGCTACTACACACCCCAGGACGCTTGGCTAATCAAGCCCGGCGCCCTCACCCTGGCGGACACGCTGGGCATCGCCATCATTAACTTAGTCGGCTGCTGCATCGCTGTCGCGTTGGCCGGCATCGAGAGGGTCATCGGCAGAGTGCAACGGGTTCGTAAACGACTATTTAGAAAAATAGTAAACGATACATAAAGAAAATGCTTTATTTTGCCTACAAACCCGTTTGCAGAAGCGCAGCGGTCTCCGAAGGAAGCGACAGGTTGTGAAGGCAAACGAAGTGAAGTTTAAACGCCCAAGTGCTTGATGGTGATAATCTGCTCAGACGTAGACTAGCTTTCATTGCATGTGTATTAAATCTGAACGTCCATCGCTTGTCATAACGCAAAATGTGTTTTTCTCATCCTGTAGTGCTGCAGTAGCTCCGAATACTCGTAAATAGGCACATCATGCATCCTTTGTTAATTTTTTTGACTTTTTAAACATTATTCAGCCTGTTAAGTTTTTAAAAGGAGTGCAACCGGCTTTTTAGAAATACAGCCACTCAAGCCACTCAAGCTATCATGCGCGATTTACTTTTCTTCAATGAAAATCACGCTTTGCATAGAGGACACTACTGCATGCATGGTCGTAAAAATTGCAACACTCTCGACAGCCCAGTATTTTACTATGTAAATCTAATATCATTCGTGTAAATATATATCTGCTAATTTCAACTGAAAAATTGACACAATTAAAAAATGCTAATTAATCCTCATCAATCGATCAGTATTCATCGCAATCGGAAAACTTCTGCTTCAAACTATATAGTGTTTTTATCTATATTTCAAATATCATGGATGCAAGTGTCCAGATATGTTTTTCAATATAATTAGTAAACACGAATATGGATACTAATTTAGAATCAAGTAAGACCGTTTTTTTCGTTTTTTGCGATTAAATTATCGCTACAAGCTTACAACTAGCTGCAGGTTCCTGAGCAAGGAAGCAGTTGGACCAGTACTATAACGATCTATCTGGTCTAACTTAAAAAATAGCAAACATGTGATGAGTGGGTCTTTCACCGCATTGTTTTCCGCATGGTTTTCCGAATGGTTTTCCGCACGGTTTTTTTCCGTGTAAAAATAAAAAAATTTTTGTATGGTGTAAAAATTCTGTGAAACTGTAATTTAATTTAATGGATGGTATGATATGACCTGGTATAGTATTAATCTTGTATGATGAAGTATAGTCTATATGTTAGCATATGACATGATCTGGTATGATATGGTATGATATGGCATAATCTGGTATGATATGGCATGATTTTGTATTATATGGCATGATATGGTATAATATGGCATGTTATGATATGATATGGCATGATCTGGTAAGATATGACCTAGTGCTAGTATCATATAATATTGTATGATATAGTTGTTAGAATCTCTTTCATATGTTTGCTAAAAATGTTACCAAGGATTATTGCAGCACATGAGTGCTTTATTCAAGTCAGCGTGATGCAAAAATACAGGAAAAAAAACATGCGGAAAACCATGCGGAAAACCATGCGGAAAACAATGCGGTGAAAGATTTATACGTAACATATGCCGCTTAGTTAGCAGAAGTTTACACTTGGGTTGCACAGCAAATTAAAAAGGCGCCCTTTAGGTATATTTGATACTAAGGACTAAGGTCTCAGTGATTGAAACAATGAGCCCAAGAGGTAAACTTACACTTTTGTTAGTTTGTAAGGTAGTTTCTAAGACAGGCGTGAATTTAAGAAAGCATCATATTTATTTTTCAGTATACTGACAGCAGATGCATGCCGCTGCCGCCGCGTAACTCTTTGTACTTGTTAGTGCCTCGTGGTGGATTTCAGCGTTAGAAAAATATGAACAGTGTCCCCCCAGCAGCAGCTATTTAATCACAACCCTTTAGCAGCTTGCCCGAAAGAGCTTGATTCGAAATCAACTTCAAAGTCTGGATCTGGATCAGCACATGCGGCAGCGGATCTGACAATAATAGTTCTTTAGGCCTACTTTTACTTTACTTACCTTCAGTAAGGATGGTGTTCACTTAGAGGATGAAAATCACGTTTTGCATACAGGACACTGCTGCATGGTCGTAAAAATTGCAACACTCTCGACAGCCCAGTTAAACATTAATCATGTTAAAATAGAGCCTAGACCCTAGATAAACAGTTTTTGCTCGGTTTAGAAGCTTTACGAGTAATATACTTTGGTAAATTAATATATTAAAAACATTAGATAGGGGCTAATGAAACACACAGTGCAAGCCAACTGTATGTGTTGCTCATATGTTGCATTGACCAACCAAAAATAGGCCTAGCATGAACAAAAAGTAATTATTTTACACTAGGCCTACTTACAGCTGTTATTTGGCTAGGCATAGGGCCTAATTTATAGGCCTATATATTTTGCTATCTAAAACATACACCTATCTAGAGTCTAAAATATTGTGTAAGACCTGATCCTAACTACATCCTTAGTAGGCCTAATTTTAAGCCTAAACTAGACATCATGAACAATAATCTATAATAGCAACAGGAATGCAAAGTATTGAATTGGGCATGAATAATGGGCTTAGGCCTTTAAGGCTTATTGTCTTCTAAAAAGTTTTAGGAGTAATTTCTCCCTTAATAGCAAATCTAGCAAGAGGCCTATTATTAGGCCCCCCTATAGGGTATAGGGCCTAGGTCTTTATAGTGACTAGTCTTTTTGTCAACTGGCTTTTTATCAACTACCTTTTCATTTTAATTGGGTTGATTGTACTCAGCTAGAGTTTCCTTTCAGATGACTTCATGGCACAATGTAGTTTGCAATTGTTTAGAGTGTTGTAAAAGGCATAGTATGTTATATAACAAGGCCTTAGTGGCACCCACCCGGCCACCCCAAGGGCTAGTAGGCCAATTCTGCAACACTACACACTAACTTGTACATGTGTACACTGCATACAGCTATCTCATTATTATCTACAGTTAGGCCCTATTCATGATAATTTTCGTGTTTTTAATAATTTTCTTATTTATATGATGAACATGTGATGAAGATTATGAGCATGGGACAGACATGCACAGACAAGATATAAGAGCAGCTTAAGTTTTAACATAAGTTTTACTTCCAAGCTATTTTTCATCTTAACAAGTTTTACCTTGGTGCTATTTTTAGGGATAAGGTAGAAATTTTCCCACTTTTAGGGAGAGACGTGTTTTATTCCTCATTATTTTGTATTTTTTTTCTTTGTAATTTTTAGCCACTAATTTGGCATTAACTTATTGATTATGCAGCTCACTCAAAACCCCCCATCACTGGCAAAATACTGAATAATGCCCCCCTCAAAAGTTTACTAATTCCCCCAAAATTAATTAACCATTCTTTAGATAGAAATTAGAGCAATGCTTTTCAGTAGGCTTCAACTAAAGCTCATGATTTATCTAAAGGCAAAGGAAATTTTCAAATACGTATAATTCTATAATTACATAATCCCATAGGAACTATCAGATTCCATAGGTGCTACTTTAATGTCATTGTATTATAATATTCTTGCAGTTTTCTTCAGTTGCATATCAGCTCTATAATAATCTCATATTTGATTGCCAATATTAGTTTTACAGATTTATTGTAAACAGTTTCAAATTTTCTATTATTTCATAAAGCTGCTTTGCAAAAATGCTATTATGTGTAATACTCCTAAACAGTTTCTGGAGTAGGTAAAAACCTTAAGCCTGTTTAAATATGATCATGTTGCTGTTGGGTGCACGATAATCTAATTGCATTTTATGCATGCAAAAGTCGCATACCATAGGAAACCCTATTAGAAAAAATGTTCTAATGATCCAATTTAAATCAGAATGATTTGCAAAAAAGTTTTTTATGTTTCATTCCTTTAGCATTAAACAGTTATCTATATTTAGTTCTATAGATAAAAGCTAGTCGTATTTGAAAAGGTAGTATGTGATACGTAGCTAGATTGCTTCACAATCTCCTTTTCACAACTACTTTAAGTACTTTTGTGTTAGATATGATTTGACCGACTAAAATAGTCCAGCTAGCAGATGCATTATGTAGCTTTTCATTTATAAAGGTCCCATTATTCTTAAGTTGGAAAACTTCAGATTCAGCATTGTTACTGTCAGTTACAGTTAGCCTGTCAATAATGCAGGAAGGGGACGGGTTGAGAGGCAGGAGGAGGCCATAGTGAGAGGCAGGAAGATGAATCTAAAATCGCCTTTCTCCTTCAGCAATGGGATTTCGAGGTGGAGGTGGTGGCCGTGGCGGCGGTGGCGGCTTTCGCGGCGGTCGAGGAGGCGGTGGCGGCTTTCGCGGCGGTGGTCGAGGCGGCTTCCGTGGCGGCCGAGGTGGAGGCGGCGGCGGCGGCGGTCGCTACGAGGACCAGGGCCCACCGGAGAGTGTCGATGAAGTTGGCGTCTACATGCAGCCGTGCGTGGAAGACATGGTCTGCAAGCTGACACACGAGAAGATTCCCTACTTCAATGCGCCCATCTTTCTAGAGAATAAGGAGCAGATTGGCAAAGTGGACGAGATCTTCGGCCCCATCAAGGACGCGTACTTCTCTGTGAAAATGGCACCCGGCGTCAAGTGCCAGTCTCTAGCTAAGGACACCAAAGTGTTTATTGATTCGATGAAGCTGCTACCATTGTCCAGGTTCCTGCCGCAGCCGCGCGGCGCCCCCAGAGGCGGTCGCGGTGGACGTGGCGGCGGCGACAGAGGCCGCGGTGGAGGCTTCGATCGCGGTCGAGGCCGCGGAGGCTTTGATCGTGGCCGCGGCGGCCGGGGCGGCTTTGACCGCGGCGGACGCGGCGGTGGCGGCTTCGATCGCGGACGCGGCGGCCGGGGCGGCTTTGACCGTGGCGGACGCGGCGGTGGTGGCTTCGATCGCGGACGTGGCGGCCGCGGCGGCGGCTTTAGTGACCGTCGGCACAGCGAGGGCCCGCAGGCGAAACGGCCTAAGTTCGAATGAAGGCCTGTTGGTCATTGACCATGCCAACAGTTGCTCGGAGACTGTGTACAGATGGCTGACTTCATTTTTGGGCATTTCTTATCATAATTTGTTGTTAATTGCTGATAATGATTTAGTCTGTGGAGTCCTGAATTCCCGGTTTGTTAAATTCCGTTTAAATAAACTTACCGGGTGCTGCACAAGCTCAAATAGCTTCGCGTAACTGATTGTCAGCTGTTCCAATCGTCCATCTCCTTTGAACTTGCTAGTGCAATTTTAGCTTTTAATAAAATATGAATTTGCAAACGGACGACTAATCATTGATCTGCGAGTCATTGACATCTTGGTCTTCTGAGTCTTTATTTGACATTTTTAATGAAATTATCTAGTCACAATTAAGCAGTTAAGTAGCAGAACGGTAGCGCGTTGAACTCTCGCACCAAGGTGCCTAAACTCGAATCCGCGTTGAGGCTACATTAATTGTGGGGCGCCGTTGCTAGAGAAGCCTTAGATGGATTTTTATCCATCTAGGCCAGGTATCGGCAAACTCCGGCCCGTTGCCCCTTCCAACACCTATAGTATCCTGTCTCATCTCTCCCGTGTCTCATCTTTCCCGTGTGTTATCTCTCCCGTGTCTCATCTTTCCCGTGTGTTATCTCTCCCGTGTCTCATGTCTCCTCTGTCTAATCTCTCCCGTGTCTCATCTCTCGCGTGTCTCATCTCTCGCGTGTCTCATCTCTCGCGTGTCTCATCTCTCCCGTGTCTCATCTATTCCGTATCTCATCTCTCACCTACCTCATATTTCTGTATGATTGTTGGCAACATGTTTGCACGCGCTATGTACGTTTGCATGCTGTGCAATGATGTACATTAATCGTTAAAATATAAGCGAGTGAGTTGACGCCTTAAGTGGCGAGAATTTGGTCTACGCTACAATCTCGTTTTCGGCGGCTTACACTTCTATAGTCAAAGCGGCCCGCTGTCGTCTTTTAGATTCTGTCTTCTGTCAAACGTGTCAACCGCTCTGCAACCTGCCACTCAGCCCCCAGACCCAAGCAAATATTGTATTCTTGGTTATATATGCGCTATATTCACGCTAATCGATAATCAACACTTCTGGTGACTTCCAGCGCATGAGCTCCGCGCTGAGCAGTGCCGGCGGTAGCGTTGGCGGCCTTTCTAGGCAGTCGCCGCAGCTGCCAATGGATTGCGAGGCCGAGCCGGAGCCCGGCAACTCGCGGCCCGTCCTGCCGGCGCCGTCGCTGAGCCATCGCCTCCTGACGGATTTGGGCATCAGCCCGGCCTCCTTGCAGCCAATGAAGACGGAGCTGTTCTACTGCTGCGATGCCTCTGACTCCGGCTGCCGGCTGCAATTGTCGCCTCCGCTGGCGCCGAACTTCAGCAGTCGGTTTGGAGGCAGTAAATTCGCTCTGGTGACTCCCCAGTACCTCAAAAGTTCAGCGTCTCTAACAGGTGAAGGCGTTCAGTTACGCGTGACAAGACCGGCTGTGTGTATCAGGATGAGGCAGTCCAGACCAACTGGCCAGATGGGCTGATTCAGTTTAGCTCGTTACTTATAGTTAGACATATACTACACCCAGCCTATTCGGGCCAAATAAACCGATAAATGTTTAGTCCCACTGAAGCATGATTCCCATTTTACAGCTGAGTGAGGAAAACAGTCGGGAATTAAGTGCCTTACTGGAGGATTTTAGTTGTCTTCATTGCTCTGCGATTCGAACTCTCGACCTCTAGCCAGCTAGGCTGCTAGCTCCAAGCATGCTGAAAATTCTTGAAAGACGATGTCTTCTGTAGCAGGACCGCTGCCTGTTGGTTGTTGTAGCAGTACTATTAACTATTGAGTAGGTCGAAATCCTCCTTCGGTAAAGTTTTTTTCAATAAACATTGTATTGTGTCCTTTAAACCCAATGCTTCGTTTTAGTAACTTTGCTTAATCGCTAAGAAAAATTCATTATTTTTTTTAATTTACGATTAAAATGCTATTAACCCTACTGGCAAAGTAGCTGACCCAATCTGGTACACTAAAATTCTTATTTAATAGCTTGTACACAATCATGAATGCACCTAGATTTTCTTTTTTATATATATGCTTGTTTTCTGTGATTTGCCTTTTTTATTTTCTTTTTATGCGTGAAAAAAAGTTACAAATTTAAGGTTACCAGTAACTGGTGAGATTAACTCATTACTGTGATTAGTTTTAAACAAATAAAATTGGAACTTCTTTTCAAATATCCAATCTAAGATAGTATATTGATTGTCTATAAAGCTTTTTAATAAAATGTCTACATTTTTTCTAAAGTATATTATTTCTTTTTTATTAAAGCAAATCGAAATTGAAGCAGAGTGAGAGGCAGCATGCCGGAAGGGTTCAGGGTGAGAGGCAGGGATGGTACAGGGTGAGAGGCAGGGATGGTACAGGGTGAGAGGCAGGGATGGTACAGGGTGAGAGGCAGGGATGGTACAGGGTGAGAGGCAGGGTGGCTACAGGGTGAGAGGCAGGGAGGATGCAGGGTGAGAGGCAGGAAGAAAGCTGCCCCTCATCGACCTGCTTCGCTGTTAATCGGCTGAGTTGAGCAGCGCACTTAGCCATGATAATTCTGCTATTGAATTGTTCGCTGATTGAGGCATCTGAGTGCCAGCCAGCTGAGGCGGCGGTTTTCATTGACGCGGCTCGCCCATGCAGTGCTGATTGCTCCACTGAGCTGGGATTAGGCGTGCCGAATTTCAATGCATTGCTTGAAATTTCCTTATGCTCATCTGAACACATCCCCATAACCATAAAGCCTAGTTATAGCATGCCTTATCAGGCCAGTGTTGCTAAGCTGAATCGTAGATGTACTGTGCTCCGCATCCTCCATTGTGTTAGGGACTTAGATTATAGCTCGTAAATATTCACATTGGGAGAACCCGCTACAAAATCATGATAAATTCAATATCTAGTTGTGTACAAACCAATGGAAGCAAATGCTAATTTTTTAGCAGAATTGCTACGACAAGAGACAGAGATTAATGTTCAGTTCATGGTCAGGGATTTTTATCAGAGTTGATGAATTAGTAAACAAAACGGTTTACTATGGTTTGAGCATTGCACTCTTAGCTCAGTGATCAGGCTAAGATATGAAAATATTCATTCCGTGGAATTGTTTGAGCACCCGAGCTTGTGCGATAAGCTGGGGCTCAACCGGATGGAAATCAAAGGCGGGCTTGTAAATTTGTGCACACTGCTAGCTCAAATTGGCATACCCTGTTTGCTGGTCCCTGACTCACTGCTACTGGATCTCGTATAGTCTATAAAGTCTCACTGGCCAAAGTAAGCCTGAATCTCTCATCGAGATCATCCTGAATCTCACACCAAGATCTTCCTGAATCTCACACCAAGATCTTCCTGAATCTCACGCAAAGATCATCCTGAATCTCACACCAAGATCATCCTGAATATCACACCAAGATCATCCTGAATCTCACACCAAGATCTTCCTGAATCTCACGCAAAGATCATCCTGAATCTCACACCAAGATCATCCTGAATCTCACACCAAAATCATCCTGAATCTCACACCAAGATCTTCCTGAATCTCACACCAAGATCATCCTGAATCTCACACCAAGATCTTCCTGAATCTCACACCTAGATCATCCTGAATCTCACACCAATAGCTTTTAGGGTGGGTGGATGAACGCAGTTTATGAACGCTTCAATGTCAGAGCTCCAAAAATAGACCTTAAGGGGTGGATGCCAAATTTAGCCCTTTCGCTGCTGGCTCTGTGCTGCTTAGTTCGGATTCAAAGAAACCCCCAACGTGCGACTCGCTGTTTTATAGAAATCCGATTTTACACCCTCAGATTTTAAGGGGCCTAATGTTTGTGTAGCGAAGCCAGACAGCAGAAGGCGTCACATTCCAATGCTAAATAACAGAGAGGCAGACAATTTTGGATTAGTCTGACGGCATGCGGCAAACCTGACCTGATCAATATTTCATCGCTTTTTTCTCGAATTTTTTTCTTAGCGCGTGTTCGGTTAAACATCTAGTTGCCATGTTCCGTAAATGATATCAGTAAATAATTATTTTATTGGCGGAGTCAAAATACAGCAATCCACAGGACTGCGAATTTATGGAAAACTAGATGATGGCGGCTTATCAAAGGAACTGAGGTAGATGGTGCGGCACGTCAAAGGAATTGTGACGTAGATAGTGCGGCACATCAAAGGAATTGGGAGGTGGATAGTGCGGCACGTCAAAGGAATTGTTAGGTAGATAGTGCGGCACATCAAATGAATTGTGAGGTAGATAGTGCGGCACATCAAAGGAATTGGGAGGTGGATAGTGCGGCACGTCAAAGGAATTGTTAGGTAGATAGTGCGGCACATCAAAGGAATTGGGAGGTGGATAGTGCGGCACGTCAAAGGAATTGTTAGGTAGATAGTGCGGCACATCAAATGAATTGTGAGGTAGATAGTGCGGCACATCAAAGGAATTGGGAGGTGGATAGTGCGGCACGTCAAAGGAATTGTTAGGTAGATAGTACGCCAAATCAAAGGAATTGTGAGGTAGATAGTGCGGCACATCAAAGGAATTGGGAGGTGGATAGTGCGGCACGTCAGCGCCTTAATTCCTTAGCGCTTATGGGAAAAATAAGACCTTCGGCCAGAATCATTGAATATCTCGACGGTCTGGAGAGTTGGCGGATCATTTCACCTGAAATGATTGTTCCAGAATATGCGCAAAAAAGTTGGCCCGTGGCCCGTGTACTGCTTCCAATCAAAAGCTGTCACCATTTAAATCTGAAAAAATCCTATCTCTTTAGCGCATTTTTCGCAGAAACCAGCTATAGCTTTACACTTTTTCTAAGAAACGTTGTTTCCCCTCCTCTAGTGGTCCTCATGGCTTGGTATCGTAGCCCCTCACAACTGACATTGTGGCATTGGTGGCATGACGGCCAAAACGATTGCAATATTAATTGCGGATGCGAAGTGGTTGCCTCTCACCTGCTTGAAGCGAATTTAATAACTAAGGCATCAGTGCGTGTGGCGTTAATTTCCTCATTCCACCTCGCATCCTCATGCAGGTGCGAAATCTACCTGTGCTCACTGTATTGCAGCAGAAACTTATAAAGAAATTCAGGTGCATGCTGTCTAGCTGTCTTTGGCAGTCTATTTAATATGATGCAAAATGGATTTAAAGTATATTAGCGGGACATTAGAGACCAATAAAAATAAATGGCTAGGAGATGCTGTGCGACGGCTCGTCAAAAGGATGACGCTCTAGTGATGGCCTGTCAAAATAATTCAGAAGGTTTTTCGATTGGCCAATCAGGCGGCGTAGCGGCTCATCAAAGGGTTTGTGGGATATTGGCGGCTAATTAAAGGGTGCGACTGATAGTGGCGGCTCATCAAAGGGCTAGTGAGGCGGTGCTGCGGCTCATCAAAGGGATAGTGAGGCGGTGCTGCGGCTCATCAAAGGGCTAGTGAGGCGGTGTGGCGGCTCATCAAAGGGCTAGTGAGGCGGTGTGGCGGCTCATCAAAGGGCTAGTGAGGCGGTGTGGCGGCTCATCAAAGGGCTAGTGAGGCGGTGCTGCGGCTCATCAAAGGGCTAGTGAGGCGGTGTGGCGGCTCATCAAACAATTTGAAGGGATAACGGCGGCTAATCAAAAGGTTTGACTGATAGTGGCGGCTCATCAAAATGGTTTTCAGGATAGTGGCGGCCAATTAAAGGGCTAGTGGGGTAGTGTTGGAAAATCAAAGTTATTGTTTAAAAATCGTACGTACTCGCATTATCTCATCTCAGTTAAGCTGACGAATTCAGCTATCTATAGATCTCACTTTCACCAGCTCTTAAAAGTGCATTGAAATGAATAAAAGATTTACAACTCAGAAAAGTTGCTAAGAATTTCGCGCAGCCATCTGGTTAGCAACTGAAAGTTTTATTTTGTTCCGTCGGGGCTGCCAAGCATGTTGGATAGGTGAAATAAATCTGGGTTTGTTTCTGCGCACCTGTCACTCAGCGCTGGCCCAGTGGGAATTCCAGCACCTGAGCCGGTGCTAAATATTAAGGTTTCTTTACAATGTCTCTCAGCGTGCGGAGAATTTCACTGGAGAATTTCTAACTTGGGAAAATTTTAGAGCTGAACTAGGCTAATTAAGATAGAATTAGAGTCTTGGAGAATATAAGGGCCAACAATGCCACCCGCCGTGAGCTGGCGAGCCGTGAAACTTCAGCGCCTGTCATAAAAGCGCATCGATCTCTTGCCGAATCTGAAAGAAGAAGGATAAAAGCAGAAAGTTTGAGTAACTTTAAAGCAATCAATTTATATACAGATGCTTCATTAACTTCAGGAAGGGATTCACAAATTAAAGTAAGTGATTCACCAATTCAAGTAAGTGGTTCACCAATTCAAGCAAGTGATTCACCAGTTCAAGCAAGTGATTCACCGATTGAAGGAGAAGATTCACCTATCCAATGAGAAGATTGCCAATGTGAAGATTCACCAATTCAAGAAGAAGATTCACCAATCCAATGAGAAGATTCACCAATTCAAGAAGAAGATTCACCAATTCAATGTGAAGATTCACCAATCCAATGTGAAGATTCACCAATGCAATGTGGAAGATTCACCAATCCAATGAGAAGATTCACCAATTCAAGAAGAAGATTCACCAATCCAATGTGAAGATTCACCAATCCAATGTGAAGATTCACCAATGCAATGTGGAAGATTCACCAATCCAATGAGAAGATTCACCAATTCAAGAAGAAGATTCACCAATCCAATGTGAAGATTCACCAATTCAATGTGAAGATTCACCAATCCAATGTGAAGATTCACCAATTCAATGTGAAGATTCACCAATCCAATGTGAAGATTCACCAATCCAAGAAGAAGACTTTCTTAAAGGAGGATTAAAGCTAATATCGGTAGCGCATTGTTAGATGAATAAGAAGAGATTACCCGACTGGGGAAGTAAATTTCGATAAGCTTTCTGCGTCTTCCCCTTAATGGGATCAAATCCCTAGTGGGTTGGGTGGAGCGCCTGCGCTTATTAAAAGTTTCACAGAGCGGCTCTGATGATTATTATCGAAAAAGTTGCTCCACTGTTGATGAACGAGAGGCGCAGTCCCCCGGTTAGGCATGGACGCTGGCATCGTCAATTTATTTTTTAATGAAAAATGCGACGCGCTGCCTATTGACTTTGATTTCGTCGCGAGGTCAGGTTTTTTTCGTAATGGGATTGACTTGAAGTCACGACCTGTGCGTGCTTTGTTTGCTGATTCATGAATAGTTTCGCTTATAGTTTTGAACATTTTTATAGAGTCTAGAGATCGAGATGTGAAGTTTGATGTTTAAGACTGGTGTAAGCGGAGAGACGGTGAGAAGAAGATAGAAGAAGCTTGAGAGAGGGCAGAAAGGGCAGAGGAACTAGAACCAAAGGCAGAAGATTAAGTGTACATCGGAAAAGAGAGCAGAGAGGAGAGAGGAAAGAGAGACTGGATAGGAAGGAGAGGAGAGGGGAGAGGATGGAGAGGAGAGGGGAGAGAAAGGAGAGGAGAGGGGAGAGAAAGGAGAGGATGGAGAGGAAGGAGAGGATGGAGAGGAAGGAGAGGAGAGAGGAGAGGGGAGAGAAAGGAGAAGATGGAGAGAAAGGAGAGGATGGAGAGGAAGGAGAGGAGAGAGGAGAGGGGAGAGAAAGGAGAGGATGGAGAGAAAGGAGAGGATGGAGAGGAAGGAGAGGAGAGAGGAGAGGAAGGAGAGGAGATGATGGAGAGGAGAGGGAAGAGGAAGGAGAGGATAGGGAAGAGGAAGGAGAGAGAGGGAAGGGGAGAGGATGGAGAGGAAGGAGAGGAGAGAGGAGAGGAAGGAGGGGAGAGGGGAGAGGATGGAGAGGAGAGGGGAGAGGAAGGAGAGGAGAGGATGAAGAGGAGAGGGAAGAGGAAGAAGAAGATAGGGAAGAGGAAGGAGGGGAGAGGATGGAGAGGAGATGGAATAGGAAGGAGAGAGAGGAAATAGGAAGGAGAGAGGAAATAGGAAGGAGAGAGGGAATATGATTAGAGGCTTGTTATGCAATTAACGCCAAAGAGGACCACCCCAAGGCACAATGAGAGTGTACACTGCCTGACGATGCCAAAGTCAGTCGCAGGTGTACACACCTGCAGTGTGAGTGTGTGCCTGCGTACAGTATCAGTGACCTCAACGGGTCATCAAAACATGCGCCAGTTTGCTCACCTGGGCCGGCTAACCATGGCGTAGTACACCTGCAGCCTGTCCAGGTAGTCTTTCAGAGCCGCCTCGGTGGCAAAGTCACCGCCGACGTCCGCTTTGGTGTCAGCCGAAGCCGAAGCCTCTGCCGCAGCCGCCGCCTGCACAAGGTCGGCCACTGATGGCCGCGGCACGCCCGATGCAGGCGGTGTCGCCAGCAGGTAGGCGGCCGCAATGACCACCGCGACAATGAGAGATACCGACTGCATGATGCTCCAACTGTTGATTGCTGCTGCTGCTGCTGCTGCTGCTGATGCTGATGCTGCGAGTGGATTTCTCTCGCCTGTGCGTGAACTGAAGTGAAGTAAATTGTGCGGCGCGTTTTGCGGCTCGGGTTAAATCGATCTGATGGGCGATTCTGGTTGGCTGATGGCCAAATTTAGGCTTCAGTTTCATCCAGTCTGCCTGATTGGCTGCAGTTGCTGCATTTGAGTTGGGAATCTACAGTGCAAATAAAATTGACTAACAGTTGCTAATGAAGCGATTGGCAGTTAGTGTCATATTTGTATTTTTTCAGGTGATAATTCACAACACGCTTTTAGTTTTTTTGAGTGATAAATAAATGTAACAAAATGTGTTTATTTTAGAACTGGTTTTAAACTGTTACAGCTAGGTAGGGTAGGTAGCGAGGCAAAGCTCATTGCCATCAAGTGAGACAATGACGTTTCAGGTGAGGCTGTAAGGTTTCAGGTGACGCCCTGAGGCTTCAGGGGAGGCACTGAGGCTTCAGGTAAGGCAGTGAGGCTTCAGTTTAGGCAGCGAGACTTCAGGTGAGGCACTGAGGCTTCAGGTGAGGCACTGAGGCTTCAGGTGAGGCACTGAGGTTTCAGGTGAGGCAGTGAGGTTTCAGGTGAGGCAGTGAGGCTTCAGGTGAGGCAGTGAGGTTTAAGGTGAGGCAGTGAGGCTTCAGGTGAGGCAATGAGGCAGTGAGGCTTCAGGTAAGGCACTGAGGCTTAAGGTAAGGCAGTGAGGTTTCAGTTGAGGCAGTGAGGCTTTAGTTGGGGTAATGAGGCTTCAGGTGAGGCAGTGAGGCTTCAGGTGAGGCCGTGAGGTTTCAGGTGAGGCAGTGAGGCTTCAGGTGAGGCAGTGAGGTTTAAGGTGAGGCAGTGAGGCTTCAGGTGAGGCAATGAGGCAGTGAGGCTTCAGGTAAGGCACTGAGGCTTAAGGTAAGGCAGTGAGGTTTCAGTTGAGGCAGTGAGGCTTTAGTTGGGGTAATGAGGCTTCAGGTGAGGCAGTGAGGCTTCAGGTGAGGCCGTGAGGTTTCAGGTGAGGCAGTGAGGTTTCAGGTGAGGCAGTGAGGTTTCAGGTGAGGCAGTGAGGTTTCAGGTGAGGCAGTGAGGTTTCAGGTGAGGCAGTGAGGTTTCAGTTGAGGCCGTGAGGCTTCAGTTGAGCTCGCAAACGAAGCATTGCTACAGTTGTTGGTTGAGATAATTTTTTCAATAACTTGACGTCTATCACTGAAAAAAGAAGTTAAGAATCGTTAAGAATATAAAGAGGCAGAGAGCAAACACGCCTAGGCCTAATTGATTTCGCAGTTTGTTTTTTGAGCAAAGGAAAGAAAAACTTTTTTAATAGAAAAGTTTTTGCGTGTGTTTGAGCGTCAGGAGGGCATTGGGAAAATTGTCAAATAACTTTTTTTGACGAAATTCGACTTCTCTCCCAAGCGGCTGTTTGCTAATTGCTGCTTGGGGTGCAAACACGCTAGATCGCTAGATCCGGTAGATTATGGGGATAAATTAATGCGTGTTTATCCACAGCAGGTGAAAATTAGGTGCGTGTGAATTTTTTTCATTGTCGCTGGTCAGACAATTGCCATAGGAGGCGTTTTCAACTTGCAGAGTCAACTCAGCCACTGGGAGAGACAGGAAATCCATCAGTGGAGGTCGGGGCTGCTGGTTGCAGCGGAATAAATTGCTTTAGCAATCAATTAACTGAGTAGACACTGAAACTTGAGGTGTCCACCCAGATAGTCTTACTGGACTCTCATCCTAGTTTTGAGGTGTCCACTAGAAAGACTTTATAGACAGTCGCTTTTATCTCGAGGTGTCAAATAGAAAGACTGATTAGACACACCTTGATTTTGAGGTGTGTGCTCAGAAGTATCATTGCCAAGTACCGGTACCATTACCAGTGCCATTGCCCGCAGCCCTCCGGCAATTTTTGTTATTGCTAATCAGCAGAAATGTAAGAAAATTTGAACAAACATTTTATCAGAAATGTCAGCAAAGATGTCAGCAGAAATGTCATCAGAAATGTCAACAGAAATGTCAGCAGAAATGTCATCAGAAATGTCATCAGAAATGTCATCAGAAATGTCAGCAGAAATATCAGCAGAAATGTCAGCAGAAATGTTATCAGAAATGTCAGCAAAGATGTCAGCCGAAATGTCAGCAGAAATGTCAGCAGAAATGTCAGCAGAAATGTCAGCAAAGATGTCAGCAGAAATGTCAGCAGAAATGTTATCAGAAATGTCAGCAAAGATGTCAGCAGAAATGTCAGCAGAAATGTCAGCAAAGATGTCAGCAGAAATGTCAGCAGAAATGTTATCAGAAATGTCAGCAAAGATGTCAGCAGAAATGTCAGCAGAAAAGTCAGCAGAAATGTCAGCAGAAATGTCAGCAGAAATGTCAGCAGAAATGTCAGCAGAAATGTCAGCAGAAATGTCAGCAGGTAGGACAAAAACATGTTTACTTGGCTCGCAGCTGCTAGCTGAGTCATACTGAATTCTATTTTCGAGCTGTTTTCGAGTTGATCTCAACTGTTCATTGAAAAAGATCACAGACTCTGTCTTGTAAATAGCGAGCAGCTTACACAATAGGCTGTGCTATTGTGCATTGTGTCTGCTGTTTACTGGGCCAATTGCGCGAACAAAAGCAGTCTTTAGACAGACGCACGTGAGGTTAAATATTAATAAGACAATCAAATTTTGCCACGCGTCAGAGAGTTCAAAATAAATTTAATTTGTGCATCGTTTGTAAAACTTGCAGCAGCTCAATGAGGTCTTCAGGCTTCGTGATATCATTGATTATCTTCGCTGCCTTCTGCGGCGTCTGGGTATTCAACAGTCCGGTTACTGCTGAAGGCACAAATAACAGTGTCACCTTTGGTATGCGTTAATAACGAGACATCCAATCAACAATATTCCTCTCAGCAACACTCAGCCACTCTCACAATCCCCCATTCACTCTCACAATCCCACATTAACTCTCACAATCCCCCATTCACTCTCACAATACCCCATTCACTCTCACAATACCCAATCCACTCTCACAATCCCCCATTCACTCTCACAATCCCACATTCACTCTCACAATCCCCCATTCACTCTCACAATACCCAATCCACTCTCACAATCCCCCATTCACTCTCACAATCCCACATTCACTCTCACAATCCCCCATCCACTCTCACAATCCCCCATCCACTCTCACAACCCCCATTCACTCTCACAATCCCACATTCACTCTCACAACCCCCATTCACTCTCACGATCCCCCATCCACCCTCACAATCCCCCATCCACTCTCGCAATCCCACATTCACTCTCACAATACCCAATCCACTCTCACAATCCCCCATTCACTCTCACAATCCCACATTCACTCTCACAATCCCCCATTCACTCTCACAATTCCACATTCACTCTCATAATCCCACATTCACTCTCACAATACCCAATCCACTCTCACAATCCCCCATCCACTCTCACAATTCCACATTCACTCTCACAATCCCACATTCACTCTCACAATACCCAATCCACTCTCACAATCCCCCATTCACTCTCACAATCCCCCATTCACTCTCACAATCCCCCATTCACTCTCACAATCCCCCATCCACTCTCACAATCCCCCATTCACTCTCACAATCCCCCATTCACTCTCACAATCCCCCATTCACTCTCACAATCCCCCATCCACTCTCGCAATCCCACATTCACTCTCACAATACCCAATCCACTCTCACAATCCCCCATTCACTCTCACAATCCCACATTCACTCTCACAATCCCCCATCCACTCTCACAATTCCACATTCACTCTCACAATCCCACATTCACTCTCACAATACCCAATCCACTCTCACAATCCCCCATCCACTCTCACAATTCCACATTCACTCTCACAATCCCCCATCCACTCTCACAATCCCGATCCAATTTTACGTATAAAATCCCCAATTGTGCTTCTAGTTATTGACACGTTAATATTTGCTACGGAATAATCCCACAGCCCTGTTTTGGCCCGAGAGGTCGTCAGCTGCGGAGGCTAGCGACATGTTCGCGCAGATCTTTCAGCCCTGGCTATCGAAGGTGTGTCCGGAAGCTGGAAACCTGGCGGTGAAGTTCCAGCACTTCGCACTGCCACAGAGGATTGACATCGCCAGCTTGGATAAGGGTAGGAAGAGAGTTTTCACCAACCCTTCAAACAGATTGGTAAAAGGACAGATCCTTTAGCTGGGAACATCAGAACCTGTTAGACAGATCACAACCTGTTAGACAGATCCCAACCTGTTAGACAGATCCCAACCTGTTAGACAGATCCCAACCTGTTAGACAGATTCCAGCCTGCTGGACAGATTCCAGCCTGCTGGACAGATCCCAGCCTGCTGGACAGATCCCAGCCTATTAGATAGATTCCAGCCTGCTGGACAGATTCCAGCCTATTAGATAGATTCCAGCCTGCTGGACAGATTCCAGCCTATTAGATAGATTCCAGCCTGCTGGACAGATCCCAACCTGTTAGACAGATTCCAGCCTGCTGGACAGATTCCAGCCTATTAGATAGATTCCAGCCTGCTGGACAGATTCCAGCCTATTAGACAGATTCCAGCCTGCTGGACAGATCCCAGCCTATTAGATAGATTCCAGCCTGCTGGACAGATCCCAGCCTGCTAGACAGATCCCAGCCTATTACATATATCCTAAAACCTGTTAGACAGATCCCAACCTGTTAGATAGATTCCAGCCTGCTAGACAGATCCCAGCCTATTAGATATATCCTAAAACCTGTTAGATAGATCCCGACCAGTTAGACAGATCACAACCTGTTAGAAAAAGTCCCTCACCTTTGCTGGATCGATCTAACGAGGCCTCAAAATCCTCTGAACCCGCAGTGGCATCCCAGCTGTCAGCCAGGCCGGTTCTGTTCGCATCGCTCCGGGAGGACCGGTCGCTGGCCAGCGCCTCGCCGGGAGCTGCCGAGCTGCTGCAGATCGCGGCTGCGACCTTGGCCTCGTCGAGCGCCGTCCTGTCTCCGCTGGAAATTCACGCCTTCGCGACGCCCAGCGGCCAAACTCTGGCCGAGCTGCTGCTGAAGGTTCTTCGCGTTGCCATGCGGTTGCCAAGCGGACCGGACAGCGCGACTGGCCGGCGGCTGGGCCTACTCATCGGGAAGCCCTTCAGCCTGGCAGATCTTCAGCCGGTCCTGGACGCCTTCGCCGGCCAGGTGTTCGTCCAGAGCATCGACATCGAGACCGAAACTTCGACCGCGGGCTCTTCAAGCGACGCCGCAGATGCCGGGACGACCGTGGGGGCGCTGGAGGCTTTGGCCGAGCGAGGCGTCACCGACCTTCTGGTGACTGCAAACCGGAGGGTGGCCCAGCGCCTGCTGCAGCTGTCCGTCATCACGCCGAGCTCCAGACCGCAAAATCGCTGGCTGATTTTCAACGGGGTAAGGAACAGGTAGCTCTCACAGCTTCCAGACGCTATTGTAATCTCTTATCTTACCCTCCCATTTCCCACTTTACTCTCTCAGCCGTTCCTCTCTCCTGATTTACTCTGTTGTCGTTTCCTTTCTCACCCTTCCGCTCTACCACCCTGCCTCCCTGCAGGGCCTAATAGACTCATTGGGCGGCTCTCTATGGCCTAACCCATCGATGAACGTCACTTCGGTGGAGCTGCAGCAGCCGACTGGCGAAGCAGAGAGGCGCGTCCTTAGCAACAGAACGGACAGCTTCCTGTTGCACGACCAGCTCAAAATCTGGGCGCAGTACCTGGCCAGCCTGTATTGCAACTATGTGAGTAGCACAAGTCTCACAACACAAGCCTCACAACACAAAGCTCACAACACAAGCCTCACAGCACAAAGCTCACAACACAAGCCTCACAACACGAACCTCACAACACAAACCTCACAACACAAGCCTCACAACACAAGCCTCACAGCACAAGCCTCACAACACAAGCCTCACAACACAAGCCTCACAACACAAGCCTCACAACACAAGCCTCACAACACAACACAGACCTTACAGTAAAAACAGTAAAGTGGTTTCGTTCAGCAAATCACAGCTATGAATTCCCCACCCAGAGCTCGGTGGACGAGGCCATTGTGCCGGGCCTCACGGGCGACTTTCTGCTGCACTCTAATGGCAGCGTGGAGCGGCTCAACTGGAAGTTCGATATCTACAGAGGACTGCTGGCTGAGGCGACTTTGGTTAGTGTCACATCGATTGAATGACTACCCACTGTAACCTCTGACATCCATCTGTAACCTCTGACACCCAACTGTAACCTCTGACACCCAACTGTAACCTCTGACATCCATCTGTAACCTCTGACACCCAACTGTAATCTCTGATACCCCAGTGTAACCTCTGACACCCAACTGTAACCTCTGATACCCCAGTGTAACCTCTGACACCCAACTGTAACCTTTGATACCCCAATGTAAGCTGATACCCAACTGTAACCTCTGACACCCCACTGCAACCTCTGACACCCCACTGCAACCTCTGACACCCCACTGTAATATGTGATACCCAACTGTAATCTCTGACAGTACTAGTACAACCTCTGACACCCCACTGTAAAACTGCGAAGCCCCAATTTAACATTCTCTCGATCTAGTTTAGATTTAAGCCCAGTTCACTCACTCATCACTCCAACAGTGAGATTAATCAATGTTGAGCATATGCTGCTTATTTTCAGTTACATTTTCCTCTATATTCCTCTACAACAAACTGCCAACCATCGCCTTCACCAGTTCCGCCTGCTAAACTTTTGGCAAACAGAAAATTTCCAATTCTAAATTGGTCGCGTTCCTCCTGTCAATCAAGCTGCGCTTTAATGATCAATTTTTAACGGTGATTCTCAATTTGCCTCGGGTGCTCGCTTGGGAAGGTGCAGATGGCTTCAACTTGAACTGCTTTCTCGCATTTTCTACCACTGCTGCTAACACTTCCTTCACTCTTACCATTTATTCGAATCGAATATCTGTCACTCCATCCGTCACTCCATCTGTCACTCCACCTGTCACTCCATCTGTCACTCCATCAGTCACTCCATCTGTCACTCCATCAGTCACTACATCTGTAACTCCATCTGTCACTATATCTGTCACTCCATCTGCCACTCTATCTGCCACTCCATCTGCGACTCCATCTGTCACTCCATCTGTCACTCCATCTGTCACTATATCTGCCACTTCATCTGCGACTCCATCTGTCACTCCATCTGCCACTCTATCTGTCACTCCATCTGTCACTCCATCTGTCACTCCATCTGTAAATTTTCTGTCACTCAATCTTTCACTCCATCTTTCACCCAATCTGTCACTCAATCTTTCACTCCATCTGTCACTCCATCTGTCACTCCATCTTTCATTCAATCTGTCACTCCATCTGTCACTATATCTTTCACTCCATCTTTGACTCTATCTGTCACTCCATCTGTCACTATATCTGTCACTCCATCAGTCACTACATCTGTCACTCAATCTTTCACTCCATCTGTCACTCCATCTGTCACTCCATCAGTCACTACATCTGTCACTCAATCTTTCACTCCATCTGTCACTCCATCTGTTACTCCATCTTTCATTCCATTTGTCACTCCATCTGTCACTATATCTTTCACTCCATCTTTGACTCCATCAGTCACTCCATCTGTCACTCCATCTTTCACTCCATCTTTCACTCCATCTGTCACTCCATCTGTCACTCCATCTTTCACTCCATCTTTCACTCCATCTTTCACTCCATCTGTCACTCCATCTGTCTTTCCATCTTTCACTCCATCTTTCACTCCATCTTTCACTCCATCTGTCACTCCATCTTTCACTCCATCTTTCACTCCATCTTTCACTCCATCAGTCACTACATCTGTCACTCAATCTTTCACTCCATCTGTCACTATATCTGCCACTTCATCTGCGACTCCATCTGTCACTCCATCTGCCACTCTATCTGTCACTCCATCTGTCACTCCATCTGTCACTCCATCTGTAAATTTTCTGTCACTCAATCTTTCACTCCATCTTTCACCCAATCTGTCACTCAATCTTTCACTCCATCTGTCACTCCATCTGTCACTCCATCTTTCATTCAATCTGTCACTCCATCTGTCACTATATCTTTCACTCCATCTTTGACTCTATCTGTCACTCCATCTGTCACTATATCTGTCACTCCATCAGTCACTACATCTGTCACTCAATCTTTCACTCCATCTGTCACTCCATCTGTCACTCCATCAGTCACTACATCTGTCACTCAATCTTTCACTCCATCTGTCACTCCATCTGTTACTCCATCTTTCATTCCATTTGTCACTCCATCTGTCACTATATCTTTCACTCCATCTTTGACTCCATCTGTCACTCCATCTGTCACTCCATCTTTCACTCCATCTTTCACTCCATCTTTCACTCCATCTGTCACTCCATCTTTCACTCCATCTTTCACTCCATCTTTCACTCCATCTGTCACTCCATCTGTCTTTCCATCTTTCACTCCATCTTTCACTCCATCTTTCACTCCATCTGTCACTCCATCTTTCACTCCATCTTTCACTCCATCTTTCACTCCATCAGTCACTACATCTGTCACTCAATCTTTCACTCCATCTGTCACTATATCTGCCACTTCATCTGCGACTCCATCTGTCACTCCATCTGGCACTCTATCTGTCACTCCATCTGTCACTCCATCTGTCACTCCATCTGTAAATTTTCTGTCACTCAATCTTTCACTCCATCTTTCACCCAATCTGTCACTCAATCTTTCACTCCATCTGTCACTCCATCTGTCACTCCATCTTTCATTCAATCTGTCACTCCATCTGTCACTATATCTTTCACTCCATCTTTGACTCTATCTGTCACTCCATCTGTCACTATATCTGTCACTCCATCTTTCACTCCATCTTTCACTCCATCTTTCACTCCATCAGTCACTACATCTGTCACTCAATCTTTCACTCCATCTGTCACTATATCTGCCACTTCATCTGCGACTCCATCTGTCACTCCATCTGCCACTCTATCTGTCACTCCATCTGTCACTCCATCTGTCACTCCATCTGTAAATTTTCTGTCACTCAATCTTTCACTCCATCTTTCACCCAATCTGTCACTCAATCTTTCACTCCATCTGTCACTCCATCTGTCACTCCATCTTTCATTCAATCTGTCACTCCATCTGTCACTATATCTTTCACTCCATCTTTGACTCTATCTGTCACTCCATCTGTCACTATATCTGTCACTCAATCTTTCACTCCATCTGTCACTCCATCAGTCACTCCATCAGTCACTCCATCTGTCACTCCATCTGTCACTCCATCTGTCACTCCATCAGTCACTACATCTGTCACTCAATCTTTCACTCCATCTGTCACTCCATCAGTCACTCCATCTTTCACTCCATCTTTCACTCCATCTGTCACTCCATCTTTCACTCCATCTTTCACTCCATCTTTGACTCCATCTGTCACTCCATCTGTCACTCCATCTGTCACTCCATCTTTCACTCCATCTTTCACTCCATCTTTCACTCCATCTTTCACTCCATCTTTCACTCCATCTTTCACTCCATCTGTCACTATATCTGTCACTCCATCTTTCACTCCATCTTTCACTCCATCTTTCACTCCATCTGTCACTATATCTGTCACCCCATGCTTCGCTGATATTTTAATCCCTCACCCTTAAATTTGCTGTCAGGTGGGCAGAATATCCTCTGACGGCGAGTTCAACATGACACAGCCTAATCAGCGTACAGGCTCCAGAGAGGAGGTTCTGAACGACTTTAAGCGAAGGACCTTGCGAGTGTTCACCATTCTGGTGAGGCTGCTCATGCACACGGTTGAATGATCCGAATATTTTTGCCATCATATTTTCCTCAGTGTGTCTTCCTAATATATTTTCCTAATGTCTCTTCCTAATATGTCTTCCTAATGTGTCTTCCTAATGTGTCTTCCTAATGTGTCTTCCTAATGTGTCTTCCTAATGTGTCTTCCTAATGTGTCTTCCTAATGTGTCTTCCTAATGTGTCTTCCTAATGTGTCTTCCAAATGTGTCTTCCTAATGTGTCTTCCTAATGTCTCTTCCTAATGTGTCTTCCTAATGTGTCTTCCTAATGTGTCTTCCTAATGTCTCTTCCTAATGTCTCTTCCCAATGTGTCTTCCTAATGTGTCTCCGAATGTGTCTTCATAATGTGTCTTCCTAATGTGTCTTCCTAATGTGTCTTACTTATGTGTCTTCCTAACTTCCTAATGTGTCTTCCTTATGTGTCTTCCTAATGTGTCTTCCTAATGTGTCTTCCTTATTTGTCTTCCTAATGTGTCTTCCTAATGTGTCTTCCTAATGTGTCTCCGAATGTGTCTCCGAATGTGTCTTCCTAATGTGTCTTCCTAATGTGTCTCCGAATGTGTCTCCGAATGTGTCTTCCTAATGTGTCTTCCTAATGTCTCTTCCCAATGTGTCTTCCGAATGTGTCTTCCCAATGTGTCTTCCTAATGTGTCTTCCTAATGTGTCTTCCTAATGTGTCTCCGAATGTGTCTTCCTAATGTGTCTTCCTTATGTGTCTTCCTAATGTTTCTTCCTAATGTGTCTTCCTAATGTGTCTTCCTAATGTGTCTTCCTAATGTGTCTTCCTAATGTGTCTCCGAATGTGTCTTCCTAATGTGTCTCCGAATGTGTCTTCCTAATGTGTCTTCCTTATGTGTCTTCCTAATGTTTCTTCCTAATGTGTCTTCCTAATGTGTCTTCCTAATGTGTCTTCCTAATGTGTCTTCCTAATGTGTCTTCCTAATGTCTCTTCCCAATGTGTCTTCCTAATGTGTCTTCCTAATGTGTCTTCCTTATGTGTCTTCCTAATGTCTCTTCCCAATGTGTCTTACTTATGTGTCTTCCTAATGTGTCTTCCTAATGTGTCTTCCTTATGTGTCTTCCTAATGTTTCTTCATAATGTGTCTTCCTAATGTGTCTTCCTTATGTGTCTTCCTAATGTCTCTTCCCAATGTGTCTTACTTATGTGTCTTCCTAATGTGTCTTCCTAATGTGTCTTCCTAATGTGTCTTCCTAATGTGTCTTCCTAATGTCTCTTCCCAATGTGTCTTCCTAATGTGTCTTCCTAATGTGTCTTCCTAATGTCTCTTCCCAATGTGTCTTCCTAATGTGTCTCCGAATGTGTCTTCATAATGTGTCTTCCTAATGTGTCTTCCTAATGTGTCTTACTTATGTGTCTTCCTAATGTGTCTTCCTAATGTGTCTTCCTTATGTGTCTTCCTAATGTGTCTTCATAATGTGTCTTCCTAATGTGTCTTCATAATGTGTCTTCCTAATGTGTCTTCCTAATGTGTCTTCCTAATGTGTCTTCCTAATGTGTCTTCCTAATGTGTCTTCCTAATGTATCTTCGAATGTGTCTCCGAATGTGTCTCCGAATGTGTCTTCCTAATGTGTCTTCCTAATGTGTCTTCCTAATGTGTCTTCCTAATGTGTCTTCCTAATGTGTCTCCGAATGTGTCTTCCTAATGTGTCTTCCTAATGTGTCTTCCTAATGTGTCTTCCTAATGTGTCTTCCTAATGTGTCTTCCTTATTTGTCTTCCTTATTTGTGGTCCTAATGTGTCTCCGAATGTGTCTCCGAATGTGTCTTCCTAATGTGTCTTCCTAATGTGTCTCCGAATGTGTCTCCGAATGTGTCTTCCTAATGTGTCTTCCTAATGTGTCTTCCTAATGTGTCTTCCTAATGTGTCTTCCTAATGTGCCTTCCTAATGTATCTTCGAATGTGTCTCCGAATGTGTCTCCGAATGTGTCTTCCTAATGTGTCTTCCTAATGTGTCTTCCTAATGTGTCTTCCTAATGTGTCTTCCTAATGTGTCTCCGAATGTGTCTTCCTAATGTGTCTCCGAATGTGTCTTCCTATTGTGTCTTACCGATGTCTCTTCTTTATATCTCTTACCAATGTCTCTTCCTATAATGTGTCTTCCCAATCTATCATCTCACTGTCTCTTTCTCCTTATTTGTGCTCAATAATTCGAGTTAAAGCCCCAAAACAAACGGCAACGTCCTTTCCTATAAGTTCTATATTTAGACCAAAACTTCGCAGACAAGGCATTGCATGCTCAGTAAGTTGTTTACAACTAAGTGGAGCCCATCCAGTTTTATAAAATTGCTTAACTCAAAACACTGTGAAAAATACCCGTAAAAGTTAAAAAGCGATGTCCAGAACAGACAGACTGATAGTATTTGTGTTACTCACAACTGATGACTTTTCAAGTCATTCTCCCTGTTTTCACAGCCATTCATGTCAACCTTGATGTATACAAATTGTACAGGAGGGCCCGTATGTTCGCTTCAAACCTGGGCTGGAGAACCGAACCGACCTGCCGTTGAAGAACCGACTCGAGGGCTTCAGCTACGACCTGTGCCTTCGAGTGCTGGACAGACTGGGCGTGAGTTCAGGATGAACTGCTCATTGTTAGTAGGGCCACTGCCGAGTTCCAAAGTTCGACAAAAATTGCGAAGCCAGTTTCCTGAGATAGCGAGTTCCCATTAGGAAGCCAGTTCCCCCCTGGTAGCCAGTTCCCATTAGGAAGCCAGTTCCCCCCTGGTAGCCAGTTCCCATTAGGAAGCCAGTTCCCCCCTGGTAGCCAGTTCCCCTCAGGATGCCAGTTCCCCTCAGGATGCCAGTTCCCCTTAGGAAGCCAGTTCCCCTCAGGAGCCAGTTCCCCTTAGGAAGCCAGTTCCCCTCAGGATGCCAGTTCCCCTCTGGAGCCAGTTCCCCTTAGGAAGCCAGTTCCCTTTAGGAAGCCAGTTCCCCTCAGGATGCCAGTTCCCCTCAGGAGCCAGTTCCCCTTAGGAAGCCAGTTCCCCTCAGGAAGCCAGTTCCCCTCAGGAGCCAGTTCCCCTTAGGAAGCCAGTTCCCCTCAGGATGCCAGTTCCCCTCAAGAAGCCAGTTCCCCTATGGTTGCCAGTTCCCCTCAGGTAGCCATGCAGTTCCCCTCAGGAAGCCAGTTCCCCTCAGGAAGCCAGTTCCCCTCAGGATGCCAGTTCCCCTCTGGAGCCAGTTCCCCTTAGGAAGCCAGTTCCCTTTAGGAAGCCAGTTCCCCTCAGGATGCCAGTTCCCCTCAGGAGCCAGTTCCCCTTAGGAAGCCAGTTCCCCTCAGGAAGCCAGTTCCCCTCAGGAGCCAGTTCCCCTTAGGAAGCCAGTTCCCCTCAGGATGCCAGTTCCCCTCAGGAGTCAGTTCCCCTCAGGAGCCAGTTCCCCTCAGGAGCCAGTTCCCCTCAGGAGCCAGTTCCCCTCAGGAGCTAGTTCCCCTCAGGAGCCAGTTCCCCTCAGGATGCCAGTTCCCCTCAAGAAGCCAGTTCCCCTATGGTTGCCAGTTCCCCTCAGGTAGCCATGCAGTTCCCCTCAGGAAGCCAGTTCCCCTCAGGAAGCCAGTTCCCCTCAGGATGCCAGTTCCCCTCAGGAGTCAGTTCCCCTCAGGAGCCAGTTCCCCTCAGGAGCCAGTTCCCCTCAGGAGCCAGTTCCCCTCAGGAGCTAGTTCCCCTCAGGAGCCAGTTCCCCTCAGGAGTCAGTTCCCCTCAGGAGCCAGTTCCCCTCGGGAGCCAGTTCCCCTCAGGATGCCAGTTCCCCTCAGGAGCCAGTTACCCTCAGGAAGCCAGTTACCCTCAGGAAGCCAGTTACCCTCAGGAAGCCAGTTCCCCTCAGGAAGCCAGTTCCCTTTAGGAAGCCAGTTCCCCTCAGGAAGCCAGTTACCCTCAGGAAGCCAGTTCCCCTCAGGACGCCAGTTCCTATCAGGAAGCCAGTTCCCCTCAGGAAGCCAATTCCCTTTAGGAAGCCAGTTCCCCTCAGGAAGCCAGTTCCCCTCAGGAAGCCAGTTCCCCTCAGGAAGCCAGTTCCCCTCAGGAAGCCAGTTCCCCTCAGGAAGCCAGTTCCCCTCAGGAAGCCAATTCCCCTCACGATGCCAGTTCCCTATCAGGAAGCCAGTTCCCCTCAGAAGGCCAGTTCCCTATCAGGAAGCCAGTTCCCCTCTGGTAGCCAGTTCCCCTCAGGAAGCCAGTTCCCCTCAGGAAGCCAGTTCCCATCAGGAAGCCAGTTCCCATCAGGAAGCCAGTTCCCCTTAGGAAGCCAGTTCCCCTCAGGAGCCAGTTCCCCTCAGGAAGCCAGTTCCCCTCAGGAAGCCAGTTCCCCTCTGGAGCCAGTTCCCCTTAGGAAGCCAGTTCCCCTCAGGAAGCCAGTTCCCCTCAGGAAGCCAGTTCCCCTCAGGAAGCCAGTTCCCTTTAGGAAGCCAGTTCCCCTCAGGAAGCCAGTTCCCCTCAGGAAGCCAGTTCCCCTCAGAAAGCCAGTTCCCCTCAGGAAGCCAGTTCCCCTCAGGAAGCCAGTTCCCTTTAGGAAGCCAGTTCCCCTCAGGAAGCCAGTTCCCCTCAGGAAGCCAGTTCCCCTCAGGAAGCCAGTTCCCCTCAGGAAGCCAGTTCCCCTCAGGATGCCAGTTCCCCTCAGGAAGCCAGTTCCCCTCAGGATGCCAGTTCTCCTCAGGAGCCAGTTTCTGAGACAAGTTGATTTACTTGTCAATCAAATGCAAGGAAAACAGCTTCAATATTCTTTAGATCACTGACTTCAAGGTGGAATTTCAAAACGACTCGGTGTACGGCGACATTGTGAAAGGCCACTGGAATGGCCTAGTCCAGTCCATCATTCAAGGACGCGTCGATCTCGGCTGCGTGGCGATGAACCCGCTGAGCTCACGGGCGGAGGTCATCGACTTCACGGCCAGCTACCTGAGTTACAACCTGTCGCTGCTCTATACAGAGTCGCAGTTAGACACCTGGCAGGAGATCTTCCTGTTCATCAGGCCCTACGATAAGTACGCATGGCTTGGCATCTTCGGAGCCGCATTTGTAGTGGCCCTCCTGCTGACGGCGCTTCATTGCGCCAGCCCGAATCGAGCGAAATTCGACCTGCTCCACAGCCTCCACTTCGCCTTCGCTTCGCTGTGGCGCGGGCCCCGTGAGGCTCGGCTGCCGAACAAGCCGGCGACGCAAGTCCTGGTGGCAGCCTTCTGGTTGTTCTCCCTGGCGGTTCTGGTGTTCTACGCGGCTGGCCTGGCTGCGCTGCTCACTTTGAAGCGCATACAGGTGAGCAGCTGATCGAATCAGATGTACTTTTACGAGACTACTTATGAATCGATATATCTAATAGCTAAAAGTATTATTTATCACCCTAAGCCAATTCTAGCGTGATAGAAAGTGAAATTTAGATCGAGAGAGGTCGTGAGTTCGAATTTCCCGGATCTAGAACTTTTTTCTAGTCTCAAAGTGACTAAATTTATACCATATGTGGAGCCATTAATGCACTAATGCATTAATTGGTATTTAGAAACGCAAAATTAGGATAATGATTCTAATAAGACATCACGCCATGTATCTGCTCATTAAATAAGCATCAAAATGAGCATGAACAATAGGAATCGTTATTACTCGTACAAACGAATTAATTAATAATATTGGTTTTAGCCTTGTGGCTAAAGCGTCGGGGGTTCGATTCCCGACTCCACTGGAGCAATTTGTGCCCTATTAAACATGAAACTTAACTCTGCGTTGCTTCAGTTCACTCAGCTGGAAAATGGGTGCCAGCATTATCTGGGATAATTGAAGGTGGGTGTGGCGTCCCCCCAGTCCAGGGACTGAACAGCCCTTCGGCTGCACGTCCGACCCAATTGTGGCAGGTGTAATCTGTAATTATAATACGACTTTAAAAAGGCAATTAATATTATGAATAGCTGAAAGGGGCAGAAATACTGTTAGCTTTTTAATTTCGAGATAAAAAAAATTTATCAAGGTCCCTGAGCTCGATTCCACGTCAAGGCCACATTCATTTGGGGCGCAGTCGCAGAGAGAAGACTTGGGTGCTTGTCGTGCAATTTCCGCCCTTGAAGGCCAACCTTCAAAACACAGTGATAAAGTCAGGGCAGATGTACACACCTGTGTGAGCGTGTGCCTGCGTACGGTATCTGTGTGGGTGTTTGCCCAGGAGTCAGCGAAATGGGCAGAATTGCCTCCACGCTGGCTGCGTTTAGTGTCAACCAAAATGATGTACCTTGGAAACAATAAATTAAAAAATTAAGGATATTTGCTGTTTGCACCTGTTGTTTATGATTTTTGTCGGCTGAGTCGGCTGTGTAGTGGCCGAGAAATCGCGAATGAAATGAAAAAGCAATGACAGTTCAATATGTCTTATTATTATTCGGCCCCGTTGTGCAGTAGAGTTGTATTTTTTAATCCCTATATTTAACTATCAATAAATATTTCGCATTTCGTCTCGTCACGCTTGTACGTAGTTGACATCACCTTAATAATCCCCTACCCAGGTGGATCTGAGCACTCTGCAGAACCTGCCCCAGCAGACCAACTATCGCTACGGCACCCTCGGAGACTCGTCATTTTCAATCGTGTTCCGCAACTCGTCATTCCTGTACATGCGCAGCATCTACTCCACCATGGCTACTCAGCGCTGGCTAGTGAGGTCAGCAGCTCAGGGCATCGACCAGGTGAAGGCCGGGGGCTTCGCCCTCGTCTACGACACGCCCATGAATGAGTACTTCCAGCAGCAGATTTGCAACGCGCAAATATCAGCCTACTTTCAGTACTACGAAGTGGCTTTCGCCGCGCCAAGGCTGTCCGAGCTGACAAATCTGGTGTCGGACGAGATAATGGGCCTGAAGGCGTCTGGCGAGGAGAACAAGATCTATACAAAGTAAGCCCAGAATTGCCTGAAACGTGCGTGAAAATAATCTAAATGACCCCTAATCCAGTTGGGACAGTTGCACAGCTAATGATGTACAGCAAAACGTTTCACAATTAACTAGGATAGAAATTCGAAGCGTCCTACAATAGCTTCGGTAGTGCCACTGGCTGTACACCTGGTCCAACTGGGTTATGTGTCTACGTAATGAATATTAAGGATATTAAGAACTTCCTTTTTAACCTGTTTAAACCATATTTTTATCGATTTTTAGGTTAGCGAAATAAAAAAAGCAGTTTTAGAATAATTATTAGTATTTTAACGTGTTTTTAAACATATTATTTATTGTTATAATTGCCGAATTTTCCGGCTGTTTATATTACTTAAACAGTTTAAAACGTTTAACTAAAATTCGATAATCATCGCATCTTATAATGAATAACGTAATGATATCTAACGAGGTTATTTTAGTTAAGCAAGTGGCTAATGAATTTTTCATACTTTAATAAAAAGAAATTCAGTTCTAGTTTACACATTTTTCTTAATCTTTTCTTTGGAGAAATATATACTTTTGATCACTTTACTAGCTCCGAACCCGAATGGAAGAGAATCAAAAAAAAATTATTCTCTTAAAAAATGTCTCACAAAAAAAATAAATTACTGCGCAAATTTTAAAATGCTGTTAATTAATTAACCACCGCAGATACTTCACCGTGAATCCGGCTGACAGACCTGACTGCCGCACAGGCAGCTCATGGATCGCCAGTCTGATACCGAATGAGCCGGCATTTCTAGCGCCAATGAAGGGCGCCCTGACTCTGCTGAACACTCTCGGCATCTTCCTGGTCAATCTGGCTGGCTGCGCCCTGGCGGTGCTTGCCGCCGTGCTGGAGCGCCTCTGGGCCAACCTGCTCTATCGCTACCGCCGCCTGAGGGCTGCCGAGGAGGTCCTGTACGGAGCTCGTCGGAGGCGTCGGCGCAGCACCTTGGCAACAGTGCTGACCAGCATCTACAGCACTTCTGAGGCCTAAAGCATTGCCTGCGTACAGTATGTTAGCAGCTGTAAACACTCCTGTTTCCTGGAAAACTTTTCATTGCCTGTTTTAATCGCCAAATTGATAGGCAACAACTTTTATTAAGAAAATGTTTCTCTATTTACTTGCTTCCCTAGAACTTCTCGTCATCTTTTCCTAGAAAAATTGGGCTGATTAATTGGGCCGATGAAAGAGACTTTTCCTACCGAACCCCATACCTACCTACTCGCTATCCACTCTGCCACTCACACTTAGGCAATCACTGTACAAAACTAACAGATAAAATGCCGTTGCACAATATATCTAGCCTTGTCGGTATCTATAAGTCAATGCTGTCTAGAACAGAGCTTAAGTGAACTCCTTGCAAGCATTGAAAGTAAGGACTAGTAGCCAAGATACAGAGAGATAAAAATCACAGTTCAGTTGGTCCACATGTACAGCCAGTGTTGGTACTTCAGCAGGTGTTAATGGTATATGGAATGATAGGCCGACACACCTACCTAAATTTCTATCCTAGCTTGAAGACTTTTTTCCAGTTTAAAAACTGGATGAATTTACTGCTTAACTTAGAACCAAAAGGCTAAATAATAAATTGAATACATGCTCTTCATGTTGGCAATTCATCAATCAGTACATATCATATCAGTACATATGGTTCCTCTCTCGTTTCTGTTTTAAAGTTACGAATTACGAAATAACTGTAATTTTTCATTGAAAGTGTAAATAATATATTATTCGTTTTTCTGTGTGTAATTATATGGAATAAAAATTTGTTATACGCTCGTACAAAAACATCAAACTGAATTTCTTAGAAAAGCCAATTATAACAAACGATTCGAAAAAACATGTACTATTTCATTGAATAGTTCAGAAGCAGTGAAAATTAGGTGCTGAATCAGATGAAAGCTCAGTACTAGATTTATATCATTACGAATATGGTATATTCGAAATATCTATTAGCAATGAAATCGAGGGTTACCAGATCGTTCCACGATGCACGGAGCAATGAACCCGGACTGTCATAGTCAAGCCTGCTTCACCAGCAGAGAATCAATGCTTCATCCTGCGGTCCCACACCAGCCTCGCTGCGGCTGCGTCCTCGATGCCGAGTCCGAGCGACTTGAAGACGCTGAGACCGCCGCAGCCGCTTCTGACGTCGCGGAATCGATCTGGGTCAGCGATCAGCTCGCCAAGCTCGGCGTGCACCGTCGCCTTGTTAAGGATGACGTCGCCTGACTCGCTGGCCGCTGACTCTCGGCTGTCGACAACAAGAAATGCCGATGACGTCACTGACTCGTGCAGCTCTCGCTCGGTTGGACGACAGGCGCCAACGGCGTTCACGTGACACCGTGGCGGCAGCCAATCAGCTTGGAGCACGGGATCACGTGACGACGTCACGGTGCACACGATATCCGCATTGGCCACCGCAGTTTTGGCAGATTCGCAGTCTTCAAGCTGTCAAAAAGTCATGCTTTGACTAAAAATACCAAACTTTTCTGTCAGATATTGATCTAAGCTAAATTATTATTAAAACTGATACTAAACTAATAATATACTAAACTAATACTATACTAAACTAATACTAAACTAATTATTAAAATTATTATACTCGTAATCGATTTCACCTGCCCTAATCGGCCTAGATTTGCAGCCAACAGCAAAGACGGTGCATCAGTACAGAAGACTGCGTACGACTGTTAAGTGCCTAAAACCTACCTGACTGGCACTTAAAAACATGCACTGATCAATGCTTGAATTAATAATAATAATAATTGTGGTCAATCGACAATGTTAGCGTTGACAAATTAAAGCTGACGCCGACAAACCTTCATGACGTCGTGCTTGAAGCGAGCCGACTGCAGGATTCGATCTAGCAGAGCTGCCCGCTTGTCGGCACTTCGGCTGTGCACTCGAACGCACTCGATGGGGAAGATCGCAGCCAAGGCCTCGAAGTGGCTGAAGGCCTGCGCACCTGAGCCAAGCAGGGCGAGGGTTCGACTCTGCGGACTGGCCAGGTGTCTGGAAGGGGGCAGGGTATCATAATGAACATCTCAGTCCATTAGTGCGGCCAAGTCTACTGAAAATGCGTCACCTGGAAGCTACAGCGCTAGCAGCCGCCGTGCGCATGCAGGTCATCTCCTCGGCGTCCATCAGCGCCTGCAGACTGCCGGTCTCCGGGTCGAACAGCGTCACAACTCCCTGGTGGCTGGGCAGGTCGCGGTTGCCGGGGAACACGGTGACCAGCTTGCAGGTGAGGGCCGAGTCGGGCCCGCTGTAGCAGGGCATTGTGAACAGGGTGCCGCTATCGCCTGAGGCCACCTTGGTGCGCAGCGGCTGGCAGAACTCGGACTTCTTGGTCGAGTAGGTGACCAGGGACCGCTCCACAACGGGTATCAGATCCTCGTACGTGAGCAGCGAAAGAATTTCGTTGCCCGATATGAACGGCGGCCCGCTGTGTCCGTGCTTTGATGCTTCCATTTCAGCTGAAGTTTTTAAACTTCAAAATAAAACTTTTTATTAAAATAATTTTGTCCCTGAAGGCGCATCTGAAGGCTTTGAACTGCTGTTTGGTCCATGGACTGGGGAGACGACCCACCCACCCTAAATTACACAAGCTAATGTTTGTTATAGTGCCATAGAATCTGATTATTTCTTCTGTTATTATTTACACCTTCGGTTAAATAACTGAAGATTTAAAGAACTGAAATCGAATACAATTAATTATAAACATAAGAAAAACAAGTATATTAATATTAATAAGATAAAGAATCAGAAAAATGTGATTATTAAAAAAGTAAACAATATTATAATTAAAGCTAGCAATTTAATAAAAATTGAGATGCAGCTAATAGTCACTAAAATAATTACATTGAAGAGCATCCTAAAAAAACAATAGCTATATGTACAATAAGCTACGATATGCAGTAAAAAAGTTATATATAAGTTCGACATTTTATGTGATTATTTCTCCTCTCTGAAGCTTTATTCTCCTAACAATTTCAATTGTTTAAATTTATAATAAATATTCGATTCAGTATAGATTAGTTTGACTACGCTGTGGTAGAATATATGGAATAATATAGATATATAAATGGCTTTAATAAATGCTTAATAATTATTAAATGAATATAAACGTCACAACAGTTGATTGAATAGGCGATCTATCACATGTTTAAAAAGCTGTGATGAAGGTTTTCGTGAGCGATATAACTACCTGTAGATTTAAATATCGTCGAAGTTTAATTAAAGAAATTCTAAAAATGGTTTACATTTGTGAAACTGTAAATGATAATAATTATGAGTTAAGAATCAGAGTTTGAAAAACGCAACTTTTTATACTAGGCTCACGTGGTGAGATTCTCCACCGATTCTCAGGCAATTGAGTACGTTGTTTGTAATCGAATCGGCCAAAAATTGATAAGGTAAAATAGTTCAACCGCGTCGTGAGTTTACGAGTAATGGAGAACGCGAAAGCCAGTTGTAACCAGTACAAACTAGTAATTTAACCCACATGCGGTCGTTTATCTGCGTTTTTTAAATAGTGCATTAATAGAGGTGTGTGGTACATTGCTGCACTCATTGACTGCCAATTGTGACGCGCAAATGAAGTATATCATGTACCGATGTACATAACATTTACAAGGACTACCCTAGGAGTAGAAGTGTCATATACTCCTATAAAGGCGTCATTGAACATGCTTAATAATTGCAGTGCAGTATATTGCTGAACTGCAGTCATATCTGATCAGCAGTAATCGCTGATCGTTGCTATAATATATTGTAATTATAAGCGGCCCTCGATCGATCAGCAGAGGTCAGTGCAGCGCTTGAGTCACAGCTTGAGTTCGCTATACAGTCGAGTTAAATTATTTGCAGTGTCACAAAGAGCACTGGGGCTTTTGGCTAATTTCATTTCTTACGTTCTAAACAATACGATCAGCATATATCCGACTCATTAAATTGTCAATCTCACGAAAATCCGCTTTATATATGGCATCAGATTTCATCAATGCCTATTGGCCGGGGGTGCAAAAAACTATAGCTATTAGCTACCTATATCGCGATAATGCATCGCGTTTGACCGTCTAAATGGGAATCATGGACTATAGACATGTCAATCCCAGGTAGCAGACTCAGGCTGGTTAGAAATGCGCACAATGCACATTGAAGGCGGTGATTTAAATAAAAAAGTTCCAAACCGCAATTTAAGATATTTATAGGATCTTCATACATCTCAGTGCTACTGGAATATTTAAAATATAAAAATAAACGTAGCTGCGCAGAACTTATAAAGAAGCCGCCGTAGTAAGAGATTGGAGCAAGTGTCTGCGCGCTAGTGCTATGCAAAACAAACGTAAGGTCTAAAATTCGTTGAAGCAACACGTTTCGCAAGATATATGAAAATAACAGCATTGGATCTGCTTCCAAAAAAAGTATAAACATTTTTATAATAAAAAAAAATTTAAATTTCTTATCTCGCAAGTGCAAGTGATAATCTGCCTCAAATAATTTTTCAACGAAAGGAAGTTTCCCATCCTTCTGTTCTAAGTGGACATTACAATTATTCAAGCAATAAATTCATGATAAACAATTTGGACTACTTATGTATTTATGAATTTAAAGGCGGAAGGGTTATATCTTTAATAAACAGAGGAAAAGATGCCTCTGTGGACCCACAGCTTGTCTGCACGATCAGGTGCTTCGGCAAGCGGACGACGAGGCTGATTCGTCATCAGCACGAATATGACACTCATATCAAACTAAATCTGCGACGTACCGATCGATGCTTGCCCCGAATCAGCCTCGTCGTCCGTTTGCCGAAGCACCTGAGTGCAGACAAGCTGCGGTTCCACAGAGGCATGATAAGAGATGAAATGACACAAAACGTATGTATGCGAGGCAGAGAAATATTGAATATGAATAATTAATTAGGAAAAAGTATTACTAATATTTACTGTTCAGTTGTTATTTGAGAAGAGAAATTTTTAAAACATAGGTACGTATATTTTGTTTTAATTTACTGACTGAATCTTGTCTGAATTTAAGTTGTACCTTTAATGTATTTTTAGATTTGTTGATGCTTGATTGGAAAGTACACGCGCCATCCTGTGTACCAATACGATATATGACGCTAATTTCCTGACGCTAAGAAGCATGTACAAGATATTTCTCGTGCAGAATAAATGCCTTAATCATATATATATCAATTTTGAAAAGTGCAGATATAGATATATAGCATATTTCTTTTTCTTGCTGTAAATTACCCAATTTATAAAAAAATAGCTTGCCTTTCCACTTTAACTTTGTGCAGATGTAAACTTAAAGTCAAAAGAGCTTCTTGCCTACTTTGGGTGTTATAATTAAGTATTTACTTATACGAACCTTATCCTAACATTAGAAAAGCCACTAGGTTTCTTAAACAAAGCATACAACTTAATTAGGGTACATCTTCAGCGTTTTTTGTCATTAGACTTTAGAAAACGTGTTTTTTGTGTACTCTACATTATAAACGATCATCGTATTTTACCTATCCTACTGCTTTTAATATTATTTTGATAAAAATATGTGATTTTTTATTATTTTAACTTAACTTTTTACCTATGATTAGAATATGTGTTTCATAATAATGTAATGTAGTACAACAGAAATTTTCACAGTTCGCTATACAGATCGCTATATTACGCTATATTAAGCATTTTTGCATCATTATATTTTTGTTTTTATTTGTAGCTTATTTTCTTAATAAGTTCACTTAAAATTTTTTTGCTAGATTTTCAGAGAACACAACGAAAAACACATGAAATGATTTTAATTTATTTTATTTTTACCACATCTCAATCTCAAAGGTTTTAAGTAATTAAAAATGAAACTTTCTTATGCAGCTAAGAGGCAAAGAGTCTTTACATTTTTCTGCCAAGCCCTGATGGTGTAAGCTGTTTTAAGTTGGCTACACATAGCTTGGCTGGAGTTGCAATCTGTTAAAAGTGCATAAAACATGTCGGAGCTGACCAAATTTGATGATGAGGAGCTGCGCCTGCTGCCACTGCCCGCCTCCTGCCGCCTGCTGGCTGCGGAATCCCTGCTGCATGTTGGCCGCCTGGCCGATGGTCGAATCATCGCCTGCACCGACTACCGCTTGCTGCTGCTGCTGCTGACATCCGAGGTCAGGCTTGAGCCGGTGTTTGTCCAGCCTCTGGGCTGCATCACTCGCCTGACCATTGGGCCGGAAGTCGCCCAGCTGCGGTTGAGCTTCACCCTGCTGGCTGCTCCATTAAGCCTGCAGTTCCGCGGCGCGGCCGAGGCGGCCATCTGGGCGGAGCAGCTGGACCCGGCCAGGCCCGCATCCCGGCTGCTGCGTCGCAGGCGACAGTCCGCAGCCTCTAGCCTGCTGACGGCGCTAATCGGCGTAGGCGACGACGACACCCTGACTCTCCTAGCTGGCGACGATGATGCCGAACTCGAGTCTGGGGAAATGAAACGACTGGGAATGACGGAGCTGACTGGTTGGCGGCTCAGCGAAGCCAATCAGGGCTACTCGTTGTGCGCCAGCTACGCCAGGTGGGTGGGCTGTGCAAGCTCAGGGGTGAGATTTCCATGCCCCAGACTGTCAAGGGTGAGATTTCCATGCCCCAGACTGTCAAGGGTGAGATTTCCATGCCCCAGACTGTCATGGGTGAGATTTCCATGCCCCAGACTGTCATGGGTGAGATTTCCATGCCCCAGACTGTCAAGGGTGAGATTTCCATGCCCCAGACTGTCATGGGTGAGATTTCCATGCCCCAGACTGTCAAGGGTGAGATTTCCATGCCCCAGACTGTCAAGGGTGAGATTTCCATGCCCCAGACTGTCATTGGTGAGAATGTGAGATTTCCGTATCTGAGACTGTTGGAGGTGAGATTTCCGTATCTGATTAATTGCTTCTCATGTACACACAGGTTTCACGTGGTGCCTCGCGACCTGACAGACGATGAACTTTTGGCCTCCAGCAAATTTCGTTCTCGCGGACGCTTCCCCAGCGTTGTTTGGCGTTGCCATGCCAACGGAGCGGCCCTGGCGCGCTCGGGCCAGCCGCTAGTTGGCCTGTTTGGCTGGCGATGTGAGGCTGATGAAAAACTTCTGGCACTGCTTGGCGGCTGCGGTAAATTGCTGATTGCCGATGCCAGGACCTACAGGTGAGTGGCTTGGATTCAAGTATGACCACTAACTTGTATGACCACTGACCTGTATAAGGTACACTGACCTGTATAACCACTGACATGTATTACTACTGAACTGTATGATCACTGACCTGTATGTCCACTGACCTGTATGACCACTTACCTGTATGACCACTTACCTGTATGACCACTGACCTGTATGACCACTGACCTGTATGACCACTTACCTGTATGACCACTGACCTGTATGACCACTGACCTGTATGACCACTGACCTGTATGACCACTTACCTGTATGACCACTGACCTGGATGACCACTGACCTGTATGACCACTGACCTGTATGACCACTGACCTGGATGACCACTGACCTGTATGACCACTTACCTGTATGACCACTGACCTGTATGACTACTGAAATGTATGACCACTGACCTGTATGACCACTGACCTGGATGACCACTGACCTGTATGACCACTTACCTGTATGACCACTGACCTGTATGACCACTTACCTGTATGACCACTGACCTGGATGACCACTGACCTGTATGACCACTGACCTGTATGACCACTTACCTGTATGACCACTGACCTGGATGACCACTGACCTGTATGACCACTGACCTGTATGACCACTGACCTGTATGACCACTTACCTGTATGACCACTGACCTGGATGACCACTGACCTGTATGACCACTGACCTGTATGACCACTGACCTGGATGACCACTGACCTGTATGACCACTTACCTGTATGACCACTGACCTGTATGACTACTGAAATGTATGACCACTGACCTGTATGACCACTGACCTGGATGACCACTGACCTGTATGACCACTTACCTGTATGACCACTGACCTGTATGACCACTTACCTGTATGACCACTGACCTGGATGACCACTGACCTGTATGACCACTGACCTGTATGACCACTTACCTGTATGACCACTGACCTGGATGACCACTGACCTGTATGACCACTGACCTGGATGACCACTGACCTGTATGACCACTTACCTGTATGACCACTGACCTGTATGACTACTGAAATGTATGACCACTGACCTGTATGACCACTGACCTGGATGACCACTGACCTGTATGACCACTGACCTGTATGACCACTGACCTGTATGACCACTGACCTGTATGACTACTGAAATGTATGACCACTGAAATTTATCATTCTGATCTTAATGACCATTTTACTAAATGACTTCTAGCAGTAGCATAAATTACCAAAAATCTTCTTTGTCTCAGAACCTGTATGATATTGAAGACGTGATTTCTCAAAGACGTGTTTTATCACCGCTATTACACAAATTCGTTTTAGCGCTAACTGAATCATTTTCGTCTGCTAATTTTTTTCAGTTAGAAAATGTCAGCAAGAAAACACAAGTGCAATCTGAAGAGTGTGTGTGTAGGACCGTTTTATCAGCGCAGACTTTCTGCCTGTTGCCTATGAGTCACGTGATAGCCAACAGGGTTTCTTAGGCTCGCGTGTTTTCTAGCAAAGCCAAGTTAATTTATTTTTAGAATGTAGATTATGAAGTTCGTTGTAAACACTTTTAAGTCAAATCTGCTACCTTTGTGTTGACGCAAATGCTTTTACACTTTTAATATTATATATATTATACCTCTCCCGTGCCTTATCTCTCCCGTGTCTCATCTCTCCCGTGTCTCATATCTCCCCTGTCTCATCTCTCCCGTGTCTCATCTCTCCCGTGTCTCATCTCTCCCGTGTCTCATCTCTCCCGTGTCTCATCTCTCCCCTGTCTCATCCCTCCCGTGTCTCATCTCTCCCGTGTCTCATCTCTCCCGTGTCTTATCTCTCCCGTGTCTCATCTCTCCCGTGTCTCATATCTCCCCTGTCTCATCTCTCCCGTGTCTCATCTCTCCCGTGTCTCATCTCTCCCGTGTCTCATCTCTCCCGTGTCTCATCTCTCCCGTGTCTCATATCTCCCGTGTCTCATCTCACCCGTGTCTCATATCACCCGTGTCTCATATCACCCGTGTCTCATATCTCCCGTGTCTCATCTCTCCCGTGTCTCATCTCTCCCGTGTCTCATATCTCCCGTGTCTCATCTCACCCGTGTCTCATATCACCCGTGTCTCATATCTCCCGTGTCTCATATCTCCCGTGTCTCATCTCTCCCGTGTCTCATTTCTCCCCTGTCTCATCCCTCCCGTGTCTCATATCTCCCGTGTCTCATCTCACCCGTGTCTCATATCTCCCGTGTCTCATATCTCCCGTGTCTCATCTCTTCTCTGTCAAATTCCCAACTTCTCCCCTTCCTTAACTCCAGGAGCGCCCTGGCCAATCGCACAGTCGGTGGGGGTTTTGAGTATGGCAGCTACTACTCAAACTCTGAGATTGTTTTCCTGGACCTGCCAAATATGCACGCCATTCGGCAGAGCTTCGCAGCCATGCAGCAGCGCGCGCTGGCCCCGGATGCTGTTGGCCTGGGGGTCAGCGAAGCTGAGGGCGACCTCAACGGCGGTGGCGGCGCCTGCCTGCTTGGCGAGCTGGAGCGATCCAGATGGCTGCAGCATGTCTCCACGCTGATTGGCCACGCTCGGAGGCTGGCGGCTGCGCTAACCGTTGATGGTGGGCACATTTTGTGCGGTTTTTCACCAGCAATTTAGATACATTCAGCTTCAAATCCCTTCCTTGATTGATTGCCCATTTTAAAACCTATTTTAATCCCAATTTACGAATCCACTTTTTTAAATGCCAATTTTTGAATATACTTTTTTAAATCCCAATTTTCGAATCCACTTTTTAAATCCCAATTTTAGAATCCACCTTATAATCCCAATTTTAGAATCCACTTTTTAATCCCAATTTTAGAATCCACCTTATAATCCCAATTTTAGAATCCACTTTTTAATCCCAATTTTAAAATCCACTTTTTGAATCCCAATTTCAAAAGCTTTTTTTTCATCCTAATTTTACAATCCACTTTTTAATCTCAATTCTAGAATCCATATTTAGTCCCAATTTTGGAATCCACTTTTTAATCCCAATTTTAGAATCAAATTTTTAATCCCAACTTTAGAATCCACTTTTTAACGTAATTAAAAATCACACATTTTTCGAATCCTTACCTCTAAATTCAGGATCTCCCTACATTATTCCCCAAATTCCCAGAATTCCCCAATACAATCGAGTCGCCCACAAACCCACGCAGGCCGGTCGGTGCTGGTGCATTGCACAGACGGCTGGGACAGAACTCCGCAGCTCGCCAGCCTGACTCTGCTCCTGGCCGACCCGCACTACCGGAGCCTCGCCGGCCTGCGCACCCTGCTGCAGCGAGAGTGGCTGCACTTTGGCCACAGATTCGCCAGCCGCTGCGGCTCCGGCGAGGCGCCAGACGATCCGAACGAATGGTCGCCGATTTTCGTCCAATTCCTTGACTGCCTGCACCAGCTGATTGGCCAGTGCCCCGCTGAGTTCGAGTTTACGGATGTCCTGCTGCGCCGATTGGCCATCCACTGCTACAGCGGCCTATTCGCCGAGCTCACCTGCAATTCGCAGGCCGAGCGACAGAAACTGTTCGAACAGCAGCAGCAGCAGTCGTCACTGTTTCAATTGTTCAGCCTCCAGGGCGCCAAGAACCTGTTTTATCAACCGACTGGCTGCCTGAATCAGCTGGACATCAGCCTGGCGAGTCTCAAAATCTGGTCTGAACTGTACGCGCCGGCTAGTCAGCTGCGATCTGCTTCTTCTGGTAGCGGTAGCAGCTGCTTCGGCAGCTTCCGCTGCGACTTTGACGGGCTTCCGATTGAGATTGAGCCAGGCCAGGTAAGTTGGGCGATTTCTAGTTTTTTCATGTTCACAGGGTGAGATGATCAAATCTCAAGGTGAGATGATCGATTTTCAAGGTGAGATGATCGATTCTCAAGGTAAGATGATCAAATCTCAGGGTGAGATGATCAATCAAAGGTTAAAAACTCAGTTTAAGATATCAATTACTCAGAATAATTGTTTGACATTTTAGTATAGTCAGAGTTTCAGAATACAGTAAATAAATTGAAATCTCAGTGTGAGATAGTTTAAAATTTGAGCAGACTTAAATAAGAAAACCGAGGTGCAGTTCCTCGATTGAGTTTATCTGTTGCTACGACAACTGCAAAACCGTTCTGCCTGACCTCATTCGCATCAGTCGCAGCTGCGGTCGCTCATGCGTCAGCTGGAAGAATGTCAACTGAAGTCGCGCCAGCTGCGTGACCAGCTCAACCAGTTCGCTGCTAGCTATCCCGCTGAAGCTGCGGCAGTGGAGGCGCTGTCCCAGTCGCCGCATGACCAGCAGTCGCTTCTGCCCAGCCTGGAGATTATCGAAAAAACGGTTGCCCGCCGCTGCTTCACCCACTGGGTGCCCGATCATCAGCGCGGCCGGTGCGCCGGCTGCGGCGCCGAGTTCTGGCTGCCATTGCGCCGCCGGCATCACTGCCGAGCCTGCGGCGATGTGTTTTGCCACTCCTGCTGCTCCGAATATGTCCGCCTGCCCGGCCAGATGCTGCGCGACCTCTGCCGAGTTTGCAAGCCCTGCGCTGCAGCAGCAGCAGCATCTGCTACCGTCTCCGCCGCCGGCGCTGACCCGGATTCAGCTGCTGTTAAGGAAACCAACGCCAGCGTCGAAGTCGAAGACAAAAGTGCATCAGCCAGTGCCGCAGCTGCCGCAGCCGCTGTTTTAGCCGCGCCTTTGGCTATGCCATCGTCTGAGGCTATTAGAATTTCTGTGAAGTCTTGACCGATAAAAACTGTTGTCTTTAGAGTTTTGTGATATATTTTCAAACCTGTGCTTCATACTGTCATAGACCTTGCCTTTTTCATGTTTCATTCAAAGCATAATTCTTCTTATTTTTGAAGATTCGTAAAAACAAACAAAATAATAATGCTCGTATTTAAACTCGCGCCAATAAAACTCGCATCGAGAAATAACGACGTCGGTAAAATTGGCACGAAATTTAAATTTATCGAGACTATAGTGCAAACTGGATCTGAAACCGAGTAAAACCCAGCCATGCGGATAGAGATTTTCAGTATTAAAGCAGTCTTAAATTAGTTTTTACGAGCTTAATTTTTACGTCTTACGTTATCTTTTTGCGTTAATTTTCTACAGGTCGTTCTATTTTTTTCATGCAAAGTCAGTTATAATCCAGGATTAGGCAACTGTCACAAGCATTGAAGAGCATAGATTTGTCTTTTGGAACTTCCATTTTTGCATCGATCTGTTTTGCTCATGTTTTTTCTTGACTTCTGATGCAGTGCGTTGTCGATCGTTAAATATGTTTATCTCCCTGTTTCATCGCCAGTTTTTTATGTAATCAATTGTTTTCCTCAAGTGCCTTCCTTCCTTCTTGATTCACACGCGGCTTGACTTCTGTGTCAAGCAGATTAATGAATGACATAATTTAACCTAGTTTTATATTCAAGTACAATTAGCTATGCTTAGCTTTTCATTGCGCGCTCACTTTCTTTCCTAACAAAAATGCATCACTACGCTCGTATATTTCATATCCTAGTTAATTAACTTCTGATTGCAACTTTCAAGTGTGAAATGTGAAGCGCTTTACGAAACTGGGTGTTGGGTGGGTGTTTAGGAGTTTTAACCCAAAGCCGCATTATCAACCGACTATTATGTTGTCATGTCTATCCGGTGCCCATCTAAATCGTACAATATTCTCACCTCAGAACTGGTGTTGTTTAAGCCCATATTGGCTTATTTTTATCTGTGTACAGTCTTAGTTGATTTAAGAGGTTCATTAATTTTGTTTGATGTCTTTTAAAGACTTATAAAAGTTTTTATAGTTTATTTAAGTAACAAAGGCATGCGTACAAGAGTACAGATAATCTATTTTCATTCATCTGTAATTTTATATTTAGGACGTTATTTTATAGTTCTAGAGTTCATTGTTCCAGTCCAGCTTTGTGTGACATAATCTATAAATTTATTATATTTACTAGATTCAAAACTTGGCACTGGCCCAACAAACACGCACTATTTGATTTGTGCGTTCGCGACCGACCATGCCCCCTCTAGAGGTCGTTTGGAGGCTCTCGACCGACCACTCCCATATAGTTAGGAGGCTCTCGACCGGCCACTCCCATATAGTTAGGAGGCTCTCGACCGGCCACTCCCGGTCGAGTATAGTTCTATCTATCTATCTGCAGGGGGCCCGGGGCACTTGTCGCACAAGCGACAGAGCGGCACGCCCCCAGACCGGCGAACTAGGCGCTTTAGCGCCCATCGCGCCGCCTCCCCTGAGCAGGCACCACACACAGCAGCACAGACCAGCCGGGGAGGGCAGGAGGCACCCAGAATAGACAGCAGTGTCCCCCATCCCAGCCCCACACGCACATAGCAGACCAAGCCGGGGCGGAAGGCTGATAAGAAATCAGTCCTCAGGGGGGGCCGGGTGATGAGTGTACACTTATCCAATCGCGCTGACGGAAGTCCAGAGAGCGCGCGGCGGTGTACACCCGCCCTCCAGCCACTCCCCGCAAGGTCTAACGCCCCAGCGCCAACGCACATAACTCATACAACGCAGAACAGGCACACAGAAGGTATGAGCGAAGCTATTATTTCAAGCTTTGATTGCACGAAATATGGTGCACCTCCGCCGGTCGCTACTGTCCAAAACCCACAACAAGTCCCGAAATTAATCGCGACTTGAAGGGTGAATCGAACTAGCGTCCTTTGGAGTGCGAGGCAGCGACGTTAGCCGCTGACCCACTCGTCCCCTCCCATATAGTTAGGAGGCTCTCGACCGCCCACTCCCATATAGTTAGGAGGCTCTCGACCGACCACTCCCATATAGTTAGGAGGCTCTCGACCGGCCACTCCCATATAGTTAGGAGGCTCTCGACCGACCACTCCCATATAGTTAGGAGGCTCTCGACCGGTCACTCCCATATAGTTAGGAGGCTCTCGACCGGCCACTCCCATATAGTTAAGAGGCTCTCGGCCAGCCACCCCCATATAGTTAGGAGGCTCTCGACCAGTCACTATGCGGGATCTTGTCCAGTGGGAAGTTTTTTAGTTAGTTAAAATCGCCACCGCAGTATCCATGAAAACGCTTATTATAAAAAAATTTAGGCGTCGTTAAAGTTAAATTTTACTTGTACGAGTATGTTTTCAAGTGGCCCATATTAATTGGCGTTAATTGTGTGGCCCATATTCGTTTTAACAATCAAATCAAATCACATTCTATATTACTGAGGTAACGACTGTCGACATGGCGCGTATATTAACTAGTTTTATTACTGTATTATTGGAGCCGCGGTAAACATGATAATTAACTGGCGCTACTTCTAAATCTAAAAATAGAATCGCAACAGCGAAGGACAAAGCTTTAGTTTTTTTCAGAATGCACAAAAGCAGACTAAAGAGAACTTGTTATTAGTTTTATTTTTCTCTTTCAATCAAACAATTTGCCTTGGCCGCTGGCGGCTGTCGAAATTGACAATAGGCGGTGCCTTTGCTGGGCCACAGAGTTGGGTCTGGGAAGGAGAAAAGAAAATATAGCTCCACAATTTAACGGGACACGTCATGCAGACCAAGGAATTTAGGGCGGTATGAGGCGAAAAGAAAAACCTGCGTATAAGATATCTGGCCTGGAAGCTTTGACTGGCGGCTTTTCTGTCAGCAGAGGGGGGCGTGGCGGTCGCGGGATTAAAAAAACGCAACAGAACGTGGCAAAATGATGGATACACTGGACAAACTAGATTACTGAGTTAAAATAGCAACTGCTACTACTGATAAGTAGGGACAATGGACAAAAAAGAGAATTGAAAGTGCAGCGCGCAGGAAGACCAGCTCAGAATGGGATCAGGCGTAATAGTTGGGTGACACTAGCAGGTCTGTCAGAACCAGCAGCTCTTCCTCCGTGAACATGGCCTTGTCGGCGTGCCAGGTCTCTTGGTGGGTGCGCTTGAAGCTGGCCAGGGTGCTGCGTACGGAGCTGCGGATCGGCTCCGGGTCGTTGACGTGCTGGCAGAGGGCCATCAGCACAGGCGGCAGGTGCTCCGGTACATCGTACGGCGCCGCATCAACAATTGAGCAGAGGCCGAGTACACCGCTGTGCCTGGCGTTCACCTGGCCCAGGTCCGGTCCGTTGCCACCGGGCTGCCGCTTGCGGAGTCGGGTGCGGCACAGACGCTGCAGCTCAGGCAGCAGCTGGGCTTCGTCGGCTAGCCGGAGGTAGCCGCAGCGCAGCAGACCAGAGAGGGTGCCGGAGGCCGCTTTACGCACGTCAAGGCTGTCGTCCTGCAGCAGGCGGAGCACGAGGCGTCGAACCCGGGACGGCAGGTCGCCTATAGGGTGTTAATAGGGTGTCACATACCGTACAGTATAGGTGATACAGCAGGGTGTCAGGTGATGCAGTATGATGTCAGGTGATGCAGTCTGGTGTCAGGTGACGCAGTATGGTGTCAGGTGATACAGCAGGGTGTCAGGTGATACAGCAGGGTGTCAGGTGATACAGCAGGGTGTCAGGTGATACAGTATGGTGTCAGGTGATACAGTAGGGGGAGGGAGAATGCAGTAAGGTATCGAAGGCAGATACAGTGCTCAGGTACCTGCAGACATGGCGAACAGGTTGAAGAACACGCAGCACTGCAGCAGGCGCAGCAGGCACTCGCGTGACTTCCACGATATCAGGCTGGTGGACAGGTGCTCCAGGGAGTCGATTAGGCTAGGCGCGAATTCCGGCGTGATTGGCAGAACGGCGTAGGTGTCGATAGCAGCTTGCAGGTCTTTGTCCAGCCTGAGATCGAAGCTTGAGATCTGCAGGAGCTCCAGGAGGGGCGGCAGCAGCAGCCAGAGACAATCGTTTGGCACGGTGGTGGCCGAGTAGCCAGCCTGGTTCACGGCTGTGCAGATGCTGCGAATCGTGAACACGGCCTCCGTCTTCTGCTGCTGTGACTGCGACTCGGTGCCGTCAACTGAGGCTGTAGAGCTGGAAAAATTGATCGGGGTAAATTGGAAAACTTAAGAGTACATTAGACGATTCGGAAGTACATTAGGTGATTTGGAAGTACATTAGGTGATTTGGAAGTACATAGGTGATTTGGAAGTACATAGGTGATTTGGAAGTACATAGGTGATTTGGAAGTACATTAGGTGATTTGGAAGTACATTAGGTGATTTGGAAGTACATAGGTGATTTGGAAGTACATAGGTGATTCGGAAGTACATTAGGTGATTTGGAAGTACATTAGGTGATTTGGAAGTACATAGGTGATTTGGAAGTACATAGGTGATTTGGAAGTACATCGGGTAGCATCGGTAAAAAAGCAGTTTAATAATAAATTCATCGCTTAGGAAGCATATCAGCTAGCTTAAAGAGCAAACTGGGCGATCCCTCAAGTTGACTCATGAGATGTGGTGTGTCCACAGACAGATGAAATCCCAACGTATGAGAATAACTGAGAAGGTCGGTGACACTTTCGCCTCTCGCACCAAGGTCCCTAAGTTCGATTCCACGGCGAGGCCACATTTATTTGGGGCGCAGCCGCGGAGAGAAGGCTTTGGGGCTTGTCGTGCAATTTACGCCCTTGAGGGCCAACCTCCAAGGCACAGTGAGTGTACACTGCCTGACGATGAGAGTCAGGGCAGATGTACATACCTGTGTGAGCGTGTGCCTGCGTACAGAATCTGTGTGCGTGTGTGCTCAGGAGTCAGCGAAATGGGCAGAATTGCCTCCTCACTGGCTGCGGGTCTGGTGTCACCCAATGATGTGCCATTGCCCGCAGCCCTCCTGCGATTTTTTATCATTACTATGAGGATGACTGAAGCTGCTAAATCCCACGCCAAAGTGACACTCACGAAGACTGCTGCGACATTTCCACATCTTCGCAGTCGTCATCGGTCGCGGCCTCTTCAACAATCCGGACGCCTGTGCTGGAAGATCCTCCCGCTGTACCAGGCGTTTCCTTGCCTTCAGCATTGGTGTCCAACAGCGCCGGATCCAGGCCGGTGGCCGCCACAAGGGAGCGTCGGGCCGCGACCCGCAGGGTGGCGCCGGTCAGCCTGGCGGAGGCGGCCGTCTGTTGCAACGCCGACTGCACTCGGGCGGCCTGAAAGTCATGCGCCGAACGCACCGGAGTTAGCGCGGCCGGGCCATTGTCCGCGCACATCGACATCAGGACGTCGCGAGAGTGCGTCAGGCGGGGCAGCAGAGTGTCCGAGATGATGGAAGCTGCGGTGAATGGCAGCCTGGAAATTTAGAGCGGGGGCGAGCATAGTGAGACATTGGGCAGACAGACAGGCAGACAGGCAGACAGATAGACAGACAGACAGGCAGGCAGGAAGACAGGCAGACAGACTAACCTCTCAATATCGAATCCCTGGCATTGGTAGTCCAGGTCGGACAGGAAGGCGCTAAGCACGGAGGCGGCGGTGGACCGGAGCCGCGTGTCGTGCCTGGTGATGTTGTCCATGACATACGGCAGGATTCGGCGCTGCAGCTCAATGCCCCGCCAGTGCAGAGACAGCAGGCAGATGCAGAGCAGCTTCAGTCGGACGCACTCTTTGAAGGCGGAGCCACTGCTGAGCTGGGCGATGAGAAAGTCGAACAGAGGCACCAGGCGGTAGGGGCTGAGGGTGCAGTCATTCCACAGGTAGGCCAGGGCCTCCACCCAGTAGGTGAGGGAGCTCTCGCTAACAGTGGCGATTGCGGCTTCCAATAGTTGCAAAACCCAGCGCCACATCTGTCGATAGTCGTCGTAGCCCCAGGCCTTGGAGCCACGGAGTAGGCCGCCCACAATGCCTGGTGGCGGAGTTTTATATGGTGATGATTGGGGATGGCTGGTGATCCTACCGTGGGAGCAGGGTCACATCAGAATGATCCCATGGTAGCAATGTCACACCAGAATGGTCCCATGGGAGCAGGGTCACACCAAAATGATCCCATGGGAGCAGGGTCACACCAGAATAGTTCCATGAGAGCAGGGTCACACCAGAATAGTCCCATGGGAGCAGGGTCAAACCAAAATGATCCCATGGGAGCAGGGTCACACCAAAATAGTCCCATGGGAGCAGGGTCACACCAGAATGGTCCCATGGGAGCAGGGTCAAACCAAAATGATCCCATGGGAGCCGGGTCACACCAAAATGATCCCATGGGAGCAGGGTCACACCAAAATAGTCCCATGGGAGCAGCGTCAAACCCAACCAAGCACCAACCTGCTGCGGACTTGTGAATGACATCCTCCTTGTCGTGGCCGCTGCAGCCCCCTAGCAACTGGCGCACTGAATCGAAGAAGCACTCGCCGCTACCGCCGACGGTGAAGACGGTCGGACCGAAGATCTTGGCCAGCAGGCAGACCATGTTCTCGGTGGGGAACTTGTCCATGTCGTCAAGCTCGTCCATGCCGTCGAGCGTGTCGCTCTGCTTGTCCTTCTCGTACAGGGAGGTCATGCAGCTGGTCAGCAGGAAGTGCCAGGTGTCGCCGGCGGTGAAGAATTCGCGGACTAAAACGCCGCACTCGTCTAGAGACCTGTTTGCGGGCAGTTTTTCGCCTGGATCGCGGACTCGAACCAGCGGCGGCCAGTACATGTAGCCCATTGTCTCCTTGTCCACCCGGTGAAACGAATCCCAGGTGGCCTGATCGCGGAACAGATCCCTGTCTGGCGAGTACACCAGGAAGTCATTGTCTGGCCTGGGTCCGGGCAGCCGACAGTCCGACGTCTGCGGCTTCAGGCAGATCCGCTTGGCAACGAAGCGTTTGTTGTACATGACAGCGTCGAGCAGGTGACAGGCGTTGGACCGAATGGCTGGCACGGAGCTCTTCATGTGGTGCAGGATGAAGCGCACTGTGCTCACCTGAGCAGCGAATGGGAAAAAAAGTGGTTTAGAGGCTTTCGAAATCCCTAAAAGATCATAGCTTCCGGATTCGCGGACTTTAGAATCCCTAGAAACACTATGAATTGGATTCCTGACTTAGGAATCCCTAATAAACAGTAAATGGGATTCCTGGCCATATGACTCACTATAAAACAGAAAGTGGAATCTTAATTCCTAGAAACACTCTGAATGGGATTCTTGGCATTCGGAAATCCCAAAAACACACGAAAGAGGATCTCTGATCAGTGAAATGTCTAAAAAGACACTAATTGGAATTTCTGGCCTTTGAAACAGTCACAGAAGATCCAAAAAGCGCATTAAATGAGATCACAGATGGCAGCTAACCGGTATTGGCACATCGTACTGCCCCGGCATGAGGTCCATGATGAGGCGCACAATCTGCCAGCTTGATTCGTTCTTCGCCGCCGCGGCCAGCAGCCAGTTGGTGCTAGTCTGAAACAGCGCGGCCCGATTGGCGAAGTCTTCAACCAGAAGGGTCTCGGCTGAGCACCGCTCGGCGTCCGTCGGGGCAGCGCCGGCGCCCAAGTCGGCAAGCAGCCGCTCGGCCAGGCTGCGCAGAGCTTCGGGCACGGCTGGCCGGGCGATGTTCAGCGTGTTGAGCGACTCGAGCACGCAGAGCTCCAGTTCGTCCACCTGGCGAGTTTGTTGGTTTTTTCTGAATTTAATAAATTGCCTAAAGTAGAGAATATCTATGTGAGAAAATGCCAGATTCCCTATGTATGAGGAAAACGTAGAAAACGTTTAGGATGGGGAACACGTAGGATGGGAAATATCGGGAATCCATAGAAAAAAATTAAACAAAGGAAAATTCTCTAGATTCCCTTAGCAGAAATGATTTAGCATGGGGAATCCTTTGCAATATGAAATATAAGGAATTCCTAGGGGAGAAATTTGTAGGATGGAAAATTCTTGGATTGCTAACGTCGAAAAATGTGGATCGGGAACCACTAGCGGGGAATTTATAGGATCGGGGGTGAATTTGATGGGGATTGGGAGTCCCTGGGATGTGAGATACCCGGGAATCCCTAGGGTTGAATTTATAGGATGGGAATCTCTAGATACTGTGGAAGATTGACGGGAAATTAATGTAATAAAAAATCTAGGAGATCTCCCTTACCTTTTTATCCACGGTGCCCTCAAGCAGGAACGGACTCAGCTTGGCCTGCACGAGAGCCTGGCCCACCAATGGCACCACATTGTAGGCGGTGCTACCGAAATCCGGATAGAACTCGCGCACTACCTCTAGCAGGCCTTCAAATTCGTGTCGTTTCATTTCGCTGCCGCCGGCATTGGCTGACTCCAATTGTTGGCAGGCTCGGGGCAGAAAGATCTGCGGCGACTGTCTGAAGCGATAAAAGTACTCCAGCAGGTAGTTGCGGGCCACAGATCTAACACGCTCGTAGGGCGAGGTCACGGCCGCCCGGTAGAGCAGCCAGCCGACCTCCAGAGAAGCCAAGTCCAGACGCCTTGAATTGGACATCAGCCGGGTGCAGTGGCAGACGCAGACGCGAAGGAAATGATAGACCGGCAAGTGATACTCTTTGCCTAGCAGTGAGTTGCGACAGAAGATCATTATGTTGTTAATCCACTTTGTTAGCACCTGAAAATAATTGAGGTTTCAGTGGGTTAGTATGCATGTAGATTTACCTGCTTATTATTGAATTCAGTCTATAAATAGAAATAGACAGACAGACAGACAGACAGACAGACAGACAGACAGACAGACAGACAGGTAGGCAGACAGACAGACAGACAGACAGACAGACAGACAGGTAGGCAGACAGACAGACAGACAGACAGACAGACAGAAAAACACAGGGAGAGCCAGGGAGACACAGGGAGAGACAGAGAGACACAGGGAGAGCCAGAGAGACACAGGGAGAGCCAGGGAGACACAGGGAGAGCCAGAGAGACACAGGGAGAGCCAGGGAGACACAGGGAGAGCCAGGGAGACACAGGGAGAGCCAGAGAGACACAGGGAGAGCCAGGGAGACACAGGGAGAGCCAGGGAGACACAGGGAGAGACAGAGAGACACAGGGAGAGCCAGGGAGACACAGGGAGAGACAGAGAGACACAGGGAGAGCCAGGGAGACACAAGGAGAGCCAGAGAGACACAGGGAGAGCCAGGGAGACACAGGGAGAGCCAAAGAGACACAGGGAGAGCCCGGGAGACACAGGGAGAGACAGAGGGACACAGGGAGAGACAGAGGGACACAGGGAGAGACAGAAAGACACAGGGAGAGCCAGAGAGACACAGGGAGAGGCAGAGAGACACAGGGAGAGCCAGAGAGACACAGGGAGAGACAGAAAGACACAGGGAGAGCCAGAGAGACACAGGGAGAGACAGAAAGACACAGGGAGAGGCAGAGGGACAGGGAGAGCCAGGGAGACACAGGGAGAGCCAGAGAGACACAGGGAGAGACAGAAAGACACAGGGAGAGGCAGAGGGACAGGGAGAGCCAGGGAGACACAGGGAGAGCCAGAGAGACACAGGGAGAGACAGAAAGACACAGGGAGAGGCAGAGGGACAGGGAGAGCCAGGAAGACACAGGGAGAGGCAGAGGGACACAGTTCGAAACAGAGAGAGACAGGGAGAAACAAAAAGACACAGGGAGAGCCAGGGAGACACAGGGAGAGACAGAGGGACACAGTTCGAAACAGAGAGAGACAGGGAGAAACATAAAGACACAGGGAGAGCCAGGGAGACACAGGGAGAGACAGAGGGACACAGGGAGAGACAGAGGGACACAGTTCGAAACAGAGAGAGACAGGGAGAGACATAGAGACACAGAGAGATCCAGGGAGACACAGGGAGAGACAGAGAGACACAGGGAGAGACAGAGAGACACAGGGAGAGACAGAGAGACACAGGGAGAGACAGAGGGACACAGTTCGAAACAGAGAGAGACAGGGAGAGACATAGAGACACAGAGAGATCCAGGGAGACACAGGGAGAGACAGAGAGACACAGGAAGAGACAGAGAGACACAGGGAGAGCAGAGAGACACAGGAAGAGACAGAGAGACACAGGGAGAGACAGAGAGACACAGGGAGAGACAGAGGGACACAGTTCGAAACAAAGAGAGACAGGGAGAGACATAGAGACACAGAGAGATCCAGGGAGACACAGGGAGAGACAGAGAGACACAGGGAGAGACAGAGAGACACAGGGAGAGACAGAGGGACACAGTTCGAAACAGAGAGAGACAGGCAGAGACATAGAGACACAGAGAGATCCAGGGAGACACAGGGAGAGACAGAGAGACACAGGAAGAGACAGAGAGACACAGGGAGAGACAGAGAGACACAGGGAGAGACAGAGGGACACAGTTCGAAACAGAGAGAGACAGGGAGAGACATAGAGACACAGAGAGATCCAGGGAGACACAGGGAGAGACATAGAGACACAGAGAGATCCAGGGAGACACAGGGAGAGACAGAGAGACACAGGGAGATCCAGGGAGACACAGGGAGAGACATAGAGACACAGAGAGATCCAGGGAGACACAGGGAGAGACAGAGAGACACAGGGAGACAGGCATTGAGGCACAGAGGGGAAACGAATTCAGCAGCATTGGCACCTATTCATCGTAAAGGTACAATCCACGCTTTCTCACCTTCTTAATAGCGGCATAGTCCAGAAAGGGGAAAAGCAGGGAGTTAAAGAGCATGATGAGCTCCTCCAGTGACTGGGTGTCATCTTCGCACTTCTCAGTCAGGTGGTGAAACAGCCGAATAGCCAGGCTCCGCAATTCCCAGCGCAGATTCTTGCCGCCCCAGGTGATCTCGAAGTTGTCGAGCCGGTAGGCGAAGCGGGACACCTCGGTTGGCGCGCTGATCTCAGCGACCGGACTGAGGGGAACCAGCTTGTCCTGCCACATGGGCGTGACGTGCTCCACGCCCTGCGAATGGGAAGCCGGTCAGATGGAAAACTGTCAGAGGGGTCAATGACCTTAATAGTAACATGGAATACATCAGTAAGGGACGTCAATGACTTCCACACAATAATTAAGCAAAACAGTTACAAGGAGGTTAATGACCTCCGCAGCAACATCAAGCAAAACGTACATTGGGGGTCAATGGTCTTAACACACAAAGACATCCACAGCAATATTGAGAAATGCAATCAGAGCGGGGCCAATGACCACAGCAACAAAGACCTACACAGCAATATGGAGAAATGCAGTCAGACCGGGTCAATTACCACAGCAAATTTCCAAGAATCGCCAACCGTCTCACCTGCAAAGCGGACTTAAGCCAGCCGATGTAAGCAGCCCGGTGGTCTTGGCCAAGCTCCAGCTTGCCGTCGCACATGTCGCTGAGCTTCTGGGCGACGCCGCGCATCACGCCGTCGATGAGATCCTGGGCGAAGGCGACGCTCTCAGCGGTTGGCAGATTGAAATCGGCGTCCGTCACTCGGTAGGACGCCAGTCTGATGACGCGGCCCCACAGGCGCGTCGGCGGGGTGTCCTTGGATTCCGTCATCAGCGGCGACTCGACAAACGGCCGGCAGTTCATTAGAGTGGCTGTGAGCGAAGTGAGCACATTGTCCAGCAGCTGGCGCCCGATCTTCAATGCGTGCTTGCATTTAACCCTAGCCAGGGTGGCGATGATCTCCGTGATCTCCGCCCGGTATCTGCGATGGATTGAGTAGGGATCGAATTTGAGGATTCTAGTAGATTAAGGGATCGAATTTAGGGATCCTAGTAGATTAAGGGAGTCGATTTGAGGATTCTAGTAGATTAAGGGAGTCGATTTGAGGATTCTAGTAGATTAAGGGAGTCGATTTGAGGATTCTAGTAGATTAGGGATCGAATTTGAGGATTCCAGTATATTAGGGATCGAGTTTGAGGATTCCAGTATATTAGGGATCGAATTTGAGGATTCCAGTATATTAGGGGTACAATTTGAGGATTCCAGTATATTAGGGGTCGAATTTGAGGATTCCAGTAGATTAGGGATCGAATTTGAGGATTCCAGTATATTAGGGATACAATTTGAGGATTCCAGTAGATTAGGGATACAATTTAAGGATTCTAGTAGATTAGGGATACAATTTGAGGATTCTAGTAGATTAGGGATCGAATTTGAGGATTCCAGTAGATTAGGGATCGAATTTGAGGATTCCAGTATATTAGGTATCGAATTTGAGGATTCCAGTAGATTAGGGATCGAATTTGAGGATTCCAGTAGTTTAGGGATCGAATTTGAGGATTCCAGTAGATTAGGGATCGAATATGAGGATTCCAGTAGATTAGAAATCGAATTTGAGGATTCCAGTAGATTAGGGATACAATTTAAGGATTCTAGTAGATTAGGGATACAATTTAAGGATTCTAGTAGATTAGGGATACAATTTGAGGATTCTAGTAGATTAGGGATACAATTTAAGGATTCTAGTAGATTAGGGATACAATTTGAGGATTCTAGTAGATTAGGGATACAATTTGAGGATTCTAGTAGATTAGGGATCGAATATGAGGATTCCAGTAGATTAGGGATACAATTTGAGGATTCCAGTATATTAGGGATCGAATTTGAGGATTCCAGTAGATTAGGGATACAATTTAAGGATTCTAGTAGATTAGGGATACAATTTGAGGATTCTAGTAGATTAGGGATCGAATATGAGGATTCCAGTAGATTAGGGATCGAATTTGAGGATTCCAGTAGATTAGGGATCGAATTTGAGGATTCTAGTAGATTAGGGATCGAATTTGAGAATTCTAGTAGATTAGGGATACAATTTGAGGATTCTAGTAGATTAGGGATACAATTTGAGGATTCTAGTAGATTAGGGATCGAATATGAGGATTCCAGTAGATTAGGGATCGAATTTGAGGATTCCAGTAGATTAGAAATCGAATTCGAGGATTCTAGTAGATTAGGGATCGAATTTGAGAATTCTAGTAGATTAGGGATCGAATATGAGGATTCCAGTAGATTAGGGATCGAATTTGAGGATTTAAGAGGATCAGGCAATAATTTGCAGAAAAAATTGAATATGGAAAGATGAAGACTAGTAAGAAATAGTAGTATAAAGAAGACTATTAAGTCATAAATATTTAAGCTTGTCACGCAACAATAGTACATATTAATACTCTTTTGAATTGCATTTCTAATAAACATGGCACCGATGATGATATGATTTTACTTTAAGTGTGTTTTAGAAGCTTAAACTATTTCAAAGGTGATTTAGTAATACCCAGGTAAAAAGTTATATAACAGCAGCGTGCCAATCAGTATAGAGTAATTATTTATTCAGACATTTCACCCGCTTAGCAATGATATTTAGCAACTTTAATAATTGCCATAGCTATTAAATGTCATTATTCTAATTTAATTGAAAATACGTAGCATAATTTGGATTATGACACCTCGATCAATTAAAAATGGCTCACCAATGAATTTAAAATGACACATTTATGAATGTAAAATGGCACGATAATTAATTCAAAATGGCACAATAATGAATTCAAAATGGCACATTCATTATTGTAAAATGGCAAAATTACGAATTCAAAATGGTACATTTATGAATTAAAAATGGCACACTAATAAATTTAAAAAGGCAGTTCTTTTAATTTAAACGGCATTGCCGATGCTTACCTCAAAAGTCCCAAGCCGCCGTTGAGCACAGAGGTGACAATCTGCAGGTGCCACAGGAAGGTGGAGTCCAAGAATTCGTCAGTGAAGAATTCATCGCCCTCTCGCACACGCTGGTGCAGGAGGCGCACAAAATGAGGCAGGAACAGGTCGCAGGTGCGCTCAGGTATGATGCGGCAGAAGCAATAGACCAGGGAGGAAGCCACCTCTCCGCTGCTCTTCCAGTCCATGGTGTTGTTGCTGACAAAGTCGTAGATCTTGTCCAGCATTCGGCCTTGAATCTCTGGCGAACTATTGCGAATCAGATTCTCCAGGGCTGTCTGCATCGAGTCGGTCCAGGACACCTCTTCCTTGTCCACGTCTGGCGCCGATGACGGGTGCAGGTGGTCCTGCGTGTGCGCGTACATGGCCTGCGGGTGCGGGGGGAAGGTAAATGTACATCTGGGGACGACGTTAATTGGTCATAGAAGGAAGGTTGGGGTGGCTGTCTTCGGCAATGTACATAGGCTTTCAAGATTTGAGGTGGTCATCGTTGATTTACAGTGGATTAAAAGAACTAAAAACTGGCAAGGAGAAGGGGTTAAAGCCTAGTGATTAGAGCCGCAGACTCACGACTTGAAGGTCGGGGGTTCGATTCCCGATTCCGCTGGAACAGTTTGTATCCTTTAGCAAGATACTTAACTCTGAATTGCTTCAGTTCACCCAGCTGTCAAATGGGTGCCAGCATCAGCTAGGGTAATTGAGGGTGGGTGTGGCGTCACCCCGTCTGAATAGTCGTACTCAGCCTAAGGTGCGGCTGTGCTGTGGGCTGCACATCTGGCCCAATCAATGTAGGTGTAATCGATAATAATTAAAAATCATTAAGATAATGGATTGGAGTGGCTACATGTTCGAGATCGTGTACAATGGCTCTAGTGCAGGGGAGGTGCATAACTTTATGTAGCCGTTACGAGAAATAATCCCTAGGTGAGGAAAAATCCCTATAGGTAATCCTCTTTAGAGGATGGTCAGAGGCATTGGCCATCAGAGCACACCTGGATGACGGAGAACATTCTGTCCATGAGGTCCAGCGCAAAGTCCTCCAGCTGATCAGTCTGCAGGAGGACCTCGCGCTCCTCGGCGGTGAGGTCAGGGTAGCTGTCAACCAACTGGGAGCTGTCAGCTACAATGATCATATTGCACAGGTGGGCGATGATTGACAGGGCGCTGTTGCTCTTTCGTGAATCGTTATAGTCTATGGCCGGCAATAGGGCTCGCAGCAGCGGGATCACGTGACGCTGGCCAGCTGAGTACTGACTAGACCGCTGCACCAAGGGCAAGAGGGTGACAGCCAGGCAGGACAAGGAGTCGTGCAGGCGGTGTGGCTCCAGCAGGGTCTCCAGACTGGGGAATACAGTATCAAGGATGCGCGGCACAACAACATTGGGCCTTAGGAAGGCAAGGCTGCGCAGCGAGGTTAGTATGCGGCCCATCTCTAAATTGCTGGTCTTGTTAAACACGGCGGTCATTGCGCGCGGCAATATCATGGCCACCAGAGCGTCGATGTGCGAGTCCTTGATTCGGCAGGCGGGCGGAATCGGGGCGTCGTCTTCGCACGGCTTGAGGACGCGCTCGCAGTAGACCCGGATGTGCAGGTAGTTGGCCAGGCCACACAGCACGGTGCAGAGGTCGCTGGTCCATTCGCCAGCGTTGGACGGGTGGAAGAAGTTGTCCACGGACTGGAACAGCCGCTCCAGACGCTCAATAACGCTGCAGTTGTCCTTCACAGCGTAGATGAGCAGGCAGCAGGCCATGTTGATGTCGAACTTTGAGAAGCTGGCTGAGTAAGCCACCTGGCCAACTGGCAGATCCATGCGGCGCAGCAGGCTAGTGAACAGGTGATCCAGGTGCGGCTCCCAGTCGACGAAGCCGCGTGCCCGCTGGGCGATTCTGAAAATCGAAATTGAGCACAGCTGTTCAGTCCATGGACTGGGCAAGCCGCTAAACATACCTTAATTTCTACCCCAGCAAATCGATGTCACCCAATTTACAACTGAGTGAACTGAAGCACTAAGGAATAAAGAGTCAAGCTCAAAGACCCAAATTGTCTCCCTTGGCTTAAGATTCGAACTCCGAACCTCTCGTCGGAAGTCCAAAGCTCTAAACACTAGTCTGGAAGATTGACTATCATATGAGAGGACAATAATAATTTGTTCATTGTACATAATTTGTCCATTGTACATAATGGCTCCTGAGCACATAATGGCTCCTGAGCACATAATGGCTCCTGAGCACATAATGGCTCCTGAGCACATAATGGCTCCTGAGCACATAATGGCTCCTGAGCACATAATGGCTCCTGAGCACATAATGGCTCCTGAGCACATACTGGCTCCTGAGCACATAATGGCTCCTGAGCACATAATTGCTCCTGAGCACATACTGGCTCCTGAGCACATACTGGCTCCTGACAAAAAAGGCTCCTGAGCACATGGCTCCTGATAACACACAGTAAGTAGTGCATGTCCCTGACCCCCTCATCGCCAGGCACTATACACTCTCACTATGCTTTGGAGGTTGACCCTGAAGGCCATCAATTCACTAAGGCTAGTGCTACTCAACCCCTCAGTAGTGCTGACCCAGGAATCGAACCCAACGCACCTGGCCAGGATGTGCATGCCCTCCTGCTCCAGAGTCTCATGCCGCCTATGTCGATGCCACAGCGCCAGGAATTCGTCAAGCCAGATGGCCAGGGCGGCTGGCAGCTCAGCCTCGTTGAAGGACACGGGCATCAGGTAGTTCAGGTAGAACAGGGCGTCATTAAATTTCTCAGACACGGGACATAGGCGCCAGCGGAACTCCTCCCAAATTTCTGATACAGCAGACAGAGGAAAGAATCTTCGACAATGAGCGGCCAGGTCATGAAGCAGGGTCGTCACGAACGAGCTAGGTAAAAGAGGGAGCAAAAATTAAGATGCGATTTCATGCACATTCCGACAATTTTATTTCTTAACCCTAGCCCTGAAAAATATGCGATTTTTCTAATACCTAGGGCTTATGCCGCTTATCCCTAAACAACTGATGCTCATCGCAAACACCTGGTGCTCATTGCGAACACCTGGTGCTCATTGAAAACACATTTAGCTCAGCATAGACACCTCTTGCTCATCATAAACACCTGTTGCTCATGATTAACACCTGTTGCTCATGATTAACACCTGTCGCTCATGATTAACACCTGTTGCTCATGATTAACAACTGTTGCTCATGATTAACACCTGTTGCTCATCATTAACACCTGTTGCTCATCATTAACACCTGTTGCTCATCATTAACACCTGTTGCTCATTATTAACACCTGTCGCTCATGATTAACACCCGTCGCTCATCATAAACACCTGTTGCTAATCATAAACACCTGTTGCTCTGCAAAACACCTACTGCTCATCATTAAAACCTCTTGCTCAGCATAAACACCTGTTGCTCATCGTAAACACCTGTAGCTCAGCATAAACACCTGTTGCTCATCAAAAACATCTGGTGCTCATCATAAACACCTGTTGCTCATCAAAAACATCTGGTGCTCATCATAAACACCTGTTGCTCAGCATAGACACCTGTAGCTCATCATAAACACCTGTTGCTCAGCATAGACACCTGTAGCTCAGCATAAACACCTGTTGCTCAGCATAAACACCTCTTGCTCATCAAAAACACCTGGTACTCAATATAAACACACGGTGCTTATCATAAAAACTCAAGACTGATCCTAAACACTCAAGTCTGATCCTTATGCCAAGATTCCTAAAAGTTATCATTTTTAATATGATTTATTAAATTTTATTAATAAAGTAAGTTTCCATCGTCGACTCACTTTGATGTCTGCAGCAGGCCGTGCGATTTCTCCTTACCATGGATGTAGAATTTGATGATTTCGAACAGGGGCTTCCAGTCCAGAGTCAAATCTCCTTTGGATAGCAACTTGCGCTTTCTGTTGATTATATAAGTAATTAATTCACAAAATAATCTACCGCATTATGAAACTAATAAACATAAACAATGCGAAAATAAACTCACTTAGTCAATGACTTAAACACGGTAGAAAATTTTTCGATTAGCCTAGGCTCAAGACCCTTCCAGGTAGCCAGTTGGTATAGCAGGCTAGCAAATGCCACGTGGTCGTCTTTGGAAAAGAATTCTCCGTACAGTCGGATGTACCTGAAGGGTGGACACAGACAGTTATAGAGACAGTTGTCAAAGCCAAAAAGATGAGTCTGCGCAGAAGAAGACTTCAATTACGGCCGTCTAGGCTACAGAGAGGGCCTGAAGCCTAAGGGGCTAGACAGGGGGTTGTAGTCTAGGGGGCTACAGAGAGGGCCTGAAGCCTAAGGGGCTAGACAGGGGGTTGTAGTCTAGGGGGCTACAGAGAGGGCCTGAAGCCTAAGGGGCTAGACAGGGGGTTGTTGTCTAGGGGGCTACAGAGAGGGCCTGAAGCCTAAGGGGCTAGACAGGGGGTTGTAGTCTAGGGGGCTACAGAGAGGGCCTGAAGCCTAAGGGGCTAGACAGGGGGTTGTTGTCTAGGGGGCTACAGAGAGGGCCTGAAGCCTAAGGGGCTAGACAGGGGGTTGTAGTCTAGGGGGCTACAGAGAGGGCCTGAAGCCTAAGGGGCTAGACTGGGGGTTGTAGTCTAGGGGGCTACAGAGGGGGTTGTAGTCTAGGGGGCTACAGAGGGGGTTCAAGTCTAGGAGGCTACAGAGGGGGTTGTAGTCTAGGGGGCTACAGAGGGTGTAGCAGCCTAGGGGGCTACAGAGGGTGTTGCAGCCTAGGGGGCTAAAGAGGGGGTTGCAGCCTAGGGGGCTACAGAGGGGGTTGCAGCCTAGGGGGCTACAGAGGGTGTTGCAGCCTAGGGGGCTACAGAGGGTGTTGCAGCCTAGGGGGCTACAGAGGGGGTTGTAGCCTAGGGGGGCTACAGAGGGGGTTGCAGCCTAGGGGGCTACAGAGGGGGTTGCAGTCTAGGGAGCTACAGAGGGCGTTAAAGCTTTGGGGTCAGTGTGACCGACTCACAACTTGAAGGTCGGGGGTTTAATTCCGACTCCAATGGAACATTTTGTGTCCTTACGAGCAAGACACTTAACTATGCATTGCTTCAGTCCACCAAGCTTTTAAATGGGTGCCAGAATTAGCTGGGGTAATTGATGGTGGGTTTGGGATGGCTCCAGTCCATGGACTGAACAGCTGTACGCAGCCTTCGAGTGCGCCGCGAAATAGCTGCGGCTGTGCTGTCAGCTGTAAATCTGGCCCAATTGCAGGTGTAATTAATTAGGTTAAACCGCACCCTGTGATATCATCAACTCACCTGTCCAATTTAGCCACCCAGTAGGAGGCTCCGCAGTGTACATCGCCGAGTGCCACCGCCCTAGGCAGGTGAAGCCGCAGCTCAGCTAGCTGGGTCAGGGCTTCAGTTTCGATGCGATCTCTAAATGGTAGCATTAGCTGATAACTGAGCTTTCTCTGTGGCACGAAGCCAAGGCGTTCAACAAAGCTGGCGCTGCGATTGAGACGCTCGGCTTCCGCTGCTGCTGCTGCTGCCGTCGCTGCCGCCGCCTCACTGGGACTGGAACCGTTTTCATCGTCCTGCGAGTCAGACATGGCCATGTTACTCGAATCAAAATCATAGGCGTGATTGTTCTGGTGAAGGAAAGGCTCCCGACGGACCTGCGACTGACCGCCGCTGACGCCGACGCTGCCGCCACCGACGCCGCATCGAAGACTTGGCACAGACTGCAATGGGATTTTAATGTCGCACCTGATTATAGGGACTGGGATTACGTCACACTCTGAGTACTGGGATTGGGATTATGTCACATTCTGAGTACTGGCGTTGGGATTAAGTCACACTCTGAGTACCGGGATTGGAATTATGTCACACCTGAGTACTGGGACTGGGATTATGTCACACCTGAGTATTGGGACTGGGATTATGTCACACCTGAGTACTGGTACTGGGATTATGTCACACCTGAATACTGGGACTGGGATTATGTCACACCTGAGTACTGGGACTGGGATTATCTCACACCTGAGTACTGGGACTGGGATTATGTCACACCTGAGTACTGGGACTGGGATTATGTCACACCTGAGTACTGGGACTGGGATTATCTCACACCTGAGTACTGGGACTGGGATTATGTCACACCTGAGTACTGGGACTGGGATTAAGTCACATCCGAGCATTTGGACTATTATTATAGACCTTTAAATTGGGCAGGGAATTGTAATTTGGACAGGGATTATCCAAAAGCTAAGTATTTGGAAACATCTGCAGAGAATTGAATTAACTGCTTCCTAAGATAGCTAAGACAAATGATCAACACATAAGCACACAGTAATATAGCGGTATAGATATATTTTCCTTTCTATTGAATCGAAAATAAAAAGTGCCGACTCGGAAAGCTGAATAAACAAAGAGTTTCTGTTTTTAGTAACACCCGAACAAAGTGGTGCAGCGCAGATGGGAGAGTGCTAAACTATAGAGGGATGCATAGCAAACCGGCGACATGTGGCAACAAAAATAACTTAAATCCGTGTAAACATTAGAGCCAATTTGTTATAGCAGTTGCTAGCTAGCTCAGTTAAGAGTATGTAACAGCTTTTGACTGCAATAGGTTAAGACAAGAGGTTAAAGGGAAAATGTACACTCAGTAGTGGGAGCGGGAGTGGGACGAGAGTTAGTTGCCGATATAAATGTACACTCAGTGGTGGGAGCGGGAGAGGGACGAGAGTTAGTTGCCGATATAAATGTACACTCAGTGGTGGGAGCGGGAGAGGGACGAGAGTTAGTTGCCGATATAAATGTACACTCAGTGGTGGGAGCGGGAGTGGGACGAGAGTTAGTTGCCGATATAAATGTACACTCAGTGGTGGGAGCGGGAGAGGGACGAGAGTTAGTTGCCGATATAAATGTACACTCAGTGGTGGGAGCGGGAGAGGGACGAGAGTTAGTTGCCGATATAAATGTACACTCAGTGGTGGGAGCGGGAGAGGGATGATAGTAGTTTGCCGATATAAATGTAAAGTCGGCAGTGGGTGCGGAGAGGGACGAGTTGGTTGCCGATAAGAATCTACACTCGGCGGTGGGAGCGGGAGAGGGACGAGAGCTAGTTGCCGATATAAATGTACATTTAGCGGTGGGTGTGAGAGGTAAAAGGAGACTGCCAGACTAAACAATAGAAACAAAATATAACGAATTCGTGTTCTGAAGTTTAATTTTTTTGTTTGGGTTTTATCGTATTTTTTTATTCCACGTTTCCGACTTCTAAAAGATGATACAACAAAATTGGAAATGTAGTGCAATTTAGGTCAATAAAAAGAAATAATATAATATAAAAGCATACTAGACCGAGCAAATAGATAACCAAGAGTTGAAATAAGTAAAACTGATAGAACGCAATGATCACTAGAAACAGTCATGAATGTATAACATCTAATCATTTTAGTTGCATGCTTAATTTATTGAAAAGTAATCAACTTACTATGTTTAAATACAACAGGAAACTAATTTTGCGCTAGTTAACTATTAGTTAGAACTGTAATTTTGTAATTATTGCTACAAGGGTATACGCCAAGAGACAATGAAGAGAACCCACTTACAAATCAAAAGAGTTCTGCTAATAGATATTAGTCCAGCAAGGTGAGCATTTCTACTTTCCCAAGTAAAATATTGGGTAATAGAAAGTCACTATTGTTTAGTTACTGCCTACAGTAAGCCACTACGAAATCAGGTATATTGCTTACAGTTTTATCCAACTAAAACTATGTATTGCTAATTCCGAAGTTGCTACAATGTGTTTTAGACATAAGGTAAACATTTAAAACGACTCCTCAACACTGTTACTATCGGTGCACTAGAAATATAAAAAAATGTGTAGAAAAAAAAGTAAAACTAAACATTGAGGAAATTATATAGACATTGGTTCAGAAATTCTCTGCCTAGCTACACATGCAGCTAAATCACAAAGCAGTAAACGTGGCTGCTGCTGACGCCTCTGAATCAGTCGGCATGCTTTCCGTTAACAGCTAGGCCGTTGCGACGAAGTTCACGCTCACCATCGATGGTGGCACCCTTGGCGCTGAGCTCAACAACCCTGTCAAGCTGCGAGTCAACCACCGAGAAGGTGATCCCCAGCTGGGCGGCATAGTAGGTAGCCATGATGACGGCGTTGGCGTGCGGCAGAGGCATCAGGAACTTGTTCACGGCTATGCTGAAGTCGCTAATGACAAACAGGGTGGCGCCGATGAAAGCTGCCAGGCTGGTCAGGCCGCCTAGAGTCTTCTCCAGTCGCACTCGAGCCGCGGCGCGCCAGAACATGAAGAAGATCAGAGCCGTGTAAACTAGACCAACGTAGCGCATCAGGGCGGAATTGGAGCGCGGAAATACGGACAGGTAGGCGGCTACGGCTATGAGGCTGGCCGAGGCGCCAACGCGTGGACGCAGCGGTGTTACGCCGAATGCCCAAGCATAGGCAATCTGGGCGAATGGACGAGTTATTAATGTTAAAGTGTTACTTTTACTTGCTATGAGTTGCGGAGGTCAAGAAACTGAGCCTGGCTGTTAGATCTAAGGGGTCTAGCCTGTAAGATCTAAGGAGCCTAACCTGTTAGATCTAAGGAGCCTAACCTGTTAGATCTAAGGGATCTAACCTGTTAGATCTAAGGGATCTAACCTGTTAGATCTAAGGGGCCTAACCTGTTAGATCTAAGGGGCTTAACCTGTTAGATCTAAGGAGCTTAACCTGTTAGATCTAAGGGGCCTAACCTGTTAAATCTAAGGAGCCTAACCTGTTAGATCTAAGGAGCCTAACCTGTTAGATCTAAGGAGCCTAACCTGTTAGATCTAAGGGGCCTAACCTGTTAAATCTAAGGAGCCTAACCTGTTAGATCTAAGGAGCCTAACCTGTTAGATCTAAGGAGCCTAACCTGTTAGATCTAAGGGGCCTAACCTGTTAGATCTAAGGGGCCTAACCTGTTAGATCTAAGGAGCCTAACCTGTTAGATCTAAGGAGCCTAACCTGTTAGATCTAAGGAGCCTAACCTGTTAGATATGAAGCCTAACTGTAAGATAGAGAGCTTACCTGTTACATAGGGAGCCTACCTGTTAGATAGGGAGCCTAATCTGTTAGATAGGGAGCCTAATCTGTTAGACATGGAGCCTAACCTGTTAGATAGAGAACCTAACCTGTTAGATAGGGAGCCTAACCTGTTAGACAGGGAGCCTAACTCTATAAGTCTTACAATTAACTCTCAACTCTTACGAGATAGGGAATCTACTAGCTAGATGGGCAGTCATTGTAAATCAGATAGGAGTAGTTAGCCGGTGCATCCTGATACACATATAGACAGAATCAATAAACTAACAGTGCATCTAACCTGGGCTACGGCAAACAAGCACATTCCGACCAGAAAGAAGCCATCAAACACCAGCGCAATGTCGCCAAGCAGCGAGAAGCACAGGCCAAGCAGAATTCTCCGATTATAAGAATAGGCCTCGCTAAGGCCGAGTCCATGGCTAATGACGAATCCAATCAAACAGCAGATTGGGATACATTTGAAGAGCAGGTAAAGCAGGCTGCCAGGCGATTTCTCGGGAAATAGAATGAAGAAAATTGTCGCCGACTTAATGAATGGGACAAGGCGCGGTCCGGCACTCTTTAACTAAAAAAATGTTTTTTAATTTTTTTATTTTCGCTTTTCTACTTTTAGTAGAGATACAATATTTTATAGTAATTTTTAACTAGGATAACAAAAGAAATAAAATAATATTAAAAACCCTATTTTGGAAAATGTTTCAGGGCCATAACAAATGTCAGTTTTCAACTAAGTTCTTCTTTGCGAGATGGCTGCAGTGTCACCTGGTATTGTCTTGTAGGGAGGCTATTGTTAGGTGATTTACCAAGACCTGTGATGAATAATATATTTAAAAAATTATTTAAAAAATTATACTGTAGTCTCATATCAGAAATATTGATTCAAGCATTTTCTAATCTTTTTATAAAGAAAAAGCAAATTAATTGAATTTTTAATTGGAAGTGTATATTGAGGTCATTATATTGAGTATGCTGCACTAAAAAGGAAAATTAACTAGATTTGATTGTTTTAAAGCTTCTGGGAATTGATAAGCATATGACAGATATTTTGAAGTCTTATTTTTTTAATAAATATAAAGACCTTACTTAAAAATAGTTCCTACTTTTGGTTTGTATTATTTAACAACGTGTAACACTCTATGAAACTATAAAAACTGTTTTTTTAGTCTTTTTGAATTGCAACAAATTCAATTTTTTGCATAGTCTAATTTAAATTATATAGGAATGAATGATATTAGTACTGATATTAGTACAAACAGGAAAGAAAATTATATATTGCATTATTTTACCTATTTTAGCTACTAATATCTAAATTGATATAAGAATACTAGATTATTTTAGCAGCATACATTTGCTTTTACATACAAAGCAAAAAGTGTATCTCTAGACATATAAAAATGTTGCAAAGTGAAAATGTTTCTCAGAAAGACAATTCAAAATTGCAGAATATATAGACAATAAAGTTTATATGTTCTGATGTGGTTGGGTAAATTGGATGTTGCAATTTTTACATCATATTGTATTTTAAATATTTAAATGTTTTTTTTTGAACATTTTCTGTTCAAAAACTAACCTCACATATTCTCTTGTATAGTAAAGGTTGTGTTAATAACAAATCAATAATTAAAAGATGTTCAAAACAATGCTAGTTCTTTTCTCTGTTCAAGATTGAGGTTGTGATCTTCTAGTCCCAGAGAGCCCTAATGACTGAGGGTGTTATACTGAGGGAGGGAAAAATACCTATAGGATTAATAGGGAAATAAAAGAACTGAATTGGCCAAAGTGACACACTACCAGTAAAGAAAGATAGTGATAAGCTCTGTTACACTGCTAAAAAATATGTTCCTAATCACTTCATCATCTACTCTAAATATTGGACATTTTGTCATGTCATCCTACTACTTTGTGATCTTGTATATTGTCAAACACTTCATTATCCACTCTTTTTAGACACTTTTTAAGACACTTTACTCCATTAAGGCACCGTACCCTACACTGGATGGTGTACCAAACCCAACAAAAAATTCAGATAAAAGGGTTAGCAGCTAATATATATTCGCACTTTGAGTCCTATAAGAGTTTATTTTTTGTTCAATAACCTATAGCCAAGCCAATAGACAAGAAGAGCCTCAAAAGCCACACCAAATGTGGTGCACACTGATGATGGGGGTGCTTTGTGCTTACTTGATTTGGAATTCAATACAAGTGAGGAGGTTGGGCAGAGGTATGAAAACTGATTTAGTTAACAAATGTTTTAAAGATGACTGCAAAGATGGATAAAAATGCAAACAAAAATCTTTAGATAACTTAACATAAAAAGATTGAAAATAACAAAAACTAAAATAATCAAGCTACAAATTATATGGATAATGAAATGTCTACAATTTTTAATTACTTTGTCATTGCCATCTTTTAGCCTGTGAATAATAATAATAATAATTGATTACACCTGTCCGATAAGGCCAGATATGCAGCTGACAGCAGAGCCATAGCTATTGCGCTGTGCATCTGATGGCTGAGTACTGCTGATCAGTCCATGGATTGGGGGGACACCATACCCACCTTCAATTATCCCAGCTGATGCTGGTACCCAATTAACAGCTGGGTGAACTAAAGCAATGCAGAGTTAAGTGTCTTGCTAAAGGACACAAATTGATCAAGTGGAGTCAGGAATCAAACCCCCTAACTTCAAGTCACATACATGCGCAACCTCCCAAATCTTAGCCGGCCTTGCGACTTAGTTTTTGCTCTCATTTGCGACTTAGTTTGTTTCATTGCTCTATTTACGACTTAGTTTGCTCTCATTTGCTCTCTTTTTCTCTCCCCTTTTTCCTTTTCTTCACGCCTTCCTTTTTTGTCCCTTGGTCCCCCCTTTGATTTTTTGGCGCTTGGTCGATTGGTTTTTGTGACTTACCTTGCTTGGCCCTCGTTTCACCCGGCCGGTTCGGCCGGGTCGGCCAGGTGTTGCGCATGTATGTTCAAGTCATGAGTCCAATGCTCTAACCACAAGGCTACACTCTGAGATCCTGGTAAGTACAACATGGAGATGACAAAGTGACTAGGTACCAAAAAGCAGTCTATAAAATTTAGAAAATATATTTTGACTTTTTAGACCAAGCTAGTTGTTGATTATCACATTAGGCATAATGAGGTCAAGGAAAGTGTTGGCTTTGGTTGCTATACTGTTTGATAGCCTAAGTGATTATGCTCAAATTATTGAATTTATTTAGTCAGAAATCATCTAATCAAAATATTTGTTGGCTAGGGATAGGGCCTAGTACACTAGGTTGGTGGCCAATTGGTCCAAGGTCAAGGTATTTGCCTCTAGCACCAAGGTCCCTCAGATTGATTCTGTAGTGAGGCCTACATTAAATTTGACCATAGGCCTAGGCCCTAGCCATGGAAAGAAAGCTTGAGGGCTTGCCATACAATGTACATACTTGAGGGCCAAGTCCAACCTCAGATAATATGTTAGTAATGCACTAAGACAATATAGACTATAGTATTGTCCTAATGGGGGCAGGACAATTTGGTAATAGACAATTTGGTAACAGACATTTTAATAACACTCAGTATATTTTGGTAACATGCTGAGACATTTCAGTAACCACCAATCAATTAGGGCCTATCCAATGTCCCACTTTGATTTGAAGTATATTCTCATATACCCAAACCATAGTTGCCTCTTGTATAACATAATATTTAACTAGATATTGTAAGCCAAAGATCAACATGCTTCCAATCTTTAGAAATGAGATACACTGAAGGTTAGACTATGTATTTAAAGAGCCAAAGATCAATGTGCTTATGATCATTAGAAATTAGATACACATACACTGAAGGATGTTACCAAATGTCTGTTACTGAATTGTCTATTACCAAAATTTCTCTGACTAAATGTTACCAAAATGTCTGTTACCAAATAGTCCTTAGATTGTCCTAACGAATACAGGACAGTTCGGTAACAGACAGTTCGGTAACAGACAGTTCGGTAACACTCAAGGACAGTTCGGTAACATACAGGAGACAGTTCGGTAACACACTGGGGACAGTTCGGTAACAATTGAAAGTCAATAAAATCAATCTAGGTTTGTTCTAACAATGTATCTACTATCGTTGCTAGGACACAACTGACTGATGTTACTGATGTATCTGAAACTGACACGTCATTTAGAGTGTGCAAGTAGGGTAAAGGCTCGTTCAAAGGGATGTACAAAGGGATGAAAAATTAGTGCAAATTGTGTGATCACACGAAATTTGGCCTCACTTGATGACTGTATGAATGGGCCTTAAGTGTGCTAGTTGGCTGCTGAAATACGATTTATTGTAGCATTGATATCAATATACAAGAATTGTATTATATGCGAGATGGCAGAGGGTGAGCAAAATAGAGTTGTGGGGACAGCTGCACAGTGAACATGGGGCTAAAATATGACTAATGCAAGAACGTAATGTGCATTGGCAAGTACAGTGTTGGGAAGTACAGTGTAGACAGTCACAAAGCACAATTAAATACCTCAACAGTCAACATGAATCAGAAACATTGTAACATTGTTGAACCATGAACCACGTGGCCTGCGTCGTTTGTTTCAACAACGTACGTAGGCTACAACAAGGTCTACAATGCAATGAGTGTCACTGCTGGCAACACCGCACAATTTGTGGCAGTGGCATCAGCCAGCTGGAGTACCGTGCCCTTCAGCAACTTGATTGCTTTCAATGGAGATGCAACAACTGCCGGCAACCACAACCACAGCCTCAGCATCAGCAACAGCAACAGCAACCACATCAGCATCAACATGAACTGCAGCAACTACACTTGTCGCTTGACTTGTTGCTTGACTCGCAAGTTTCAATTTTAGTTTTTAGTTTTAACGTTTTATTTTTTATTTGACGCCCAAATATGAAATATGTAACATGCAAAATGCAACCTCATACTCATATTTCGAAAAGCTAAATATGGTTCGAAGTGCTATTGACTTTACTTTGTAACTTTACCGAACTAAATATAAAATAATTTCGCAAAAAACCCTTCCGATCCAGTTTAATCAATTGTTACTGAACTGTCCCTTGATATGTTACCGAACTGTCCTGTGGTGTTACCGAACTGTCTGTTACCGAATTGTCTGTTACCGAATTGTCCTGTTACCGTCCTAACCAGATTAGCAAAATGTCAAATAAGTTATAGTACATTTAGTCAAGCAGCTAGCATTGCAGCCACAAAAAAACTTGTTTAAACCTGGTTTAAAAGAAATTTTAACGCCTAGCTAAATTATGTTACTGTCCTTTGTAAAAGAGTCATAAATGATTAGACCTATTACTATTATTACCTAATGATTGTTAAATACAGCTAGGCCTAGCAAGACAAAGGGGCAAGTGCAACATAAAAAATTGACTTACTGCTGTCCGAATCGTCATGTTTGCCGATAAGATTATAGAGGATTAATATACGCCACTACTCTCAAGACAACTTATAACTAGCTATCGATTATTGTATTTCGATAATTGATATTTTAGAATGTACAAAAAGCGTCGGGTTTATCCAAAACTTTAAGTAAAAATTCCAATATGCACTCTCAGTCTCGCTGTAGAAATCTATGATTAAAACTAAGAAATATAATTTGAGGAAATGTTTGATAAATTAGATATTTTTGATAACCAAATAAGGTGTCTTGATCGACTCTGCTTTACTTCAGGCGGCCTGATGTAGTCTAGAATACTGAAAATTGAAATAGAATGAGTTAATTTGCGCATGACACAGCACGGAAAAATTATAAAACTTATTATTTACCAACTAAGCTAACTGCGTAATTAACCTGGATGTAAAAAAAGAAAAGTAGAAAAATATAAAGTTTTAGAAAGTGCCTAACCTTTCTTTATAATTTTTACTTGTTAAAATGATATAAAATTTGCACTGTTTTAACTTAAAAATTTTCTTTATTAAATCATTCCATTTATTACTACCATAAATAAATAGGCAGCTGTTATTTTGATTATTCGTCCGGTTAGTGATTTTATAGTTAATTTTAGATTTCACACCAAATTTCTGCATTAGAAGGAAGGCACCAAACTATGCATGTCGGAAGAGATCTTCCCTTAAGCCAAATTGTTTATATCTAACTAATGTCTGTTTGATTTGTATTTTTATCAAAATAAAGAGTAACCTAAGTTCCTTTGAAGCGTGAAGTTGTAGCGACTCATTCGAATACTTCTACAAAGTCAACTGGGTCACCAGCAAAGGACGATTCCCAGATTAACAGCGAGGACCACAATTTTAACTCCTTGATAGGCTTTCCTCATTGTGTGATAAACTAAGTTATAAGGGGTTGTAGCGCTACCACGAGAAGCTCTATCATTTGTATGATAAAATAATTAACCGGACAAAGAATCAAACTCCCAAACTACCAAATAAATATTAGTATCTTTTTCATTAAAGTAGTTAGTAATTAACGTATCAATAATCACTATAGCAAAGAACTAATAAATGAAATATTTAGCAAAGAACTAATGACACATTTAGCAGGTAACTTATTACCCCTTTTAGTAGTATTTAACTAACGACACACACTCCTTTAGCAGCTATTTAATGACACCTCTATAGCAGGCAATTAATGGCCCCTTAAGCAAAAAAACTAGCCTTATAACCAAACCAATTTTTCAAATTTTAAATACAAAAAATATAAACACATATTGTCTAGAGACACTGGTTGCCTGCTCAGGGACATTCAATACCTGCTGAGGGACATTCATTACCTTCTGAGGGACTTTGGTCGACATCCTTGCATAGGCCTAGTAATTTCTGTCAATCTTTCTCAACTATACCTACTATACTGGGTCCCAGGTCATTTTGGTGACAAGACATTTCGGTGACAACTTAAGTCATTTCAGTGACATAATTAGGCCTAGTCAAATTGGTGACAACTATTTTTGCACCTAAATATGCTAAAAAACGGCCTTCCATTTTAACTATGCTCACTTATAAAGTATTAATTAAATAATGCTATAAGTACTAATAAGAAGCTGCATCGCTCTGATTAAGTCTGGGTTTTACTTTAAATGAGTTAAATTATTAAATTATTTAATGAGTAGTCAATAGTTTCAATAGTTATTCGTTGCTAATTAAATGTGTATAATAATCATTTTTCAAGTTTTGGATTGACAAGGCAAGTGTAGGCTTTAAGCAGCTGCTGGATCGTGGAAGGCTGTTTTCTCAGCATATTTAGGTACAAAAATAGTTGTCACCGAACTGACCAATTCTGTCACCGAAATGACTGTCACCGAAATGTCTTGTCACCGAAATGACCTGGGACCCTATACTGATTTTAAGTGCTGTTTTTTCAAATTTAATTCAGAAAATGTGTTTTTTGAAGATTAGCTTTCTGCTAAAAAAAGGACATATTTCTTTGCTAAAGGAGGTCATACTCATTGGTTACCTGCTAAAGGGGTCATCAGTTCTCAGCTAAATGGAGGCATTTATTGAAGGCTACGAAGGGATATTTGTTGACTGTTGGGAAATATTTGTTGCTTGCTTGGCTGAGTAAAATATTTTCTGTGCCCTATGGGGGCAATCGTTTTTGTCAAAGAAAGAGTACAAATATTTCTTACTGTGGGTTTGGTAGCCTGGTACCATGGAGGTTCTCTTCTGTTTGGGGAAAATTGGTTCTTCCTGCCGGGGGTGACATTAGTTATTTGCTGCTGGGTGGACATTGGTTCTCTGCTTCTGTGGGGACATTGGTTCTCTGCTGCTGAGGGGACATTAGTTCTCTGCTTCTAAGGAGACATTGGTTCTCTGCTGCTGGGAGGACATTGGTTCTCTGCTGCTGGGAGGACATTAGTTCTCTGCTTCTAAGAGGACATTGGTTCTCTGCTGCTGGGAGGACATTGGTCTCTGCTGCTGGGAGGACATTAGTTCTCTGCTTCTAAGGAGACATTGGTTCTCTGCTGCTGGGAGGACATTGGTTCTCTGCTGCTGGGAGGACATTGGTTCTCTGCTGCTGGGAGGACATTAGTTCTCTGCTTCTAAGAGGACATTGGTTCTCTGCTGCTGGGAGGACATTAGTCTCTGCTGCTGGGAGGACATTAGTTCTCTGCTTCTAAGAGGACATTGGTTCTCCGCTGCTGGGAGGACATTGGTTCTCTGCTGCTGGGAGGACATTAGTTCTCTGCTGCTCTCTGTGCTGAGGGAAAATTAGTTCTCCACTGTTTGGGGGACATTGGTTATTTACTGCTAGGGGAGAGATTAGTTATTTGCTACTGAGGGGACATTATTTCTCTGTTTCTAATGGGACATGGTTTCTTTACTGCTCGGGTGACATTGGTTCTCTGTGCTGAGGGGAAATTAGTTCTCCACTGTTTAGGGGACATTGATTATCTGCTACTTTGGGGACATTAGTTTTCAGCTGCTGGGGGGACATTGGTTATTTGCTGCTAAGGGACATTAGTTCTCTGCTTCTGATAGAATATTGGTTCTCTGCTGCTGAGGGGATAGTATTTGCATGTACCTTAAAAGGATTAAGCTGAGTAGTATCAAATGTAATTTACTTTTGTAATTCTGCCCTTATGGGGCTCTTGGTATAAAGACCAAATGTCTTAGAATGTATTCAAGCTTGGACTATCTATTTTGTATTTATTGAGAATTAAAATTCTTGTTAAATTGCAATCACATATACTCGCAGTCGCAGGGAACTTTCAGGGAAATTCATACAAATGAAATGTGTTTTCTTTTCTGTTTTTATGTATGTTTTGTCCTACTAGCCTACATTACAGTAGATTTTTTGTCTAAACAGCACCAAGGAGGCTTAGTGTGCTAGTCTATGTCTATAAATGTTTTAACGGTCCTGAGTTAAAAAATAAAACCATTTTGTTCTATTGAACACTAATTTCTATAGAATAGCTTCACTATCACAAATTGATTATACTTCGTTGCACAAAAAGAAAGGATTTAGGAATTTTTAAAGAATTTTTTGTTGGATGCTTTTGTGGGAGAAAGAGAAATAAATTGTGTTAATAGAGTCAAGGGGGCCTATTGAAGATTACTTATATTTATTATTGAATGGCTTTCAGCCTAACGGCTTTTGCAGGGACCCCAATATAGGCCTATAAGAATACCACACTAAGTGGGACATAGTCATACATGCGCAACCTCCCAAATCTTAGCCGGCCGTGTGACTTAGTTTTTGCTCTCATTTGCGACTTAGTTCATTTCATTGCTCTATTTACGACTTAGTTTGCTCTCATTTGCTCTCTTTTTCTCTCCCCTTTTTCCTTTTCTTCACGCTTTCCTTTTTTGTCCCTTGGTCCCCCCTTTGATTTTTTTGCGCTTGGTCAATTGGTTTTTGCGACTTACCTTGCTTTGCCCTCGTTTCACCCGGCCGGTTCGGCCGGGTCGGCCGGGTGTTGCGCATGTATGGACATGGTGATTGAAAGGTTTTGGGTCAGGTAAATTCTATGTGAATAATAGATAGGATTAAAGTCTAATAAAGATATAAGGACCTATTGAAGATTAATACTATTTAATATAGTGTGAGCCTAACTGCCTAAGGACTTTTTGTAGGCATCTAAATATATCTGAATCAGGCAGTCATTAGTCTACTTAGCGTGATTAACTTTGCTATGCTCTTAATAATAATTTCTAGTCTAATTAAATTTACAGACTAGGCCATAATTCTTAGCAAAACCAGATCTGCAAAGAAAAGGTCATTGTTTATTTAGCTTGGTATAAGTCCAAGGCACAAATCTATAGGCTACAGGCTATAGATCTCCAAATTCGCTGGTTCTCATCATTGTCTTTAATTGGCTCTAAGGAATATGCATCATTACTCACCAATAGGACATGTACAACATTTTTAATAGTAACCAAACCCTTATCTAACTTTTTAGCACTAACCCTATGAAATATAGGAAAAGTTGACATTCTGCAGATGGCCTAGATGGTGCCTCTGTGCCTGACCAGTGCACTTTTGGGGGGTTGGTAAATTCTAAAGTGTGTCAAAATAAATGAAGCATTGATGGGCATATATTTAGTACTTCTCTCCTGCCTATTGCAACAGAAAAATTAAGTGCCAAGCTTGAATTAGACTAAAAATAGCGCTTTTAGAATAAGGGCCTTATAAAACTAAACATTGCTAGGTGGGAGGCCAGGGGCCAAAATATTTTCCTGAAATTGTTGTCACATAAAATACAATAATCAAGGCATGTACAGCATAATAAAATGACTTGAAACAAGAAGTGTTTTTAGTTCTTTGACTAATTTTTGAATAGATTTGTACATACTTTTGTTTTCTGTACAATGAATTTTTGCCATTTTTATCAATGCTATTTTATGGCCATAAAAACCATAGCATAGCAGATGACTTTGTTTTGATTGTCTTTATGGCAGAGAGTTTGTAAAAAGTTTTTTTTAAAGACAAATTAATAGTAGACAAATGGACAAGAAACCCTTTATAAGACGTATACTAGACTAGAGGCCTATATAAACTTTTAACCAGTTCATTAATTTATTAATGCTTTCAATAAACATCAACATAGCAGCATTATTTTCTAGATTGTCTTTTCTATTGAGACTGACTGTCGTATTTGTTCAACTTCTTCTGATTGGCTAAAAAATGGAAATTTCTGAACTGCATGAACTATTGAATTTACTAATTAAGCAGTTACACAAGTTCTTTATTGACTTATTAATGGCAAAGTTTTTACAGCTTACAAACATGACAGTACATTAAAGGTTAATAGTAAACCGTTTTTGTTTTCTGTATTGTATTTAACAAATGTATCTGCTTTTTTGTTCGATATTAAATATGTATTTCTATTTAAAAAGTTACTGTCAGAAAATTACAGTTTGATTTAGAAGTTACATTTAAAGGCTTTTTTGCTGTGAATTGTGACAACAAATACATGAGACTTTCATTAGTATCTCTGTCACTTGTTTTTTACACTTTTTAGCAAAAAACCTTAATCACTGTAAACAATTTTTAGATTTGAGAAGTTAGAACCTTTTTTAAAAGTACTTTGTATATGGGGCACTAATTGTCTGTTTAGTTTGTCATAAAATTAGCAGCCTCATAATAATAAAAATTGCTTGTTTAATAAAAAAATTGATACATTTCAGTTAGCCAGGCGCTCCCAGCCACTCACTGCTTCTCAAGGCAGTTTGCTGGGCGCCTAATACTTACCCCCTCACTCCTTATTATCTGCAACTAACTCCTAGCTGCTGAAACAGAAGTTCAGGCCAGGAAATGGACTGCACCGTTGCACAGCCCGAAAGCTTGGACAAGCCGCTAGAGAAAGCCAGCGATGAGGCAGCCAACGAACCCACTGAAGCTGGGGAGATTTCTCCACCCTCCGCAGATGCCGCAGACTCTGTCGAAGAGGATTCCGACAGCGTCGACACTCCCGAGCGGCGAGTCAAAGCCTGCCCGGACTTCGCCGCCGCTTGCTCCTTCCTTGGCCAGTTCGGGCCGGATCTGGGCGTTACGCTAACCTTTGCGCAGATTGTCCGCTGCGTGTTAGCCGGCCAGCATCAGCAGCATCACCAATCCTCTCCCAGCAAGAACTGGATCCACCTTCATGTTCGCCTATTGAATAGGCTGCGCTACTGCGTCAAAGAGGACAAATGGGAGAATGGATTGCGCAAGTTCTGCGCCGCCGCCGATGCGGACACGGCTGCGGTTGCCGCAGTTGCCGCCCTCGGCGTGCCAACGGTCGCCTCGGCGTCGCCGCTGCTGCTGCTGGGTCCGGGCGGCTATGCCGGCCTGAGCTCCACCGGCCGATTAAGAATCCTACGCAGCCTGCTGGAGAGCCAGTTCGACCGCAATGTCAAGCTGAAGGCCCGCGTCAATGCCACCAAAGCAGAGGAGCTGCGCCAGCGGCCGCTTGGCCAGGACATGGCCGGCTGCCTCTACTGGCTGCTGACCGACGCCGAGTTCAGCATCCTGCTGTACAAGGAAGACCCTGAGGCCGAAGAGTCCGACAAGCTGAGCCTCGTCAGCGACTCAGTTGACGGCATGCGTCGTCTGCTGATCAACCTGAGGGCCTGGACTAATCCCAAGGCGGTGCTGGATGCAATGCGGGCTTCGGCCGTGTCAACCGCCCTGCTTAGCGGCAGCAGCGGCAGCAGCAGCAAGGACGCCACGCCGCCGCCGCAGCCGGCGCCTAAAGAGAATGGAGCCTCTGACAACAAGCCGGCTGATCCAGTGAAGGCCGAGAATGAGCCAGTAGTGGAAGATAAAGGCAACTGCAACAGTCCTCATCTCGCCGATGTCAAATCCGAGGCTCTGAAAGTTGAAGGCGAACCTGTGGAACAGGCAGACTCAGCTGGTGATGTAAAGCGGGAAGCGGCGGATGAAGATGAAAACAGCCGAACCGGCCCAGTCCCTGGTGAAAAGGCGGTCAAGAAGGCCAAGTCCGCTGCTCCGGCGGTCGTCGACGCCGATGCTGAAGCCGCCGAGGCGGCCGCAGCTGAGGAGAGCGGCCTGCGCCGATCGTCGCGAGTTCGAAAACAGGTGACGCCATTCGTCATCACGGAGGCGCCGGCCAGCTCTAAGAAGCGAGCTGCGAAACCTGTCGCCGACGACGAGGAGGAAGATGAAGAAGACGATGAGGAAGATGATTCTAAAGCCAAAAAAAAGAAGGGCAGCGGACCCTCCACTGCCCCTCCGCCTGGCAAGTCGGCTAAAGGAGGAAAGCAGCGCAAGTCCGATGGTGAGCGCTTAGGCTGTTTATGGCTTTAGTTAGGCTGTTCAGGGCTTTAGTTAGGCTGCTCATGGCTTTAGTTAGGCTGCTCAGGGCTTTAGTTAGGCTGTTCATGGCTTTAGTTAGGCTGCTCATGGCTTTAGTTAGGCTGCTCAGGGCTTTAGTTAGGCTGTTCATGGCTTTAGTTAGGCTGCTCATGGCTTTAGTTAGGCTGCTCATGGCTTTAGTTAGGCTGTTCATGGCTTTAGTTAGGCTGCTCATGGCTTTAGTTAGGCTGCTCATGGCTTTAGTTAGGCTGTTCATGGCTTTAGTTAGGCTGCTCATGGCTTTAGTTAGGCTGCTCAGGGCTTTAGTTAGGCTGTTCATGGCTTTAGTTAGGCTGCTCATGGCTTTAGTTAGGCTGTTCAGGGCTTTAATGAGGCTGTTCAGGGCTTTAGTTAGGGTCAGGGCTTTAGTTAGGGTCAGGGCTTTAGTTAGGGTCAGGGCTTTAGTAAGGGTCCAGGCTTTAAAAACGTTTAAAAAAGTATCTAACACTACTGGCACTAAGTAGCAGCTGCAGCATATCTAAAGCCGCAGTGGTGCAACTCATTCTCCGAATTCAGAGAAGTCGCGCAAGCTGAAGCTGGCCGCCAAGTCTCCCAATAAGAAGAAGGCGTCCGCGGCTAAGAAGCGGGCCAACAAAAGCCGGGCAAAGGCCAAGGCGAACGGCTCCGGCGCGGCCAGCGCCAAGAAGCGACGAACCGGCAAGAATCCGTGGGAGCGGGGCGCCAGCAGCTCCGACGAAGACGAGGCCGAGGCCGACTTTGTGCAGGCGCTGGACGCGGCAGGCTCTGATGAGGAAGACGAGGACGCCGCTGCTGCTGCTGCTCCATCTGATGACAGCTGGACTGATCGGCCGGAGTCCGACTTTGAGGTGAGGGGATTAACACGGGTATTCTGGGAGTGACTCTTGATCTAATCCTGTCCCTCATTTGGTCACCGTAGACTCGCTTCCAGCGAGTATATGTGTAACAGATGTGTAACACTTGCCCTGACTTTCTCATCGTCCTTGTTTGTCAGGATGACGCCCTGAGCGAGTCCGACTCTGACTACGAATGCCGCGGTCGCAACTACCTGCGTCAGCGGAAGCGCCAGCAACAGCTCCAGGCCGAAGCCGCCGCGCCGCCGTGCCCCTGCGTCCGCTGCGGGAAGGAGGACCTGCCGGAGTGGCTCCTGCTGTGCGACAGCTGCGACGTGGCCTGGCACGCCATGTGCCTGAGGCCGCCTCTGTTCCTCATTCCCACCGGCGACTGGTACTGCCCGGTGTGCCAGCACAAGAGCCTCTGCGACTCGCTGGAGACTCGAATTGTCGAGCTGGAACAACAGCAGAAACAACGCGTGGCTAAACAGCGAATGCAGGTGAGATTGTGTTACTTTTGTTAGCTTAAACTTGTTAGTTATTATTTTCGACACATATCGCCTTATTTAATTGATTCGGTTATTTTTCCAAACATATGGTCTTTCTTTATCTTGGAACTTTACTAAATATTTGTGTCGGCACATGCTGCAGGAGCGGCTGAGCTACGTCAGCATCTCGGTTGGCAACATCATAGAGAAATCGCGAGCCGGCCGCAACGCGTCAACAAAGTACGCCGAAGAGGGCTCGGACTACTTGTCCAACTCGGAATATTCCAGGTCCCGGTCTGGCTCGGTCAGCTCCACTTCCCGTAGCGGCAGTGGAAGCGGCAGCGGTTCCGGCTCCGGTTCTAGCCGCAGCAGCAGCGAGGAGAACTCTTCGGATGAGGACGCTGTGTGAGCGTGCAAGGGAATTGTTTGGGATTGTTCAAGTACACTGAAGGACAGCAGGACATGCTTCGTAATCACAGGGATTATCCTCAAGCTAAATCCACACATTTCAGTCATGATGATCCTCCCAGATCCATCTCGGGGCCTGACAACCTTCCAGATCCTTATCTTCTTGACTCCATGACAACCTTCCAGATCCTCATCTTCTTGAGCCCATGACAACCTTCCAGATCCTCATCTTCTTGACTCCATGACAACCTTCCATATCCTCATCTTCTTGAGTCCATGACAACCTTCCAGATCCTTATATTCTTGAGTCCATGACAACCTTCCAGATCCTCATCTTCTTGAGCCCATGACAACCTTCCAGATCCTCATCTTCTTGACTCCATGACAACCTTCCAGATCCTCATCTTCTTGACTCCATGACAACCTTCCAGATCCTCATCTTCTTGACTCCATGACAACCTTCCAGATCCTCATCTTCTTGACTCCATGACAACCTTCCAGATCCTCATCTTCTTGACTCCATGACAACCTTCCAGATCCTCATCTTCTTGACTCCATGACAACCTTCCAGATCCTTATATTCTTGAGTCCATGACAACCTTCCAGATCCTCATCTTCTTGAGCCCATGACAACCTTCCAGATCCTTATCTTCTTGAGTCCATGACAACCTTCCAGATCCTTATCTTCTTGAGTCCATGACAACCTTCCAGATCCTTATCTTCTTGAGTCCATGACAACCTTCCAGATCCTTATCTTCTTGAGTCCATGACAACCTTCCAGATCCTTATCTTCTTGAGTCCATGACAACCTTCCAGATCCTCATCTTCTTGAGCCCATGACAACCTTCCAGATCCTCATCTTCTTGAGCCCATGACAACCTTCCAGATCCTCATCTTCTTGACTCCATGACAACCTTCCAGATCCTCATCTTCTTGACTCCATGACAACCTTCCAGATCCTCATCTTCTTGAGCCCATGACAACCTTCCAGATCCTTATCTTCTTGAGTCCATGACAACCTTCCAGATCCTTATCTTCTTGAGTCCATGACAACCTTCCAGATCCTTATCTTCTTGAGTCCATGACAACCTTCCAGATCCTTATCTTCTTGAGTCCATGACAACCTTCCAGATCCTTATCTTCTTGAGTCCATGACAACCTTCCAGATCCTTATCTACTTGAGTCCATGACAACCTTCCATATCCTTATCTTCTTGAATCCCTGACCGCAGATCCTCATCCGATTCTCACCTCTATTCCTCCACCGCAGTCACCGAAGGCCGACTCGCCAGTCGGCTCGCACAGCCAATGTGAATTATCGCTTCGAAAGCTACGACGCCATGATTAAGGAAGCCATCGAGGAGGACGACAAGTATCGCCTGGTGAAAGAGAACCCGGAGGCCGCCGCGGAAGCTGCAGCGGCCGCGCGTCGAGCTCGCAAGAAGCCAAGTGGCAAAGACATGGCCAGCATTCTCGGCCCAGACTGGGACAAGCCAAAGGACAAACCGAAGCCAAATACTGCGGCGGCTGCGGCTACGCCTGCTGGCGATGGCAGCAAGGTCGAAGGCGACGACGAGAAAGACGACGAAACTAAAGGCGAAGAAGGCAAAGATGCCAGCGAAGGTGAGGAGAGCGAAGAGGAGGCCGAATCCGACGGCGGCCGGCCGGCGCCTCCGGCCGCTGTCGCCGCGGCCGCTGCGAAGCGAAAGCGGAAACGCCTGGCGAAGCTGGGCGACACTGACAGCGAAGCCGATGACGACGCAGACGATCATCCGTCTGACGATGATTTCCGGCCGCCGAGCTCCGGCGACTCCGACGAAGACGACGATGAGGATGGCGAAAAAGGCGGCAATGCACGCTCGTCAGATTCCTACAGCGGCGAATCCGAGGAGTTGAGCAGCGACGCCAGCTGGAGGCCGTCGCGAGTCGGCAGCGGATCACGCCGACAGTCCTCCAGGCTTCGCGCCGCTTCCAGGTAAATTCTATTTGGGCAAAGATATTCAAGAGAGAGAGAGAGTGTGTGGGTGATTCCAGCTGGCAATATTTCACTTTAACGTTAACAGCGGTTGGTGGTGACTGATTGGTTGACAGACTAGGCTAGGTTGTCCTGTGGTTTAGTTAACGCCCTAATATTTGGGATTGATCAGTTAAATTAGAACAAAGAACGCGCCATGGTGTCCATAGAAGACTAGTTCCACCTGAAATTTTCAGCGGGGATTTTCTCCGTAGTTCTACTGTAAAGAGTGTCAGCACTTTTAAAGCCAAACCGCGTACTCGGCAACCTTCTGTAGGCACGGAAGCGAGAAGAAAAAGCACAAGAAGGACAAGAAGCGAAAGAAGACCAGGAGAAGCGACAGTCACGGCGGCGGCAGCGGCAGTCGCAGTCGTAGTAGACTTCGTCAACGCGATGACGAAGACGATGATGACGACGAAGATGACAATTGGAGGCCGGGCAGCGGCGGCAGAGGGAACGGCGGTGGTCGTCGCCGATCTCGGCACCCGCCGCCGTCGAAGCGTCGACGAAACCGACGGGGCAGCGACTACTCGGACGACGACGACGAAGAATCGGACGATGAGGAAGAGCAGAGGCGTCCGACAAGGCGAGCGGCGCGTCGTGTCGTCTATCAGGAGGACGACGAAGATGAGCAAGAAGACGTAGAAGATAGCGATGGGGACGCCGAGAAATCAGAAGCTTCAAAGCAGAAAGAAGTTGCGAAAGGCAAATCTGATAGCGGTGAGGATGATGAAGACGCCGACGGGCGGCCGAAACTGCCTGGCCGTCAGCAGCAGAAGAAGCGTCGAGCTGCCTGCCTGGAGGACAGCGACGATGAGTGGAAGGGTTCGGAGGAGGAAGAAGAAGAAGAGGAGGAGGAGGAGGTGGTTGATGAAGATGAGGAGAAAGATTTGCCAGAAAAAATACCCAAAGCTGCCAAGCGGCAGAAACTGGCATTAAACGAAGACCAAGACAAAGAACTGGGAGAAGAGGAGAGGCTGGCTGAGCCGAGCAAGGAGCCGTCGCCGGCTGATGCCGTGAAGGAGGCTGTGACAGAAGCTGATGCTGCCGCTGAAGCGACATCAGCAAAGTCCGCAGGGCCAGCCGCGGTGGCGGACGACAGCCCGCAGGTCGGCAGCAGTGAGGAGCAGGCTCTGGAGGAGGCTGAGGAAGACGAGGAGCTGCCGGACAAAGAGGCCGAGCTGAGGGAGGCGGAGCTGCGTATGGCGCGGGAGGCCGGGGAAGCACCACCAACGCCGCTGCCACAGCCGCCACCGGCGCCGACACCGCCGCAGCCCGCAGCAGCTCAGCAGCCGCAGTCGCATGATCGCGAAGCTGTCCAGCCAGCGGCTTCAGCAGCGAAAGTGTCCAGGACCCAGCAGCAGCGAAAGCAAAAGCAGCAGAAGCAACAGATGCAGCAGCAAAAGCAGCAGCAAATGCAACAGTCGCTTGCCCCTCCGCCTATGCCAGCTCAGCAACAGCAGCTGCCGCCAATTTCCTCAGTTGCCACTGGCCAACCGCCGCCTCCCTATCTGCAGCAGCAGCAGCAGCAGCAGATCCTCCCGCATCACCAGCCACAGCCGGTGACAGCAGCACCCGGCCAGCCACAGATGGCCATCCCTGCCGACATTCGGGAGCTTTACCTGCCGTCCTGCACCTACCAGCCCGCCATGATGGCTCCTCCTGGCTACCCGCAGCAGGCGCCCTACCCAGTCTATCAGGCCTACCCGCATCAGCTTCAGCCGCCGCCAATCACCGCTGGCAGCATGCTAGCAGAGCTGAATGACCTGGAGCCGCCTCCGCCACCTCCTGGACCGCCTCCGCAGATGCTCCAGCAGCCGCAGCATCCTGTGTCCCTGCCTATGTCCGCTGTCAGCACCGGCGGAGGCGGCAGCGGCAGCACGCCGTTTTACATCGACTCTCTACTGCACCAGCAGCCGCCGCCGCCACAGCCGCTGGTGACGATGGCGCCCTACCCGGCGGTGTCTGACGCGGCCGGTCACCAGATGCCCTTCAGCCAGCCGTCGCAGCAGCCCTACTAATCAGAACCAATGTGCTGCAGCAATGCTCTGCAGCTGGGATTTGCTTGATTTCCATTCTAATCCCTAATTTTTTGTGTACAGTGTACCGATCTTTTGAATTTTCCCCTGTTTTAGTGCAATGTGCAAAATATTATTTGTCAAGTTTTTTTCTGCCACATATCATACTACTCATATTTGGCCTGATTAGTAATCTAAATGCTTTTTAAAGCGAATTAAAAGCTGCATTACAGTTTTATGTAATTGTTTCAATTCGTTAAGCAAGACGTAGATTCTGTGTTTATTCCTCAACTTGGAAGTATTTTCTCGTTCCTCTTTACTTTCAGATGGCCCACAATGCAAATGTACTTTAACCACTATTTGAAGTAATTGTTTGTAACATTGGAGTTGCATTTTCATGTTTAAATTGATGCGATAGTAAAATAGCAACCCGCCGGCAATGCAGTGGCCCGAAAAAAATGGGACAAGCGTCAAAAGCGCGCTTAAAAACATTTTTTGTAAAATGGCATTCGCAGTATTTACATTATCCTTAACAAATCTATCCTAATCCTCATCTTATTTCATCTTAATCTCAGTCCCAGATCCTCGAAAAGATTTTCCTCATTCCCTATCCTATCCATGGTCCTAGAATTCCAATACCGGATTATAAAATCCCAATCCTGGGTCATTGTTCTGCACGATTATGTGTTGCTATCGCATATCATTAAGTATGGTGTTTCTATATCTGCATGTTTCTCTGCTTGAGCAATGAGCATGTTCTCACGCCCTTCCGCAATCTATTGTTGGCTATATATATTGCGCTTTTCTTCTAAAGAATCTAACCCACAGGCCCAGCACATCCCAACGGCCTTGTTTGCGTTCTCTTTACTTTCTATTTGTGCGTTTCATTGCGCATTGTTCATTTTTTATGCTGCTTCTGATTGCAAACTAAGAAAATGCGATATAATTCGCAACCACCTGCAGCATACTACTCATAGTAGGTAAAATGCATTCGAAATACTTTTTGTTAATAGCTTATTGCTGTCTCGGTGTTTTACTGTAGTTCTGTTACAAAACTATTATTTGGATGTTGTCTCTTGTCCTGCTTTTATCGCCTGCGCTAATTCTTCGCTCGCTTATTAAGCCTCTGTTACCTTTTCTATTAAAAACACTGTTGCATGACTTGCTGTTCCCTTATTTTCGTTTTCCTGCGAACTAGTTTTAGCGTTTATCAGACATCAGAAGGCCGAGAATTCTTTTTCGCTCCACGGTTCATTTCTTACTGGTGTGCAGATAAAGTGTATATTGTCGTATTGTCCTCTACCGCTTATTAATCCTTGTGAGTAAATGCTTTTGTAAAGTGTCAGTTTTTGTCTGTTAAAAAATTCTCTATCGCAGTTCTTTAAAAAACAAAATCCGCGTTAACAGTGTAATTTTTTAATTCGCACAAAAATACACATTTACCTTTCCGAAATCGTTTGATGCGTTTTGCGCTGTTTTGTTTTACGCATTGGTTTCTTTATAAATGTCATTCTTATAAACACTACTTCATAAGAAACAGTAGCATCATACGAGTTTTTTATTTTGTATTTACAAACGTTCTAAAAAATAAACTTGAAGTCAGGATTCAAAAATCGGGATTGCATCATTATTTTGTATTATAAACATTTAAGTACACAAACTAAAGACAAGCTGACGTAATTTTAAACATCGTACAACATATCGCCTGTAATCGTGTTATTATGTAGCGCCACTATCGACGAATGTGTACAACTTGTGTACAGCACCCACTGCTTTTTCGAAACATATCGGTACTTTTAGTGCAGAGCAGTTGCCAACACATTGTATTGTTAAAAGATTTGCAAAGATAACCTTTTTCCATAACTTAGAATTCTTACGAGAAACTGACAAAAGTATAGTTTCCCTGACCGGGAGTCGAACCCGGGCCACCTGGGTGAAAACCAGGGATCCTAACCGCTAGACCATCAGGGACTTGCATATCATCACGAATTTACACACTTATAATGAAAGCTTTGTATGTAAAGCGCTATGAATATTTTTTTCAAGCAATTTTTCTGAATAAGTATAACAAGTACTATAGTTTGATGTAATGAACCACAATTTGTGTTGAGTCTAGTGTCACACGCATTATCTGATTTGCGGCATCGTGAACATGCTTTTGCCTTTTGCCATTTGGTTTTGGCAATATCTATTGTATTGTGACCATGAATATGGCCATCGCATCAGTTAACTGTAGCCGCTAATGTCCATGGTCAAACTCAGTCATTGAATATAATTAAGGGAGTCAAGTTCGTACTAAATAAGGTAAAGCTCTTAAAACCAAAATAAAAATCACTGATTGATTTCTTAAAATGTTAATGCTCCAACGTCATGTTCGTAAAAGTATAAATGGTGCTGACTCGGTGAGTAGTATATTAAGTTAAATGTTATATAAAGTTTATGTTCAATGTTATGTTATTTCTACATTTACAAAACATTTACTCACCAAGGGATTCAAAACCGACTTGAATTCGTCGACTGTGTTTTCATCAAATTCGGTTATCACTTAGATTTAATCGTGAAGTTTTATAGGCTAATAGGCCAAATGGCAAAAATATTTTCCCTGACCGGGAGTCGAACCCGGGCCGCCTGGGTGAGAGCCAGGAATCCTAACCGCTAGACCATCAGGGAACGCTGATAGTGGGCCTGTTTTGACAAAGTTTTATCTGTTTTAAATTCTGGAACTAAACTGTAGCTGTAAGGTTTACGCTCGTACTGTAAATCCGTAAGATAACTATAAGATAAAATACGATGAGATAAATAAAGTAATAAGTATATAACCTTAGCCACCCTATAGCTTCATAGTGTAAGTCTTAACCATCAAGTTTTAAACTCTAAAATAAAACGCCGTGACTAGGGACACGGCGGCCGTGTCTCTAACTCTGTGCCTAGGGACACGGCTGCCGTGTCCCTAGTTATCGACCACTCCGTGCCTAGAGCCACGGCGGCCGTGACTCAGGACTTAGGCACGGCCGCCGTGTCCCCAGCTCTGTGTATAGGGACACGGCGGCCGTATCCCTAGTTATACGGCTAGAGGCTCGAGGGCCGCATCTGGCCCGCGGGCCGGAGTTTGCCGACCCCTGGTCTAGGGGTTTGGGCTGTGTACATTCACGGCTTGAAATACAATGTACAGTCTGGGGCTTCGGCGCCCGGGGAAGGGAGGGGGTGGCTGTAATAAAATTTGGCCCGCAGAGTGGCGGAGGGGAGTTGGGGTGGCTGTCCTCGGAAAACAAAAAGTGACTCACTTTGAGATGATGCAGCTTTGCTCTGGATTGAGTAGAGATGTTCAAAATTGACAGCATTGTTGGAAAACATGTAAAGTGTAAGTGGATCAAATTTGGAGAAAATCTGACAAAGTGGGGCGACGATATGTCGAATTGAGTGATTTTTCGACGATTTTTGAGCAGTTTTTTGCACTTTTGAGCAGGAAGGAAATGATTTTTCGGGAATTTGAGTAGCCTATTGCACTCAGCGTAGGTGGTTTAAGGTATGTGCAAAGTTTGGTGCGATTTGGTTCAGCGGTTTCGGCGTCTATAAAGACAAAAGGTTGCACACAGACAGACAGACAGACAGACAGAGTTTTCACTTTTATATATATAGATTACAACCGCCGTCGCCGTGGCTCTAGGCACGGAGTGGTCGATAACTAAGGACACGGCAGCCGTGTCCCTATACACAGAGCTGGGGACACGGCGGCCGTGCCTAAGTCCACAAAGCTGGAGACACGGCCGCCGTGGCTCTAGGCACGGAGTGGTCGATAACTAGGGACACGGCAGCCGTGTCCCTAGGCACAGAGTTAGAGACACGGCCGCCGTGTCCCTAGTCACGGCGAAAATAAAAACATTACGCGTTACGCGCCCTTTGGGCTTAGTAATCATGTCGTTTGAATTGAAAGAAAAGCATAACGATAAAATGACCACAAATCAAAGCCCAGGAAATTGCCACTCTATAGCGAACATAGTTCTGATGCAAATAATCCAATGCAGGTACGGCTAGCAACAACTGCGTACTAAGCTTCCCTTTAACGATTTTGCACGGTAACACGGCAACACGACATTAGTAAATAGTCATCCCTGCATCTCCTCCCGAAGTCCCTGCATTTCCCCTTTCAGTCCCTGCATTTCCCATTTCGATCCCTGAATTTCCCCTTTCAGTCCCTGCATTTCCCCTTTCAGTCCCTGCATTTCCCATTTCGATCCCTGAATTTCCCCTTTCAGTCCCTGCATTTCCCATTTCAATCCCTGCATCTCCCCTTCTCAGTCCCTGCATCTCCCCTTCTCAGTCCCTGCATCTCCCCTTCTTAGTCCCTGCATCTCCCCTTCTCAGTCCCTGCATCTCCCCTTCTTAGTCCCTGCATCTCCCCTTCTCAGTCCCTGCGTCTCCCCTTTCAGTCCCTGCATCTCCCCTTCTCAGTCCCTGCATCTCCCCTTCTCAGTCCCTGCATCTTCCCTTCTTAGTCCCTGCATCTGCTTCATCAGTTTCTGCATCTCCCCTTATCAGTCCCTGCATCTACTTCATCAGTTTCTGCATCTCCCATCTTATTCCCTGCATCAGCTTCTTCAGTCCCTGCATCGCCTCTGTCAGTTCGATAAGAATGTATTCGATAAGTTTGAATAAACAAAATAATCAGACAAATTTACTATTTCCAACTATTGCACTAGATTATAGGAGTTAACAGTTTTTATCAGTTGCAAGTGCATGTACTTCTCATAAGCTGAAGTTCCATTGCATTAGAGTTTTAGAGCTCACATTAAGCAGTCCAGTTATCTAACCTGTCAATTTTTTAGTTCGTATAATAAATAATGGAATTACTAATTAAAATAATTATATTTACTAGGAAATCTATATAAAGAGCAGAATTAATTAGAATATAACATCGCCCTAGCAAAAACCTAACAGAAAAATGAAACACGACCGCTAATCTAAAATTTCAAGTGGAATGAAATAAGTATGGGAGACAAAAATAGCTGACAAACTACTGTAAGTAGGCAAAACGATCATGCAGTCGCTTTTAAAAAATCAGCAAATAAACTTTAGGATGGATATGAAAACTCTAATAGCCAATTCTATTGCATAGCATCAGGCTGTTAATTGTTTGCAGTTGAAGTTTTGTACGTTTTTTAGTTTTTCCAGCTTAGGCAGCATCATGTTTCCGACTGCAGTTTAGGCCAGCGGTTGCTTAGGCTGGGCTATCCTGGGCCGGCATTATAACGCCACCCAGACGCTCCGGTGACTCAAATGGCACGCCGCGCTTTGGCACGTACTCGCCGACCCGGGGCACCATCGTTATGCAGTCAATGATTGGGCAAACCGAGGCGCAGAGTGTGCAGCCGGTGCAGTCGTCTGTGACATGCGGCAGGTGAGTCTCTGCGTCGAAATCGATGGCCTGTGAGTCGATTGTTAATTAAGGAACTGCTCAGCTGATGATCATAATGATTGGTGTAATTCTAAAAGTATTCAGAATGAGTCAAGTGGCTCAAATAGTGCTCAGAATGAGTCAAGTGGCTTAAAAAGTTCTCAGAATGAGTCAGGTGACTCAAATAGTGCTCAGAATGAGTCAAGTAGCTCAAATAGTGCTCAGAATGAGTCAAGTAGCTCAAATAGTGCTCAGAATGAGTCAGGTGGCTCAAATAGTGCTCAGAATGAGTCAAGTAGCTCAAATAGTGCTCAGAATGAGTCAGGTGGCTCAAAAACGTTCTCAAAAAGATTAACATGACATATATAAGTTCTCAGAATGAGTCAGGTGACTCAAATAGTGCTCAGAATGAGTCAGGTTCAGAAAATTCAGATGGATCAATGTGACTCAAAATAAGCAATCCTAGCCTCACCTGGTAGCCCGAGTCGTTGCAGGTCATATAGCACTTGCCGCAATTGATGCACATGTCATCATTGATGAGTGCCACTACCTGCTGCTTGTTGTCTAGGTCGTAGTAATTCCCAACCAAGCTGACGCTGGCTCCAACAATATCGGAGACCCGTGGCACCGGCTTCACGGTGGCCCGCTGACGTTCGCCAGGCGGCGGGGTTTGATCAGCGAGTAGGTTGCGAGTTCGAAGCATCTCGTTCTCGATTGCTTCGCGTCGCTGTTTGTAGGGCCCGAATGCGGGCAGAGACTGTCCAGCGGCTAGCAGCGGCTTGCCGCGCTGATGCACTGGGGTCGGTGGCGACTGCCCGATCCAGTCGGCGAGGCCTGTTAAAATTGCGTTCGTATACTCATAGTAGCGAGAAGCGAAAAAAAGTGAAATTTTCGAAAATAGCGAAAAATTATTGCACAACACATGCAGTAGGAGCATGGAAGTATGGCTTAATGTTTTTGTGTCTCGTCTAGTAGATTGGGACCATTTTAAAGTTAAAGTATTGGGGAAGTAAGCGTGTTCACGAGGGCACAATTCGTTCCGGACTGAGATTCGAACTCAAGACCTACTCGGGTAGCAACAACCAACCGACAAGAAGAAAACTTCTTAGCGGCAAACGGGAGAATCTGTGCTCAGGACCGCTTTGTGCTCAGATGTCTTGTGTTGTGTGTCTTGTGTAGAGTGAGCCCGCAGCTCACTCTAGGCCCTGTGAATTGACAAAGACATCTGAAGATCAAGGCCAAACAGGGAAATAAAGCAACAGACAACAGAAGAATTGGAGTGCGTGTTTTTTCCACTAGGCCGGCCGTCTTCCCTTTGTGGCCAGCCGTCCAACTTGCTCGCCACAAGCCTTGAGGTAAGCAGTGATGCGTACCTTGGAATTCGTTTATTTGCTCAAATTCCTGACAAAAATAGACTGCGGGGAAGGGGGAAATGTAGTTAGAGTGAAGGCTAACTACTCAAACTACAGTCAGGATTGAGTCAGAATTGAGTCCAAGATTGACTGCATCATTGACACACGTAAAATAGCAGTTGACTCGCCGAGATTCAGGACTTTCTCAATGAGACTCAGGATTGACTGAATGAGACTCAGGATTGACTGAATGAGACTCAGGACTGACTCAATGAGACTCAGGACTGACTCAATGAGACTCAGGAATGACTAAGTATAAGTACGAGTAAGACTCAGGATTGACTCAATGAGACTCAGGACTGACTAAATGAGACTCAGGATTGACTCAATGAGACTCAGGAATGACTAAATGAGACTCAGGATTGACTCAATGAGACTCAGGACTGACTAAATGAGACTCAGGAATGAATAATTAGGACTCAGGAATGACTAAGTAAGACTCAGGACTGACTCAATGAGACCCAGGATTGACTCAATGAGACTCAGGACTGACTCAATGAGACCCAGGATTGACTCAATGAGACTCAGGACTGACTCAATGAGACTCAGGATTGACTCAATGAGACTCAGGACTGACTCAATGAGACTCAGGACTGACTAAATGAGATTCAGGATTGACTAAATGAGACTCAGGAATGACTAAATGAGACTCGGAATGACTAAATGAGACTCAGGAATGACTAAATGAGACTCAGGAATGACTAAATGAGACTCAGGAATGACTAAGTACGAGTAAGACTCAGGATTGACTCAATGAGACTCAGGACTGACTAAATGAGACTCAGGATTGACTCAATGAGACTCAGGAATGACTAAATGAGACTCAGGATTGACTCAATGAGACTCAGGACTGACTAAATGAGACTCAGTATTGACTCAATGAGACCCAGGATTGACTCAATGAGACTCAGGACTGACTCAATGAGACTCAGGACTGACTCAATGAGACTCAGGACTGACTCAATGAGACTCAGGACTGACTCAATGAGACTCAGGACTGACTAAATGAGATTCAGGATTGACTAAATGAGACTCAGGAATGACTAAATGAGACTCGGAATGACTAAATGAGACTCAGGAATGACTAAATGAGACTCAGGAATGACTAAATGAGACTCAGGAATGACTAAATGAGACTCAGGATTGACTCAATGAGACTCAGGACTGACTAAATGAGACTCAGGATTGACTCAATGAGACTCAGGACTGACTAAATGAGACTCAGGATTGACTCAATGAGACTCAGGACTGACTCAATGAGACTCAGGACTGACTAAATGAGATTCAGGATTGACTAAATGAGACTCAGGAATGACTAAATGAGACTCGGAATGACTAAATGAGACTCAGGAATGACTAAATGAGACTCAGGAATGACTAAGTACGAGTAAGACTCAGGATTGACTCAATGAGACTCAGGACTGACTAAATGAGACTCAGGATTGACTCAATGAGACTCAGGAATGACTAAATGAGACTCAGGATTGACTCAATGAGACTCAGGACTGACTAAATGAGACTCAGGATTGACTCAATGAGACTCAGGACTGACTTAATGAGACTCAGGACTGACTAAATGAGATTCAGGATTGACTAAATGAGACTCAGGAATGACTAAATGAGACTCGGAATGACTAAATGAGACTCAGGAATGACTAAATGAGACTCAGGAATGACTAAATGAGACTCAGGAATGACTAAATGAGACTCAGGAATGACTAAGTACGAGTAAGACTCAGGATTGACTCAATGAGACTCAGGATTGACTCAATGAGACTCAGGAATGACTAAATGAGACTCAGGATTGACTCAATGAGACCCAGGATTGACTCAATGAGACTCAGGACTGACTCAATGAGACTCAGGACTGACTCAATGAGACTCAGGACTGACTCAATGAGACTCAGGACTGACTCAATGAGACTCAGGACTGACTAAATGAGATTCAGGATTGACTAAATGAGACTCAGGAATGACTAAATGAGACTCGGAATGACTAAATGAGACTCAGGAATGACTAAATGAGACTCAGGAATGACTAAATGAGACTCAGGACTGACTAAGTACGAGTAAGACTCAGGATTGACTCAATGAGACTCAGGACTGACTAAATGAGACTCAGGATTGACTCAATGAGACTCAGGAATGACTAAATGAGACTCAGGATTGACTCAATGAGACTCAGGACTGACTAAATGAGACTCAGTATTGACTCAATGAGACCCAGGATTGACTCAATGAGACTCAGGACTGACTCAATGAGACTCAGGACTGACTCAATGAGACTCAGGACTGACTCAATGAGACTCAGGACTGACTTAATGAGACTCAGGACTGACTAAATGAGATTCAGGATTGACTAAATAAGACTCAGGAATGACTAAATGAGACTCGGAATGACTAAATGAGACTCAGGAATGACTAAATGAGACTCAGGAATGACTAAATGAGACTCAGGAATGACTAAGTACGAGTAAGACTCAGGATTGACTCAATGAGACTCAGGACTGACTAAATGAGACTCAGGATTGACTCAATGAGACTCAGGACTGACTAAATGAGACTCAGGATTGACTCAATGAGACTCAGGACTGACTCAATGAGACTCAGGACTGACTAAATGAGATTCAGGATTGACTAAATGAGACTCAGGAATGACTAAATGAGACTCGGAATGACTAAATGAGACTCAGGAATGACTAAATGAGACTCAGGAATGACTAAGTACGAGTAAGACTCAGGATTGACTCAATGAGACTCAGGACTGACTAAATGAGACTCAGGATTGACTCAATGAGACCCAGGAATGACTAAATGAGACTCAGGATTGACTCAATGAGACTCAGGACTGACTAAATGAGACTCAGGATTGACTCAATGAGACTCAGGACTGACTCAATGAGACTCAGGACTGACTAAATGAGATTCAGGATTGACTAAATGAGACTCAGGAATGACTAAATGAGACTCGGAATGACTAAATGAGACTCAGGAATGACTAAATGAGACTCAGGAATGACTAAATGAGACTCAGGAATGACTAAGTACGAGTAAGACTCAGGATTGACTCAATGAGACTCAGGACTGACTAAATGAGACTCAGGATTGACTAAATGAGACTCAGGAATGACTAAATGAGACTCGGAATGACTAAATGAGACTCAGGACTGACTAAATGAGACTCAGGATTGACTCAATGAGACCCAGGATTGACTCAATGAGACTCAGGACTGACTCAATGAGACTCAGGACTGACTCAATGAGACTCAGGACTGACTCAATGAGACTCAGGACTGACTCAATGAGACTCAGGACTGACTAAATGAGATTCAGGATTGACTAAATGAGACTCAGGAATGACTAAATGAGACTCGGAATGACTAAATGAGACTCAGGAATGACTAAATGAGACTCAGGAATGACTAAGTACGAGTAAGACTCAGGATTGACTCAATGAGACTCAGGACTGACTAAATGAGACTCAGGATTGACTCAATGAGACTCAGGAATGACTAAATGAGACTCAGGATTGACTCAATGAGACTCAGGACTGACTAAATGAGACTCAGGATTGACTCAATGAGACTCAGGAATGACTAAATGAGACTCAGGATTGACTCAATGAGACTCAGGACTGACTGAATGACACTCAAGCTTAAAGGCGTCAGTCATGAGTCCATTTATCCAGTAGAGACTGAGCTTGTGAAGCACCCTAATTTAGGCTGTCAGGCACAGTGCTATAGTTTGTAAGAATGAATTAGTCTGACACACACACACTCGCCAGATATTTTCCATCTGAGCAGCCTCTGAAACTGAAAGGCCTGTCTAAGATAATGTTATTTGATTATATGTCTTTTAATATATGCGCCTATACCCTCTTTCCGCCTATTCATATTTTTAGCGCGTCCGTTTGAGAAACGTAAATTTTTGAGAGTCCCTCTGCCTGAGAAAACCTCCGCCTCGTTTCCCACCCCTAATCCCCTAGGAGTGTCTCTCGGCTATGCAGTTCAGGACTGGCACTGATTTGGGCAATTTTCACTTGCTGAGAAATCCCCATGGCGCATTCTCCCCAAAAATAGACACTCGGAGGATCCAGAATCGAAAACTCGATCCCATCACACCCTTCTCTTCAAGGCTATCGGTTTTCAAGTTGGTCTTGATTTTTAAACTAAATTTAAATTTTCTAAATCTAACTACTTTTTGACCTTACCGTCCAGAGATTTCAGGTATAGAAGTGTCTTCAGGCCAGTCACATAGTCATCAATCAGAGTGAAGTCCTGGTTTTGCACCGCGCTGCACACCTGAAATTGTGCAGGTTAAAATGTGGAGATATCAGCCATTCCATTCATCAGGCGCGACAGAACAGCGAGGAAAGATAAGTAAGAGAGAGCAAAGAAGAGACTGGATATAGTAGAGAAGAGACGGGATATAGAAGAGAAGAGACAGGAGAGAGCAGAGAAGAGAATAGAGAAGAGACAGGAGAGAGGAGAGAGAAGAGAAGAGAGAAGAGACAGGATATAGCAGAGAAGAGACAGGAGAGAGCAGAGAAGAGACAGGAGAGAGCAGAGAAGAGACAGGAGAGAGCAGAGAAGAGACAGGAGAGGGAAGAGAGAAGAGAAGAGACAGGAGAGAGCCGAGAAGAGACAGGAGAGAGCCGAGAAGAGACAGGAGAGAGCCGAGAAGAGAAGAGAGAAGAGAAGAGAGAAGAGAATAGAGAAGAGACAGGAGAGAGGAGAGAGAAGAGAAGAGAGAAGAGACAGGAGAGAGCAGAGAAGAGAAGAGAGAAGAGAAGAGAGAAGAGAATAGAGAAGATACAGGAGAGAGGAGAGAGAAGAGAAGAGAGAAGAGAAGAGAGAAGAGAATAGAGAAGATACAGGAGAGAGGAGAGAGAAGAGAAGAGAGAAGAGAATAGAGAAGAGACAGGAGAGAGGAGAGAGAAGAGGAGAGAGAAGAGAAGAGAGAAGAGAATAGAGAAGAGACAGGAGAGAGGAGAGAGAAGAGAAGAGAGAAGAGAGAGGAGAGAGAGGGTTTACAGAGGAGCCGCATAGTTAAAATGCAAGTTAAAGCCACAGAGCAGAAAGTAGTTGGCAAATGTCCAGTCAGTGATTTTAGCTCCAGTCCAGCCCACTCCTGGAAATCCATGTGAGAATAGTTCTCCGCAAAGCCCTATTCGATATGTTCAGTTTTACACGACTCGGTGTCGTGTCGTCGTCGCCCAGGCACGGTTTTCGTTGCTGGGCTGAGAACGGGGGACACACACAAGTGCCCCCGGGCTTCCTGCTTGCCGACGCAAATCTACAATTAAATAGACTCGACCAGCGCGTGAAGACTTTAGGGGAACCAAATAGGATCTTGGGATCTGGGATCTGGGGAGAGGTGGGACGCTTTCAGAGATTCTTTGGGGACTTCTCGCTCTATCGCTCTCCCTCTCTCTGCATCACTTCTGTTTCCTTCAAGTAGGAATTCCGGCTGTTGGCAGGAGCTTGAATCGGTTTGGATGATTTCTATTCGGCCCACTTTTTCGCCGGCATATGGGATTTAATCCTAAGGCTATTGGCTATATAAGGCTGGGAATGTAGGGGATATTTGGAAAATCTGGCGGCCAGACGTCTCTGAACTTCAAAAAACTCAAGGGATCGTAAATCCTCACTCCTTTTTCTCATTCTAGGAAACTTTAATGCTGGACTATTTTATTCACACGGATAGCTGAGACTGGAGGTATCGAGTCAGCCACCTAGTTATGGCAGCATATTTTGGTCACTCGAAGGCTATCAAAAACAGCTTCCACCGGCACAGCATTTGCCGTCATACTCGTACTGAATAAAGGCTGAGCAGCTGATCAGTAGGTCCGGCGTGTACTTCCCAACGACAGGCCAATAATTCTTGACAGTGAATAAACCACCCTACCGGAGCAGCGGAACTGACAGAAAGATATTAAAAAAAAGGTTGCGGGGGGAAACAGGTAAGAGAACGGTTGCACTATAATAAGCAGTCGCAACAACAGAAACTCTCTAATGGCATTAAATCCAACTGCAGCAGCAGCAGCAGCAGCAGCAGCAGAAATCAATGTCATTATCCGTGGCTAAACAAATTTGCCAAGCGTTCCACGGCCGCCGCCAATGCAGGCTGGAATTTCTCAGAATCAATTATTCATTTAGCAGCATCGACTTGTTTTGCCAGCGAGCTTAGCGAGAAGCCAAGCAAAAATGGCGATTAACTTGATTGGGCCAAGCAAATTGCACCGCTTTGCGTATCTGTGGCTGTCGGCGGCCTCGGGTGAACAAAAAAAATTAAAAAAGAAGAGCCACGAAGCTCCAAGGTCATCGTCGACTCGAGATAAATTAATGAGGAAATCTTCTACTCCTCGTTGCTTCTAGATTTTGGTAATTCTCTGCTTAGATGTTTTCGCTGACAAATTCTTTTGTTTTAAGAATATTTTAACGAATTCTAAATCAAGGCCGTCAGCTCCAGGGAAATCCCTCGTTTTGAGGCCATTAGTTAAGGAATTTTCTACATCAAGGCCGTCCGCTTACTGGGAAATACATAGTTTCAAGGCCATTGGCTAAAGAATTTCCTTGCATGAAGGCTGTTAGCTCCTGGGAATTCCTCTTTTCAAGGTCGTCAGCTTCTGGGAATACTTATTTTTAACGCCATTGGCTGAGGAATTCCCTGCATCAAGACCCTCATCTCCTGGGGAATCCCTCGCTTCAAGGCCGTCAGCTCTTGGGGAATCCCTCGCTTCAAGGCCGTTAGCTCTTGGGGAATCCCTCGCTTCAATGCCTTCGACGATGCCATCAGCTCCTGAGGAAGCCTGTTTCAAGGCCATTATCTGCGGAAATTCCCCATTTCAAGGTCTTCATGCTGGGGTGAAATTCCCCGCTTCATAGCAGTTTGCTTTGGGGAATCCCCCGTCAAGGTCATGAGAAAGGGATTACCAGTCAGCACTGGCGCTATGAGTTTTCAGCATTCATTAGCTCACCTGAAGCACCGAAGCCCCAGCGTACAGGAACTGAATGCCAGTGTCTGCAGAGTCGATGCCACCGGTGGCCAGTATAGGGAAGCCGGGCATGTCTCGAGCGATGTTGGACACGGCGCGCAGGGCGATGGGCCGGATCGCGTTGCCGGAGACGCCACCATAGGTGGTCTTCTGCTGTCGGCCGATGCGAGGCCACGGCCTACCGTTGGCGTCCAGCCCCATCAGGCCCGACACGGTGTTAGTCGCCGTAACACCGTCGGCGCCGCCCTCCTTGGCGGCGCGTGCAATGTCCAGCACGCTGGTGACATTCGGCGTCAGCTTGGCGAACACAGGGATCTTGACGGCGGCCTTCACCCAGCGGCAGATGTTGCGAACCAGCTCCGCAGACTGGCCGCACGCCAGGCCCATGCCCTTCTCGCCCATGCCGTGCGGGCAGGACATGTTGAGCTCCAGGGCGTCCGCCCCGGCTTTCTCCGACATGCTGGCCAGCTGCGTCCAGTCCTGCTCCGAGTAGCCGCACATGATGGAGGCGATGAGGATCTTCTCGGGGAAGTCTCGCTTCAGCTCCTCGATGCTGCGGCACCAGTAGGCCGCCCGCTTCTCGCTGATCAGCTCGATGTTCAAGAAGGAGCCCTGGCCCGGTCCGTAGTTGTGGCCGGACGTGGTGCCCCGAACAATTCTCGGCGACACGTTGGTGATGATGTCCTGGTCCAGCACGAAGGTCTTTGTCAGGGCGAAACCCCAGCCGGCTTCGAAGGCCTTGCGGATCATTGCGCTGGTTGTGGTCGGCGGCGCGCTCGCCAGGCCGAATGGATTCTCGAAGCGCAGGCCGCACATCTCGACGCTGATGTCCACCGCGTCGATCGGAGAGTAGAACTTGGGCAGCTGGGGCTCTACGGGAATCTCACTGGAGCCGCCACTGTGCAGCGCCTGAAGGTAGCGGTGGATGCTCCACGCCGCGATCTTGCCATCGTTCACCGATTCTACAGTCGTCTGGGCGACTCCTGCGATGTCGCCGCCAGCGAAGACCCAGGACTCGCTGGTTGCCATGGTGACGGGATCCACCGTGGGCAGGCTCCAGCGGTTGAGCTTCACAGGCGCGATGGCCTCGATCAGGTCCGGGTCTTGGAGGCCGGAGCCGAAGGCGGAGATCAGGTAGCTGGCCTTCAGGAGCACGACCTGCTCCTCGTCCTCGTGCCAGTCGCCGTTGTCGTCCTGCTCGGTGCGGCAGAACTCAACCCCGGTGATGCGGCCGTCCTCCCTAGTCAGTACGCGACGCGGCGAAAGGAACGGAAGGAATTCACAGTTCTCCTCGCGGGCCAGGTCCATCTCCTCAGGCACGGGGCTGATGGTGGTGAAGCCCTTGCGGAACACCACGAAGACCCGCCGGGCGCCGCAGCGCAGCGCCGAGGTGGCGCAGTCAAATGCGGTGTCGCCGGCGCCCAGCACGATGACGGAGCCGCTGAGCTGCGGCAGCGAGCGGCCGCCGCCACCGCAGCCACACATTCCCGGCTTGGAGGCAGCAGCCACCAACGGCAGGAACTCCTTGGAGGTGTAGAAACCCTGCTCTACGGTGAGGCCATTGAAGGCCGGGATCAACTTCGGATTCGGCAGGCCGAAGCCCAAGAAGGCGCAGGCGTAGCCCTCCGCCTTCAAGGACGCCAGGGTCCGGCCGACCTTGACTGAGAGAGGCGACTGCAGGCGGATGTTGACGCCGAGATCCTTCACCAGCTGCACCTCGTAGTCGACAACGTTGAATGGCAGCCGGAACTGCGGGATCTCGCTGCTGCTGAGGCCGCCGACTGTGGAGGTGCGCTCGAAGATGTCCAGACGGCTGTAACCGAGGCGGGCTAGGAAGGTGGCGCAGCTCAAGCTGGCCGGGCCGCAGCCAATCAGCGCAACCGGCTGCTGATAGGCCGGCAGGTCGCGGTTGCCGGCCAGCTCCGGTGGCACAACCTGGGGCAGGCGCATCTGCATGAAGTTCTCCGTGGCGAAGTGCTGGAGGCCGCCGATGTTGATGGGGCCCTCCTCGCTGGCGTACAGGTTGCAGCCGCCGACGCACAGGTCGCTAGTCGGGCACACCATGCCGCAGGTGAGGCCCAGCGGGTTGTCTGAGAAGATGCTCCTGGCTGCTCCGTAATAGTTTTTGTTGGCGATGGACGTTATGAAGGCCTTGACGTCGATCTGGGTCGGGCAGCCCTTCTGGCAGGGTGCGTCGGCGCACTTCAAGCAGCGAGCCGCCTCGCGCAGGGCACCACGCTCCGACAGGGTGGTGTGCTTGATGTCGCGGAAGTCCCGCTCGAGTGGATGACAGGTGCTACAGTTCTTGTCCTTGTTCCGCTTCCAGTGAGCCTTGCCCTACAGTGGATGGCGAGCGTTGACAAGATTTTAGTCTTTCCCTGGCTTGCTCTCTGTCTCCTGTCTTTATCCATTTGTCTCCTGTCTTTATCCATTTGTCTCCTGTCTTTATCCATTTGTCTCCTGTCTTTATCCATGTGTCTCCTGTCTTTACCCATTTGTCTCCAATCTTTTATCCACATGTCTCCTGTCTTTATCCATTTGTCTCCTATCGTTATCCATTTGTCTCCTGTCTTTATCTATGCGTCGATTGTCTTTATTAATGTCTCTCATGACTTTGACTTGGCATCTCCTGACTTTATTTATCAGCCTCCTATCGTCCTAACTGAGGTCTGAAAGTAGTGCATATTATATTTAAGTACATCCAAAGCAACCAACAAATATTAAACGCAATTTTGCTTCAAAGCTAAGCAATTTGGAAACGTATAAGCGACAGCTGGGCAAGACAGGAGATCAAAAACTTGAGCACCGACTTAAGGGCTGACAGCAAGAATTACAGCCACTATTAAACTCTGTGACAGTGTGAGTAACAATGAACTGCCAGAGCGAATACAGATCTAAAGTAGTAGAGGAACAACGCGTGAGGCTATGGCGGCATATCCAGGTGGGCTCAACCAGCTGATAAGAGCTTATCTATGCGAGTTGTCTCTTTTTGGCTTGTCACTGCCTGAGAAGACTCTAGTTTTTTACGTGATCTTGGGTTTAGCAAGTACTGTGGAATTAATCCACATGTAGTAAGAGCATTAATGGACTCTTAACAGTGCCCTCACACTCCACTCAACAACTCTGGGATATTCTACCCCTCGACACCATTCTACCCCTCGACACCATTCTACCCCTCGACACCATTCTACCCCTCGACACCATTCTACCCCTCGACACCATTCTACCCCTCGACACCATTCTACCCCTCGACACCATTCTACCCCTCGACACCATTCTACCCCTCGACACCATTCTACCCCTCGAAACCATTCTACCCCTCGAAACCATTCTACCCCTCGACACCATTCTACCCCTCGACACCATTCTACCCCTCCTTATACCATTTTACCCCTCGACACCATTCTACCCCTCGACACCATTCTACCCCTCGACACCATTCTACCTCTCGACACCATTCTACCCCTCGACACCATTCTACCCCTCGATACCATTCTACCCCTCGACACCATTCTACCCCTCGATACCATTCTACCCCTCGACACCATTCTACCTCTCGACACCATTCTACCCCTCGACACCATTCTACCTCTCGATACCATTCTACCCCTCGACACCATTCTACCCCTCGACACCATTCTACCCCTCCTGACACCATTCTACCCCTCGACACCATTCTACCCCTCGACACCATTCTACCCCTCGACACCATTCTACCTCTCGACACCATTCTACCCCTCGACACCATTCTACCCCTCCTGACACCATTCTACCCCTCGACACCATTCTACCCCTCGACACCATTCTACCCCTCCTGACACCATTCTACCCCTCGACACCATTCTACCCCTCGACACCATTCTACCTCTCGACACCATTCTACCCCTCGACACCATTCTACCCCTCGATACCATTCTACCCCTCGACACCATTCTACCTCTCGACACCATTCTACCCCTCGACACCATTCTACCCCTCCTGACACCATTCTACCCCTCGACACCATTCTACCCCTCGACACCATTCTACCCCTCCTGACACCATTCTACCCCTCGACACCATTCTACCCCTCGACACCATTCTACCCCTCGACACCATTCTACCCCTCGACACCATTCTACCCCTCGACACCATTCTACCTCTCGACACCATTCTACCCCTCGACACCATTCTACCCCTCGACACCATTCTACCTCTCGACACCATTCTACCCCTCGACACTATTCTACCCCTCGACACCATTCTACCCCTCGACACCATTCTACCCCTCCTGACACCATTCTACCCCTCGACACCATTCTACCCCTCGACACCATTCTACCCCTCCTGACACCATTCTACCCCTCGACACCATTCTACCCCTCGACACCATTCTACCCCTCCTTATACCATTCTACCCTCCAGACACCATTCTACCCCTCCTGACACCATTCTACCCCTACTGACACCATTCTACCCCTCCTGACACCATTCTACTCCTCCTGACACCCTAACCTGGCTGTCTAGTAGATGTAGAACTCTTCGCACTCACCTGTTTAGACTGAGCAGTCGGGACAGCGTTGGCATGCGGCTTTACGATTGGATTCAATTTGAGAAGGTTCTCAATATCCGGAGAGTGCTTGCTCAATAGGTCCGACATGTCTTTTTTCTTCTTTTGTTATTAGCTAGCTAATTTCCTCACTTTCTTGGCTGGTGTATTTCCTAGAAAACAGTGTCGGGTCAGGTGACCCAGCCAAGGGGTGCAGGTGTGTTATTATATACCTATCCGCAGAAGTGCTGATAAGGCAAAGTGAGAGGGCCCTAGACAAGTTGGCGCGGCACTGGCCTTGCGCTGTGCAGATAATGCTACAAATTCAAGGTCGATATCGCACACAGCACACAACTCAGCTGAGTTTTTAAAACTGTACAAACGCTTGGTTAGAGGCTAGCGTTTCAGAGGACTAGTTTATTGCGCAGGCCAGGAGAATGCTGATTAGCGAACGGAGGATGGGGTGGTCGACACGGGTGGCCGCTGGCCCCTCTGCCTAGATTTTGCGCTCACAGATATGTGAATGTTTCCTTACACTCTCCTAACTTTCAGTATGTCAGAATGAAACGATCCAAAAATGGTCGATCAGACAGTTTGCTTAATGTTTGTTTGTTTGTTTGCTTGCTTTTTGTTTGTTTTTTGGTTTTTTGTTAGTTTGTTTATTTTTTGTTTGTTTAAAGTTTGTTTGGTTGTTTGTTTTTAGTTAGTTCAACTTTTGTTTACCCGACTCTCGGATTATCTACCTGGCTGTCTGATTATCTACCTGACTGTCTGATTATCTACCTGACTGTGTGATTATCTACCTGACTGTGTGATTATCTACCTGACTGTCTAACCATCTACCATACTGTCTGATTATCTACCTGACTGTCTAACCATCTACCATACTGTCTGATTATCTACCTGACTGTCTAACCATCTACCATACTGTCTGATTATCTACCTGACTGTCTAACCACCTACCAGACTGTCTGATTATCTACCTGACTGTCTAACCATCTACCAGACTGTCTGATTATCTACCTGACTGTCTAACTATCTACCAGACTGTCTGATTGTCTACCTGACCCATTCCTCTATTCCAATAAATCAGTCTTAACCTCAAATCTAAAATGTTTTCCAAGCGTTCCGCTTCAAAATATACTCTGGCCTGCTTCCCTGGCCCTCCTGCAATCTTCTAATTCCATCGCTGGACGGGAAAAATTCCCCCGGGTAGTGCAATCCGGTTCGCCACACTCCAGTGCGCCCCAGCGGAATCCGCGTCCATGCCATTGCCGACCTCGGAAGACAAAAACCTTCGAAGATAAAGAAGTCCAGCTCAGGGAGGGGATTTCTGTTTGACAGGCCTCAGCGATTCATAGAGCACAGAACGGCAAGGGCAGGCGGGTCATTGCGGGGGGTGGCTGTTCGGGCCGAATTTATTGAAATTATCAATCAGCCAGAAAAGTTGATTGAAAGTTGCGCGCCAAGTCAGGGCTGGGGCAGGTTTTCTTTATAAGCAGAGAAGATGAAGAGCGACGTCTTTGGAAAATGCCAGAAATCGCAATTCACGCCAGAAAACTAGCGGCCCGTTCTCTTCCTCTCCTTTATTTCCCACCTCTCGTCCGCTCGCTCCACTTCCATTTTCCCGTCAGCTTGATCGATTTTCTCGTCGCGTAGACGGCGGGGCAGGCCTGCAAGCCGACCCGCCGACTCAGTCAAACACTGGCACTAAGAGCAGCAGCAGCAGCAGCATAGGTGAGAAGGAACAGGATGGGCTATCATAGCTCAGCTATAAATGAATTCTCGGCTGCTTGGGAACTAAAACTCCGTTATTATTTTTTCGCTAAGAACTTTTCGTTCAGATGAATCTCTAGCTGAGTTTTCATTGTTTGGATGTCCCTGGGTTCGAGAGAGCACCAACTGGGATTTAAGAGAGCGCCAACTGGGATTCGGGAGAGCGCCAACTGGGATTCGGGAGAGTGCCAACTGGGATTTAAGAGAGCGCCAACTGGGATTCGGGAGAGCGCCAACTGGGATTTAAGGGAGCGCCAACTGGGATTCGGGAGAGCGCCAACTGGGATTTAAGAGAGCGCCAACTGGGATTTGGGAGAGCGCCAACTGGGATTTGGGAGAGCGCCAACTGGGATTTTAGGGAGTGCCGATTAGGATTCGGGAGAGCGCCAACTGGGATTTGGGAGAGCGCCGATTAGGATTCGGGAGAGCGCCGATTAGGATTCGGGAGAGCGCCGATTAGGATTCGGGAGAGCGCCGATTAGGATTCGGGAGAGCGCCAACTGGGATTTAAGGGAGTGCCGATTAGGATTCGGGAGAGCGCCAACTGGGATTTGGGAGAGCGCCGATTAGGATTCGAGAGAGCGCCAACTGGGATTTGGGAGAGCGCCAACTGGGATTCGGGAGAGCGCCAACTGGGATTTGGGAGAGCGCCGATTAGGATTCGGGAGAGCGCCGATTAGGATTCGGGAGAGCGCCGATTAGGATTCGGGAGAGCGCCGATTAGGATTCGGGAGAGCGCCGATTAGGATTCGGGGGAGCGCCAACTGGGATTCGGGAGAGCGCCAACTGGGATTTGGGAGAGCGCTACTTTCTGTTATTGTCCTAGAAAGTATACTCTAAAAAGTATATTATTGTCTGTTTGAAAAGGAACTTCCTATTGAATTGAATAACAATAGAGTCCAGCAGGCAATTCACACGAGTACGCCTGCATATGGAAAGCATTTGAATGAAATCGAACAGTTGTGAACGCGGACCTCCGGGCCCGGCCGGGTACTTTTCTCGCCCCTGTCCGGGAGGGCCGTCAGTCATGCCCGAGTATTTGGGTGGAGCTCAGGACGGACTAGCAGCTCAGCTTACTGTGCTTACTTAGACTGCCGGATTTGCAATGCGGGCTCGAGACCGCATGCACCTGGGCTGCCCCTCTCTGTTCTGTGTTCTCTGTTCTCCTGTTCTTTAAAAATGTCCCCCGCCAACTCTTCTTTCCCAGCGACGTCTGCTCCCCCCGCCTTCTCTCGTTCATCCCCTGCGCCAGCCCCCCCCGCCGCCCCAGCTGGTCCAGAACCGGCAGGACCAATCACAGGCCGCCGGCTAAATTGGATCTCAGCAGATCATATAAGAATGGATGGAAATTGAGGCGAGACCTGAGCAAACTGAGGCCAGGTCTGGGGCAGAAAGCTATCAGACTCAGCTGGAAATCTGTCAACGTCTCTTCCCTGCCCACCTTCCAGTCCGCATGGCTTCTTCAACTACCGGGCCGGCAATCGAGTTGAACGTCGGCGGCCGGATCTTTGCCACCACGCTGGACACGCTGCGAGCAGAGCCAGACAGTCGCCTCGCCGAATGGTTCAGCGACCCGGCCAAGCATCTGGCCATTGACACCCACGGCAGACATTTTATCGATCGCGACGGAGACGCCTTCGCCCAGCTGCTCAACTGTCTGCGCGACGGCGGCGACAGCGGCGCCTTCGTGGCTTCATTGGCTCCAGGCTGCAGCCGCTCGCGCCTGCGCACCGAGGCCAGCTTCTACGGCCTCAAGGGAGTCCTGGCGGCCTTGGACCGCGGCTGCCCGCAGCCGGGGGCTGACCCCGGCCCGGCCTCCGCCTGCATCACCGTCGGCTACCGCGGCACCTTCGCCTTCGGCCGTGACGGCTTGGCTGATGTCAAGTTTCGCAAGCTGACGCGCATCCTTGTGGCAGGCCGAATCTCGCTCTGTCGCCAGGTGTTCGGCGACACCCTGAATGAAAGCCGCGACCCGGACCGAGGCGAAGACGACCGGTACACTAGCCGGTTCTTCCTGAAGCACAACGTGCTGGAGCAGGCCTTCGAGATGCTGTACGACGCCGGCTTCTGCATGGTCGGGTCCTGCGGCTCCGGCACCAACAGCAGTATGACGGACGTGAAGCCCGGCCAGGACAATGAGGAGACCAAGTGGCAGCACTACAATGAGTTCGTGTTCGTCAGGAATTAAATCTCAGAGACCAACTGCGCCGATTGATTTCTGCTAATCATTTTATCGATTAGGAAACCCTCTACGGAACTGATTTTACGGGATTTTGAGTTAGGGGATTCTGAAGATTGGGGATCTGAAGATTGGGGATCTGAAGATTGGGGATCTGAAGATTGGGGATCTGAAGATTGGGGATCTGAAGATTGGGGATCTGTAGATTGGGGATCTGTAGATTGGGGATCTGTAGATTGGGGATCTGTAGATTGGGGATCTGTAGATTGGGGATCTGTAGATTGGGGATCTGTAGATTGGGGATCTGTAGATTGGGGATCTGAAGATTGGGGATCTGAAGATTGGGGATCTGTAGATTGGGGATCTGAAGATTGGGGATCTGATAGATAGCGAATATATATATGACTACTACTTATAACTTTAATTCTCTCTGTGGCCTAGCTGCTTTGTCTCCGCGTGTTTCTGTCCAGACATAATTCAAACTCGTACTAGTCCGAATCTTTCACTCGATGGCCTAAATGTAAGCAACAGAAAAGCAAATGCCCTGTCAATACACTGTCATTAAGAAAAAGCCACAAATATATAACTGATCTAATTTCCAGAGCCTAAACTTTGCACCCACCTATGTCAGTCACTAGCTTGTTATTTAAGTTTTCATGCTAGTTTCATGCTTATGCATAACCTTTTACCTGACTGAATTTCTTTCAGATTTCGTTTATCGTTTACTGCCAGCCAAGGCAGTGAAAGCAAGAGTGTTGCCAGCTGGCAGCTTGCCTGTGAAGACTGAAACTATCACCTGATTGAAGCAGAATATCACCTGATAGAAGCAGAAGATCACCTGATAGAAGCAGATCACCTGATTGAAGCAGGTGAGTCATCCGTTGTTAGGGTGACTCAAACACACCTGTTACACCTGTCCAATCGTAACTTATCAAAAGGGACACCTACCTATTTGTTACATCAGCGTTGAGCAGTGAATAAATAACTGCTCCACAGACCCCGCATAGCTTTTACCATAGACATCAGAGAGCGAATTAAATTGAGCCCCGTCAGTGAGGCAGTGACACAATTCGGCCAGGATATCAGTCCGGTCAATGAGTAGGTTTTAATTAAGCATGCAGAGGTGAGCAAATTAGCTGTCAGTCAGGGCCTGTCAGATGGCACTCTCAGCTGACAGATGCATGAGCTCCGGGTCAGCCTAGCAATGGAATCGAATTCTCCGCAGCTAATTGCAGACTCTCGCTGCTCCTTTGCCCACCTCCGCGCGGCCGCGATCCCAGGAAATCAAGCAGAGAATGCCCGATTCTGGCGAGACATTTCGGCAGCGGCGGCGCCCCTAATTAAATCCCCCGTCGACAGCAAAATCCCGCTACGCATGTCAGCAACAAAAAATAGGAAATTAAAACGAGCGGCCGGCGCGATTGGAAAGTGCAGCCAAGCAGGGCCTACCCCCTGGCATTTCCAGCCTCAATGCGTTTCTCAAGGATTCTATCTATGACGGACCGCATATGTGCCATATGTGCCACCGGAGATCTGATTAAATAAGGCCCGGGGGCAGAACCGACAAGCCCTGCCAGTTTAGGAACCTTTTCTGGGTGTAAATAAGTATGAACGGAGCTAACTAAACTTCACTTTTCCTAACTGGCACCACCTGTGAAGCCGCTTGTGTACAAAACAGTTACTTTAGCGCCTGCAGGCTCTAACCTAATGCATCTTGGCTTCAAAGTTCTACTCGCTGCACCTGCAGATCGGTTTGATACATGTCAGCCCTACTATTCTCTCTCCTGCTACTGTTCTAATGTCTCCCAGGTCTGCTTTTTTCTCCCTCATTGCCTGCCCTAATCTCTCCCTCATCTCCTGCTCTGCTCTAATCTGATCCCAGTATCTTATCACTTTCCTATCTCCTACTGTTAGATAACTGTTAGATAAAAAGGTAGGTGCAACCTGGTGGCCTCAATTGATCACGAGCATTATTTTGGCAAATGTCTCAAGATCGATTTTCAAGTGGCTCCTTGCAAGCATAAGTTCGAGCAAGCTTAATTTGAAATGAAGTCGTTAAAACTAAATGAGACGCTCGATACTTTTTCGGAGGAATCAAACACGATGAGATTTTTACCGTTCCCGTTGCATATTATGCCTAGATTCGAAGGACAAACAAATTTAAGTGACCCATTTCAAGCGATACATTTTATAGAAAACATTTTAAACGATACTTCTCTGAGAACACAGTTCATGCGATACTTCGCTGAGAACACAGTTCATGCGATACTTCGCTGAGAACACAGTTCATGCGATACTTCTCTGAGAACACAGTTCATGCGATATTTCTCTGAGAACACAGTTCATGCGATATTTCTCTGAGAACACAGTTCAAACGATACTTCTCTGAGAACACATTTCAAGCGATACTTCTCTGAGAACACAGTTCATGCGATACTTCGCTGAGAACACAGTTCAAACGATACTTCTCTGAGAACACATTTCAAGCGATACTTCTCTGAGAACACAGTTCATGCGATACTTCGCTGAGAACACAGTTCATGCGATATTTCTCTGAGAACACAGTTCATGCGATATTTCTCTGAGAACACAGTTCAAACGATACTTCTCTGAGAACACAGTTCATGCGATACTACTCTGAGAACACAGTTCATGCGATACTACTCTGAGAACACAGTTCATGCGATACTACTCTGAGAACACAGTTCATGCGATACTACTCTGAGAACACAGTTCATGCGATACTTCTCTGAGAACACAGTTCATGCGATATTTCTCTGAGAACACAGTTCAAACGATACTTCTCTGAGAACACATTTCAAGCGATACTTCTCTGAGAACACAGTTCAAGCGATACTTCTCTGAGAACACAGTTCATGCGATACTTCTCTGAGAACACAGTTCATGCGATACTTCTATCAGAACACAAGACTTTGAGCTGTAAAAGTTTAGGAAAGTGTGCCATTTGGCTGCATGGCTGGCATGCATAATTCAGGCCCTGACACGCTCAGCTGCCGCAGCTACTGCGCGCATAATTCATAGCTGGGCTGAAACCGCATGTACCGCTTTTAAACTCAGAAATATTTTGCGTTGGAAAATACGAGCAAGTTCTACTTGACAGCGGTGTGGATTGCGCTCAGGTAGGCTTAGGTTTACAGCCCTGTGCTGTTGCTAGCTAAATATTTTAAAACCTGTTTTCTGGCAACAACCTCATGAAAAAAGTTTGACATTTTTTGTTCTAGTTATCAGAGAACGTGTGTGAGTACGGGCTTCATCGGAGAGAAAGAGGAGCTCCCTCGACTAGGCGCTGGGTCGCTTAAAAACAAATCAAACGCGAAATTATCAGCTGAGCGCAATGATAGTCAGCTGGGCTTAATTTTCTTTATTAGATTAAAAAATCCTACCATTTTAGAGCCAAAATTTAAACAATCAAATAAAGAAAATCAACCAAAACAGGCTTAAAAAATAGAATAAATATTCAAATCATACTACTATTACGCATGCAAATAAAAATGTAAACTGAAATGTAAAAATTATGTGTTAACCAAAAATGCAGTTTTTAATATTGGCAGCTGATTCTCAAAACAGATATAAGCGAACAAATCAATTAGAAGTTCAGCCTCTTAAAATTCTGAATTCTTCCATAAATACGAATATAAAGGGTGCAGTCGGGCAGCGTTAACAGTTAGTTAAATCATCAGAATGAGGTGGAATGCCTTAATTGAGGTGATAGAAAATACGAAGTGAGGTGGGTACGATGTACACTGCCCTAAGACTGCTGTGAGGTGGGGACGATGTACCCTGCCCTAAGAGTGCTGTGAGGTGGGTACGATGTACACTGCCCTAAGACTGCTGTTAGGTGGGGACGATGTACACTGCCCTAAGACTGCTGTGAGGTGGGTACGATGTACACTGCCCTAAGACTGCTGTTAGGTGGGGACGATGTACACTGCCCTAAGACTGCTGTGAGGTGGGGACGATGTACACTGCCCTAAGACTGCTGTGAGGTGGGGACGATGTACACTGCCTAAAGACTGCTGTGAGGTGGAAGCCATGTAATCTACAAAATACAACAAAAAACTGGCAAAAAATGAATTCTGAAGTGTATAACAAGCGCCCTGGGAGGACTGTTGCCATCACTGGTTTCCATTACTGGACAATGCAATCAATGGAAGCGCGACCGTTTTCGTCCTGCGGTATGTCCAATAGGTCGGGCAGTGCCCGACTCAGATAAGTAAGCGTACCGAAGCGGCCGCTGGGAGCTGAGTCGTAAAAGTGCAAGCAAACTCCACAGGCTCCGCTGCAGCGCAGGCGGACCGACTCTGTCAGCCAGTAGTTGCCATCGAATTCGCGGTGCTTATTGAGGCGCTCAACGCAGCAGCGACTTGCATCGCCCTTCTGCTCAGCCTGGTCGAGCAGGAATAGCCAGTTAGCCCGGTGCACCAGCTGCTCAACGTGAATTATTCGGCGCAGGTCAATCAGTCTGGCCTGGTCAATTTCCGGGAGGCGAATCAGCAGGCTCAGCGCTTCAACTATTAGCTGGCGATACTCGGGCACTTGGACCCGAGAAATAAGGGCCTCCACCTGAGAATAGAGAGAAAATTGGATTTCGTAAGGAAGTACGTAGTATTCGAAGTGAATGGGCTCAAATTTGCAAAATCAAGGATAGGACGATGAGTCAGAGCTGTGGAGTATGGTGGCTGCAATTACCGATCAGGGATTGGATGATAAGCGATGTGATGTAAGTTGGCTGCTTGCCGATCAGGAATCGGATAACGGCGTCGAAGTGATGGAGTGAGGTGGCAGCGTGCCGATCAGGGATTGGATATAGGGTCGAAGTGATAGAGTAAGGTGGCCGCTTGGGCCGATCAGGGATTGGATGTAGGGTTGAAGTGGTGGAGTGAGGTGGCAGCTTGCCGATCAGGGATTGGATGTAGGGTCGAAGTGTTTGAGTGAGGTGGCCGCTTGCCGATCAGGGATTGGATGTAGGGTCGAAGTGATGGAGTGAGGTGGCAGCTTGCCGATCAGGGATTGGATGAAGGGGTCGAAGTGGCGGAGTAAGGTCGCTGATGAGGAGTTGGATGATAGGGCGGGGGGTGGTAAGTGATAAGCTAGCTGCCTGCTTGACTTTGTGCATAAGTGCGAGGTGCAGAGTGGCACTTGCATGAAGCGCGAATTTGACTTCGCCGGCTGTCATTTCGCGAGTCAGATGCTGCGGGATAATTGCGCCCCTGATGCTGAGCCCATCAGTGCGCTCGATGAGGCGCCAAATGTGATTGTAGAAGTCGTTAGGCACGCGGTTGAGGGCGCCATCGATTTTACGACGCCGAATCCATTGGCCCCGACTGTCGGTGAGACTGGCTTGCTCCGCAGTTTTTGTGCCAGGCAGTCGCTGTTGAGGTAGAAATGAGCAATGCACAGAATCTGTAGGTTCTATTCTAATATATATACAATGAGACGGAATAAAACCTAGTTCAAGTCCGTTTGGCTCACAGGTTGCATAGCGAAGTTTAATGCGCCAGGGCTAATGCCGACTTCGGTACAGACGGTAGCCGCACTGGCGCCTTCGTCAACCGTGACAAGACTCAGCACTTTAATCGATTGCGAATTCCTTGGGCTGCTGCGCTTCTGATTTGTGTGGCCCATTTCTGTCTCGTTGCACGACAAAATGCACAGGCGTGGCTGTTCACCCTGAGCGGAACTCACTGCGCGATAGGCGGAATCTGCTAAAGCTCGGATATTGCCTAGCCTCATGCATGCTAGAATTGCAATCCATTACTAAGGACAGACTCACCATATTCAGCGCGGAACTCTATTCCACTAAGAAGGTTGTAGAGCAGGGTCTTCATTGAGAACGGGCTCAGGCTGAGCAGGTGTTCGGTGGCTTCCTCGGCTGTATAAAACGGAAGTTAAAAAGAAACTACTAAATGAAGACGAAAATTAATGGAATACGATCAGTTTTCATCGCACGGTCTAGAGCAAGGGGAGTGATAGGTGAGCGGAGTGAGGTGTACGCCCCAAAGGGCGGGGGATTATAGGCAGAGTAAGGTGGGTGCACGAATTGAGGCTGGGTGATGTGCTAGAGGAGTGAGGTGGGTGCAATAATTGAGGCTTGCTAATGTACTACGAGCGTAGCGGAGTGAAGTGGGTGCACGAATTGAAGATAAGATGGTTGACGCGCTGGCGGAGTGAGGGTGAACGCACGAATTGAGGCTGGGTGACGCGCTAGCGGAGTGAGGGTGGGCGCACGAATTGAGGCTGGGTGATGCGCTAGCGGAGTGAGGGTGGGCGCACGAATTGAGGCTGGGTGATGCGCTAGCGGAGTGAGGGTGGGCGCACGAATTGAGACTGGGTGATGTGCTAGAGGAGTGAGGTGGTGGTGGGACACTCCAAGTTTCGCGGTTTATACCGTCGACAGAAAGCGAGCGGCCAATTTCGGTTCCCATGACGCGAATGATGAGGCCGACGCGGATTCTGTGCATATTGGTAAACAGCTGCGGCTCAGTCTTGGCCAGCATGCTCAAGTACACAAGAATCTCCTGCGTGAGCATGGCCAGTGTGATGTCATTGCCGAAGGCGGTGTGGATCAGGTCGGCCAATACGGCGCCAGACTTTGGCGACGTGAGCACACAGGACTCATGTTCCGGGGGCAGGCCGATTGTGACCTGTTTCTGCCTCACCAGCAGATCTGTGAGACAGATTGGCAGGGTTTCAACTCGCTTGCCCAGCATGCCGGCCGTGTAGCGAACCAGCCACCACTGCTTCAGGCTGCCGGCGCGCTCGTAGAGCTCCTTCACTAGGTCGCGAACGGTCGTCGGCGTGTTGTTACTGTCGCGCCAGCCAGTGTCGTGGTTAGGACCTCTGGTACAATCAGCGGCGTGGGTCACAGTTTATATCGGCATCACGGAGTTCACGATTCACTGAATTACAGATTCACTGAATTAACGATTCACTGAATTACAGATTCACTGAATTACAGATTCACTGAATTACAGATTCACTGAATTACAGATTCACTAAATTAACGATTCACTGAATTACAGATTCACTGAATTACAGATTCACTGAATTATAGATTCACTGAATTACAGATTCACTGAATTACAGATTCACTGAATTACAGATTCACTGAATTATAGATTCACTGAATTACAGATTCACTGAATTACCGATTCACTGAATTACAGGTTCACTGAATTACAGATTCACTGAATTACCGATTCACTGAATTACAGATTCACTGAATTACAGATTCACTGAATTACAGATTCACTGAATTAGGAATCGAGGATTCTCACCTGGACGTGAACAGGTGGTGGATAATATCGAACTGCTCGTAGAGAATCTCAGAGTTTTCCAGCCGGGTGAGCAGCACGCTGTCATCGATTCCGGCCAGAGAGGCGAACGAGCCGCGCCACCTATCGAAGGTCCTTTGACTGAAGGCGGGACGCTGCGGGCCAGAAACGGAATCAGTTGTCGGCGCCGCAGCTGCAGCGTCGGATTTTGTACTGGCGTCAGAGCCGCTGTCCAAGCAGGTCGGTTGGCGAAGCTTTCTAGTGACAACTAAAATCATCAATGTGGTTGCGAAAGTTCAGAAGTGCAAAATCAGCGAATATTGGGTTAAAAGCATGGCTTTGTTTTACCTTCATCTTCGTCCGAAGGCCACATATATAACGCGCCCGAAGCTGAAATTAAGATTTTCAGATGGCGCGTCTACTAACAGTACTAGATGCTTATACCAAGTACCTGTTAGACACTTACGTTCACCAGTTAGACAAACACGTTTGACTGTTAGACACATACTGTCACGTGTTAGAAAAATAAATTAACCTGTTAGACAAATGCGCTCACCTCTTAGACAGACAAAGTCAACTCTCAGACAGTCAAATTCGCATGTTAGAAAGACAAAGTCACCTGTTAGACAGACGCAGTCACCTGTTAGACAGACAAAGTAACCTGTTAGAAAGACACATTCACTTGTTAGACAGACAAAGTCACCTGTTAGACAGACAAAGTCACCTGTTAGACAGACAAAGTCCCCTGTTAGACAGACAAAGTCACCTGTTAGACAGACAAAGTCACCTGTTAGACAGACAAAGTCACCTGTTAGACAGACAAAGTCACCTGTTAGACAGACACATTCACCTGTTAGACAGACGCAGTCACCTGTTAGACAGACACATTCACTTGTTAGACAGACGCAGTCACCTGTTAGACAGACAAAGTCACCTGTTAGACAGACAAAGTCACCTGTTAGACAGACACATTCACCTGTTAGACAGACACATTCACCTGTTAGACAGACAAAGTCACCTGTTAGACAGACACATTCACCTGTTAGACAGACACATTCACCTGTTAGACAGACAAAGTCACCTGTTAGACGCACGTGTTCACCTGTTAGACATACACGTTCAGCTGAGCTGTTAGACAGACAGACACCCGTTAAACAAATCTAAAGCTTACAGTCCTCATCGGATTGCAGAAGCTCAGAAGACAGCTCATGCGAAATCATCTCTACTGGCTTATGATTTCTAAGTTGAGAGCCGAAGCTGGAAGTCTCTTCGGTGTAGGCGTTGATAGCGTGCTCCTGGCCGTGCAGCTCAGCCGATACCGCAGTGCTCAGCATGATGGACATCAGGCGCTTCGAAGACGCACGCTGCTGCTGCGGCAGTGTATGGAGATGTTTCTCTGCTGGCTTCACAGCAACAACCGTGCTAGAAATTGAAGGTGGATCGAGAGGTTTTGACCTTCTGAAGCGAGCCTGCCGGTGCCGCAAGCCGCTGGATGAGACTGCTCCTGCCAGCAGCTCCGCTACAATGCGACGCGAGATTGCTGCTTTAATCCGAAGATGAAGGCTCTGAGGGCGGTAGCTTCTCAAAGGCTACACTTGAGGATTAGTGGGTGTGTGAAGGCTACATCTGGGGATTAGTGGGTGTGGGAAGGCTACATCTGGGGATTAGTGGGTGTGGGAAGGCTACGTCTGGGATTAGTGGGTGTGGGAAGGCTACATCTGGGGATTAGTGGGGGTGGGAAGGCTACGTCTGGGATTAGTAGGTGTGGGAAGGCTACACTTTTGGCTTAGTGGGGTGGGAAGGCTACGTCTGGGATTAGTGGGGGTGGGAAGGCTACGTCTGGGATTAGTGGGGGTGGGAAGGCTACACTTTTGGCTTAGTGGGGGTGGGAAGGCTACACTTTTGGCTTAGTGGGGGTGGGAAGGCTACGTCTGGGATTAGTGGGTGTGGGAAGGCTACACTTGGGATTAGTGGGAAGGTGGGAAGGTGGCAAGGCTACACTTGGGATTAGTGGGGGTGGGAAGGCTACGTCTGGGATTAGTGGGTGTGGGAAGGCTACACTTTTGGCTTAGTGGGGTGGGAAGGCTACGTCTGGGATTAGTGGGGGTGGGAAGGCTACGTCTGGGATTAGTGGGGGTGGGAAGGCTACACTTTTGGCTTAGTGGGGGTGGGAAGGCTACACTTTTGGCTTAGTGGGGGTGGGAAGGCTACGTCTGGGATTAGTGGGTGTGGGAAGGCTACACTTGGGATTAGTGGGAAGGTGGGAAGGTGGGAAGGCTACACTTGATTAGTGGGGGTGGGAAGGCTACACTTGGGATTAGTGGGGGGTGGGAAGGCTACATCTGGGGATTAGTGGGTGTGGGAAGGCTACATCTGGGGATTAGTGGGGGTGGGAAGGCTCCGTCTGGGATTAGTAGGTGTGGGAAGGCTACACTTTTGGCTTAGTGGGGGTGGGAAGGCTACGTCTGGGATTAGTGGGTGTGGGAAGGCTACACTTTTGGATTAGTGGGGGTGGGAAGGCTACACTTTTGGCTTAGTGGGGGTGGGAAGGCTACACTTGATTAGTGGGGGTGGGAAGGCTACACTTTTGGATTAGTGGGGGTGGGAAGGCTACACTTTTGGATTAGTGGGGGTGGGAAGGCTACACTTTTGGATTAGTGGGGTGGGAAGGCTACACTTTTGGCTTAGTGGGGGTGGGAAGGCTACACTTTTGGATTAGTGGAGGTGGGAAGGCTACACTTTTGGATTAGTGGGGGTGGGAAGGCTACACTTTTGGATTAGGGGGGGTGGGAAGGCTACACTTTTGGATTAGGGGGGGTGGGAAGGCTACGTCTGGTATTAGTGGGTGTGGGAAGGCTACATATGGAGATTAGTGGGTGTGGGAAGGCTACACTTGATTAGTGGGGGTGGGAAGGCTACACTTGATTAGTGGGGGTGGGAAGGCTACACTTGATTAGTGGGGGTGGGAAGGCTACACTTGGGATTAGTGGGGGTGGGAAGGCTACGTCTGGGATTAGTGGGTGTGGGAAGGCTACACCTGGGGATTAGTTGGTGTGTGAAGGCTGCACCTGGTAGTCAGATATTCTACTTCCTATTTCCATTAGCTCCACTTACCGGCCTTCTGCGGATCCACGAAGCTCATGCTGGTGACGCAGCTGGTGCCGACAAAGTCGGCCAGCTTGCCCAGTGTCACTCTGGGCAGATGAGAAAATGTTGGGAAGGCAACAAAAAAATATTAAATTAATGTGGCGTCATACCTAAAACCTTAGAACTAAATTGTAATGCAAGTGGTTGGATCTATTCGAGAACTTGATTGACAGACCTCATCAAACAGCTATAAATTTGTTAGACTGACTATTTAATCCCTACAAAACAGACAGAAAACTGTTAGACAGTACATAGCAACCTGTTAGACAGTACATAGCAACCTGTTAGGCAGTCAATAGCAACCTGTTAGACAGTACACAGCAACATGTTAGGCAGTACATAGCAACCTGTTAGGCAGTACATAGCAACATGTTAGGCAGTACATAGCAACATGTTAGGCAGTACATAGCAACATGTTAGGCAGTACATAGCAACATGTTAGGCAGTACATAGCAACCTGTTAGACAGTACACAGCAACATGTTAGGCAGTACATAGCAACATGTTAGGCAGTACATAGCAACCTGTTAGGCAGTACATAGCAACATGTTAGGCAGTACACAGCAACATGTTAGACAGTACACAGCAACCTGTTAGACAGTACACAGCAACATGTTAGACAGACCCATCAACCTATGAGACAGTACATAAAGCAACCTGTTAGACAGTACATAAAGCAACCTGTTAGACGAGTCAAAAGGACGCTCAGATTGCATGTGTTGCGTTAAGCACCCACCTTGTCCCATTGATGTGGCCGCTCTGCAGCTTCTTAACCGTGGCATAGAATGCCGGATGCACAGGCTGTACCAGATCCGAGCAGCCAAAGTACCAGTTAAACACTGGCACAATGAACAGAGGCCGGCTAACAGCTGACCAGGTGCGGCGCAGGAAGGACACATTGGTACGAAACTGGTCCAGTAGGAATTCAATATCCAGGCTCAGATAGAAGGAGTGATGGTCAAAGAACTGCGGCGTGAAGGCCAGGGTCTGGCTGCCAACAACGTAGAGCCGCGAGGAGGCCAGGATGCCAACATCGTTGGAGGTCCGTCCAGACAGGCCCAACTCGGGGCAGCTACCGAGCAGCCGGTAGAGGTGTCCGAGCAGCCAAGCTGGCTGCAGGACGATGCCAGTGTCCTGGCTGACCTCCGTAAAGTCTTGAACGCAGCGAAGGCCCAGCTGCGTCTCCAGGATGCTCTTGATTCTGGCGTCCTCGGCAATCATCACCACCTGAGGATATCGCTTATGGAGCTTTATTTAAAATGCGAATTGAAGTATTATATTTCCAGGGGGCTGTGGGCAATGATGCATCAACTGTAAAATATGCGATTTTAATGGGGCCTGAATGCGGATTCGAACCAAGGGACTGCACCACTTTTATGATCCGAATAATTATCAACGATAAGACACCTCGACTGTTAGGATTATGTAAAAAAGTTAGACCCAAAAACAATTAAACACATCAAACAATTGGACTTTTAATGAAAATCATGGATCCCTTAACTAGCTTATAGATTAACATGATTAAAATGGGATATTTTAAGGAATTTCAATCCGCAGGTATGAGACTAACAAAGACAGAATCACCTGTACAACCAGGTCAGGTTTAGCCTCAATGCACAGACGCCTCCCAATGGGATCAATTTCCTGCGGCCTGAGGCAGCCGTCCCCAATGAGGCGGCAAACAATGTACAGCGACTGTGACCACAGGTGCGGCACAGTGCCAACCGGCACCCTGTCCTGACTGCCCGGATTTGCAACTTCAGCTTTAACCAAGTGAGCCGGAACGGCGTAGGACTCCGGCACTACAGGGAGGCCGTCTGCATTCGTGAGCACGAGCTCAGCCAGCCTGTCAGAGTACAGCTGGGCCCTGCCGGAGTCGCCGGAGAAGTAGGCGTCAAGCAGCAGGTAGCAGAAGAAGAGCGGCCATTCGCACTCGATGCTCTCGAATTGTTTCAGCTCGCACGGCTCGTAGTAGAGCCGGCTGACGTCCTCCAGGGCGGTGCGGTAGCCGTCGCGGAGGAAGCGGCAGCAGCCGTACCTGACACGGTGTGGGTGGTTCAGGAGAGAGTGACAGGCGAGAAGCGAACTTAGGGAGAGAAGACTAGAGGGAGTTAGGGAGAGAGGAGATTGGGTAAGAGGAGACTAGGGAGAGGAGGCTGGGGAGAGGAGGCTGGGGGAGAGGAGGCTGGGGGAGAGGAGGCTGGGGGAGAGGAGGCTGGGGAAGAGACTGCGAAGAGGAGACTGGGGAAGAGGAGACTGGGGAAGAAGAAACTGGGGAAGAGGAGACTGGGGAAGAGGAGACTAGGGAAGAGGAGACTGGGGAAGAGGAGACTGGGGAAGAGGAGACTGGGGAAGAGGAGACTGGGGAAGAGGAGACTGGGGAAGAGGAGACTGGGGAAGAGGAGACTGGGGAAGAGGAGACTGGGGAAGAGGAGACTGGGGAAGAGGAGACTGGGGGAAGGGGTAGTGAGCAAGGTAGAGGGAAATGAAGAGGAAATACAATACAATTTGTGAAGGGCAGAGAGTCCGACTCACAGACAAATAAATACAAATTCAGTGCATATTGAGCGCAGCAATCTAGTTACGGGTTATGTTGGATTCAGACAAAAACGTCGCTGCTCACCTGCCCTCCAGCTTCGCCACGATGTAGTTCCTCGTGGCGGCGATAATGCTTTCGTTGTCCACAGCGAATGCTGGGTAGCCGATGATGGACAACAGGCCGGCGTCCGTCTCTTTTGAGCAGCTCTCCCTGGGCAGCATGCTCTCTAGCACGGCTGCGCAATTCTGCGAATCGTCGCTGAGGACGTGAACAACAGCGCGGGAGCTACCGCTGCTGCCGAATAGGTCCAGCTCTGACAGTGCCTCCATGGCAGCCTTCGCCATGCCAACGGAGGTGGAATTGAGCTCGGGCTGGCCGTGGTTGGTCTTGTCTCCCCGCTCCCAGATGCCGTAGTCGCAGACTGTATATGCTGAGTCGATGTACAGCACAAGATTCTGCACAAAGGCGGCCTCCTCGGCGGTGTAGATGAGCACAAGACCGGAGGCGGTCATCTGGGCCAGTGCCAGCAGGTACAGGGACACGGCATCCAGCTGCAGGTGGCCGTACTTGCCATCGCCAGTCACCGAGTCTCTGTGCGAGGCCGAGAATTTGCAGTGCAGAGAGTCTGCCGGCTGCCTGCTTAACTGCAGGGATGGGGATTTTAGTGTGACTGTAGGGATGGGAATATCACTGTGACTTTAGGGATGGGGATTTCACAGTGACTGTAGGGATGGGGTTTTCACAGGGACTGCAGGGATGGGGATTTTAGTGGGACTGTAGGGATGGGGATTTCACAGTGACTGTAGGGATGGGGATTTCACAGTGACTGTAGGGATGGGGATTTCACAGGGACTGCAGGGATGGGGATTTTACAGTGACTGTAGGGATGGGGATTTCACTGTGACTGTAGGGATGGGGATTTTACAGTGACTGTAGGGATGGGGATTTCACAGGGACTGCAGGGATGGGGATTTTACAGTGACTGTAGGGATGGGGATTTCACAGTGACTGTAGGGATGGGGATTTCACAGTGACTGTAGGGATGGGGATTTCACAGTGACTGTAGGGATGGGGATTTTACAGTGACTGTAGGGATGGGGATTTCACAGGGACTGCAGGGATGGGGATTTCACAGTGACTGTAGGGATGGGGATTTCACAGTGACTGTAGGGATGGGGATTTCACAGGGACTGTAGGGATGGGGATTTCACAGTGACTGTAGATATGGGGATTTCACAGTGACTGTAGGGATGGGGATTTCACTGTGACCGAAGGGATGGGGATTTTAGTGGGACTGTAGGGATGGGGATTTTAGTGGGACTGTAGGGATGGGGATTTCACTGTGACTTTAGGGGTGGGATTTAACCTTGAAGCGCTCGAGCTTGTCGGCTTGACGCATCAGGCAGACCAGCAGGCTGCGCATGCAGGTGGACACCCGGCCTTCCAGATCGCACTGTCGAGCTCGATCTTCGTCAACCTCGGCGATCTTCTTGTAGGCTAAAGTCAGCGCCCACACTGACATGGCGGCGTACGTGTTGTCCCGAATGTATGCATGGTTCTGATGCTCACTTCTACTAAAAAGACCGGTAATGGAGTCCTGGCGGTTCAGGATTGTCTCTACTACCAGTCTGTAGTAGTAGTCTAGTGACTGCCTTCGAGACTGAAAGCATTGGAAAAAGCCTGGGTTAATAATACACTTGTCAGCACAAAGATCAAGAGCAAATCAAAGCAAATAAAAAAGGATTATTTCTGTTTGAAAGTTTTTTATCTATGTGCCAACAAAGAGTTAGTACATTATTATTATAGGTGTTTTATATTTGGAAACTAGTGATTCTAAATAAATTCAGTAGTGACTATCCGAATGAAATTCTGACAAAATAACTAGTATTTGCTACTTATTTACTTCAAGGATCTTATCTAATATAGATGAAAATAAGTATTTGAAAATGCACTAAGCAAAATTTAAGTTTAATTTAAAATAAATAATAGCAAACAAATATTTTATACTACTAAGTAGCCAGCAAAAATTTAGGCTAGAAATAACATGTCTCTACATCATAAGATACCTAAATATAGGCTACACCAATTTGCTAAAAAAGAAGAATTTTTTGCTTCATTAAATCATAACTTGTAAGGTTTTCTTACTTGTTTTTATTATATATTGCCTTAAAACTTTTACAGATCAGAACAATATATGATATATAAATATGAATTCATACAAAGGCGTTGAAAATGAAGGCCAATGAATAAAAGATGCCAGGATTTTTTGCAATCATTACTGTTAGAATTAAAAGAATGACTTTCTACCTCCAAAATCTTATTCTCGAATGTTTAGTATAGGAAAAATATATAACTTTATTAAAAATTTAATAATCTTTCACCACCACAAACAATTTTATCACAGTTATTAAAATATAATTCTGTTTTATCTGAAACTGTACGTTAGAATTGCGGCCATGATAAATGCATGCTTATGTTTGAATTATTTCGCGGTAAAGAAGTGGACGTACTATAACAATAATATTCGTAATTTTATGTAATAGTATAAATTAAATGTATTTAAATATTTAAATGACTGTGCTGAGGCTACCGATGCTTTTTTGTTTCTTTTTTGTCTTTTTATCGGTTTTGTTGCGCGCTCTACGTGCCGAATTGTTAAAATTGGCATCTGTCACGGGACACAAGTATATATATCATGGTAATTAATGCAAAGGATGCAAAGTGCGAGCTGAGCGAGTGTAAAACTGTTACAACCTTTTATCGCAAAAAACATGACGCACATTTGCTGTCTAGTAATGATTAATAAGTTTATGTATTAGCTTGGATTAATAACAACAGCACTAATCGAATTTCATAACAAATAATTATCACGTATGTGTAAAGCCGGATGACATCCATTGAGGCAGTGCACAAATCGCATGATCGCATGGTCGACTGATCTACTCCATTGCATGCAATTGCATATATACGAGTATTACATATATGAGTGCAGTTTAATAAACATGAGTTCTCAGCAGCTCTCGATAATCAATAATAAATCTCAGCAACAACACGATAATATAGCACTCAAATAAATTAGGGCTACTTAAGCAGCTTTGATGTAGCTAAAATTGGGTCCTTTGAATCACAGGAAAATCACCACCGTAATTAATGCGAAAATCATGCGCGACAGTTTCACATAATGCATCACATTTAGCAGCGAATTAAATGATTATCGCGCGCGAAAGCTAATTTGATACATGTATAGTTGCTATACTGCGCTGTGCCTGATGATTGATATGCTTTGAGCTATATTTCAATATTTACAGCCTTCTTGTTTGTATAGACGTTATCTATACAAGCTATCACGCAATGTGTATGAAGGCAGCTCTTGTGTGATACATTTTATTTTTTAATGAGCTTGATCTCGGAAGATAATAACTTAAAAAATATGATTGACTATGATGCGAACTACATGACCTACCCACATGCTTGTAATTTGAGACAGGGGATATGAGAGATGAGGCCAGGGAGAAATGAGACGCGGGAGAGATGGGCAGGGTAGAGAAAAAATGAGCTAAGTGGTAAAAACAGAAGTGAGATCAGATGAGGCAGGAAAGAGATGGGACTGGTGAGATATTTAGCAGCAGTTTGTAACTTCGCGTAATATGATGGCCTATTGGGTCTGATCGAGCTGGTTGCTGACCCCTCATCCAGATAGATTTGTTGACTCATCAGTTTGATCGAAGGTCATAAGTTTTTAATAGTACAATGGTGACAGCGTCACAGCATTGTGAAGCTGCTGTCACGTGACTGTAAGTGGCCTTCTCTCAGTGTTGTGCATGAGAAGCTGAGACACTAACTTGGAGGTCATGTACTCGTACACAGTGCATAGAAAAGTAAACACGAGAGCATGAAAGTGTACTAATCCCTGGGTGCAGTGGCTGTCATCATCGGACAGTGAAGTGACTGTAGGAGTGAGGGAATGTGATTTGCAAGTACACTTCGTCCACTCAGTTTTTTTCCAGTTCTGTCATTCTCGGTTGCTTTGCAGAGGAAAAAAGGAAAAATGCATGGTCTCAATACATTGGCCTCACACTGCAGGTGAGTGTTTCCCAAACACTTTAATTAGTGCGCGCTTTGCCGAGGGCAATTTTATGCTAACAATCTTGCTTTGTCCTTTCCACGCTCTCATTTTGGCCCGTTTAGAGGAATAAAAGTGCAGATGTGCAAGTCACTATAAATTTATTCTTCAACAATTTAGGTGCATTTGTGAAGGGGTCCTATCTATCTGATATTAGACAGGTATCAGGGTTTTAGGGCTATCAGGGTATCAGGGCTCGTCGGTTTTCAACCGACTGCTTCTCGATCGCCTGCAGTCGGTGCTGGACCCGTACCTCCGTTACGAGCAGAACGGGTTCCGGCCACAGCGCGGTACAGTAACCCAGATCCTCGCACTCCGCCGTGTCATCGAGGAGGCGCGCATCCGCCAGTCAACGCTGATCGTCGTGTTTGTCGACTTCCGCAAGGCGTTTGACTCGGTGTCGAGGGCCGCGCTTCCACTAGTCCTTCGTGCCTACCGGGTCCCAGAGCAGCTAGTCGCCGCTGTCATGTCGCTGTATCGCGACACGCGCGCTGCTGTTGTTACGGCGGACGGCCTGTCCGACCTGTTTGCCACCTCGTCAGGAGTGCTGCAGGGCGACACGCTGGCCCCGTTCCTCTTCGTGCTTCTCCTGGACAGCTTCGGACTGCGCTCCCCTCGGCTGAAGACGGCTTCCTGCTACGCAGACGCATCGGTCGCCGCCACGATGAGAAGCGCCTCAGTGTGCTTGGCTACGCCGACGACCTCGCCCTCCTGTCCTCGACTGTCGAAGGTGCCCAGCGCCAGATTGACAGGTTGGCTGAGGTGGCATCAAGCGTCGGCCTAGTGATCAACACGCTTAAGACCGAGGTGCTGACCGTGCCGGCCGACATCCCAGCGGACCTGACGTGCCGCGGCGCAGACGGGCAGATCATCTCGCTCGCACGCTGCCAGCGCTTCACTTACCTCGGCGGTCTGGTGCCCAACGTGGAAGACGACATCCGGCGGCGCAGAGGACTCGCATGGGCGGCCTACCGTTCGATCCGGGCCGTCCTCCAGTCCACAGCGCTGCCTGACCGCCAGAGGGCTCGGCTGTGGCAGGCGGTGATCGAGACCGTCCTGCTGTACAACGCCGAGTCGTGGACGCTGACGGCTACGCTGGAGCGGCAGCTGGACTCGGCGCACTCGGGGCTGCTCCGTGCGGCCTTTCAAGCTGACGAGAGCGTCGGGACGGAGGCTCTGTACGAGAGAGCTCAGCTGCAACGCCCGTCCACCATCCTGCGCCAGCGACGACTTCGACTAGCGGGCCACGTCATTCGGGCCGAAAGCTACTGCCGCCAGCCCGCCCAGGACGTCCTTCTGCTCACCCTGCAGGGCCCGTTCAGGCGCGGCCAGGCTCGGACCCGCCGCTACGTCGACTGCCTGCTGAGCGACGCCAGGGCGCCCGACACTGCCTCCGGCGCGGACCATGTTCGCGCGCTGGCTCTGCGGCGCATCATTTGACGCCGCCCCCCTGACGTTTGGGGCTTGCGTATTTTGTTGTTGTTGTTGTTGTTAGGGTTTTAGACAAGTATCAGGGTGTTAGACAGGTATCAGGGTGTTAGGCAGGTATCAGGGTATTAGGCAGGTATCAGGGTGTTAGACAGGTATCAGGGTGTTTGGCAGGTATCAGGGTGTTAGACAGGTATCAGGGTGTTAGACAATTTATCTGGGTGTTAAGCAGGTATCAGGTTAAACAGGTATCAGGTTGGGCAGGTATCATGATTTTATATCAACCGATCCTCCGACCTCCTCCGATCCTCCGAGAGGTCGGGAGTTCGAATCTCAGCCAAATGGAAACGATTTGAGCAAGACACAGAATTTCCTTGGTTTGCCTAGACTATCAAGCTGAGAAACGGTACCTGCAGCATCAACTGCAGGGTAGAAATCAGGGTGGGTGTGGCGCCATAACTAATACGTCCTATCTTTGCGACGTAGACACGCGCAGTCTAAAATCTTTGCTCATTTTTAAGGGGTAATGGAATAGAATTTAACGCAACTGTTGAAGTTTCGGTTAGTTTTGTGTGACTCGTTCCTGAAAAACAAGAGCCTAGTACCTACAAGTACCTATTTAATACTTGCCCGCAAATCTGACGAATCTAAAGAGCTTTCAAAGAAAAAGACTGGAGCAGTTCGCACCTAAATACGTGTGTAAATAGCCTATTTGTCATCGGCTTTTTGCATCTCATTGTTGAGGGTATTTTCCGCTTCTAGGCACTAGTCGCTGGCTGTTCTCACAATTAAATTCCGTATTCAACTCTCAAAACAGCACACAATTAGGAGTCCAAACAGCTAAACTGTACTCAACACAATTACTCACCCCTGCAGAGCTATTGTTGTCAAGCCGAGCTAATTAAGAGGCCGGCATTAGCTTTCGGTTAGTCTGTGTGGGGTCTACTGGGGCTAAACATCGGACACTTAACAAAGCCTTTTAAGTATAGGAGAGAGCCATTTGGGATCATCCTGTTGTCCTATGTTACGTACGCATGCGCTGGGATTTTCAGTTAAATTGCGTGAGAAAATTGCAGCTAGATTATAATTAAGCTAATTCGGCTGATGTAACAACTGCTGATTGATAGAAATTGTTAGACATTGTTATTAAAACGGCGCCGACTCAAAGGAAAATAGGCAGGACACCAAACTGCCTTGACATGGCGCCTGTTAAACAGCCCTGTTAGACAGCATTATTAGACAGCCCTGTTAGACAGCATGTTTGACAGCATTATTAGACAGCCCTGTTAGACAGCCCTGTTAGACTGCACTGTTAGACAGCACTGTTAGACAGCACTGTTAGACAGCACTGTTAGACAGCACTGTTAGACAGCACTGTTAGACAGCACTGTTAGACAGCGCGCCTCTCAGGACAATGGTCAGGACGCCAAACCAAACCTGTTAGACAGCGGCAGGCAGGGCGTCAAACCTAAAAGACGTATGGTGTGACTGTTGGATAGTGGAATTTTTTACACTGCGTAAGCCTGCGTTCTCTGTGCACAAAAGTACAAGTCAGGTTTACTTTTAGCTAGCAGTGAATCTAATTAGGCGCTTGCCTAAAGCCTTTAAAACCCGTAGGTTTGTGTTTCCTTTCTTCATACTCCTGTCTTTCTCTCCAGGACCTGTTAGTTGCTTGTCTGTGTGTTGTGAGGAGCCAGGCTTATTATTGACTAACAAACACCGAACAAAATATGTTTTCCATTTTTCAAGTTCTAAGTTCTAATTACTTTCCAAATTAGAAGTACTTTCGCATTAGTCAAATAAGTAATAAATTGTGTAATCGTGTTGGTTAGTCAGTGGTCAGTGCTGGAGATACGAGCTGATAGTCATTGTTCCCAGTGCAAATCCTTCTTAGAATTTAAACCGACCACGCGTTTACTTCGACCCTGGAAAAATTCCTGACCAAACTGCGCTAACCACGCGGGTGCGCCCGTGTGGGCCACAGTGGAAATTTAATGGAAATTTCCACTGGGCTAGAAAACAAGAGCTGCGGAGGTTGGGGTGGTTGTGTGGGTTGAGGCTGGTGTTCTTTTGCAGCAACCCCACGCCGAGATGTGGGCACTGTTGTGTATGTGGGCTGCATTAAACCTGCATTAGTGTTAGCATAAGCCTTTCAGTTGCTGCTAATGAAAACAAAGCTTTTAGTAAGATCATACCATGAAAACATTTAAACGGAGGTGACAACTGCATGCTGCTGCTTGTGCTTACTTGGTTCGCTAAGTTCATTTATTACTGATTCACCGTCGGGGAAAGAGGTTGACACTGCATGGGCTGGCTGTACACATCAGCTGATCCCCTCCCATTCTGCCTCCGTTTCTCTTTCTTAGAAAGAAAGACACTGAGAAGAGCAGGCGCCGTGAGCCAATGAGAATCGAGGGCTGGCCCGGAATTTCCATTCCGAAGCCCGGCTTTTGTTAGTAAGAGATGTACATTGTACAGTGTAGATGTACAGCCTACAAGTCACTGTACGTCTTTCAAGCCGTTTTTTTCAGACCTTTTCAGGGCTTTCTGTGCCCTATATATGCCACCTCTCTAGAATGTAGGTAAGCTGCTCTGCGTAACTATTTTAGCACGTTGAGATTTGGCACACTTCTGAGATAATTAACTTGACTAACCCTTATCGAATTCTGAGGCCAAAAATGCTAGGAATTAGCGTCACCAACAAGACTTCGCTAATGGTAAGCGGAATTTTAATTCGGAATTAAGAAATATTTTGTTGTCTTTTTTCCTTGCCCTTTATAAGTTAAAAAATTCATTTAATAAGTTGAATCTTGATCTTCATATTGATCTTGCTAAATAAATGCTCAATGTAAGCCTTATGATGACCTAGTTTTTAGAGTCTATGTAGTGTTAGATGTACTTCTATCTAGAAGTACTTCTAGCTTAAAGCGTGTACTTAAGTTGCTAAGTGCTCGTTAGATAAGTTTTACCATAGACGAAAGTCCATGAAAAAAATGACACTTTTACACTAACCATCTTGAGTACGAGTGTCGATTGCTCATCACACTCAGTCCCCTATACCAGCAGAGCTTTTTAAAGACCCATTAGACAATATGGCGCTGCGGTATACACATTGCGTCAATTCAAAGCTCGTTGCCGAGGTAAGACTCAGGACAGGTAGTCATTTATCTTCGCTTTTTTGCGTGTCAGAAGGGTTTCAAAACAATTTCTTAGACTTCAACTAACCCCCGATGCATTCACAGCGCTACCTGGCTCTGCCGCAGCCGGCAGACAAGGTGCAGTGCATGTACGTCTGGATTGACGGCACTGGGGAGAACCTGCGTGCCAAGACTCGCACCATTGACTCACTGCCAAAGACTGCTAAAGGTGAGGCAGCTTAGAGACAGGTCTGGGTGGACCTGGAGACAGACAGTTTAAATGCCGTATTTAAGTCGGCCGTGTGTATCAGTCAAAGTAAAAACTTTAGTGTCTTTGTGGCTTAGTGTCACGCGATTTTTAAGCTTCTATAGCTACTAACTAACCGAGTGACTTGAGTGACGGCTTGTTGTTTATAGTCTTATCGGATTTCTGGAGCTACTTAGCCACGTCGCAGTCGCAGAGAACAATTTGTTGCCCTCGCTTTAACAAGATACTTTGCGCATTTGACAAAATATCAAACTTCAGAGCTGCCAATCTGGAACTTCGACGGGTCCAGCACCGGTCAGGCGGTCGGCGAGAACTCCGACGTGATGATCCACCCCGTAGCCATGTTCAAAGATCCCTTCCGCGGCGGCAACAACCAGCTGGTCTTGTGCGAGACCTATGCCTACGACGGCAAGGTGCATCCGACCAACAAGCGCCACTCCTGCCTGGAGGCAATGCAGAAGGCCAAGGACTTCAAGCCGTGGTTCGGCATCGAGCAGGAGTACACCATGCTGGACACCGACTTGCACCCGTTCGGCTGGCCGAAGAACGGCTTCCCCGGGCCGCAGGGTCCCTACTACACTGGCGTCGGCGCGAACAAAGTCTATGGCCGCGATGTGGTGGAGTCGCACTACCGGGCCTGCTTGTACTCGGGCATAAAAATTGCCGGCACCAATGCTGAGGTTATGCCCGCCCAATGGGAGTTCCAGGTGCGTAGAGATCCTATTAAAGTATCGAACCTGTGCTTCTGAATATAACTTTACAAGCTCAATAGCTTGCCCTTCGTGCACAACCTCCAGATCGGACCCTGTGAGGGAATCGATATGGGCGACCACCTGTGGATCGGTCGCTTCCTGCTGCACCGCGTTGCCGAAGACTTTGGCATCGTTATCACCTACGATCCCAAGCCGATGCCGGGCGATTGGAACGGCGCCGGAGCCCACTGCAACTACAGCACGCTGGAGATGCGCCAGCCCGGTGGCATGAAGGCCATGGTGGCCGCCATCGATAAGCTGAGCAAGCGGCACGCCACCCACATCCGGGCCTACGATCCCAAGGGAGGCGCCGACAACAAGCGCCGATTGACTGGCTTGCACGAGACGTCCAGCATTGACACCTTCAGCTATGGTAAATTACTGTCTTTCCTGTGCTTGTTTGGCACTTGATTTAGAATCCGTCGAGTTAATAACCAGCCAACTTGACGTCGCTGCCAACAGGTGTGGCCCACCGCGGCTCCTCCATTCGAATCCCGCGGCAGTGCAGCGACGACGGCTGCGGCTACATCGAGGACCGGCGTCCGTCGTCCAACTGCGATCCGTACAGTGTGACGGAGATGCTAGTTCGCACCACCTGCCTGAACGAGACCGACTGAAAAAGCGCTGAATTGATCAACTTAACAATGACCCGTCTAAATCTTTTATTTCCCAATTGAGAATCAGCGCGTTCTAATTAACGACCCAGCAGCGCTTTTCTGAAATACACACTTCTTTTCTTCGTTTCTCACTTATTGACATCGCTAACTTGAAACAAATAACTTGCTCTGGTTTTATTGTCCACTAATTTTACTCATTGCGATTAACAGCAAATTAACTTTTAGCTATTAGGATTTGTACTTCAGCGACAACAACGTAGATATAATTTTAGCGTGTCTTAATATTTATTAGCACTAATTAATCAGATTATACTGACTTAAGGCATCTTAAGCCCAATACAATTAAGAATGCTTTTAATATATCCACAGCCATACCCCACTGCCCAGCATCTAGCATGGTTCGTACTTGTTCATTGTTTATCAGCTTTCTTACTGGTTTGAATATCTGGTTACTGGTTATCTTTTTTTATTGCACTCTTCTCCAGATTTTTCATCATATTGTAGCATGCAGTTTCACCTTAATAACTATATTTATAAATAAGGATATTCCTTGATGGCTAATTGTTTGTCTCGTGTTTGAGCCTTCCTTGGTTTTAGTACTTGGTCCGTATTGCTAAGGAACTATTTATACACAGCCATTTAGCCATGCAGTAAATTCTTGCCATTAGCCAAAACATACTGACATTTAACTGGGTTTTCTACAAGTAGAAAATAAGCTTAGACTAGACTGTAATATTACATGGATAATTCAAAGCTTCAAATTTCATAAAATTTTCCATTTGGAAAAGTCAGGAAAGTCAGCCGACGTCGGATCGTTGTACGATTCAATAAACCAACTCAGATACACATTTCCGAAATCTGCCGCATTTCCCAATCCAACACCAGCTGTTTCTGTCTCCATCTCAGCAGTTCATAGAATTTCTAGATCGAATCGCTGCACTTCTGGAAACAAACCACAAGCTGGCGAAATTCTTTCATTGAAATTTCTATCATTTTGAACAGTGAAGCTGCGGCACGGAATGGGGTCTCAGCTGTGCGTCAGTTCGCATGGCGGGCTGACATTTTAGTACGACACGAAAGCAAACAAAAATATTGCCGTGTGCCCTTTCGTCGAAGCCATGTGACTAGAGGATTAGGAGAACTGGGGATTATGGGGATGCTAACATTTGGGACAGGAATCTTTCCTTAGCTTCGATGTTAATCAACCGAAGACATGCAGTAAGGGGGGAGGAAGCCTTTCTAATAGTTCTATAGTTCATGATCGATAATAAAAAACCAGCACTGAGTGCTGTTTCGAGTCTCATCCAAGCAGCTAACAGGACTAGAGAAGTCGATTGAAAAGTCATGAAATATGCAGCTACCTTTGTATGGACCACTGAGGGCTGCCAAAGTCGTCCCCCCGGAGAGGTTGTCGGTCCCGAATTTTGTTCCACTAAAAGCGCGCATGTTAAATCGGCTTCTTCTCAGACCCGAACTTCGAAACTCGGGTAAAAAGGCTACTAAAGAGGTCACGACACTTAGGACCAATCTTTTGAGCAAAGCCATGCACGATATGTTGGTATTGATAAGACATCCGGTTAGTGTATTGGAATGGAATGTGAGTTAGCGTGCCTAGCCTATTGGGTGACGCGCCAAACCTCACAGACAAGACTTTGCGAATGCCATATAAAAAACGGCAGCGGCATGTGGTCTGTTTTAAACGGGAGGCTGTTTTAAAACCCACATATTTTCGTTTTTCTGAATCTCCCAACAATTCGACCAATCGCCATGAAAATCCGCTCTTCCGGATATAAACAACTTCCATAATTACAGAACATCGGAGTTAATCAATGATTCTTGTCGGGAAGTCTGGTGAAAACGAATATTTTTTCTTGATTATTATAGCTAATGTTGGCTCTTATTGCTGATTGTATTATATTGATTGCATTCTTAATTATTGTATTATTAAACTATATATATTTGCAATAGAGGTTCACACAGAGCAATGTTAGCTATCCTTGTCACAAAGGTCTTCTACAAAAATTGCTCAATATCTCGACGATACTGACGTCGGACGGCTCTGAAAGTTTGCTCATTGTAAAGGGCGGAAAATGTTGAACTTCATGGTGGGGTTTCACGAAAATCAGTCATTCGGTTTGGGAGCTATCGGGAAGTATACGCAGGCAGGGGATAGAGGGCGGATAGCTCAGTCAATAAGGTGTCGGACTCTGGATCAGATGGTCCTGGGTTCGATTCCCGAACTATTCGTGCAGCCTTTGGCAAGCTGCTTTGCCCTGATGTGCACACAGTCTACTCAGCTGCAAATGAGTACCGACATTTCGTCGGGTAATAATAATTCCGGCTGGCGTGGAATAAAGCAGTTCTGTGCGGCAATTCTGTGGGGCTCGGATGCTGCCGATATGTTTGGAAAAATAATTTCCATTGCTGACACGCGGCTGTCAACCGGTGTCCGAGAGAGCCGAGAGTACAATAGGTGTGCGATCCCCACCTGCTAGTGTGCCTGACACACAACACCTGCACTGGGCCTTGGGTCTAGTGTCAATTATTATTATATTATTATTATATTATTATTATATACGCAGGCAGTGGGTATTCGAAATATCCCGTGATTTTTCTACAGCTAAACAGCCTAGCATGCTTAGTTTTCTGTAGAAGGCAGAGTTGGCTCAATTCCTATATGAGCTGCTTTAGAAAAGAGGTTGTTGCTTCTTTTGCAATAGTCCGGTGACTATTCATGGTTGGCGGCTTGCAACGGCAGGCAAGATAATAAGCAGCAACTGTTTTTCCATTTCTTTTTGTCTGTCTAGGCCAGAGACGCCAGAAAAGCTGCAGGTGTCGCCTCCCCGACCCAAAGCGCAAAGCTGACCTGGATTGTTAAGAAGCCTGGCACTACCAAACAACCAACTCAGGTCCTCCTGTTTCTAAGATTTACACACGCATTGCAAGTTCACAAATTCACAAACAAATTGCCAGACTGTCTGGCACAATGGCGCCGCAGCTATAGGACAGAGGTTGCACACCGTGAACACCCACCCCATTTGCGGGCCTGGTTGAGAGAGGGGGTGTGGTTGCAGGGCTTCAATGGAAAAAACCAGTTTGTTCTGGACGTCCCACCCGAAAGCACGGTTTAGTTTAGTCCCTCTACCCCTGAGAGAAAATGGGGGCAATGTACATCGCGAGGCGGGTAGGGGGAGTGGCTTTTGTACAGTGGGGTCTGGAAAAGCTGGTATTTATGAACTTGATACTCTTGGAGAGGTCCCTTTACTTCACAATCTAAGCATTGCGCTGAAGATTATCGAGTTCAAAATAGTTCTTTTGTTTTAAGTAAAGGAAGCCCTGAACACAGCCGGACAAATGCTGGGTACCAAGCTCTGCACTAACAAGACTATGCTGGAGGTAATTGCTTCACACTGCTGGCTAAGACAGGCTAGACTCCGCCTATACGTGGAGTAGGTTGGGTAGATTGGACACTGCAAGTATGGAGTAGGTTTGGTAGATTGGGCACTGCAGGCCTGGAGTAGGTTGGGTAGATTGGACACTGCAAGTATGGAGTAGGTTGGGTAGATTGGACACTGCAAGTAGGGAGTAGGTTTGGTAGATTGGGCACTGCAAGTATGGAGTAGGTTTGGTAGATTGGGCACTGCAAGTATGGAGTAGGTTGGGTAGATCGAGCACTGCAAGTATGGAGTAGGTTGGTTAGATTGGGCACTGCAGGTATGGAGTAGGTTGGGTAGATTGGGCACTGCAAGTATGGAGTAGGTTGGGTAGATCGAGCACTGCAAGTATGGAGTAGGTTGGTTAGATTGGGCACTGCAAGTATGGAGTAGGTTGGGTAGATTGAGCACTGCAAGTATGGAGTAGGTTGGGTAGATCGAGCACTGCAAGTATGGAGTAGGTTGGGTAGATTGGGCGCTGCAAGTATGGAGTAGGTTGGGTAGATTGGGCACTGTAAGTATGGAGTAGGTTGGGTAGATTGAGCACTGCAAGTATGGAGTAGGTTGGGTAGATCGAGCACTGCAAGTATGGAGTAGGTTGGGTAGATTGGGCGCTGCAAGTATGGAGTAGGTTGGGTAGATTGGGCACTGTAAGTATGGAGTAGGTTGGGTAGATTGGGCACTGCAGGTATGGAGTAGGTTGGGTAGATTGGGCACTGCAGGTATGGAGTAGGTTGGGTAGATTGGGCACTGCAAGTATGGAGTAGGTTGGGTAGATCGAGCACTGCAAGTATGGAGTAGGTTGGTTAGATTGGGCACTGCAAGTATGGAGTAGGTTGGGTAGATTGAGCACTGCAAGTATGGAGTAGGTTGGGTAGATCGAGCACTGCAAGTATGGAGTAGGTTGGGTAGATTGGGCGCTGCAAGTATGGAGTAGGTTGGGTAGATTGGGCACTGTAAGTATGGAGTAGGTTGGGTAGATTGAGCACTGCAAGTATGGAGTAGGTTGGGTAGATCGAGCACTGCAAGTATGGAGTAGGTTGGGTAGATTGGGCGCTGCAAGTATGGAGTAGGTTGGGTAGATTGGGCACTGTAAGTATGGAGTAGGTTGGGTAGATTGGGCACTGCAGGTATGGAGTAGGTTGGGTAGATTGGGCACTGCAGGTATGGAGTAGGTTGGGTAGATTGGGCACTGCAGGTATGGAGTAGGTTGGGTAGATTGGGCACTGCAGGTATGGAGTAGGTTGGGTATCGCAGGCCAGAAGTCGTGAGTAGCTATAGATGCTCATAATTCATTAAAAGTACACAGGCTGCATTGAACGCATGCCAAAGCTCGCCCACCCCACTGCAGCGGTACATGTCGCTGCCGCAGCCGGCAGACAAGGTGCAGTGCATGTACGTCTGGATTGACGGCACTGGGGAGAACCTGCGTGCCAAGACTCGCACTCTTGACTCTGTGCCCAAGGATCCGAAAAGTGAGTTAGTGTCTCAATAACCTGAGTTGGCCCCAGAATATGATTATGGAAGGGGTCGGTGGCAGAGCGGTTAACGCGCTTGCCTCTCGCACCAATGTCCGTGAGCTCCAAGGCACAGTGAGAGTGTACACTGCCTGCCGACGAGAAAGTCAAGTGTGTGCCTGCGTACAGTATCAGCGTGTGTGCGTGTGTGCTCAGGAGTCAGTGAAATGGGCAGAATTGCCACCAAATAATGTGCCATTGCCCACATCCCTCATGCAACTCTAATAAAATAGTATTATTAGATTATTATTCGTTCTAATAATAGAATTTTGAACCCTCCCAGAGCTGCCAATCTGGAACTTCGACGGCTCCAGCACCGGTCAGGCAGTCGGCGAGAATTCCGACGTGATGATCCACCCGGTGGCTCTGTACAATGATCCGATGCGCGGTGGCAACAACCGGCTGGTCCTGTGCGAGACCTACGCCTACGACGGCAAGGTCCACCCGACAAACCTGCGCCACCGCTGTACTCAGGTGATGGAGAAGGCCAAGGACTTCAAGCCGTGGTTCGCCTTCGAGCAGGAGTACACCCTGATCGATGTTGACGGACAGCCATTCGGCTGGCCGAAGAACGGCTTCCCCGGGCCGCAGGGTCCCTACTACACCAGCGTCGGCGCCAACAAGGCCTTCGGACGCGACATTGTCGAGGCGCACTACCGGGCCTGCCTGATGGCCGGAATTAACATCTTCGGCACCAACGCTGAGGGCATGCCAGCCCAGTGGGAGTTCCAGGTGCGGCTGATTAATCATTATTGTTCGCGTAGCTGCTCTAGTGTGGCATTCACATTCAGGTGAAGTCAGTCTTTTAGATGCAGACCTGAGTGATCTGAGCAGTGCTCAGTTCAGTCTGATAGATTCGGAACTGCATAGATAAAAATATAATTGCAGGAGGGCTGCGGGCAACTGCTCATTTTTTGGTGACCCGCAGCCATCGAGAGGCAATTCTGGCCATTCAGCTGACTGCCCTGACTTTCTCATCGTCAGGCAGTGTACACCTTCACTGTGCCTTGGAGGTTGGCCCTCAAGGGCGTAAATTGCACGACAAGCCCCACAAGCCTTCTCTCCGCGGCTGCGCCCCAAATGAATGTGGCCTCGCCGCGGAATCGAGCTCAGGAACTTTGGTGCAGACCGCTCTGCCACTCACCCCACTGACCTGCATAGATTCCAATTCATTTTAATCCCCAATGACTCGGGAGACTCCGCTCCGCCGATGCCTTTTTGCAGATTGGTCCATCCGAGGGCATCATAATGAGCGACGACCTGTGGATGGCCCGCTTCCTGATCCATCGCGTCGCCGAGGAGTTCGGCGTTGCCGTCACCCTTGATCCCAAGCTGAAGAAGGACTGGAGCGGCGCCGGCGGCCATGTGAACTTCAGCACTGAGCAGATGCGGCAGCCGGGTGGCCTCGCCGTCATTAATGAGGCCGTCGAGAAGCTGAGCAAGAGGCATGAGACGCACCTGAAGTGCTACGATCCGAAGGGAGGTGCGGACAACCAGCGGCGACTGACCGGCATGCACGAGACCTCCAGCTTTGCCAATTTCACGCACGGTAAGCTAGCGGACGCGGCGGATTTCAGGATGACTGCTTCTTGGAATTTCTTAACTGGGGTTGGGTTAGTTTCTCTAAACTAACTCCGAGTACAGGTATCAGCAGCTCTTCGACAAGACCTGCTGACTGGAGAGTTGAGGGAGATGGTAGTTAGGGTTGAGGGACATGGGAGTGGGCTTGAGGGACATGGGAGTGGGCTTGAGGGACATGGGAGTGGGCTTGAGGGACATGGGAGTGGGGTTGAGGGACATGGGAGTGGGCTTGAGGGACATGGGAGTGGGCTTGAGGGACATGGGAGTGGGGTTGAGGGACATGGGAGTGGGGTTGAGGGACATGGGAGTGGGCTTGAGGGACATGGGAGTGGGGTTGAGGGACATGGGAGTGGGGTTGAGGGACATGGGAGTGGGCTTGAGGGACATGGGAGTGGGGTTGAGGGACATTGGAGTGGGCTTGAGGGACATGGGAGTGGGCTTGAGGGACATGGGAGTGGGGTTGAGGGACATGGGAGTGGGCTTGAGGGACATGGGAGTGGGCTTGAGGGACATGGGAGTGGGGTTGAGGGACATGGGAGTGGGGTTGAGGGACATGGGAGTGGGCTTGAGGGACATGGGAGTGGGCTTGAGGGACATGGGAGTGGGCTTGAGGGACATGGGAGTGGGGTTGAGGGACATGGGAGTGGGGTTGAGGGACATGGGAGTGGGCTTGAGGTACATGGGAGTTGGGTTGAGGGACATGGGAGTGGGCTTGAGGGACATGGGAGTGGGGTTGAGGGACATGGGAGTGGGGTTGAGGGACATGGGAGTGGGCTTGAGGGACATGGGAGTGGGCTTGAGGGACATGGGAGTGGGCTTGAGGGACATGGGAGTGGGGTTGAGGGACATGGGAGTGGGCTTGAGGGACATGGGAGTGGGGTTGAGGGACATGGGAGTGGGGTTGAGGGACATGGGAGTGGGCTTGAGGGACATGGGAGTGGGCTTGAGGGACATGGGAGTGGGCTTGAGGGACATGGGAGTGGGGTTGAGGGACATGGGAGTGGGCTTGAGGGACATGGGAGTGGGCTTGAGGGACATGGGAGTGGGCTTGAGGGACATGGGAGTGGGCTTGAGGGACATGGGAGTGGGCTTGAGGGACATGGGAGTGGGCTTGAGGGACATGGGAGTGGGCTTGAGGGACATGGGAGTGGGCTTGAGGGACATGGGAGTGGGGTTGAGGGACATGGGAGTGGGCTTGAGGGACATGGGAGTGGGCTTGAGGGACATGGGAGTGGGGTTGAGGGACATGGGAGTGGGGTTGAGGGACATGGGAGTGGGCTTGAGGGACATGGGAGTGGGCTTGAGGGACATGGGAGTGGGCTTGAGGGACATGGGAGTGGGCTTGAGGGACATGGGAGTGGGGTTGAGGGACATGGGAGTGGGGTTGAGGGACATGGGAGTGGGCTTGAGGGACATGGGAGTGGGCTTGAGGGACATGGGAGTGGGGTTGAGGGACATGGGAGTGGGGTTGAGGGACATGGGAGTGGGCTTGAGGGACATGGGAGTGGGGTTGAGGGACATGGGAGTGGGGTTGAGGGACATGGGAGTGGGCTTGAGGGACATGGGAGTGGGGTTGAGGGACATTGGAGTGGGCTTGAGGGACATGGGAGTGGGCTTGAGGGACATGGGAGTGGGCTTGAGGGACATGGGAGTGGGCTTGAGGGACATGGGAGTGGGGTTGAGGGACATGGGAGTGGGGTTGAGGGACATGGGAGTGGGCTTGAGGGACATGGGAGTGGGCTTGAGGGACATGGGAGTGGGCTTGAGGGACATGGGAGTGGGCTTGAGGGACATGGGAGTGGGCTTGAGGGACATGGGAGTGGGCTTGAGGGACATGGGAGTGGGGTTGAGGGACATGGGAGTGGGCTTGAGGGACATGGGAGTGGGCTTGAGGGACATGGGAGTGGGGTTGAGGGACATGGGAGTGGGGTTGAGGGACATGGGAGTGGGCTTGAGGGACATGGGAGTGGGCTTGAGGGACATGGGAGTGGGCTTGAGGGACATGGGAGTGGGCTTGAGGGACATTGGAGTGGGGTTGAGGGACATGGGAGTGGGGTTGAGGGACATGGGAGTGGGCTTGAGGGACATGGGAGTGGGCTTGAGGGACATGGGAGTGGGGTTGAGGGACATGGGAGTGGGGTTGAGGGACATGGGAGTGGGGTTGAGGGACATGGGAGTGGGGTTGAGGGACATGGGAGTGGGGTTGAGGGACATGGGAGTGGGCTTGAGGGACATGGGAGTGGGGTTGAGGGACATTGGAGTGGGCTTGAGGGACATGGGAGTGGGCTTGAGGGACATGGGAGTGGGCTTGAGGGACATGGGAGTGGGCTTGAGGGACATGGGAGTGGGCTTGAGGGACATGGGAGTGGGGTTGAGGGACATGGGAGTGGGGTTGAGGGACATGGGAGTGGGCTTGAGGGACATGGGAGTGGGCTTGAGGGACATGGGAGTGGGCTTGAGGGACATGGGAGTGGGCTTGAGGGACATGGGAGTGGGGTTGAGGGACATGGGAGTGGGGTTGAGGGACATGGGAGTGGGCTTGAGGGACATGGGAGTGGGGTTGAGGGACATGGGAGTGGGGTTGAGGGACATGGGAGTGGGCTTGAGGGACATGGGAGTGGGGTTGAGGGACATGGGAGTGGGCTTGAGGGACATGGGAGTGGGGTTGAGGGACATGGGAGTGAGGGAATGCAGAGAATTACGCATAACGCTAGTGATCCCCGCCGCTAATTACAGGCGTCGCCCACCGCAACGCATCCGTGCGCATTCCGCGCCAGGTGCACGAAGACGGCTTCGGCTACCTGGAGGACCGCCGGCCGACATCGAACTGCGACCCCTACCCGGTCACGGAGATGATTGTGCGCACAATCTGCTTGAACGAGACCGACTGAGCAGCTAGTTGCGAGAGCTCAGCCGGCTTAACGAACTTTAACTATCGACTTATCGAGGTGGTTTCCTATAATTTCATCACACTCGAATTGTAGATCAGATCTAATTAAGAATGTTACGCATCGATTTCGCGCCAAAAGTCGTCATTGTTAAAACTAAAAAATAAACTGTTTTGTTATAATACTCGTATTTTAGATCATCTGGCACCAATTCATTAGAAATGTAGAATATTATATTCCCATGCAGTGCTCACCAATTGAAAAAGGCAAAAAACAATGGAAATTACACGTGTTGAAAGCCTGGTAACTCATTGCAAGAACTTTAATTTATCTACATATTGAAGGTCGAGAACTACCCTAAGGTATAAAGCCATAATTAAATTAGGAAAATGCTGTAGATCTACATAGCATGCCTTTATTAACTTATGTACTTTTTGACCCCTAAACCTGATAAATTAAGTTCTGCAATCGATAAAAACTCATGCTCTCCGCCTTCTGTTGTCAGTTGACTCTAGAAAAAAGAGTACCTTTGTTTGCTCTTAAGTAAATAAATTAAACTCTCCTACAACACAGTAAGTATTCGATAATCATCTCGCTTAAATGATTTATGTTAAACTCAGTTTTTACATTTTTCAAATTGGTTATTAAGTTTTTCCATACATATCGGATGGAGCATAATGGATCTTCAATCGTAGTCTTTCTGTTCTAAAAAGCAGGTGAAGGTTCTTGCGAGCAATTCTGATAAGATAATGACTTCTTCTAAGCAAATTACTGGCACTAACCACTTCTATGCATGTGCAAGCAACGGATTCAAGGGGACAGTTTATCAGCATTATCTTTACAAGCTACAAGTTCGCTGCTGTTGGCTCCTTTGGCGGCTATCAGAATCGCTGCAATCGTTGGGAATCAGAAAAATTAATTGCTGAGCTCACTTTGAATATACGTCTACACTATATGACTCCTGATCAGGTATCAAGCAAGTCAGACAGGCCTTCCAACAGCAGCGCACGTCTCGCTGTACAGCGACTTGACGGCGTCGTACAAGGAGGTGGAAGGGCGGCTTTCAGCGCCCAGTCGAAAGCAAGTCGAAGGGCAATGAAGACGATCATGAAGTCGACTGGCTGATGTGCGCCTCCCCGATGACACGGCGGAGAGCGAGGAACTATAGCAGGTTTTCTTGCTGCCTGCTACCTTCTGCCGACACTAACCGAAAGACTTGAACTCGTACTGACCACAGAGGCCAACAATTATGAGTGAGACTCACATCTCAAAGCTTCAGTGCCGGAGCATATCTACGAAGCAGTGTATTTTATATTCAAGCGATAAGGCACAGTGTTTAGCAGTAGGGGGGGGGTCAGAGAGAGAGATATAAAAGATAACACACAAGCAGTTATCTCTCTGCCCCGCGTTGCCATGGTCCCCAACCCAACACACCAGCCCCGAGCATTCTAGGCACGAGTTCGCAGGCTGATAGGGTGCATAGGTTCTCGGTCTCTGCGTCATTGCTTTCCAGGCCGTCAGGTCAGCCGGTCTGGCTCGCTCAGGTCTATTTTGAGCGCTGGGTGGGTCGAAATGCAGATGAAGGTCGCTGATTGAAAGGAGCACCGATGTAAGCGCTTTTCAAACGCTTAAATATCTTCCCCTTTTGAAAAACTGACACCCGTGTCAGTTCTCCATGCGTCGAAGATCTCACTGGTACCGTGATGTTCTGATGATGTCCTCCTGTCTTTCTCGCGATTGGCAGTCTCATACCAGCTTTTCTTGCATTGTGCTCGGCAGCTTGTTTGGTGCCGATCTTCTTGATTGTATGCGGTCCTGGAGTCTGAGTTGGTCTTGACTAGCCGAAAATGTCCTGGCTTGCACCAGCTCGTCCCTTCGACTGGGCAGTACAGCTTGAGTAGTGTGTGCAGCAATTATCATCAACATGGGGCAATGTATGTTCCCCGAAAACTGACCATCGCACGGTGGCCAGGGAGGTGCTGTTACTGGTGGCAGTCCCATCGGGCTTGCTTAGTTGCAGCTCAGGCGTCACAACAAGTATTTGCAGTCTAGTTTTATAATCGGTGAAGTCGCCTGCTTCACAAAGGGCATGTTTTTGCATGCAAAGTGAAATATCAATGTCTCCGCGTATGTGTCAGTGTTGCTGGCTCATTGGCCAGAGTCAATTATTGTAAACTACGACTGCTTGACAATCTTATTCGTCACAAACTTCCATCTTGATCAACTTCAAACTTGGCAGGGAAAAAAGTCAACATTTGTGTAGTGTCTTGTAGGTTATTACATGCGGCTACAGTAGAACCGCATTTTTCCGGTGTTGAACTAAAATTGAATCGCTCGCCAAATGACCGCTCTAAGTAAGAATCGTCGTGATTTGCGCTGGTTGCTGAGTAGTGTCTGGCTGGTAGCTTGGTACGAAACTGCGCTTCGCCTCTCGATCTCCGGCCTTCATCCAGTACGAAGTCCTCTGTCAGTGTAGCAGGAATCGTTGTCTTGTGTCTAGCGGTGACTCCGGAAGGTCTAGGGAACCAGATATAGCAGGTTTTCTTGCTGCCTGCTACCTTCTGCCGACACTAACCGAAAGACTTGAACTCGTACTGACCACAGAGGTCAACAATTATGAGTGAGACTCACATCTCAAAGCTTCAGTGCCGGAGCATATCTACGAAGCAGTGTATTTTATATTCAAGCGATAAGGCACAGTGTTTAGCAGTAGGGGGGGGGTCAGAGAGAGAGATATAAAAGATAACACACAAGCAGTTATCTCTCTGCCCCGCGTTGCCATGGTCCCCAACCCAACACACCAGCCCCGAGCATTCTAGGCACGAGTTCGCAGGCTGATAGGGTGCATAGGTTCTCGGTCTCTGCGTCATTGCTTTCCAGGCCGTCAGGTCAGCCGGTCTGGCTCGCTCAGGTCTATTTTGAGCGCTGGGTGGGTCGAAATGCAGATGAAGGTCGCTGATTGAAAGGAGCACCGATGTAAGCGCTTTTCAAACGCTTAAAGGAACATTGTGCCGCGGTGGGGCCGGAATTCATTCGGTACAGCATCAGCGACCGAGTAGCAGTCGGTTGAAATGCTTCGCGCGGTGCAGGACATCAGCGAGATCGCGCGATGGTCTTGAGTCGTCCCGGCTTCCTTCGGGATCGGGACGATATGCGAAACGGTCCACTCCGTGTTGGCATGCAGGGGCGCCGGCGTGGACACGGTTCATGACGCCTGTGACCTGGGGGCCACGCTGCGGAACCGCAGAGCCCTGGATGGCGTCGTCAACTGCAGCCTGTTGCGTCTCATCCAGAAGACGCGCAAAAAGGCTCATTCCGCTTCGTGCGTGAGCCGTCAGTTTCTCCGGAGACGCTCGCGCCTGACGCGCCTGTCTTGCTGAAGGACAGTAATTGTTCCAGTTGTCGTGTCGTTTAGAGAGACTCTTATGTTTGTTAGTTTGCAGCGAACACGATAATATATTTGTGCATCAGTCACATCACTTATATAGAACGCGAGATACAAGTACGAGTACAACGTGCGATATTATTGAGCGGTGGCCACGTGCCACACAATAGGCATGTACATTAATAGGTCAGAGTTAAAGGACATTGGCGGCACCGTGCCCGCCCACGCTCAGGCTATCAATGCGCCTGGCCGCGATAGACCGACGGCGCCACACCAGTGAAGGCCTGAATCGAACCCCCGACTTTCTTGCAGAATCTGACGCACTATCCACATGGCTACGACCCCTACAATCGCAGAAAACCTAGGGATTGCTGCGTTGAATCAGTCACACTCTTTGCTTGCTACTCGCGTGTTTAAAAGTAGTATCATACAAAGGAGTCTGAAGACAATAAATAAAAATAAATTATAACCAAAAATGGCTCACTGCTGGTGGTTCAACACCCACGGCGATATCTATCCATCACCCGCCAAAGAAATGTCTTGCATAATAGATGCTGGAATAACTAAAGGATGGCCGCAAGCATTTTAACAATTCCATATTGGAACGGGAGTGCGAAGGTGTCACAGAGTTGGTCAGAAACATTATGGTATAGCGGTCAGTTGTAATGATGCGTTTCCACTGTTTATACAGAATGTGCATCAATGCCACCGATGCAAGCAGCAGATAAATACTTCAGCAGCCCCTGTGTTTATACTGCCAAACAGCTGTGATAGCGCGCATCTATATAAAATAACACGAGCGACACTGAACCAACGAAAGCAAATTAGGGTCGATACAGCTTTGAACGCCCACGTGCTGTGTGCAGCCTGCTTCAATCGTTTGACAAACTGTCTGCACTATGGTCGCAAATTTGTGCACAGATGCAGGCCAGCTGGACAGGGAACTGGATGACAACTCCAGCTTGAATCAGCGATTTCTGCTGCCAATTGGCGCCGCTCAACTCACCGGCGCCGCCCTGCGCCTCATTGTCGGCGTGCTGATCAGCATCGACTCAGACTCGGTGAGGCGATTCTATCACTCTCTGTTCTTCTGAGTATTGGTGACTCCTAGTTACTGGTTAGAGCGTCGGACTCACAACTTGAAGGTCGGGGGTTGGCAGTGGCGTAGTCAGGATTTTTTTCTTCGGGGGTGGCGCCTCTGGGGCGCCACTACCAGGGGGCACCACTACCAGGGGGGCACCACTACCAGGGGGAGCCACTGCCAGGGGGAGCCACTGCCAGGGGGGGCGCCACTACCAGGGGGGCACCACTACCATAGAGCGCCACTACCACGGGGGCACCACTACCACGGGGGCGCCACTTACCAGGGGGGCACCACTACCACGGGGGCGCCACTTACCAGGGGGCGCCACATAGTTTCTTCAGCCGATTGACCTGACAAAACAAGGTCATCAAAACAATGCTGCCCAGGAACCGGAGAAGACTGGCTGTGCGGTACCTCTATTCCTAGGATGCCCCTTTATCTCACCTTTGTGCCAACAACTCTGTACTCTACATTGTTAAATATAATGGAAAGAACTGCCAGCCAGGCCACTCCTCTTGTTCCCTCTCTCCCGCTCGCCCTGCGAGCAAGGCAAGGCCAGGCCTGAGCCTCAACTGGGCTGCAAGCAAGAGCGCAGCCCAGAACAAAATGTTGTGTGACTCCATGGTCTTCTTAGCTGACAGGCAGAAGGAAACGACGAAACTTCAGTGTTTCACCACTTGCCCCCTTGGCTACGCCCTGGGGTTCGATTCCCGACTCCACTGGAAAAATTTGTGTCCTTAAGCAAGACACTTGATTCTACGTTGCTTCAGTTCACCTTCAGCCTTCGGATGCGCCGCGCCATAGCTGCGGCTGTGCTGTCGGCTGCACATCAGGTTGGAGCAGGTATAGTAAATTATTAATATTCTTATTAGTTTACTCCACAAAAACTTGACAGGCGGGCCTTCGATTTGTGGCAGCTTTGGCCAGCTTCGTGCTCTACTCGCTGACGGGGACGGCGATCCTGCTGACGCGGCTGAGCGGCTCGCTGGCCCAGATGAAGGTGCGCGCCACTGGCTGCCTGGTGCTGTGCGCGGTCTCGGCCGTGTTCAGCGTGTTTGAGATCAACCAGCATCTGACACGAGCGGTTGCTGAGTCTGCGCAGCCACCGCCGCAGCTGATTGCGAATGCCACAACTTCCAACCTGGCCGAGCATCGTTGGCAGATGCGGCTGAACCACAGGGCGGTCATGCTGCTGCTGCTGCTGGTACAGTGCACCATTGTCACCTTTGCAGCCTACCTGTGCGTCAAGCTCATGTGGGCGACTCCGCGGGACAACTCGAACTTGGTCCGAGACGTCCATGAAGCTGATAATCAAGATGATCACAGTGCGGCGCATGCGGCGACCGAGTCAGCGAAGAGGATAGTGCCGGCTACAGCTTCCAGCAGCGCAGAAGTGTTTGAGCTCAGTTCCCAGCTCTAACTGAGCACTCAGTGTGGCCGCAGCGCTATTGTCTTTGAATAAACTCACGCACTTACCAAAAATTAAGCAATTAAGCATCGCTAATTCAAATGAAATCGAATGTGTGCATAATTATAATAAAAAAAAATACTGTCGCAGCCAATACCTATCGGAATAAATGCTTGGAAAATTAGCCCGGCATGGGCACGCGGCCTTTAAAAATTAAACTAGAGGCGTCGCTGTACAAAACCCACTCCGATACTGCACCCCATCCCATTCCAAGGTCCCCTCTGCATCCTGTACCGCATCCCATTCCAAGTTCCCATCCACATCCTGTACCGCATCCCATTCCAATGTCCCCTCTGCATCCTGTACCGCATCCCATTCCAAGGTCCCCTCTGCATCCTGTACCGCATCCCATTCCAAGTTCCCATCCGCATCCTGTACCGCATCCCATTCCAAGTTCCTATCCGCATCCTGTACCCCATCCCATTCCAAGGTCCCCTCTGCATCCTGTACTCCATCCCAAAGCCCAGCTTCCTAGCACGATACAACCCTTATTCAATTTGCCTTCTTTCCAATCCGAGTAAAAGGTTTTCAGCGAGCAAACTGGCTTCAGGCACCTGATTCATAGCCAACTCAAACTCAAGGGTACAAGCTGTTCAAGCGAGAACTTTGGCCTAATTAATAGTACATTAATACACTCATTAATATGCCGCGAAGTAAATGCTTATGCCTCGAGGTTGATTGATTCTGTGATTTCATCTTACTTCTGTTCATCTTACGTATAAATTTGGCCAAATATTGTACTATGCGTGCATATGATCTACCATATCATAGTAGTCTATCATTTCATATCTTAACTATAATACTCATACATACTTTATTAGTATCAAATAGTATCACGCGTAATACGCGGTGCGTCTTACTTTAAATGCACTTTAAATCAAACTTACTTACTTTACTTTAAATGCATAAGTAAAAAATATTCGTTGCCATAGTACCGTCACATGTACGCTACGAATACCATTTTTGGCTGATCTTGTGAAATGTGTTAGCGAAGTCACTATGAAGTCATGATGACGACATTACGCATGAATCATGCAATGGGAAAACTGTTTTTGGTTTTTTACGGTTTGAAACGAAATTAAGCGTAAGCTGAGTACTTCTAGGTTTTGTTCGCATGTATTTATTTTTTCGTCATAAATCATTCTAGTATCCTACCTTACCTTATAATGCGCAAAAATTTACATAAATGATAAATTAAGGCTCCGTCAATAAGCACTGATCGGCCCGAGACTGCAGCAGAGCTATCATTGCTCTTCCTTGTCCCCCCGGATGCTTCAGGTAGACGTCCGGCTTCGCGGCTTCGCGGCCGGAACGCTCGCCTGTTTTGCGTGTACGCGCCACCTGCCACCCGCCCAGATGAGGCTCAGGACTTCTTCGAGCAGCTCTCTGCGCGCGTGGAGGAGACTGCGCAGCGCGACACGGTGGTCGTACTCGGAAACTTAAACGCAGTTCCGCGTAAGTCCGAGCGGTCGCTGTTTGTGACGCCCCGTGAAAACGGCAACACCCAGGCGCTGGAGGACTTCCTGGAGAGGCAGGATATGGTGTCGGCCAACACCCGCTTCCGCAAGCCACCAAGCAGGCTCGTGACTTTCGTGGGCTGCAAACGGAGGCGGCGGAACGCGCGCGGCCGGTTCGCTACACGGAGGCTAGCACTCATCGACCACGTGCTTCTGCGCTCCCGTGAGCGCCGCCGCGCTCTCAACTGCCGCACCATCACGCCGCTGGCTCTGCGGTCCGATCATCGGCTTCTCATCTGCGACCTCGAGCTACGCGATCCGCTCTACCGTCCGCCAAAGCGGCCACCGCGACGCTACTACCGTGCTCTCAAAGACGCCGGAACGCACTGCCACTTTGTTAGCGCCTTCATCACTGCGCTTGGCGGCAAGCGTGGAGGTGCCGAGTACGCGGATGTGAGCGCCGCAGTACGAGCCGCCGCGGAACAAGCGGTCCCGTTGATGCGACCGGCTCAGCGTGGGCAGCCGGTCTGGCAGGACGACCCCACGATTCAGCAAGCGAGGGAAGATCTGGAAAAGCTCCGCCTGAGCAGGCGACCTACTCGCGAGGCGGAGGAGGCTCTGGCGACTGTCTATCTGCAGCGGCAGCAGGCCGCAGTTGATGAAGCTGTCCAGGCCGTCTCTGCCGCTGGGCCCGACGCCAGAGGGCGCGTGGCCTGGTCCGCCATTAATGCTCTGACAGGGCGGAAGCGGAAGCGGCGCATCCAACTGAATTTGGAAGGCGACACTGCAGATGAGCGCAGGAACGAGCTACGCGAGTTCTTCGCCGCCATAGTCAACGCGCCGCCACCCCCGCTGCCCAAAATCCTGACGCTGCCGCAAGAGACGCCGTTGCCGTCAGAGGACAGTTTTAATGTTGCACCAGTCACCATGGCTGAAGTCGTGATTCTCGCCCAGAAGACGCCGGGCGGCAAGGCGCTGGGTCCGGACGAGGTGCCCATCGAGTCGCTGCGCATCCACTGTGTGGCCAGTGAGGTCGCCCGTGTGATGAACCGCGTGCTCTCCGGTGAGGTGGCACCCACCGAGTGGACCATGGCGCACATCATCGCCATTCCCAAGAAGCCGGGCACCACACGGCTAGACGAGCACCGAGGCATCTGCCTGCAATCCTGTGTTGCGAAGTTGTTCAACCGGATGCTGCTACCGCGGTTGCAACCCGTGCTGGATCCCTTACCTGCGACCTGAGCAGAACGGGTTTCGGCCCCACCGTGGCACAGTGACGCAGATCCTAGCTCTTCGCCGAACCATCGAGGAGGCGCGCACGCGCCAGTTGGACCTGATTGTTGTCTTCATTGACTTCATGAAGGTATTCGACTCGGTTGCGAGGGCTGCGCTCCCACATGTGCTCCGCGCGTACCATGTGCCAGAACAGCTACGAGAGCAGCTGTGATGACGCCGGACGGCCTTTCGGACTCCTTCGAGACATCCTCCGGGGTGCTCCAGGGGGACACTCTAGCGCCATTCCTGTTCGTCCTGGTGCTTGACTGGGTGCTACGAACTGCTCTTCCTACCGACGAAGACGGCTTCCTACTGCGGCGACGCGTGGGTCGACGTCAAACGGAGAAACGGCTCAGCGTGCTTGGCTACGCCGATGACCTCGCCCTGCTGTCCTCTACCGTAGAGGGCGCTCAGCGCCAGCTGGACAAGCTGGTTAGCACTGCAGCGAGTGTCGGCTTGTTGGTCAACACGAAGAAGACCGTTGTGCTCTGCGTGCCGGGCGACATCGAGGCCGCAAATTTCTTCCGAGGCGCTGACGGGCAGGTAACGGAGCTTCCACGCTGTCAGCAGTTCGTCTACCTCGGCGGTCTGGTACCAGACGTCCGCAAAGATCTGCGGCGTCGCCGCCGGTACGCTTGGGCTGCCTTTCGTTCTGTGAGGGCGGTCCTGCAGTCCGAGGCCCTACCTGATCGCCAGAGGGCGGCGCTGTTCCAGGCGGTGGTCGAGACCGTCCTGTTGTACAACGCCGATACCTGGACGCTGACGGATTCGCTCGAGCAGCAAGTCAATGCGGCGCACGCTGGCCTGCTACGCGCCGCCTTTAAGATCAGCGACGAGCGGATCACTAACGCAGCACTCTATCGCCGCGCCGGCCTGGCCCGTCCAAGTGAACGGCTGCGACTTCGGCGACTCCAGCTGGCAGGCCATATCATCCGCGCCGAGTCCTACTGCCCGCAGCCGGTGCAGGAGGTGCTGCTGCCAACCCTGCAGGCACCCTACCGGCGCGGCCAGGCCCGAACTCGGCGTTTCGTCGACTGCCTGCTGGCCGATGCTGGCGCCCTGGACACTGCCGGCGGTGCGGCCTTTGTTCGCGCCCAGGCTCTGAAGCGTGCACTGTGACGCTGCCATTTCCACCTGACAGCGTACTTTGTTGTTTGTTGTTGTTGTAACTGAACAATATCAATGAGAGTGAGAGAATCAAAGTGAGGCCGATACGCAACAATACGATAAACCATCTTCGGAGAAAAAAATATTTCGTTGAATAGAATAGAGTCGAAAAAAATCGAAAACTGTTCTTTAGCGCCTTTGAAACAGTTAGTGATTCAGGTTCTGACTTATGTTGAGATGACGCCTTCAACGTTAGAGAACTTAGAGCCCTTGAAGAAAAGCAGATAATATCGACATGACACTACAGTGTTAATTTCCAGGCGAAATGAGAGACGTTCTTCCATGATTTGAAGATAGAATTGTAGGAAATAAAAAAAGCCTGCATAAAATTTCAATCCCTAAATACATGACTCAGAAATTAAAAATATTCAAATCTTCACAATCAGCATTTACGAGTAGTAAAATATAAAGGAGATAATATAAAAATAACACTTAAGGAACGACGCGCTCAATATTTATTGCCCGAAAAACTGATCATTTTCTTTTCGCACTTACAAATGACAAAATGCAAAAACATTTTTACAAATCAGTAGCTGTACCAGAGCAGCTGTACAGCTCTAACTTATGGCATTTACAAGTTTAAAAGTTGAAAGGTTTTTTACAATGCATTTTAATTCTACGAGTAAAGCAAAAAAACTGCCCAGCAGAGCAGATTCCTGCGGAGTTTCCAATTGAATCGGCAGGGATCTGAGAAACTGCCCAGCAGAGCAGATTCCTGCGGAGTTTCCAATTGAATCGGTAGGGATCTGAGAAACTGCCCAGCAGAGCAGATTCCTGCGGAGTTTCCAATTGAATCGGTAGGGATCTGAGAAACTGCCCAGCAGAGCAGATTCCTGCGGAGTTTCCAATTGAATCGGTAGGGATCTGAGAAACTGCCCAGCAGAGCAGATTCCTGCGGAGTTTCCAATTGAATCGGTAGGGATCTGAGAAACTGCCCAGCAGAGCAGATTCCTGCGGAGTTTCCAATTGAATCGGTAGGGATCTGAGAAACTGCCCAGCAGAGCAGATTCCTGCGGAGTTTCCAATTGAATCGGTAGGGATCTGAGAAACTGCCCAGCAGAGCAGATTCCTGCGGAGTTTCCAATTGAATCGGCAGGGATCTGAGAAACTGCCCAGCAGCGCAGATTCCTGCGGAGTTTCCAATTGAATCGGTAGGGATCTGAGAAACTGCCCAGCAGAGCAGATTCCTGCGGAGTTTCCAATTGAATCGGCAGGGATCTGAGAAACTGCCCAGCAGCGCAGATTCCTGCGGAGTTTCCAATTGAATCGGTAGGGATCTGAGAAACTGCCCAGCAGAGCAGATTCCTGCGGAGTTTCCAATTGAATCGGTAGGGATCTGAGAAACTGCCCAGCAGAGAAGATTCCTGCGGAGTTTCCAATTGAATCGGTAGGGATCTGAGAAACTGCCCAGCAGAGAAGATTCCTGCGGAGTTTCCAATTGAATCGGTAGGGATCTGAGAAACTGCCCAGCAGAGAAGATTCCTGCGGAGTTTGTAATTGAATCGGTAGGGATCTGAGAAACTGCCCAGCAGAGCAGATTCCTGCGGAGTTTCCAATTGAATCGGTAGGGATCTGAGAAACTGCCCAGCAGAGAAGATTCCTGCGGAGTTTGTAATTGAATCGGTAGGGATCTGAGAAACTGCCCAGCAGAGCAGATTCCTGCGGAGTTTCCAATTGAATCGGTAGGGATCTGAGAAACTGCCCAGCAGAGCAGATTCCTGCGGAGTTTCCAATTGAATCGGTAGGGATCTGAGAAACTGCCCAGCAGAGAAGATTCCTGCGGAGTTTGTAATTGAATCGGTAGGGATCTGAGAAACTGCCCAGCAGAGCAGATTCCTGCGGAGTTTGTAATTGAATCGGTAGGGATCTGAGAAACTGCCCAGCAGAGAAGATTCCTGCGGAGTTTGTAATTGAATCGGTAGGGATCTGAGAAACTGCCCAGCAGAGCAGATTCCTGCGGAGTTTCCAATTGAATCGGTAGGGATCTGAGAAACTGCCCAGCAGAGCAGATTCCTGCGGAGTTTCCAATTGAATCGGTAGGGATCTGAGAAACTGCCCAGCAGAGAAAATTCCTGCGGAGTTTGTAATTGAATCGGTAGGGATCTGAGAAACTGCCCAGCAGAGCAGATTCCTGCGGAGTTTCCAATTGAATCGGTAGGGATCTGAGAAACTACCCAGCAGAGAAGATTCCTGTGGAGTCTCGCAAGAATCAGCTCAATAAAATGGCCCTTCTCAGCTCAATTCAAGATCGACTCGTGTTGATGGTGTCAGAGTCACCGACATCGCAAGACTCTGAGGCGCTTGTCAGTAGACTTTCAGCAGCCGGATCATCGCCATCGCCATCTTCATCGTCAGTGAGGTCGGCATTGGCTGTGGTGGCCGTCAGGCAGAGGCCGTCAGGAGCCTGGCCAGCTGACAGGTCGTCAAGGTAGGCCAGAATGTCGTCCTGGAGCAGCGGACGACGATAGCGGAGAAGGTCGGACAGGCGGACGAGGCGCGGCTGTGCGGTGGCGCACAGAAGGTCCGCGGTGCGCACCTGATGGCAAGATCAAAGAGCCGGGGAGCGCTTGAGGATTGGAAATAACAAAATTAACAGCTGGAATGACAGATTGCTGATGAAGGGTTGCAGATGTAGGATTGTAGATGAAGGGTTGTAGATGTAGGAATGTAGATGAAGGGTTGTAGAAGAAGGGTTGTAGAAGAAGGGTTGTAGAAGAAGGGTTGTAGAAGAAGGGTTGTAGAAGAAGGGTTTTAGATGAAGGGTTGTAGATGAAGTGTTGTAGATGAAGGGTTGAAGATAAAGGGTTATAGATGAAGGCTCACAGGTGGAGGTTTGCAGGTGATAGGTTGTACATAAAGGTTTGTAGATAAAGGGATGTAGATGATGGGTTTTAGATAAAGGGATGTAGATGAAGGGTTGCAGGTGAAGGGTTGCAAGTGAAGGGTTGTAGATGAAGGGTTACAGGTAAAGGGTTGCAGGTGAAGGGTTTTAGATGAAGGGTTGTAGAAGAGGGTTGCAGGTGAAGGGTTGCAGGTGAAGGGTTGTAGATGAAAGTTCAAAGATATAGGGTTGTCGATAAAGGGCCACAGACAAAGGGTTGTAGGCGAAGGGTTGTAGGTGCAGGGTTATGCATGAAGGGTTGTGGGTGAAGGGCTGCAGGTTTCTAGGAAAGGTTACAGGACCCTTAGTTAAAATCCCTGCTCACCAGGCTATCCTCGGCACGCAGTCGGCCAGCCCTGCTCTGGTAGTCCTCCGCCAAGTCGAAGAGCTCAGAAGCCGGCAAGCAGCGCAGGCAGTTGCCCACCGCCGTCTCGATGGCAGCGGCTGTGCGCCGAGCCTCTCGCTTGCGCCAGGTCTCGGCAACGAATTCGTCTGCCCTGCCGGGCGCCAGGAACAGCCAGAGGAAGCTCTGCCGGAACTGCTGCTCTCGGGATGGTCTGGGCGGAGATGGCAAGCAACGATTGAGTCAGTGGATTAGATGGGGATCTGGGATTTAGTAATTTCAATGAGGATCTGGGATTTGATATATTAAATCGGGATCTGGTATTCGATTAAATGGAGATCTGGGATTTTATTAAATGGGGATTTGGGATTTGATTAAAAGGGGATCTGGGATTTGATTAAATGGGGATCTGGGATTTGATTAAATGGGGATCAGGGATGCGATAAATTAAATAGGCCTTAAATTAAAAAATCTGAAGGCTAAATGAGGAACTGTGATTCGGTAGATAAACTGGGAATCTGCGAATTTTTAGACAAAACCCATAAAACGGCTATATGAGATTCGGAAGACTAAACAGGGATCTGCCATTAGGTAGATTAAATAGGGATCTAGGATTTTGTAGATAAAATTGGAAAATGGTATTCTGAGATTCGTAATTCGACTAAATGGTGATCAGGCAGACTGTGGCTACAACTGAGATCAGATCAGGGTATCTGTGGATTACGAAATCGGCGAGTTAAATTGGGATCAAAAAGTAAGCGAAGCATGCATACCTCCTCATCGAGTCTGCAGTGAGACCCTCCGGCAGCGGCGGGAACAGGCCGTTGAGTCTGGCCAGCAGGTCGTGAAACTGCGCATTGCCCGAGTTCAGCAGCAGCATGAGGTGGCACCTGGCCAGCAGGTGGCGCAGTCGGCGCACAGAATCCACCAGAGGGTGGCCAGCGTCGCTAGAGACAACGGCGGGGTGGCCAAACACGGCTGGACAGTTGTCGATCAGCCTGACGCCGATTAGGCAGGCCTCCTGGCTAAGCCTGACTGGCAGGCAGAGCAGCCAGGTGAGAACCCGAAGCCTGGCGTCGCAGACAAGCCCAGCCTGCTGCTGATGGCGCAGCAGACGGCAGAGCCGAGCAGCCGCAGTGCGGTATCGTGCCCGAAGGCAGTACAGGAGAAGGTCGGCGTGAACCAAATGGTTGAGGCGGCTGTCTGAATCGCCGCCAGACGTCCCATCGACATCTGTTAAGTCCGCGGATGCGACATCGTCGGTGAACCAGACATCGGCGGTGCTTAGAGATTCTAGCGCTTGAGCCTGCAGCCAGTTAGGGAGTCCATATTATGCCACCTATCATAGCCATAGCTAGCCAATAGCCTCACTACAATGTCTTGACTGGCCAATAGCCTCACTACAATGTCTGGGCTAGACCAATAGCCTCACTACAATGTCTTGGCTAGACCAATAGCCTCACCACAATGTCTTGGCTAGACCAATAGCCTCACCACAATGTCTTGGCTAGACCAATAGCCTCACTAAAATGTCTTGGCTAGACCAATAGCCTCACCACAATGTCTTGGCTAGACCAATAGCCTCACTACAATGTCTTGGCTAGACCAATAGCCTCACCACAATGTCTTGGCTAGACCAATAGCCTCACCACAATGTCTTGGCTAGACCAATAGCCTCACTAAAATGTCTTGGCTAGACCAATAGCCTCACCACAATGTCTTGGCTAGACCAATAGCCTCACTAGAATGTCTTGGCTAGACCAATAGCCTCACCACAATGTCTTGGCTAGACCAATAGCCTCACTAAAATGTCTTGGCTAGACCAATAGCCTCACCACAATGTCTTGGCTAGACCAATAGCCTCACCACAATGTCTTGGCTAGACCAATAGCCTCACTAGAATGTCTTGACCGGCCAATAGCCTCACTACATATTTAGTAATTATAGGGTAAAAACTAACCTCAAAGACAGATAATAAATCAAAAAAGCAAATACATATTTTTGTATTTTATGTCTATCAAGGTACAGGTTGAAGTCAACAGTTAATACAAAAAGTGGGAAAAATAATAGCATTGTAAAAATAAGTCAAGCCATATCTTATGACTTATCGTCGATAAATAAAAAACATGAAAGTCTGCAGCGAATCTTAAACAAAAAGTCATGACTATTAACAGGCTTATATACGAGCTAATATTAAACAACAATGTTTATTAAGCCTAAATCAAATGCTGCAAGTCAATAACCGGTGTAAGTCAAGCAAATCTAAGATCTAATTAAGATCAACTTTGAATAAAATATTAAAATTGCAATTTGGGAATTATGGATTGAAAGTTTGAAAGTCAGGAATAAAATAGGATTTGGAACAAAGAAATGTAGGATTTGGGACTAGGAATCATATGATTTGGGACTAAGAAATATAGGATTTGAGACTAAGAAATATAGGATTTGAGACTAGGAAATATAGGATTTGAGACTAGGAAATATAGGATTTGAGACTAGGAAATATAGGATTTGAGACTAAGAAATATAGGATTTGAGACTAGGAATCATAGGATTTGGGGCTAAGAAATATAGGATTTGAGACTAAGAAATATAGGATTTGAGACTAGGAATCATAGGATTTGGGGCTAAGAAATATAGGATTTGAGACTAAGAAATATAGGATTTGAGACTAGGAATCATAGGATTTGGGGCTAAGAAATATAGGATTTGAGACTAAGAAATATAGGATTTGAGACTAGGAATCATAGGATTTGGGGCTAAGAAATATAGGATTTGAGACTAAGAAATATAGGATTTGAGACTAGGAATCATAGGATTTGGGACTAAGAAATATAGGATTTGAGACTAGGAAATATAGGATTTGAGACTAGGAAATATAGGATTTGAGACTAGGAAATATAGGATTTGAGACTAGGAAATATAGGATTTGAGACTAAGAAATATAGGATTTGAGACTAGGAATCATAGGATTTGGGGCTAAGAAATATAGGATTTGAGACTAAGAAATATAGGATTTGAGACTAGGAATCATAGGATTTGGGGCTAAGAAATATAGGATTTGAGACTAAGAAATATAGGATTTGAGACTAGGAATCATAGGATTTGGGGCTAAGAAATATAGGATTTAGGACTAAGAAGTCAGGATTCGGGACTAGGAATTCAGGACATGTACAAACTTTTATTAATAGTTAATGAGATTGTCACAGAATATAATGAATTTATGAATTCTAATTTTGCCTAAGAAAACACGCGACCTGTTGCTTAATACGCCGATCAAGTATTTTATCTATTTCCAGGTGAACTAAATCCAGGGATTTTTAAACATTGAAGCAAGCGAACCGCCTAGACGCAAACAACAGTAGGCCTGCTGCTGCTGTTGCTGCGGTAGATGCCGACACTTGGCCAAGGCAGCTCGGCGAAGATTAACCGCCTCCTGGTGTGGCATCACGGTCCTCCGTTTGTAGCAGCGAACCAGAGCGGCCTTCTGCGTCCTCAGGTCCGGCTCCCCGGTCAAAGCCTCGGCGCTTACCCGAGCCGCGTCACAATGCTTTGTCAGCAGGCCGGCCTCTTTCTCCAGGCGAGCCTTCAGAATCAGGCGCAGCTTCGCTTGCAGATACTGGCCAATCGCTGCACAGCGCCGCAATCGCCGGGCCTCGCATTCTTGATCATCGTCATCAGCATCCTTCCACACACCAAGCCAGTTCACAATCTTGGGAGCATACTTCGCTGCACCAAGCGTCATTGTTGAGTCCGTTGGCGGCTGCGGCGGCGGCTGGTTAACGCTGGCAACAATCCGATCGACGGCAGCCTGCGCGGCTAGCAGGCGCATCTGCTTGGCGTGCTGGGCCAGGCTGCCGTGCCACGGCCGGTGACGCTGATTGGCCAAAGTCTGGTTGGCCGTCTTCTTCTGGACCCGGCCGCGACGACAGCGCAACCGTTTGATGGCCCGGGGATCAATGAACTTCGAGACACTGTCAACCATTGGCTGGAATTGGATAAGTTGGTACCTAACGAGGCGTTTTCTTCCGGTCAATTAATAATCGATTGTTAATTAAAAACTAAAACGGCCCTTTAAGCACCACAATCAGTGCATGCACAAAAATTTAGACCACTTAAATTTGTAAAGCTAAAAATCATCTTATATCTGTATCACTGACTACATAACTCTTTTTCAGTTTTATTACCTTGCACTTCTTAGCTACCCTATACAGATCTGTGAATACAATGTTAAATAACTTGTATAGCTAATAAATAATGCTTAAATGTACATCTAATAAAGAGGAATCATATTTAGATTTTTCATTTCACATTTAGTTTGGCAATGTATTCATTTATAGGCCTAATCTAAAATCTACAGATATCATCAACATACCAATAAATTCTGAGAAGTTACTGAAACAGAGTACCATAAATCAAATAATTATAATTTATTTGCAAGTTGTTGTTCTAACAAATTTGTATCATTTTATTTTACTTTACCATATTTTGTTGCAAAAATATTTCTAATTTTCTCTCCTACTTAGAATCATTGTTTGAAGAAAGGGCTGAGTATGAGAGTAGTAAGAAAATTAGAATGACTTGTTCATAGGTAAAATTGAAAGTTGCCATTATGTGTTACACTATAGTAAATACACACATTTTATGTACATTACTAGTTATGGTAAATAGTACATTTGCTAAGTGTCTTATTGCAAACAGACTAATTCACTATAAAAGAGCGGAATTATTTATTGAATGATAAAATTAACAGAAACTATATAATTAAATTATAAGAAAGAACCCCAATACCAAGGCCGTACAAACACTTTTATAGTAATTTTGGCCTAGGTCTAGTATATAATTAGTAAAAATATAAAATAAATATATTTATGTAGCTAGCTGGCGTAAATTTACTTTTGTTTGTGAAATTATTTTCCTTTTTTAAAATGGTGCCAATGACGCGGAATGACAAATGGGAGTTGTCTATGGCCCATAGTAAGGCCTAGCCGCATAGAGTTGTTTGGGGCACAAAAATTCGGCTGAGTCTTATTGAGCCCTTACTAAGTTTGGATTTTAGAGACTTCAAGACTCTTCTGATTTGCAAATGGCTAGACAGCTCCCAAGAGCATTGTGGATTGTGCCACCAAATGAAGTTCTGCTGGCACAGGCACTGACAGAACTAAATATGAATTCAAGGGATCTGATGGAAGTGACGGCAGGTACTGACGAGACTATGTGGCATGGCACTAGTGATGCCCTCTTTGAATCATACATCCAAGAGTAGGGGGGCCTATCTATGGCGATGCCTTCACCCTGGGCCTGCCAAGGCTTTTGTCAGCATTCTGTACTGGATTCATCATTATTATCCAGTTTAGGAATCCGAGACAGTCAGGACTGCATTGAACTGAACTAAGCAATGCTCAGTGCCATTTAAAAATGTTTCCCACCAGTTGTGTTACCAGTTGACGTTATCCGCTTCATCGTTCAAAATTTTAAAAGAAGGAAATAATTTGGCGAACAAAAGTAAATTTATGCTAGCTAGCCGAATGGCTAGCTAATTTTACAATATATAGCAAGACAATAGTCAGAAAAATAGCTCTAATGTAGCATTATATAGCATTCTTAATGATGTTACACATCATATGTCATTATCTAATTCCTATATCATATTATATATGCAAAAACATTAATGAAGAGTATGTAGCACACTAGACATAGTCTAGGCCTATAACTATTCAATGCTGAAATGCATGCAAATAGTTCTGGTTAACAGTTAAGACCCAGACCAAGACAAATGAAAATAGAAGATGCAATGCATATACAGATTACAGATACAGATACAGCGCTCTTCTCAGAAAAAAGTATATATTAGGCCTATCAAGAGTAAGCCTAGCAGCTGAGGGTCAAAAAGCTGAGTATAATTCCATTATAAATAGATATAGCAAGCTATAGAAAAGTATGCAGAACTTTTAGAAGGCATAGCTAGTCATAGATGACAAACGTAGGCTTTTTGCCGCCGTTATTGATTGCCATATTGGCCCACCTGACCCGGGCTGGTAAAAAAAATTCAAAACTAAAAAAATGAAATTAATTTGATAGATAGCTACTAATACTACAAGTGTAATTGTTTCGGATTGTTTTACTCCTGCATTGCAATAATCATTAGCTAAAATCGTGGGCGGCATGGATTAACTTGATGCGAAAGCTTCAGCTCGCTCATGCTTCATTCGGTATGAATCTGATGACAGACACGTGCTGTAGATCACTTAACTGTTTAGGCGAAAATTAAATAAACGCCAAGACTTAGGCCCATTTAGATTAAATTAGAACGAAAAATGCTCAAACTAGAAAAGTAGGCATATTTCAGTTTCGAGGATATTTTCTTCACTTTTTCGTTCTCAGCTTCACAGCTTAAGATCTACAAAGAAATTTCCAATCAGAATTTAACAAAATGTGTACCAGTTTGAACCTGTTAGTTCTAATTCCATTTTTTGTCTTGTGCGACGGCACAGCCGCACCTAATTGTGCAATGCATGTGCAATGCTACGTACGGCTGTTCAATCCATGGACTAGGTTCAAGCCACACACAACCCCAATTACTTTAGCAGCCGTGTGAACCGAAACAATGGCTGAGTTATTAGGAGTCTTTTTAAAGTTAAACAATTGTTCCTTGTAGTCATAAAATCGAACCCCTGTCCTTTTAAGTCTTGAGTCCGACACATTAATTAATCACTAGGCTAAAACCCCTACTGGGTTCAAGCCCTGTTGTGCAACCTAGGATTAAAAGCATATTGAGAGTTGACGTGGAAATTCAACGTCGCTTATATTCGCGTGGGAAAAATTAGACTTTTTAAAAGTCGCTATAATAATCGCAGTACAGGGGTTACTGTACACTTTCATGTACATAGGAAGCGATTATCCGACGTATAGTGACGTTAATTATTGGGATGCAAGTTCTTATTGTTATTGAAAGCAAGAAAAGCGTAAAAATGTATTCGTGGGAAATACATTGCGAGTATAGATTACTACACAATTCTTGCGCTATAATAATTACAATTCAAGTGTCACTTCCACCTCATTTAGAATTAAATAGTGCTAAATTTTCCTCTAGACGGCGAATTATATAAAAGCATTCGATAGAAATTTGTGCTTAATATATAACACCTCCATTTTCTCTATTTGGCTTTGCTGCTCAGAAGCTGTTCCCGTAGAATACAGAGAATAAACTAACAATGTATACGCAGTATTGTTTAAACAGAACGTTTAAAGCCTCCTCCTTCACTGTACACCTGTCACATAGAGCTGTTAACCCAGCCTGCAAGCAATTGTCCGCTTACAAAGCTGTCAGATGCAAACAGAAAGCCTTCCACAATTGTTGGCAGTCTCTACCATCGCTCGAGTCGACGCTTTTCAGTCGCGCTTAATTATTTGAGAAACCGTTGATGGGCTTGACAACGGGTAGAGAAAGAACTTACGGCAGCATGCACATCGCACTGTGCGCTCATGCGTCCATTGTAAGTGCAGTGCACGAATATAATTTGCGGTTGAGCTGAGCAGCTTCGAGCGTAGCTTATAGAGTGAAGAGAAAAGCGACACCATCGACAGACAGCGCGAGCATGTCTTACGAGGAGGCCAATGAGCAGCTAGCCAGGCAGCTGATTAAGCGCGGCTACGCACTGTACCACCCGCTGCCGGTGTGGCCAGATCCGCGCCTGGACACCGCCGAGGCCTTCGTTGACCGGTTGAAAAGTCGCGTTGTGAAACTGATCGACGTGTTTCACTACCGGCTGCCGTTGGAGCTGCGCCTCTGCCGCGTTGGCGTCGATCGGACCAACGGCGGCCGATTCTACATCGACAGGCCGGCCACGTGGTGCCAGGACGGCTTGGCCGCGAGCTACGAAGCCCACCTGGCGGACAACTATTCAGTCCTCATTGCCATCGGGGTCCTTTCGCGAAGCTACCTGCCCAGCGATCTGCTCTACTTGGCCGACGGCGACGTGGAATGGGCAGCCGTGGAGGTGCAGCGCAGGCTGGCCCGCGAGTGCCGGCGCTGCCCCCGCTGCGGCCCGCTGGTCGATCCGCTGTGGCACGGCGACCCGGCCGACGTTGGACCCTTCGACAACCCGCCCGCTAGGGCCTATCTCATCTGTCTGGCGTTGAAGCTGTCGAGGGACGGCAGCTGGTAGACTGTCTGCGGATTGCACTGATCATTAACAAATAAGTCTAGCTATTTTAAACAAATTCTCCTTTGTCTAACAGGGATGAAAAGGGAACTTTCTCATATTTTCGAAAGTGGAGACGCAGCCAGTGGGAAGCGATTCTGCACATACCGCTGACTCCTGAATACTCAGGTACACACACTATTACACACGTGTGTACATCTGCCCTAACGTTTTTCACTCAGGATATGTACACCAACTGTGCCTTTGGGGTTGTAAATAATATTTTTTATGACAACCCCAAAGCCCCTAAGCGTGGTGACCTCGCCGCGACATCGAGCTCAGAGAACCGATTGGTGCGATGGACAAAAACGTTAGCAGCTCTGCCACTCACCGCAACCCTGAAACAAAACATGTAGGGTCTTTGAGTAGGTTACCCATCGAGTTAAAATGAGTCAATGACAACACTGAAATGTTATTTAAGCAGTTGTAGAGGTTGTAGCATTGTGTTTAGAGCATCGGACTCACGACTTAAAGGTCGGGGGTTCGATTCCCGACTCCATTGGAACAATTCGTGTCCTTTAGTAAGACACTTAAGTTCACCAGCATTTGAATGGAATGGAGGGTCGGTGTGGCGTGCCCAGTCCATGGACTGAACAGCTGTACGTAGCCTTCAGCGCCGCGCAATAGCTGGCCTAATTGGGGCAGGTGTAATCAATTATTAAATTAATAATTATAATTATTAAGCAGTAAATTCGAAGTGAGTTGAGTCAGTTTTACTTGTCATTCATTCATTTGTATTTTTTAAACGGTAGTGGAAATGTTTTTGTATATTTTTCAATTTAGGAGTTTTTATTGAAACTATAATTTTATGATTTAATTCAACATTATTGTAGCTTAGTTCAATGTAAAAATAAATTTATTTTAGAAACAATTTTTCTACTGATTTTGTTAGCAGAACATAAAATAGATCGTTTCACGTGAAGAGTAATTATTTTTCTGTAATTACGAGTTACATATAAGTTAATTATTATAATAATTATTATAATTATTATAAATTATAAATTATTAAAATATTATAATATTTTATTATAATAATTTTATAAATTTATAAATTTTATTAATTTTTATATTTATATTTATTATATATATAATTATAATTTTTTTTCGGACAATATAATTATATAATTATATAATAAATATAAATATAAATAATAAATAAAATTTATAAATTTATATAAAATTATTATAATAAAATAATTATAAACTTATTATTAAAAAAATTCATAAATATAAAAAAATTATAAAAACTTATTATTAAATAATAAATAAAATAAAATAATAAAAAAATATAAATAATAAACATAAATTATATAAATATATCATTATATATATAATTATTTAATTATATAATATAATTATATATATATAATTATATATATATATATAATTGTGAGACGGCACAATTACATGAAATATACATATATATTTCAGATGTTGAATTCCTGAATTGATTCATGAGTAGTCGGATATTTTTTTAAAAATAAATATTTGACCAGCAAAAGCAAGCTGCATGGCTTTGTAGGATATTTTAAAGAAAGCAAACTTTTTGTTTTAAATAACTGTTTATTTATTTGATGACGAAAAGGTGTTAGTCTATTTTTAATTTAATTAAGATAGCTAATATAATCTAAACAACACATCTGAATATTGTTTTTTTGTATTTTGAATATCTATTAGGTTTGTGCTAAAACTGAAAACATGGTGTAAATCTTTTTGTGCATACGACACGACGAGTTACAAATATTTCGATTGCCTTGACTAAAAAATAATAGATACAGCTTGAGGTAACTAAATTTGTGTCCACTAATTGCTGCGATTCACTCCATGACAATTCACAACGCTTTTACACTATATGTACATGATTGCATCCAAATAATATTGTATCTGTCTCACATTTGTCTCAGAAAGTTGAAACTGCATAGCCTGATGAGGCAGTCGGGCTTCTCCGACATCCCCATAGTCAGTGTGGCTTCTCCCACATCCCCAAAGTCAGTGAGGCTTCTCCCACATCCCCAAAGTCAGTGTGGCTGCTCCCACATCCCCAAAGTCAGTGTGGCTGCTCCCACATCCCCATAGTCAGTGAGGCTGCTCCCACATCCCCAAAGTCAGTGTGGCTGCTCCCACATCCCCATAGTCAGTGAGGCTGCTCCCACATCCCCATAGTCAGTGTGGCTGCTCCCACATCCCCATAGTCAGTGTGGCTGCTCCCACATCCCCATAGTCAGTGAGGCTTCTCCCACATCCCCATAGTCAGTGTGGCTGCTCCCACATCCCCATAGTCAGTGTGGCTGCTCCCACATCCCCATAGTCAGTGAGGCTTCTCCCACATCCCCATAGTCAGTGTGGCTGCTCCCACATCCCCATAGTCAGTGTGGCTGCTCCCACAACCCCAAAGTCAGTGAGGCTGCTCCCACTCCCTAAAGTCAGTGTGGCTGCTCCCACATCCCCATAGTCAGTGTGGCTGCTCCCTCATGTCTTCACCGTAAACATCGCCGTTGTCCGCAAAGTCGGTAGCTCCGCCAACGTGACACCCCTCATGGAGGTGGCGGTCGTCATCTTCAGACAGATCTTCGGCCTGGTCGGCAGAGGCGCCGGAATTGCCACCGAGTGTCAACTCGCCGCGGGCGGCCTTCGCCTGCAGGATGCGCAGAATCGTCATCATGTCGGTCTCCAGCTTGGCCTCCAGCAGCGTCAGGTGGCTCTCCAGCTGCTGAACTCGGCCAGTCAGGGCGTCTAGGCAGCCCGCTGAGCAGCAGGTTCCACCAGGTGCAACGGCGCCGCAGCCTGAGACCACCGTGGCCTGCAAATTCAATTGGCCATTGGGTAAAATGGGGAAAATCATCCCCTAATTTAGCTGACGTCAAAGATGCATTATAAAGCTGAAGTTACATAGCCAGACGAATTCACCTGCGTCTCCTGGCTGACCAAGCTGCCTGAACGACCCTCTGTGGCGAAGTGGTGCTGTGGTCGAGCTGCTCCGAAGCCGCTGCCACCGTTGACGTCGATAGGTGCTCCACCGTTGAGGCCCAAGCCGCTTGGCCCTGCTTCGCTGCCATTGCTCTGCGTTGGCTGGTAATTCACCTTCGAGTGGTGTAATCGCTCGCTAAATTAGCTTGGATTCGAGGTTGTAGCTAAGGAGAATTACACTGATTGGCTCACCTGTCCGAACACCTGCTGCAAGGTGGTAACAGCCCGCTGGGCGAAGCCGCCCGAGTTTTGCGCGTCGCTGAAGTCGAAGTTGGCCGGGGTGACGTCGCGACCGGCTTTATCTGGCGAGAATTCTAAAATGCCGGCGCCCGAGGCCGCGGCAGTGGCGGTTGCGGCGGCAGCGGCTGCGGCGGTGGCGGCCAGTGACGCTGACTGGTCCAGATCCACCCAGCTGCGTTGTCGAGACCCGCCACCGCCGCCACCACCACCGATGCCTCCTCCAGTGACGCCATGGTGCTGCTGACCAGGAGTAGCCGGTGGCACGCCGAGTCGGTTGCCATGGAGACGAGAGAACGCCGACAGGAATCTTCCGCCAACCACGGGGGACTGGTGATTCGACTTGCGAGACGAGCTGCGCGACGAGCCGTGATCGACGTGGTGCGGCTGGCCCGCGTGAGAGCCATGATGCCCGGCCGAGTGGTCCATGGAGTGGTCTGCGTGAAACAGACGATAGGAGAGCTGTTGGATCAAAAACCATGTGGGATTTAAACGGGAAGACAGTAGGATCTACAGGATGCATTTAGTGTGTCCATGGACTGGTGGAGCAAAGTGAACTGAAGCCCGCCGAATATTGTGTATTGCTCAAGCATATAGTATTTTTTATTTGGACTATGATTCGAACTTCAGACCTGTCTGACTGTCCGGAGTCCAATTACGAGCTTAGCTCCATGCTACAAATAAAAAAATTCTCCAGAATATTTGGTAAACATGCGCAGGATATCTGCTGATAATATAAAGTTGAAACTGTTGCCTAGCCTGGAGGGGTTGTGTAGCCTAATGGTTAGAGCGTCGGACTGACGACTTGAAGGTCGGTGGTTCGATTCCCGACTCCTGGTAAAAATTGTGTATTTTAGCAAATGGATAAAAGTGAACATTAGGATGTAAATTCAGACCTCTAGAGATCATGGGTACGTTGAATGACAGCTCCTCGTCTCTCAGGTCGAAGGTGATCTCCAGATTCTTGACAAAGAACTCGGAGAAGCCGGGGTACATCTCCAGGGTCTCCATGAGGTCCTCGCGCTGTATCTTGTGCAGATCACAGTAGGTCAGGGCGCGCACGTTGCACTTGGACTTGCCGACGGTCTCGTGGATGCACGGAATCTCGCCGAAAGTGTCGTCCTTTCCTAGGATGGCGAGCACCGTGTCCTCCTTTAGGATCTCGATGCTACCCCTGTGTGCGGGATTTGGAATGCGCTTTGTAGCTAGTAAAAAAACGCGGCATAAAATGCCGATGTACCTGAGCTCGATTCCGCGGCAAGTCCGATTGTCAATTAATTTGGGGCGAAGCTTCGGAGAGAAGGCTTGTCGTCTTTCACAAAATGGGGGATTGTCGTGAAAGCTACGACCGCGAGGGCCAACCTCCAAGGATCGTGTACACTGTGTGACGATGAGAAAGCCAGGGCAGATGTACACACCCCTGTGTGAGCCTGAGTACGTACCCACTTGCGTGTGTTTGCTTTTGGTTCAGCAGAATGGGCAGAATTTCCTCGTCGCTGCTGATGCCGCGTCAATGCCGACAGCCCCTCAGAAAATGCAGAACAAGCTGGCAAAAATTTTCCGCTCAATCCGATGAAACAACTTCCAGAATCACAAAACATCGGCATCGTCGAGATATTCAACGATTCTCGTCCGGGGTGTCTGGTGACAAAAACCACCAATTGCCACATTTTTCTGCTCACAAAATTTCATCATGTAGTCATGTCGGCTATTATGGATTCGCCATAGAGTTTAATACAAAGCAAATTGGACGGCTTTGAAAACTTAATTAATTGAAAAAGGCCAAAAAATTTAGGTTTGTGGTTTGGGAGCTATCGTGAAGTAGGGAGTTGGTATTTGAAATACCCCCGTTATCTTTCCCAGGGATAAAAATAGCCAAGTCTTTCCTACTGTTAACAGGAAACAGTAGGTTGTACTGTTTTTTAGAAACCTGTACAAACTAATCTATTGATGGTCAGAGAGCCTTGCCGGAAGTCGAGACTGAAGATCACACAGATTGATTTTAACAAACTCACCTGGCCACAAAGTACAGCGCACTCAGAATGTCACCCCTGTGCACCAGGATGTCACCGGGTGGCACATGCGTGGACTTGAACTTCATGGACAGGGTGCGCAAGCAGCCAGGACTGGCCTCCTTGAAGGCCGGGCAGTTGCGCAGAAGATTTCTGTTGAGGTGCAGGCAGATGTCGGCCTGCAGGCACTCGGGGAAGCCCTTTAGGACGAGGTTCATGTCGATGCCGTTGGTGTAGGACCAGGCGTGCTGGAAGTACTCTTCGAGGCGCTGCCGCAGCGGGTTGGGGATCTGGTGGAAGCGGATGAACTCTCGCACCCGCAGCATCTGGGTGTGGTAGCGGGCCGTGCCGCTGTACAACCGCTGGATGATCGCCGAGACGTTGCCGAAGATGCTGGCGTACATCAGGCTGCCGATGAGCATCACGCAGATGCTGAACACCTTCTCCATGTTGGTGGTTGGAGCCACGTTGCCGAAGCCGACGGAGGTCAGGCTGGAGAAGGTGAAGTACAGAGCCGTGATGTACTTCGACTTGATGGATGGCCCCGAGCTGCTGTCGTTGAGCCTGTAGTGCTGCTGAGTCTGCGAACCAGTTCGAATAAAATCAGGGGCGTAATGAAACCCTGATTGAGATGCCATCACGAGAAACCTATCTGTGAAGCCTCAGTCACTCCAACTTGAAGCCTCAGTCACTCCAACTTGAAGCCTCAGTCACTCCAACTTGAAGCCTCAGTCACTCCAACTTGAAGCCTCAGTCACTCCAACTTGAAGCCTCAGTCACTCCAACTTGAAGCCTCAGTCACTCCAACTTGAAGCCACAGTCACTACAACCTGAAGCTTCAGTCACTCCAACTTGAAGCCTCAGTCACTCCAACTTGGAGCCTCAGTCACTCCAACTTGAGGCTTCAGTCACTCCAACTTGAAGCTTCAGTCACTCCAACTTGAAGCCTCAGTCACTCCAACTTGGAGCCTCAGTCACTCCAACTTGAAGCCTCAGTCACTCCAACCTGAAGCTTCAGTCACTCCAACTTGAAGCCTCAGTCACTCCAACTTGGAGCCTCAGTCACTCCAACTTGAAGCCACAGTCACTCCAACCTGAAGCTTCAGTCACTCCAACCTGAAGCTTCAGTCACTCCAACTTGAAGCTTCAGTCACTCCAACTTGAAGCCTCAGTCACTCCAACTTGAAGCCTCAGTCACTCCAACTTGAAGCCTCAGTCACTCCAACTTGAAGCCACAGTCACTACAACCTGAAGCTTCAGTCACTCCAACTTGAAGCCTCAGTCACTCCAACTTGGAGCCTCAGTCACTCCAACTTGAGGCTTCAGTCACTCCAACTTGAAGCTTCAGTCACTCCAACTTGAAGCCTCAGTCACTCCAACTTGGAGCCTCAGTCACTCCAACTTGAAGCCTCAGTCACTCCAACCTGAAGCTTCAGTCACTCCAACTTGAAGCCTCAGTCACTCCAACTTGGAGCCTCAGTCACTCCAACTTGAGGCTTCAGTCACTCCAACTTGAAGCTTCAGTCACTCCAACTTGAAGCCTCAGTCACTCCAACTTGGAGCCTCAGTCACTCCAACTTGAAGCCTCAGTCACTCCAACCTGAAGCTTCAGTCACTCCAACTTGAAGCCTCAGTCACTCCAACTTGGAGCCTCAGTCACTCCAACTTGAAGCCACAGTCACTCCAACCTGAAGCTTCAGTCACTCCAACCTGAAGCTTCAGTCACTCCAACTTGAAGCTTCAGTCACTCCAACTTGAAGCCTCAGTCACTCCAACTTGAAGCCTCAGTCACTCCAACTTGAAGCCTCAGTCACTCCAACTTGGAGCCTCAGTCACTCCAACCTGAAGCTTCAGTCACTCCAACTTGAAGCCTCAGTCACTCCAACTTGGAGCCTCAGTCACTCCAACCTGAAGCTTCAGTCACTCCAACTTGAAGCTTCAGTCACTCCAACTTGAAGCCTTAGTCACTCCAACCTGAAGCTTCAGTCACTCCAACCTGAAGCATCGGCCTCCATATCCGTGAAGCCAACCTTCTCTCACCTGATCAGCGAGCTGGTCCAGCCAGCCAATGCGCTGAGGCAGGGCCGGCCGCTCCAGGTTGCCGATAGCATACCAAACGCAGGCCAGCCAGTGGGCGATGAGTGCGAAGGTGGCCATGAGCACCATGAGCACAGCAGCGCCGTACTCCGAGTACTTGCCCAGCTTGCGAGCCACCCGCACAAGACGAAGCAGGCGGGCGGTTTTCAGCAGGCCAATCAGAGTGGTTGGCTGCGGGAGAATGGGATTCAGGTGACTGGAATGGAGGACAAAAGAGAGCGGAGAACTCAAATCAGGCCAGGTGAAGTCAGACCTCGTCAGTCTCCGAGCCCCAGAGCAGCAGATCGAAGGGGATGGCCGACACCACGTCGATGAGGAACCAGCCTTTAAAGTAGTGCACCGCAATGCGACCCGGGTGTGTCACCACTTCGTCATTTTTATTCACGTAGGTTGTGCGAAAATTAATGATTATGTCAATAATAAACATGATGTCAATGATGATGTCGATGCCTGTGACGGGGTCGATGTTAAATTGGTACTGCTGCCTCTGGAAGAGAGATTGGTTGGCAGGTAAGTGCCAGAATTATTTTAAAATTGAAAAAATGGCAAGCTTACCTTAATCTTCCGCAACCTCTATACCCACGCCACTCATCCACATCCCCCCTACTCCTCCAAAACCACCCCACTCCTCCACAACTACCCACACGTTTCTACACACTCACCCCACTCCTTTAAGTCCACCCCATTTCCTACACACCCACCCCACTCCTTCACGTCCACCCACTCCTACACACCCACCCCACTCCTACACACCCACCCCACTCCTACACACCCACCCACTCCTACACACCCACCCACTCCTACACACCCACCCAACTCCTACACACCCACCCCACTCCTAAACACACCCCTCTCCTAAACACTCACCCCACTCCTTCACACCCACCCCATTTCCCACGCACCCAGCCCACTCCTTCACGTCCACTCCACTCCTTGACACCCACCCCACTCCTACACACCCGCCCCACTCCTAAACACACCCCACTCCTAAACACTCACCCCACTCCTTCACGTCCACCCCATTTCCCACACACCCAACCCACTCCTTCACGTCCACTCCACTCCTAGACACCCACGCCACTCCTACACACCCACCTCACTTCTAAACACCCACCCCACTTCTATCGCCCACTCCACTCCTAGACACCCACCCACTCCTACACACCCACCCCACTCTGAAACACTAACCCCACTGCTAAACACTCACCCCACTCCTTTACGTCCACCCCATTTCCCACACACCCACCCCACTCCTACAAACCCACCCCACTCCTAAACACTCACCGCACTCCTAGACACTCACCCCACTCCTACACACCCACCCCACTCCTACACACCCACCCCACTCCTACACACCCACCCCACTCCTACACACCCACCACACAACAGCCAGGAGAAATAATCTTACAGATTTTCTCATCTGGTTGTTGTCCAGCAGGAAGGCGGCCACGTAGGGCGTACAGATTGAGGTGTAGATGACCAGCACGAGGATGAACCAATCCCAGGCGGACTTGAACGGCGAATAGTGAAGGATGATGCAGCGGTGACCCTCCGGTGACTGCATCTTGCTCTCCGGTGGCAGCTCAGTTCCAAATGTCAGCATCTGCGGTGGAAGCGGTCACATGCTACTGTTAGTAGATGCCTCATCATTAACGAATATGTCCGTCTTTAGTAACGACATTGCAGGACAGATTTGTCTGGCTTAACTCAAGGGTCAAACAACAGTGACGAAACTAATCCGATTAAGAGGCCGGTGTACTAATTTCGACTTCTTTAATTTTAGTTTCGACCTCAACAATCTATAATGATACTAGGAAAGGTAAACAAACAAAGCCGGAATAAATCTAGTAAACAAACAAAAAAAGATACGAAATAATCACTGTTAAGGAATTAAAATAAATTACGTTTACAATTGATTAGCATTCAAGGAAAAAGTATTAATAAGGTTAGTTTTTGGTTGGATTTAAATAAACTTTAATAGCTTACATCTCTCAGTAGTAGTATTAGTAGTGTTAACGGAAATGTAAATACAAGTTTTTGTAAATGAAAGCCACTCAAATGATTCTATATTGACAAGCTTTAATGCTTTTATTCAAATTTATTCAGATGCCTAAAAACAGAATGGAAAACATATAAAAAAGCAATAAGCTCCGGTTAGACTCAATTTAAGCATTTGAAATCGTGGGAATTTAACAAATCAAAACAACGGACAATGATCTGCGGGCACATCAGCGGCCCGTTTTGGCACGCACATCCATCGTGTTGTCGTACTGAAATGACGGTCAAAGTTATGATTGATCGAAACTGTCTAAATTGTGACATCCACACTGTTTAAAGAACTGCAAGCAACAGAAACGGAAAGCAGAACCTTTCACGGAAAACAGAACCTTTCACAGAAAACAGCTTTCACGGAAAACAGAACCTTTCACGGAAAACAGAACCTTTCACGGAAAGCAGAACCTTTCACGGAAAACAGAACCTTTCACGGAAAACAGAACTTTTCACGGAAAACAGAACCTTTCACGGAAAACAGAACCTTTCACAGAAAACAGAACCTTTCACAGAAAACAGAACCTTTCACGGAAAGCAGAACCTTTCACAGAAAACAGAACCTTTCACGGAAAACAGAACCTTTCACGGAAAACAGAACCTTTCACGGAAAGCAGAACCTTCCACGGAAAACAGAACCTTTCACGGAAAACAGAACCTTTCACGGAAAACAGAACCCTTTATGGAAAACAGAATCTTTCACGGGCAACAAGAACTATTCACTTGAAACAAGAACCCTTCACAGATAACAAGAACACTTCATAGAAAACAAGAACCCTTCATAGAAAACAAGAACCCTTCATAGAAAACAAGAACCCTTCATAGAAAACAAGAACCCTTCATAGAAAACAAGAACCCTTCATAGAAAACAAGCACCCTTCACAGAAAACAAGAGCCCTTCACGGTAAACAAAGCCATTCCCTTTCTCGGAATTGTTTGGCTTCCTAAAGGCCAGCAGCCACTGGGCTGTCTATGGTCTCACCTGGGTCAGCTTCTCGGTGACGTTCTGTCGCATGGAAGCCACCATCGGTGAGAAACAGACGCTGTGCTGCCGACCCGCCTGCTCCGAGGAGCTCGATGCCTGCGGCCGTTGCATCAGCCGGTGCGGCTGACTGTAGGCCGAGCCGCCGGTGTCCCAGTCGTCCGGGATGCGATGATCCTCGGAGTCCCGATGGCGCCGAACTAAAATTATCGGTGAAAGCTTCATCTGACACAGAATCTTGGGATCTGGGGTTTTTAACAACCATAAGATCCTCACGCATCTCAGCTGCCTGACCATCGCCGCCAATGTTGACGCCCTCGAAGCTGGGACTCAACGACAGAAGGCTGTCGCCGCGTGGCAGGTCCAGGCCGCTGGCCTTTCGCTCCCGCAGCCCTGCGCCGGAGCCGAACGGGTCGGCGTCCTCAGCGCTGAACGAATCATCGTTCTTGATCTTCAGGCCGACTAAAGCGGCTCGAAGGATTCCGCGGAGACTGTCCTTCAGGCCGAGACTGTCTGGAGGCATATTGTTTAGAAAGATTCTGTAAAAATCAATAGTAACAATAGTCTGCAATTATCACCACACTAAGCCGCCGATTTATCATATCAATCTATGATAATCCGATCGGTAACAATTATCCCCTCACCTACAATAATCTCCTCAGCTAAAATAATCCCCTCACCTGCAATAATCCCCTCACCTACAATAATCCCCTCACCTGCAATAATCCCCTCACCTACAATAATCCCCAAGCCTACAACAATCCCCAAACCTACAATAATCCCCTCACCTACAATAATCCCCAAGCCTACAACAATCCCCAAACCTACCAGAATCCTCAAACCTACAATAATCCCCAAACCTACAATAATCCCCAAACCTATAATAATCCCCAAGCCTACAACAATCCCCAAACCTACCAGAATCCTCAAACCTACAATAATCCCCTCACCTACAATAATCCCCTCATCTTCAATAATCCCCTCGCCTACAATAATCCCCTCATCTTCAATAATCCCCTCACCTACAATAATCTCCTCACCTAAAATAATCTCCTCACCTACAATAATCCCCTCATCTTCAATAATCCCCTCGCCTACAATAATCCCCTCATCTTCAATAATCCCCTCGCCTACAATAATCCCCTCATCTTCAATAATCCCCTCGCCTACAATAATCCCCTCATCTTCAATAATCCCCTCACCTACAATAATCTCCTCACCTACAATAATCCCCTCACCTACAATAATCCCCAAACCTACAATAATCCCCAAGCCTACAATAATCCCCTCACCTACAATAATCCACTCACCTACAATAATCCCTCACCTACAATAATCCCCTCATCTTCAATAATCCCCTCACCTACAATAATCTCCTCACCTACAATAATCCCCTCACCTACAATAATCCCCAAACCTACAATAATCCCCAAGCCTACAATAATCCCCTCACCTACAATAATCCACTCACCTACAATAATCCCTCACCTACAATAATCCCCAAACCTACAATAATCCCCAAGCCTACAACAATCCCCAAACCTACCAGAATCCTCAAACCTACAATAATCCCCTCACCTACAATAATCCCCTCATCTTCAATAATCCCCTCGCCTACAATAATCCCCTCATCTTCAATAATCCCCTCACCTACAATAATCTCCTCACCTACAATAATCCCCTCACCTACAATAATCCCCAAACCTACAATAATCCCCAAGCCTACAATAATCCCCTCACCTACAATAATCCACTCACCTACAATAATCCCTCACCTACAATAATCCCCAAACCTACAATAATCCCCAAGCCTACAACAATCCCCAAACCTACCAGAATCCTCAAATCTACAATAATCCCCTCACCTACAATAATCCCCTCACCTACAATAATCTCCTCACCTACAATAATCCCCTCACCTACAATAATCCCCTCACCTACAATAATCCCCTCACCTACAATAATCCCCTCACCTACAATAATCCCCTCACCTACAATAATCCCCTCACCTACAATAATCCCCTCACCTACAATAATCCCCAAACCTACAATAATCCCCAAGCCTACAATAATCCCCTCACCTACAATAATCCAAGACATCTAAGACAGGGGAGAGATGAGACAGGGGAGAGATGAGACAGGGCAGAGATGAGACAGGGCAGAGATGAGACAGGGCAGAGATGAGACAGGGGAGAGATGAGACAGGGCAGAGATGAGACAGGGGAGAGATGAGACACGGGAGACATGAGACACGGGAGAGAGATGAGACACGGGAGAGATGGTCTAGATGAGACAGGAAGAGGTGAGACAGAGAAAGAGGTAAGACAGGGAAGAGATAAGACAAGAGAGGGATGACACAGGAGAGATATAAGACAGGGGAGAGATGAGACAGGGGAGAGATGAGACAGGGGAGAGATGAGACAGGGGAGAGATGAGACAGGGGAGAGATGAGACACGGGAGAGATGAGACAGGGGAGAGATGAGACAGGGGAGAGATGAGACAGGGCAGAGATGAGACAGGGGAGAGATGAGACACGGGAGACATGAGACACGGGAGAGAGATGAGACACGGGAGAGATGGTCTAGATGAGACAGGAAGAGGTGAGACAGAGAAAGAGGTAAGACAGGGAAGAGATAAGACAAGAGAGGGATGACACAGGAGAGATATAAGACAGGGGAGAGATGAGACAGGGGAGAGATGAGACAGGGGAGAGATGAGACAGGGGAGAGATGAGACAGGGGAGAGATGAGACAGGGCAGAGATGAGACAGGGGAGAGATGAGACAGGGGAGAGATGAGACAGGGCAGAGATGAGACAGGGGAGAGATGAGACAGGGGAGAGATGAGACAGGGCAGAGATGAGACAGGGGAGAGATGAGACAGGGGAGAGATGAGACAGGGGAGAGATGAGACAGGGCAGAGATGAGACAGGGGAGAGATGAGACAGGGCAGAGATGAGACAGGGGAGAGATGAGACAGGGCAGAGATGAGACAGGGGAGAGATGAGACAGGGGAGAGATGAGACAGGGCAGAGATGAGACAGGGGAGAGATGAGACGGGAGAGATGAGACAGGGGAGAGATGAGACAGGGGAGACATAAGACACGGGAGACATGAGACACGGGAGAGAGATGAGACACGGGAGAGATAAGACAGGAGTGAGATCAGATGGGATAGTTTAGGCGTTATAAAGGGTCGGTGGTCGGGTTCAGGAGCTTTGTAGAGCCTGGGTTAAATTTAAGTGTGGCAAAACCACGCGGGCTAAGCGGAAAACGGAACACTGATTTCAGATAAATATTTTTTCTGATGTTTTTGTTTTGCGAATGACAATTTTTCTATAAATTTTCAATTTGCACTTTCTTTTTGAAAAAAAAGTCTTAGTTTCTGGCATTGTGAGCTCACGGACAGCGCCGGATGAGGCTGGTTGGACAGGTGAGAAGAGAGACGCCGAGAAAGGTGTCGTTGACCCGGGCGGGATGGAAGGCCAGTCCTCCACTATGAGCTTTATTATGAGCTTTAACGGGCCTTGAGTTTCCACACATGCCCAACCCACCTGTGAGCGTACAATCCTGACTTGACTGAGGCACGGATCTGAGACTAGTGAGCCGGGGGCTGGTGGAATACGAATCCTAATTGGGATCTGGGTCACATCGCTTCCCCTTTCCCAAAAGCTATACCGGCCCCGCCCCAGCGCCTTTAGCCATTAGTGTCGCCTTTCAGTCCATCACGCTTCGAATGAACAGGAGAAAAAAGTAATGACGATAAAAGCCCAGTTCTTGAGCAGTGAGAGCTGCACCCGACAGAAACTGTAAAGCCTGCAAACATGTCCTCATCTCCCACACCTACAATAATCCCCAAACCTACCAGAATCCTCAAACCTACAATAATCCCCAAACCTACAGTAATCTCCAGGCCTACAATAATCCCCAAACCTACAATAATCCCCTCACCTACAATAATCCCCAAACCTACAATAATCCCCAAACCTACAATAATCCCCTCACCTACAATAATCCCCAAACCTACAATAATCCCCAAACCTACAATAATCGCCAAACCTATAATCCCCTCACCTAAAATAATCCCCAAGCCCACAAAAATCCCCTCATCTACAATAATCCCCTCACCTACCAGAATCCCCAAACCTACAATAATCCCCTCACCTACCAGAATCCCCAAACCTACAATAATCCCCAAGCCTACAATAATCCCCTCATCTACAATAATCCCCTCACCTACCAGAATCCCCAAACCTACAATAATCCCCAAGCCTACAATAATCCCCTCATCTACAATAATCCCCTCACCTACCAGAATCCCCAAACCTACAATAATCCCCTCACCTACCAGAATCCCCAAACCTACAATAATCCCCAAGCCTACAATAATCCCCAGACCTACAATAATCCCCAAACCTACAATAATCCCCAAACCTACAATAATCCCCTCATCTACAGTAATCCCAAACCTACAATAATACCCAAGCCTACAATAATCCCCAAGCCTACAATAATCCCCAAACCTACCAGAATCCCCAAGCAATAATCCCCAAACCTACAATAATCCCCTCATCTACAGTAATCCCCAAACCAACAATAATCCAGACACCTATTATAGTTCCCGCACCTGTAATATTACCTTCACCTAAAATAATGCCCACACATACTATTATCCGATCGCTTTTAATAATCAAACTTCACATACAATAATAAATTAACTAACGATAAATCCCCAGCCTACATGATTCCCTAATCTATCATAATCCCTTATCTATTATAATCCCTTATCTATTATAATCCCTTATCTATTATAATCCCTTATCTATTATAATCCCTTATCTATTATAATCCCTAATCTATCATAATCCCTTATCTATTATAATCCCTTATCTATTATAATCCCTTATCTATCATAATCCCTTATCTATCATAATCCCTTATCTATTATAATCCCTTATCTATTATAATCCCTAATCTATCATAATCCCTTATCTATCATAATCCCTTATCTATTATAATCCCTTATCTATTATAATCCCTTATCTATTATAATCCCTTATCTATTATAATCCCTTATCTATCATAATCCCTTATCTATCATAATCCCTTATCTATTATAATCCCTTATCTATTATAATCCCTTATCTATTATAATCCCTTATCTACCATAATCCCTCACCAATTATAAACCCTAAACGTACAAAAACCCCACACAAATAAAATCTCTACACCAATAATGATCCACGCACATACAACGATCGCCATTGTTAAAATGATCCCAATACTAATCTACATTAGGTGATATCTATACTGTACAGACAGGCGCGTGAGTTCTTATGAGCTCTGGATTTAGTGTCAACTGGACTGGGTCAGAGCACTGGTCAAGGGACAAGTTGCGCTTTGAGCCGTACCGACTCGCACCACACAAACTAACTGCTTGGGAGAGAAAGAATGGTCGAGTAGTCGCTTGAGAACTGACGCGTCTGGGGGAGAATTTAGAGCAAATCGGTTTTCAAGTTCTCAACTACTAGGGGGATAGGGAAGAGAGGAGATGTGAAAGTGTGTAACCGGGCATGGGGCATCGGCCCGTTCGCTCGATGTGGTTGTCGCTCCACTCAGATGCCACCCCTGTCCTCGCAGTCCCCTATTTAAGCCTGGGCCTCATCACTAGGCGGATTTTGTGGGAGTTGAGGGGAGGTGGGCGGCAGTTTAGCCGGTTGATTTCCACAACATCGGGAGTCGAAAGATTGGGAGGAGAAGCCCTTCGGTTTGAGTCTCGCCTTGAGGCAAGCGAAACACGCCTTGGATCAGTGGGGACGTGGCGGCGAATTTCGAATTCAGGAGAAACTCTCGACTAGAGGAGAGAGCAGAATAGTGAGCGGACATTGCGAAGCAATTAGAAATTGCTTGCGGGAAAGATTCAACCACCGTTTAGTCTGCTCCGACTCAGGGCAGGCAGAAAAATGGAGGAGAATTTAGAAAAGATCAATGACTAGAACAGACACGGGAGACATGGGAGAAACAGGACACAGCGGAGACAGGGGAAATGAGGACACAGGGGTGGCAGGAAACACAGGGGAGACGCAGGAGACGGGTAGACAGGGAAAAAAGAGGACACATTGGAGACAGGGGAGACAATAATAAGTATAAGTAGGGGATGTAATAAGAATAAATTTATTATTACAATAATAATAATTATTATTATTGCAGGAGGGCTGTGGGCAATGGCACATCATTTGGTGACACTAGACCCGCAGCCAGCGACGAGGCAATTCTTGCCATTTCGCTGACTCCTGAGCACACACGGACACTGATGCCGAGCGCGGGCACACGCTCAAACAAGTGTGTACATCTGCCCTCACTTTCTCATCGTCAGGCAGTGTACACTCTCACTGTGCCTTGGAGGTTGGCACTCAATGGCGTAAATTGCACGACAAGCCCCCAAGCCTTCTCTCCCCGGCTGCTCCCCAAATGAATGTGGCCTCTCCGCGGAATCGAGCTCAGGGACCTTGGTGCGAGAGGACACATGGGAGACAGGGGAGACACTACCCGGGTATAAGTCAGTGAATACAGGGGTAGACGAGACATAGGAAGACAGGTGAGATTTTTCTAACCAGTGGGCAATTTTCGCAGAGCTTTCAGTTTGCTAAGCATAATGATTCAGAACTGCATGCTGAGCAGACTTTGAAAACTAATGGGTAATAAAAATTTGATCAAGGACATTGTGAAAGAGCCCCCAGGCAGTGAAGGCCTTCACAATGTCACGGAAGTGTAGTTCTAGACGCAGTGGCAGTTGAATGGAGGTAGTGGATGCTAGCTGTTCTCGATGAAGCAGCTGCCGGAAGCTGCTGGGTGGTCGCCCACCTGAGCACTGAGCACTGAGCACTGAGCACTGAGCACTAAGCCTGCTCAGCTTGGGATTTTAGCTTCTTGGAAATTGCATCGCACCAAGGTCCCTGAGCTCGATTCCGCCGCGACGCCCACATTAATTTGGGTTTGGGTTCCGCGGAGAGAAGGCTTCGATGGCTTGTCGTGCAATTTAAGCCGCTGAGGGCCAAGTCAGGGCAGATGGGACACCTAGCTGTGTGAGCGTGGGCCTGCGTACGGTATCTGTGTGCGTGTGTGCTCAGAAGTCATCGGAACGGGTAGAATTACCTCCTCGCTGTGGCTGCGGGTCGACTGTCCTAAATCCATATATACTATTCATATTTTATTAATTATACCTGCCCCAATTGGGCCAGGTGCGCAGCCGACAGCATCTGAAGGCTGCGTACGGCTGTTCAGTCCATGGACTGGGGGGACGCCACACCCACCCTCAATCACCCCAGCTAATGCTGGTAACCATTTACCAGCTGGGTGAATTGAATCGAATCATCTTGCTAAAAGATTGTTCCAGTGCAGTCGGGAATCGAACCCCCTACCTTTTAGTCGTTAAGTCCGACGCTCTAACCACCAGGTTACAGCCCCACCTGCAAATACTAATAATATTATTATTGTGCTAATGGCGGTCGATAATTCTAGTCAGACCTGCCTTCTCCAGCCGCTGAATCAATGCCGAATCGATGGGGCGCAGCGTGGTCTGAGTCGAAAAAAGTGCCGATTTTTTGTTTTACTTCTCCATCCCATCATATCCAGCCCGCCGGCCTGTCCGCCCACTGCTCACCCTGAGCAGGCCAGCTTTGCATAATTCAATCTGAATTAATCTGGGATCCACACCGATGGCCCGGAATTTATGCCGCTGAATGAGGCCTACTGTGCCAGCTCTGGGAGAAATATTTCAGACTGGCAAGGTGCTCATCCGTTATGGACTTTGAGCACTCACTGTGCTCACTGTACTTAACTGTTTTCAAGTGTGCTCAATGTTGTTTTCAACTTGAAATACGGGGGTTCGATTCCTGACTGCACTGGAACAATCTTTTAGCAAGATGTTTCAATTCACCCAGCTGTTAAATGGGTACCAGCATTAGATTGGATAATTTATGGTGGGTTTCTTAATCCCCCCAGTCCATGGACTGAACAGCCGTACGCAGTCTCAGAAGCGCGGCGCATTAGCTGCGGCTGTGCTGTAGGCTTTAACTCTTGTCTGATTGTGTCAGACAATTATTAATATTATAATCACCCCAACTGTACTCATAGTGCTCACTGTACTCATAGTGCTCACTGTACTCATAGTGCTCACTGTACTCATAGTGCTCACTGTACTCATAGTGCTCACTGTACTCAACTGTGCACAATTTTGCTCAACTGTTCTCAAGTTTTCTCAACTGTACTCAATTGTGCTCAAATGTGCTCAAGTTTGTTCAATTGTGCTCACTGACTGGCGGAAAGTCAGACACTTGACTGACACGTAGTCTCATTCTAGGTAGCTAGCTAGCTCGTTGGATTATTGTTAACAATATTAATACTATATTATAATCCACCTATCTATCCATCAATTTTCATTATCATGAATGCTTATATTCATCTAGGCCAGCCAGCCAAACGCATGCCACTAGTACGGGTCAAGCTTGAGCCCGGCCTTGTCGGATTGTTGCCGACGAAGAGGCTGACAGGAAATGAGTTTCCGGCATCGCTAGCGGCAAAAGCCCGAGGCCAGATGCTCGCAGGTTAATAAATGAGCTCGCTAGCACAGCTCGTGTATCCAAGAGAAGTACTTTTAGTTGAATAACAGTCCAGTGGGCGGCTGTGGCGGCTACTTCTGCCTGACCATGGGCACAATCAAATAATAAGTCAGCCAGGCGTTCCTTTGGTTGTGTTGCCGGCTGCCGAACACATTCAGTTCCCAGCGCCCACCGCCCGGCGACCAGAAACTATCCAAACTTTTCTTCATCCTTTCTCCTCCTCTACCGGGCAAGTTGCAAGCTGGCAGCACTTCAGCCTGTCATCGATTAAACGCAAGCTCAACCCAGCCTTCCACTCTCCCCGCTCTCTCTCACTCACTTGAGTTCAAGTCTCAAATCTCAACACTAGAGTTTTCCGAGTCAGCTGGCGGCCTCTCCCAGCGTCCCAGTAGTTGGAGCCGCAGCGAGCACGGAAATTTGAGCTGGGCCGGGCTCCGATAGCAGGGAATGAAGGGCTGGCTTGCTAGCCTTGCCAGGTGTGCTTTGCAGGTGAGCCTTACAGGACTCGGGATGAAAAAAACACAAATTTTACGGAAGATAATAAAAGGCAAGTAGGCAGATAATATATTATATGAGATTGATAGACAAAAGTACAAGTGGGGCAGAGCAGTCTATTGAGAAGAAGAGAGCTATGGGTAGGTAGATAGACAGGTAGTTTGGCAGGTAAACAGTAGGGTAGATAGGAAAGTGGATAGGCAGGTAGATAGGTAGGTAGATAGGCTGGTAGATATTCAGGTAGATAGGCAGGTAGATAGGCTGGTAGATAGGAAGGTAGATAAGCAGGTAGATAAGCAGGAAGATAAGCAGGTAGATAAGCAGGTAGATAAGCAGGAAGATAAGCAGGAAGAAGGGAGGAAACTAGTAGGCAGGTGGATATTGAGATCGCTATGAAGTTGAATAGGCAAGTAGATCAGTGAGTGAATCTACCTCTTCGGTCTCCCCGAGTCATGGCGGCGAACAGCGAGCTGAGGCCCTCCTGTTGGAAGGTCAGGATGTAGAACATCACATCGGCGGCCTCATTGCGCACGGGGGCAATCATTGTGTTGGACACAAACCGAGTACCTGGGTTAAAAGTAGAAAAACTGTTTACTTAATTGATCATAGTGGTTGAAGGTGTTTAGTAGGAGATGGTTCGGCCACTCACCGTCCTTCTTGTAGAAGGTGATGCGGACCTGTTTCTCGTCGCGGCTGTGCAGGGCTTCGCGTAGCTCGGCAATGGAGGCCACGCTGGTGAGGGGGCCGTGCAAGAACTCCATGCAGGCTGAGCGCTGCATGATGTCAGCCCGGCTGTAGCCGACTAACTCGCAGAATTCGTCGTTGCAGAAGATGACCGGCCGACGCTCCAGGCCAGCGTTAGCGATGCAGAATTTTCGGCCTTCGGAGTAGGTTTTTTGTTTAAATACTTCAATTTGGCTTTTTTGTTTAAATAATGTCTTTCGAAACAATTCGAACAGCTCGAAAGCGTTTATAGCACGTTTATACCATAAGCATTAGGTAGCATTCGGCAATTGATAAATCAATTATTAAAAGCCTTTTATTTACAGAATACTTTACTTGAAAATGGATTTAAGTGTTCGATTATTTAACATCAAATATCCCCTTTTTATGTTTGAAATAAATATTAAACAGGGTAAAAGTAAAAACTCCTTAACTTTTCTTTAATAAAAAATTTTACTTTCTTAAATAAAATACTACAATAAAATTCTTAATTAAATACTGTCCTTTTTTAATAATTTAATAATTAGGTTTATTTCAATAAATGTATATTTCATTTCATTTAACCTATTATTAATAAAAATGATAATCTAGACAACAAAGAAAATATAGATGCATATTTGGAATCCTAAATCGCTAAAAAATAAAAAACTCTTGATTGTTTCATCAGAAACAAATAATAGTAGAAAAGCTGTTTCAAAATTTTCCTAATTTTTTTCTAGTATAGCAATCTAAACCTGATTCATAACTTTTAAAGAAAGCTATGAAATAAATTTCAAGAACATTTCTGGGAAAAATGTGCTACAATTTTAGTCAATTATTAGAATGAACCCGTGTGGCTAGAAGTACTTACTTTGTCCATCGAACTTGCGAATTAGCGTGTCAAGAAATGTATTCTGAGGCGCAGAGTTTCCACGTCTCACGGGCATTATTCGTTGCGTAAACCTTAAATGAGCAAAATTACTCTTTATAGGTTTGTCTGTTGATCACAGTTCATCACGAAGATGCGAAACATTAAAAGTTAGCAAAAAGTTCATGCTAGTTCATATTAACAAAAAAGTTTTTCTACTGATAAATCACAGAAATGAAAGTATCAAAAACATTTAGTTAACAGTTTTTTTATTCTGTGCTACTTTGCTCTCACTGCTACCAGCTTTAAGCTTGTTAGGATGCCTAATCGAGAAAATAAGCCGGAAATTAAACCACATTTAGGTTTTATCGTTACAAACAGCGGACTTACGTCAAAAAACGAAGTACGAGTAGCAAGTTCGATACCAATGGATATGCGTTTAGCAAGCTTTTTTGTAGCTCTGTAGTTTTTTTGTAGCTTTGTCATTCTGTAGCTACTTTAATTTGTAAGTTGTCACTGTTTTATATCAACTCAGTTTCCGCTCAGGTATACTCAACTAATATATAATTTATCGATAACTGTCCAAAAGATTTTATTTTCTTTACAAGAAAATCTTCATACCGATTCAAGCAAACCTAGACAATTTAATTGGTAGATTTGAGTTACGCTTATTTAACATTAAAACTAACGAATATTGTACAATATTTAATCCTGTCGAGCATACAGACAATTGACCACAGTTTTAAATGCTTGATATCTATGTCTCTTATTTAAACTGGTCAGGATTCCTGAATTTTTGCAAGCTTTTAAAAAATTGAATCTAATACAAAATATGCACGACACAGCACGCTTGATGGCTGCAGTGTCTATATAGCGAATCCTATAATTGGAGACTTTTCCAATCGGACTGCATATGGTGCAGAAGTGCATCAATTTTATTTTATTAAAAGATGTTTCCGTTTTCTGTTTGTGCATCGAAAATCGAACCGATTATTGAATAGTATCGATCGTTTATAATTAATATAGAAGTAATATTTTTTATTAGCTTGTATTTATTACTTGCTTTATATTTCGTAACTGCTCAGTGTGGGCTCTGGAGTCAGTTGCCGGCCATATCAGCCTCATTTGAGGTATTGGACCCAGCGAAGGCGGTGGATCCCTGTTGCCTGCCATTCTGCCTGGCTGCAGAGGGGCCCCCCACATTTTTCACCGCGCTGGAGGCGCCACCGCTGGCAGCACCTTCGGCAGCGCTGCCGGCGCCGCCAAGACCGGCGTGAATGTCATCCACCTTGTTCGGGCCGTGCTGAATCAGCAGGAGAATCTAAAAGTGAAAATATTAAATTTCAGTGGACTGCTAAATCTACTCGGACGAGTAGCTAGGCAAATCACCTTGCTGCCGAACACCAGGAGTAGAGTGGCCGTAGAACAGATGAGGATGCAAACGGACACCAGAGCGAACTGCAGCGTGTAGGCTGACACTGGCAGCACGAATGACAGGCAGACGGCCAGGGCGCCCATGATCATGGTGTTGTAGACACAGATGCCAATCTGCTTGCTGTCGTTCAGCGCCTGGATGTGCACATGGCGGGTCTCCCAGGCGAAGAAGATGCCAAATATAAGGAGGATTCCTGGTGCAAAATAACGAGTAATTGGTTGGTTGGTTGGTTGGTTGGTTGGTTGGTTGGTTAGTTGGTTGGTTGGTTGGTTGGTTGGTTGGTTGGTTGGTTGGTTGGTTGGTTGGTTGGTTGGTTGGTTGGTTGTTTGGTTGGTTGGTTGTTTGGTTGGTTGGTTGGTTGGTTGGTTGGTTGGTTGGTTGGTTGGTTGGTTGGTTGGTTGGTTGTTTGGTTGGTTGGTTGGTTGGTTGGTTTGTTTGTTTGTTTGGTTGGTTGGTTGGTTGGTTTGTTTGTTTGTTTGGTTTGTTTTAAAGTTTAAAAGTTTGTTTAATTAGTTGTTTGTTTGATTGTTTTTTGTAATTTTTGATTGTTTGCTTGCTTGTTTTTATTTCGTAGGCTGGCTAATTAATGCGATAGCCTACTCAGCATATAAATATTATAATTGTACGATATTTTGTCAAAGACGTCCACGAGATAAGCTACTGACTTTAGTGCCTTAATCCGATGTGACCGTTATGAAATTGGGAATTCGTAAATTCGCCGAAATCTCAAATCTCAGTAAATCTCAGCTGTGAAGCCTCGATGGTACTAAATAATTCTGTTAAACCTAGTCCCTGTCAACATTGTCAACAAATGCAGCTGCACAACAATCGGTTCTCACACTCGTGAGACAATGGAAGGAACTGCAATTCCATCGGATTAAGGGCGTTGTCGGAATTTTCCATCGAGAGCTGTAGGTCAGATCTCAGCTGAAGAATGCTGCACCCGAAAAAGATTAGAGATTAGACGCGAGGTAGCACCTGCCTCCCCAAAGACCCGCCAGAATATCAATCGAAGTGCTTTGAAAATCCGGAATTAGAGCAAGAATGACAAGTCCCATAGGATCAGGTGCCGCTTAGAATCAACATTTAGAGATCAGATAAACAACAGGGAAGTTAGCGCCAACTAGCTCTCCAGTGGCCTAGTGGTTAAAGCTTCGGACTTCTCACTGAAAGGTCGGGAGTTCGAATCTCAGCCCAGGTAGACAATTTTTGTCCCCAGTCCACGGACTGAAATGCAGCACTCAGTCTTTACGCAACGCCATCAGCTGTACATCTGGCTAAATCGATTTCTTAAAGTTGTGAATTTATTTCGCACCGAAAGCTAAGCCAATCCATTCACCTTTAATGCCAATCAGAATTCCATTCCACACGGACGGCATGCCGGAGCGGCACACGGCAGCTTGGTACTTGAACAGGATTCCCAGACTTGTGTTTTCCTGGAGTGGATTTGGAAATTGCGAATTCGCTTCGCTTGTCAGCATTTGGTGAGCAACTCAAGCTCAAACCAGCTATTGTGCTCACAATTGACTCAATGTTGAAGAGAGTCAGCTGAAGCGGATCAATCAGAATCCAGGATGCCAGTACGACCAGGTCCACCAGAACCAGAGCTGCCACGACAGACATCAGGTGCCAGTCTTTGATGGCCTACAGGGTCAAGGATGGCATTGTGAACAGTTGGAATGCCAAGCGCTCCAAAAATGTGCGTGATTGCCATATTCACGCAGAACCCCTCGATTATTGAGGGCTTGATGCTTCTACCCATCGATTATTGAGGGCCTGATGCTTCTACCCATCGATTATTGAGGGCCTGATGCTTCTACCCATCGATTATTGAGGGCCTGATGCTTCTACCCATCGATTATTGAGGGCCTGACGCTTCTACCCATCGACTATTGAGGGCCTGATGCTTCAACCCATCAATTATTGAAGTCAATTCTACCCATCGATGCTTCTGCCCATCGATTGTTGAGGGCCTGATGCTTCTACCCATTGATTATTCAGGTCCTGATGTCTCTCCCCGACGAAAAGTAATGAGCAGCCGTGCTCACCAGCCGCTTGAGTCGCTTGTTGGTGAAGATGACGTGCACCCGCCAGGTCTTGGCGAACATTGCCCCGAAGGCGCACGAGTAGCCGAGGGCCAAGCAGAAGGTCACGGACCAGCACTGCACGATCTGGTAGCGACCCGGGAGGCTGTCCAGCGACATCAGGACGCAGCTGGCGTAGCCCAGAGTGCAGCCCAGCGCGATCAGCAGGTTCACGTTCGGCGAGCTCAGCTTGATGAGCTTCAGGTGGCGGAAGCGAAAGTTGACGCTCACCGAGACGACGGCCAGCACGACGCCCGCGGCTGACAGAACTCGGCAGGCCGTGGCGGCCGAAGGGTCAATGCTCAGGCGCTGCTCAATCACAACCGTGCCATCGATGGGCGGCTTACCACCTGTCAAATGCGACAATGAGATCTCAAGGTGTAGCACACTCCAAAGTGGCTTGGCCTTACCAAATGACAAGATTTGCATCGAGTCGACACGTAGAAGAGGCTCTCGAAATGTTCCGTGACACGCCGATGCATAGCGAGTGTGTTCTGTTGTCTCACGATGAGTTTTCAGTACAGACGTAGTCCTTACATGTGGCCTTTCATGCTATATAATAATAACATTCGCATTATATGCGATAGTGACAGTTGACACGCACACGGAAATTGGTTCGCAGGCACTCTTTCAGGTATGAATATGAGCAATCTCATTGTGACTTCAGGGTTGGCTTGTGAGAAGAGAACTTTTTCTCTTTTGCGATGCCTCTAAACAGTAGGAAGAACTCGGGGTAAATTACTCGAGCATTACTCGAGTAATTAGGGTATTCTGCATCTCCTAAATTACTCAACCAATCGTCATGAAACTGCAGGACATTGGCTAAAATCTTCTGCTCTTTACGATAAAACAACTTCCAGAATCACAAAACATCGGTATCGTCTAGATATTCGACGATTCTCGTCGGGGGTGTCTGGTGGCAAAAGCAACCATTAATGGGATACTTTTTATGCCGACTCGGATGGCTTTAAAAGTTTTTTCATTGAAAAAATCTGAAAGTTTAGATTCAAAAGGTGGACTTTCACGAAAATCGGTCATTCAGTTTGGGAGCCATCGTGAAGTGGGCAGCGGGTATTTGAAATGCCCAGGTGGTCTTTCCCCATGAGGAAAAAGAGCGGCCTTTCCACTGATAAATTATTGTTTACCAATAGTCACCTAGTCGGCAGATAAGTACGAATTCTTATTGCTCGTGAATCTGACGTTTGAGCAGAGCTATTATCAACGCACCTGAGAATGCCAGGTCTCGTTTCCAAACAGTTCCCCGCGAGCTCGGATCAAAACTGCCAGTCGGTTCGGCCGCGTTTCCTGAAAGAAGAAATTTAAACCACGTCAACAGATCAGCGAATGAGCCTGATTCGTGGAAGATTTTCGACACGCACCTCGAATCTGGTAGATGATCACCTGGCCGACACGATCACCGTTCGAATCTAACTTCACGGGACCCTGCGGAGAAGTTGCAGCAAAAACAAGAATTTGTTTGTTTGCTGTCTCACACGCGGCAGGTTTCGTGTTCTTGCACGCTTCATTGAGCAGCCACGTCCTCTGACAGATTAAGAAAAATCCTCGTTTGCGTGACAAACTTTGCTTCTTTGCTTTGTGCAGCCTTAGTGTCGCTGCTGCTTTCAGAAAAGTCTGTCCCTTAAAAGTTTTGTCTGCCTTTTTGTCAGCTTTTAAAATTCGTCGCAAAAACAGACGCATAACAGTATCGTTTTTTTCGGAAAGGTCGAAATTGCAAAATAGGAAGGCTCAAAAAGAACTGAAGGTCTGAAGGGAAGGCCCCGCGGTATTCCTTCACGACCAGCGGGATGGTCTGATGCCGCCTACCTTAATTTCTCGTAAATTTGTTTTTGCACACGGCCGCAAATAGACCTGACAATGTGGCTACAAAGTAAGGTTAACTGGGTTCAGTTTATCAAAAGTTGCCTGCACTTATACAGCTTCACCCTCGCAGCAACTCGACTGTATCAAGCTTACTCAGTCGCCGGTAATGACTTCCCTTGATTAGGTCTTTCGTTTTGGTTTGAGTAGCTTGTGTTCGAAAACGCTAAGCTGAAGTTAAATAAAAACATAATATGGCTAATTACGTTAATTTCTAGCATCATCCATCATCTCCAGGGTCATTCGACCCATTTGTTTCATTAACTAATTGGCCACATCTTATTCTGACACGGGAAGAGATTCCGTTTTGAGCTAACCTAATTTAATACTCACTCGCAGCTGCCACTCTTCTGAACTAGCAAAAAGGGAGTTGCAATTACCATAGACTATTTTAGTTCAGCCTGCACAACTGAGCTAGTGTCTCACTTTGATACGCTTATACCTAGAAAGGGTTTTACCATAGACTATTTTAGTTCAGCCTGCACAACTGAGCTAGTGTCTCACTTTGATACGCTTATACCTAGAAAGGGTTTTACCATAGACTATTTTAGTTCAGCCTGCACAACTGAGCTAGTGTCTCACTTGGATACGCTTATACCTAGAAAGGGTTTTACCATAGACTATTTTAGTTCAGCCTGCACAACTGAGCTAGTGTCTCACTTTGATACGCTTATACCTAGAAAGGGTTTTACCATAGACTATTTTAGTTCAGCCTGCACAACTGAGCTAGTGTCTCACTTTGATACGCTTATTTAGAAAGGGTTTAACCATAGACAATTACACGCGTAGTTTTTTTGCCGCAGATAATAAAATATCCGTCTTATCGCTGCGGACATCTACCACTTACTCCAGTTGCCAACCGGTTGCCATGCCCCTCACCTCAAAGCCTTGAAAATCCTGCCTACGAATATTCGCTAGCAGGCGCGTCCTGAACTCGCTACTGCCGTTCTCCGCAGCCTGGCGGCCCTGAGTGGCGACGGTGGCATTTATGGCTAGCGCCGCGGTCAGCAGGGTGTCGAAAGTCCTGGCCAAAGTTGCGTTGGTCACTGACCGGTTCGGATTGGCCGAGCTAAAGGCATTGGCCAAGTCAGACATGGCCTGCGAGGGTGAAGGCAGTTGTCAAGGTAAACAACTCGTTTTCAATGTAAAAAACGGGGTTTCAATGTAAACAACCGGTTGTCAATGAAAAATCGGGTTGTCAAGGTAAACAACTGGTTGTCAAGGTACAGAACGGCTGGCCAAGGTAAACTATGGGTTTTAGTCGTAAGCCACAACGGGTTGTCTAACATGTGGAAAGTGTATGAATGAGGTTGAATTGCAAGCATGAATGAGATGGCTCACCAGACCCGTGGGGCTCGGAGGCGCTTTGTACCCCGGGTCAGAGAATGCGGCATTGAAGATGACGGCATTCTGGGTGGCGTCGATCTGCACTTGCAGGGGGCAGCCTGGGACACTGCGACTCGCCGGTAGATCGTGCCAGCCGTTAAAGATCCACTGGTATTTCGGACCAAAGAGGCCAAATTCGTGAATCTGTTTGTTTGACGGATGAGCGATTTGACCGAGTCAGATGAGCGAGTCAGAGAGAACGAATTTCTTAGTCAAATCTTGCTGCTAGAAATAGGACTTACCAGACACTGAATAGGTTCGTCCTCCAGGTAGCCATAGCTGAATACCACAATGATTCTAATGTCACTAGTCTGCGAAGCGTGATATTGTGATTTTTCTATTTTAACTGAAATAAAACTCAGTAGCCGCAGAAATTAAAAAGACTCAGTCTTCTGCAGCCATCAGCATACGTATTAGCCACCTCACTCCTCCGCCACTAGCCCTTGAGTGTACATATTAGCCACCTCACTCCTCCGCCACTAGCCCTTGAGGTAGATATTAGCCACCTCACTCCTCCGCCTCTAGCCCTTGAGTGTACATATTAGCCACCTCACTCCTCCATCCCTAGCCCTCGGGTGTACGTATCAGCCCACCTCACTCCTGCCTCTGTCCCTTTAGCGTACATATTAAACCCACTCTTCCTTCAAAATATATCACTATCACTCAATCAGTAATATGTCCCTATAAGCTCATTTACAAAAGTACACAGGAAAGTCAGATTTAAACTGTCATGCCTCAAATTTGTAGAATCACCTTCATTCTAGCCAGTGCATCTCGGGCTGAAGTCTTGTACAGAGCCTTGTAGGCAACTGTGATGTTATTTTGGCTGAGCGAGAGATCGCTTTCAAACTGTACGCCAACCTGAGAATTGGTTTTTGGCCTTGGATTTATTTCTATTAGATTTAAGCGATGCAAATTATCAGTTCAGAAAAAACACCGACAATCCGTGGCAATGAGAACACAATCACGATTCCAACCTACTGGATAGATCTGGTCCGCTTCCGTTAGCAGAATACCAATTCTCTTCCATTTGTACTTTAGAAGCACGGCGATAATTGCTGGATTGTACAGGCTGTGAGTCAACTGTAGGCGGCTGAAGGTCGGATAGTTGGACTTGTCGGAAAGCAGAGGCGATGCGTTCCCGTAGGAGATCTGTAAAGAATGGGATCGGGATCTGGGATCGGGATCTGGGATCGGGATCTGGGATCGGGATCTGGGATCGGGATCTGGGATCGGGATCTGGGATCGGGATCTGGGATCGGGATCTGGGATCGGGATCTGGGATCGGGATCTGGGATCGGGATCTGGGATCGGGATCTGGGATCGGGATCTGGGATCGGGATCTGGGATCGGGATCTGGGATCGGGATCTGGGATCGGGATCTGGGATCGGGATCTGGGATCGGGATCTGGGATCGGGATCTGGGATCGGGATCTGGGATCGGGATCTGGGATCGGGATCTGGGATCGGGATCTGGGATCGGGATCTGGGATCGGGATCTGGGATCGGGATCTGGGATCGGGATCTGGGATCGGGATCTGGGATCGGGATCTGGGATCGGGATCTGGGATCGGGATCTGGGATCGGGATCTGGGATCGGGATCTGGGATCGGGATCTGGGATCGGGATCTGGGATCGGGATCTGGGATCGGGATCTGGGATCGGGATCTGGGATCGGGATCTGGGATCGGGATCTGGGATCGGGATCTGGGATCGGGATCTGGGATCGGGATCTGGGATCGGGATCTGGGATCGGGATCTGGGATCGGGATCTGGGATCGGGATCTGGGATCGGGATCTGGGATCGGGATCTGGGATCGGGATCTGGGATCGGGATCTGGGATCGGGATCTGGGATCGGGATCTGGGATCGGGATCTGGGATCGGGATCTGGGATCGGGATCTGGGATCGGGATCTGGGATCGGGATCTGGGATCGGGATCTGGGATCGGGATCTGGGATCGGGATCTGGGATCGGGATCTGGGATCGGGATCTGGGATCGGGATCTGGGATCGGGATCTGGGATCGGGATCTGGGATCGGGATCTGGGATCGGGATCTGGGATCGGGATCTGGGATCGGGATCTGGGATCGGGATCTGGGATCGGGATCTGGGATCGGGATCTGGGATCGGGATCTGGGATCGGGATCTGGGATCGGGATCTGGGATCGGGATCTGGGATCGGGATCTGGGATCGGGATCTGGGATCGGGATCTGGGATCGGGATCTGGGATCGGGATCTGGGATCGGGATCTGGGATCGGGATCTGGGATCGGGATCTGGGATCGGGATCTGGGATCGGGATCTGGGATCGGGATCTGGGATCGAGATCTGCATCACTTACAACCGGCACATTGTAGAACTTGGCCACGGCAGCCACCACCTGTGATTGCTGTGAGTAGGCAACTCCCAGGATCAACAACTTTGCTGGAGCAGCGAAGTAGCCTTCGATAAATGCTCTGGTGGCACTTCCGGGATTCTCCTGCAAGGATAGGTTTTTGATGTCTCACTTATCCATCGATAGTTAATGACAGTCGTGCTCACCGCCTTCCTACTCACCGGAATGGCGCACTCGTAGAAGATCTTCAGTCGCCATTCGGGAAAGAAGTCCGTCAAGCCGTTGATGAGCGGCTCGAAGGCTGTCAGCATGAGACGGTGCGGCGCCCAGCCCTCCGGACTGCAGCAGATGTTGAGGACGGCGACTTGGACTCTCTTGTCATCAGCAGCGACAGCTTGAGGCTGCCTGTGAGCTGCTAGCAACAGGATCAGCATCAAAATTTTTCCACGGGAAGTTTTCATTGTCCTTCAAGAAGAACTGGAAAGTCTAAGACGGACTAGGCTGTTAGTTTGATTAGCGTTAATCTGTCTGAGGAAGGAGGATGTCAGATTTATTAATCTAAGTTGAAATAAATTCAACTTGCATCTCAGATTTGCCGGCTTTACAGCCAATCAGGCCTGCTCGAGAGAAATATTCGTTTGATGAAATTCAATTAGTTTGTCTGAAGAAATTCAGATACAAGCAGTGAGAAATTCAATGCAAGCCAATTGTAGCTAGATATTTCTCGGCCCAATTCATCGTCTAGCAGAATTGAAAAGCTTATTTAGATACTGGAACATAGAAAAAATGGAGCAGAGGAGACAAACGCTTTGAATTCTGAACTGAGAACTAACTGCGTAGGACGTAGGACGAGGCTCTTCTCAAAGATTATTTCGCTGCAGAAATGAAGAACGTAGATAGATTAATTGTGATCGGCTGTGTACAGGCACCTCTACTGCACCTATCCAAGTTCCTGCCCCAGCTAATACTAGTACCCATTTTACAGCGAGAACGCATATTGTCCCCATTGTGCTGAGGTTCGACTGAGAATTTATTGGAAAACTTCCCAAAATGGCCAGATTTTTGGCGGTCGAATTGTGGCACTTAAACTGTGGTAGTCAAATTGTGGTAGTCAAACTGTGGTAGTTAAACTGTGGTAGTCAAACTGTGGTAGTCAAACTGTGGCACTTAAACTGTGGTAGTCAAACTGTGGTAGTCAAACTGTGGTAGTTAAACTGTGGTAGTCAAACTGTGGTAGTCAAACTGTGGTAGTCAAACTGTGGTAGTCAAAGAAGATCTGACTGTGGTAGTCAGACTGTGGTAGTCAAACTGTGGTAGTCAAACTGTGGCACTTAAACTGTGGTAGTCAAACTGTGGTAGTCAAACTGTGGTAGTTAAACTGTGGTAGTCAAACTGTGGTAGTCAAACTGTGGCACTTAAACTGTGGTAGTCAAACTGTGGTAGTCAAACTGTGGTAGTTAAACTGTGGTAGTCAAACTGTGGTAGTCAAACTGTGGTAGTCAAACTGTGGTAGTCAAAGAAGATCTGACTGTGGTAGTCAGACTGTGGTAGTCAAACTGTGGTAGTTAAACTGTGGTAGTCAAACTGTGGTAGTCAAACTGTGGTAGTCAAACTGTGGTAGTCAAACTGTGGTAGTTAAACTGTGGTAGTCAGACTGTGGTGGTCAAACTGTGGTAGTTAAACTGTGGTAGTCAGACTGTGGTGGTCAAACTGTGGCAGTTAAACTGTGGTAGTCAGACTGTGGTAGTCAAACTGTGGTAGTTAAACTGTGGTAGTCAAACTGTGGCAGTTAAACTGTGGTAGTCAGACTGTGGTGGTCAAACTGTGGTAGTTAAACTGTTGTAGTCAAACTGTGGTAGTCAAACTGTGGTAGTCAAACTGTGGTAGTCAAACTGTGGCAGTTAAACTGTGGTAGTCAGACTGTGGTGGTCAAACTGTGGTAGTCAAACTGTGGTAGTCAAACTGTGGTAGTCAAACTGTGGTAGTCAGACTGTGGTGGTCAAACTGTGGTAGTCAGACTGTGGTAGTCAAACTGTGGTAGTCAAACTGTTGTAGTCAAACTGTGATATTCAAACTGGGTAGTCAAACTGCGGTAGTCAAACTGTGGTAGTCAAACTGTGGTAGTCAAACTGTGGTAGTCAAATTGTGGTAGTCAAACTGTGGTAGTCAAACTGTGGTAGTCAAACTGTGGCAGTCAAACTGTGGTAGTCAAACTGTGGTAGTCAAACTGTGGTAGTCAGACTGTGGTGGTCAAACTGTGGTAGTCAGACTGTGGTGGTCAAACTGTGGTAGTCAGACTGTGGTGGTCAAACTGTGATATTCAAACTTTGGTAGTCAAAATGTGATAGTCTGAAGTTAAACATCAGGGTAAAAATCCTGTTCGCATTGTCATTGTGGTACCTGTGAGTTGCAGCTTTGCGTGAACTTATTCAACAGCCTCCTTAGAAGGAACTGAATTTCAATAATAACTGCCATTTTCGATCATGATTGAATTTTCCATTCAGCTCCTGAACATCCACAATAGGCACACCCGGTTCTAATTATTAGTCACAATGCAACCTGCATGTCCACGATAAAAAATTCAATACCGGAGGTGGAGAAGCTAAATATTCTTTTTTAATCAGGTGATGGCTCCACATAGAGACAATATTTCTCGAACAAATCAATAAAATTCTAAAGAGTTACATTATTTGATTATAGGACATAAATAACCCAGAGCCTAAAGTACGCCCCTAGACCTCAGCGTCAGTTTTTTAATTCTCCCACCCATGCAGGCATCACATCCTCATTGATTGTCGGACTCAGAGCAAGCCAGCTCTCAATTAGCGCCTCAATTAACGTTTGAACCGACCGCCCGCTTGCGCCACGCGACCTGGCAACAGTCGTGCAGCAGCTCCAGCAGCTCCAGAGCGGACAGCAGCGACATGGCCAAGAAGAGTCCAAGTAGGCCGCCAACATCCGCAGTCAGCGAGCCGAATCCATAGGCGAGTGACAGACGCACCTCCTGGCTCTTGAACTCGGTGGCTGAGAGTTCCATTAGAAGCAGCGACTCGCGCACCTTCAAGAAGCTTGCATTGTTTACCAGGTACGATAGGCCAGGTGTTGGTCCGTCTTTGTCCACAAAGCGAGCTGAGACGTGGTTGCTCATGAAGACTTCCCAGTCTCTAAGGGACGGCCAGAGGCTGGATGAGTAATCGTAGCTGTAGGTGCGCTGGCGGCAAGGCAGCTGGCCCGAGCATCGCGCGGTGGCCCGGTGCAAAATGCGCTCCCTCTTCTGAAAGATGTCAAAGCTTAGAAGCGGTGGCGTGGGATACTGCGTCAGGTTAAAACAGGACGGCGCCAGTCGATACTCCCACGGCAGTGGAAACCGCCACATTGTACAATTGAACTGCTCCAGGGACAGACGGGCGACTTCCCTGTACCAGCAGAATATGCTGCTGTACTTGTACAGGACCTTATCCTGGCTGTACGGCTCAACAAACTCAACATATCTGTTGCTACTTTCGCATCTCTTGACGCCGCCGTCCTCGTCAATGACTGTATCCTGCATCTTGATGGATATTCGATGACTCTGCGCTGGTCCGATGGTCAGAAACGCGTCTAACTGGCCTGGAAACTGACCTCTTGGCGTCATGAAAACGTGCAACTTCATTGGTCCCTTGAATTCAACGCCATAATTGAAACTCCAATCGACTGGCTTCACGTTGATGTCGGCGTCCATGAAGCGCAGGACGTCCTGCTCCGTTGAATTGTCGAACGGTGCCGGAAGCAGAGGGTCGAGAAACAGGCCGAACTGCACGTAGCTGGTCGGGTTCTGCAACACCCGAATGTCTTGGTCCGTCAGATTGAACGCGAAGCAGTTGAGAAAGCCGGGGTGCCTGAAGTTCCTCATGAAGGGATGCGAATCTCCGCTGATGTAGTACTGCGCAACCAGCTGGTTCAGCCTGCGGCCCATCCTGTCAGCCAGAAACTGGTACGGCAATGTGTTCACGAGCCTGATGGCGTAGTTCTCGGCCATCATGTCTGCGCCATTCCGATGCTCGATTCCTTCGAAGCTCAGCCTCAGCAGCGTGGCGTCCTCTGGACCGAGTGTCACCGAGTAGCTGCCGGATATTGGGCTCTGGTTACATACGTAGACCTCGGGGAATTCAAAGTCCAGTTCGTTCGCTCGAATCGTTGTCTTGATCTCGCCGCCGATGAAGCTGCGATAAGACTCGTGAATGCGCAAGGCGCAGCAGCTCAGCTAATACTAGTACACATTTTACAGCGAGAACGCATATTGTCCCCATTGTGCTGAGGTGCGACTGAGAATTTATTGGAAAACTTCCCAAAATGGCCAGATTTTTGGCGGTCGAATTGTGGCACTTAAACTGTAGTAGTTAAACTGTGGTAGTTCAACTGTGGTAGTCAAACTGTGGTAGTCAAACTGTGGTAGTCAAACTGTGATATTCAAACTGGGTAGTCAAACTGCGGTAGTCAAACTGTGGTAGTCAAACTGTGGTAGTCAAACTGTGGTAGTCAAACTGTGGCAGTCAAACTGTGGTAGTCAAACTGTGGTAGTCAAACTGTGGTAGTCAAACTGAAATTCAAACTGTGGTAGTCAAACTGATATACAAACTGTGGTAGTCAGACTGTGGTAGTCAAACTGTGGTAGTCAATCTGTGGTAGTCAAACTGTGGTAGTCAAACTGTGGTAGTCAAACTGTGGTAGTCAAACTGTGGTAGTTAAACTGTGGTAGTCAAACTGTGGTAGTCAAACTGTGGTAGTCAAACTGTGGTAGTCAAACTGTGGTAGTCAAACTGTGGCAGTCAAACTGTGGTAGTCAAACTGTGGTAGTCAAACTGTGGTAGTCAAACTGAAATTCAAACTGTGGTAGTCAAACTGATATACAAACTGTGGTAGTCAGACTGTGGTAGTCAAACTGTGGTAGTCAATCTGTGGTAGTCAAACTGTGGTAGTCAAACTGTGGTAGTCAAACTGTGGTAGTCAAACTGTGGTAGTTAAACTGTGGTAGTCAAACTGTGGTAGTCAAACTGTGGTAGTCAAACTGTGGTAGTCAAACTGTGGTAGTTAAACTGTGGTAGTCAAACTGTGGTAGTTAAACTGTGGTAGTCAAACTGTGTTATTCAAACTGTGGTAGTCAAACTGTGGTAGTTAAACTGTGGTAGTCAAACTGTGGTAGTCAAACTGTGGTAGTCAAACTGTGGTAGTCAAACTGTGGTAGTTAAACTGTGGTAGTCAAACTGTGGCAGTCAAACTGTGGTAGTCAATCTGTGGTAGTCAAACTGTGGTAGTCAAACTGAAATTCAAACTGTGGTAGTCAAACTGATATACAAACTGTGGTAGTCAGACTGTGGTAGTCAAACTGTGGTAGTCAATCTGTGGTAGTCAAACTGTGGTAGTCAAACTGTGGTAGTCAAACTGTGGTAGTCAAACTGTGGTAGTTAAACTGTGGTAGTCAAACTGTGGTAGTCAAACTGTGGTAGTCAAACTGTGGTAGTCAAACTGTGGTAGTTAAACTGTGGTAGTCAAACTGTGGTAGTTAAACTGTGGTAGTCAAACTGTGTTATTCAAACTGTGGTAGTCAAACTGTGGTAGTTAAACTGTGGTATTCAATCTGTGGTAGTCAAACTGTGGCAGTCAAACTTTGGCAGTCAAACTGTGGTAGTCAAACTGTGGAAGTCAAACTGTGGTAGTCAAACTGTGGCAGTCAAACTGTGGTAGTCAAACTGTGGTAGTCAAACTGTGGTAGTCAAACTGAAATTCAAACTGTGGTAGTCAAACTGATATACAAACTGTGGTAGTCAGACTGTGGTAGTCAAACTGTGGTAGTCAATCTGTGGTAGTCAAACTGTGGTAGTCAAACTGTGGTAGTCAAACTGTGGTAGTCAAACTGTGGTAGTCAAACTGTGGTAGTTAAACTGTGGTAGTCAAACTGTGGTAGTCAAACTGTGGTAGTCAAACTGTGGTAGTCAAACTGTGGTAGTTAAACTGTGGTAGTCAAACTGTGGTAGTTAAACTGTGGTAGTCAAACTGTGTTATTCAAACTGTGGTAGTCAAACTGTGGTAGTTAAACTGTGGTATTCAATCTGTGGTAGTCAAACTGTGGCAGTCAAACTTTGGCAGTCAAACTGTGGTAGTCAAACTGTGGAAGTCAAACTGTGGTAGTCAAACTGTGGCAGTCAAACTGTGGTAGTCAAACTGTGGTAGTCAAACTGTGGTAGTCAAACTGTGGTAGTCAAACTGTGGTAGTCAAACTGTGGTAGTTAAACTGTGGTAGTCAAACTGTGGTAGTCAAACTGTGGTAGTCAAACTGTGGTAGTCAAACTGTGGTAGTTAAACTGTGGTAGTCAAACTGTGGTAGTTAAACTGTGGTAGTCAAACTGTGTTATTCAAACTGTGGTAGTCAAACTGTGGTAGTTAAACTGTGGTATTCAATCTGTGGTAGTCAAACTGTGGCAGTCAAACTTTGGCAGTCAAACTGTGGTAGTCAAACTGTGGAAGTCAAACTGTGGTAGTCAAACTGTGGCAGTCAAACTGTGGTAGTCAAACTGTGGTAGTCAAACTGTGGTAGTCAAACTGTGGCAGTCAAACTGTGGCAGTCAAACTGTGGTAGTCAAACTGTGGCAGTCAAAGTGTGGCAGTCAAACTGTGGCAGTCAAACTGTGGTAGTCAGACTGTGGCAGTCAAACTGTGGCAGTCAAACTGTGGTAGTCAAACTGTGGTAGTCAAACTGTGGTAGTTAAACTGTGGTATTTAAACTGTGGTAGTCAAACTGTAGTAGTCAAACTGTAGTAGTCAAACTGTGGTAGTCAAACTGTGGTAGTCAAACTGAAATTCAAACTGTGGTAGTCAAACTGATATACAAACTGTGGTAGTCAGACTGTGGTAGTCAAACTGTGGTAGTCAATCTGTGGTAGTCAAACTGTGGTAGTCAAACTGTGGTAGTCAAACTGTGGTAGTCAAACTGTGGTAGTTAAACTGTGGTAGTCAAACTGTGGTAGTCAAACTGTGGTAGTCAAACTGTGGTAGTCAAACTGTGGTAGTTAAACTGTGGTAGTCAAACTGTGGTAGTTAAACTGTGGTAGTCAAACTGTGTTATTCAAACTGTGGTAGTCAAACTGTGGTAGTTAAACTGTGGTATTCAATCTGTGGTAGTCAAACTGTGGCAGTCAAACTTTGGCAGTCAAACTGTGGTAGTCAAACTGTGGAAGTCAAACTGTGGTAGTCAAACTGTGGCAGTCAAACTGTGGTAGTCAAACTGTGGTAGTCAAACTGTGGTAGTCAAACTGAAATTCAAACTGTGGTAGTCAAACTGATATACAAACTGTGGTAGTCAGACTGTGGTAGTCAAACTGTGGTAGTCAATCTGTGGTAGTCAAACTGTGGTAGTCAAACTGTGGTAGTCAAACTGTGGTAGTCAAACTGTGGTAGTCAAACTGTGGTAGTTAAACTGTGGTAGTCAAACTGTGGTAGTCAAACTGTGGTAGTCAAACTGTGGTAGTCAAACTGTGGTAGTTAAACTGTGGTAGTCAAACTGTGGTAGTTAAACTGTGGTAGTCAAACTGTGTTATTCAAACTGTGGTAGTCAAACTGTGGTAGTTAAACTGTGGTATTCAATCTGTGGTAGTCAAACTGTGGCAGTCAAACTTTGGCAGTCAAACTGTGGTAGTCAAACTGTGGAAGTCAAACTGTGGTAGTCAAACTGTGGCAGTCAAACTGTGGTAGTCAAACTGTGGTAGTCAAACTGTGGTAGTCAAACTGTGGCAGTCAAACTGTGGCAGTCAAACTGTGGTAGTCAAACTGTGGCAGTCAAACTGTGGCAGTCAAACTGTGGCAGTCAAACTGTGGTAGTCAGACTGTGGCAGTCAAACTGTGGCAGTCAAACTGTGGTAGTCAAACTGTGGTAGTCAAACTGTGGTAGTTAAACTGTGGTATTTAAACTGTGGTAGTCAAACTGTGGTAGTCAAACTGTGGTAGTCAAACTGTAGTAGTCAAACTGTGGTAGTCAAACTGTGGCAGTCAAACTGTGGTAGTCAAACTGTAGTAGTCAAACTGTGGCAGTCAAACTGTGGCAGTCAAACTGTGGCAGTCAAACTGTAGTAGTCAAACTGTGGCAGTTAAACTGTGGCAGTCAAACTGTGGTAGTCAAACTGTGGCAGTCAAACTGTGGTAGTCAAACTGTAGTAGTCAAACTGTGGCAGTCAAACTGTGGCAGTCAAACTGTGGTAGTCAAACTGTAGTAGTCAAACAGGGATGCTTGCGTGAAGTGGTCTGGGCAAGCTGTTAAAGAGATCCCTGTGAGATGTTTGCTCACGATGCTCAGTATTTTAATTACAATCCTCAGTACAACAGCTCACGCAGTGCTCTGAGCAGTGAGCATGCATTTTATTTCGAGATTATTTGTTAAGTTTTTATTAATAGAAATATTGATAATTTATCTGAGAAGATTCTGAGAGACAAATCCAAAAATAACTTGAAGACCGCCTGGACAAAAACTAGGTCTAGAGTGCAGGCATGGCAACCGATCAATAGCAACGCGGCTGACAAAACTATTTTATTCACCATCTGAGATTTTTCTGACGTAACTGTATAAACCACCTTTACGACAACAGAATTGAACACATTAATACATAAAGTAAAATTAACACTACTCCGTTTAACATTTTCGGTGAACGAAAAAATGAAAAAATAAATTCTTCTTTTTTGTTTTAGTAGCGTTAATTACAAATATACGGTTTTAAAACTACATTTTAATACCACAATAAATAAGAGCTAGCTAGTATAAGACAGTGCACAAATCAATGGTCGCTTCACATTATTATAAATGAGTGATTTAAAATTATTTTAAGTTTCTTATTAGTTTTTTCTTTTATTTCAGGTTGTGCACTGCTAAACGACCTTTTTTAATTTCTAAAATTTCCTTTAAGCATAGCTCACTGGCTAAAATCAGGTGGACACAGGAGCTTCAGCTAAAATGTGGAGAATTTATTGAGCTTTTAAAAAAGACATTTCGAAAATATGTTGCATGATATCGGTCTTGTTTGCGTCTCTGACTAAGTAGTGTATCAGAATTTTCTAACCTGCTCAGTGTATTTTCGGGACAGCCAGTCAGCCTACACTAGTCTTAAAAATGGGTGCTTGGCGGTGAGTTGTCTCTCCAATTTCTAGAATCTGAGCTCCATGAGCTCTTTGGGGAGGCCACATTCATTAGGAGGGAATTATTGGAGGCTTGTCGTGTAATTTACAACCTAGACGACCAACCTCAAAGGCGCAGTGAGAGTGTACACTGCCTGACGATGAGAAAGTCAGGGCAGATGTACTCACCTGTGTGAGCGTGTGCCTGCGTGCTGCATCAATGTGCGCGTGTGCTCAGGAGTCAGCGAAATGGGCAGAATTGCCTCTCGCTGGCTGCGGGTCTAGTGTCAACAAATGATGTGCCATTGCCCGAAGCCCTCCTGCAGTCATTATTATTATTACGAGTATTTAAGCATTCTAGTCTGCACGGCACGTCAGTTGTAAAAAACGGGAGCACAAAAGCTCAACTTCACGGCAGGAAGCCAGATTCGTACTGATCTCCGATTCCGTGATGCAGGTAGGTGAGGTTCTTGAACCGGTAGATCTCTCTGAGCGGAACGAACATGCTCAGTGCCAGTGTCTTGATTGGCGCATCGCCCCACCTGTGCGTGTAGATGCCTCCCAGCGAGTCGATGTGCTCAATGAAGTCCCTGTACTGCTGGGAGCGCCAGAACGTCATGCTGGACACCTCGAAGTTATTGAAGAAGGCCTCATTTTTCTTCAACCGAGTGAAGAACGTTGCGTTAATGGACCTCGAGGCAATGTACTCCTTCGCAATGTCAAACAGCCTGTCGGCGCACTCATCGATGGAGGCCTGGAAGTAGCCGTAGGAGCACCCGGCCCTCCTGAGCTGGGCAAACGGGTCGTACGGCATTGTCGTGATGATGAACGAGTCGTCATCCAGCCTCCAGTAGTAGTCGAAGAGGTCCATGACCGGCTGCTCGTACAAGATCTTGGACTGGAAGCGGCACATGTGCCTGTAGCCCAAGTTGATGGCGCTGGAGTTGCAAATCGGCGGCAGCTTCGACCACTGGCTGGCATCGCCGAACTTCTTCAGCAGCCAATCCGGCGTCTTCAGGCTCAGCAGCTGGAAGAAGATACACGAGCCGTTGGACAGAGCGCCGGCGTTGCGAGCAGCGCTAGTTAGAGGCAGAAACTCGGCTTCGTGGAACAGGACGATCGGGTAGCGGTGGCGCCTGTTGAAGTTGCGCATGAGCAGTCGCAGGGTCTTGAGCAGTTTTCTTATCCTGCGGCTCCTCGCCATGATAAAAATCACGGCGTTCACCTGGCGGTGCTCACTGGCCAGAAAGTGGCGCAATTTGAGCAGCTCAGCGGCGTTGTAGATGAGGGTGTCGACTTGAGACAGCGAGCTGTGGTCCTCCAGGTCTGAGACACTGTAGTGAAGGATCAAGCTGGTCACATTGTTGTAGTCTGGGTCTGCGAAGTAATACGCAACGCAGCCTAGCATTGCCAGCAGAGGAATCGCCTTGACTAGCACCCAACGCCTTCTCCACAGCTTGATTAGCATGCCGATTTTGATTGATCAAGTCTACGTGACCAGGAAGCTATTGACGACCTTGAAGCTAGGATGTGAAACTTTAAGCTTTCAAGAGCTGTACAATGCCGCAGCAATGTTTCGTGCTGACAAGCAGCCTCAGCAACGACCAATAGACCAGTGCGGTCAGCTACCAACCAGCTGCCAATGGAGGCTAAAGGAATGAGTCTGTGCTGACTTAAAATAATTTTCTATCATTGATGAGGCACCACAGCCGTGAAGCTCAGGTAAATCTACACACGAATTGAGTATGAATATCGATTGGGGACAAGAAGGAAAGAAAGGATAAGCCGCCCCAACCAGCCCTATTGTCCCACTTTCCTACCCCAGTTTCTGTTGCTCATACGAGAATAGTCGTATAGTTATTTAGTGGGAGAACGAATTACTGAATCTATCTACGTCTATGAGTACAGGGTGGGGATTTGCTGGGAGTTTTGCACGACGATTTTCCCAGATGGTTTGCATACAATATTATTTATAATTAATAGCCTATACTGTCTGCGCCAAGGTCATGTAACAACGCCACCGTTTTCTTATTCGTCTGGAACGTACTGCAGTTTTCTCGGCTACGTTTTCATGCGAGTTCGGATACTGACTTCCTACTTTCAGTAGCGTGATGGGACGGGTGCAATTACGGCCTGTAATTACCGTGCGCTCGCCGAAAAGACTAGACCACCTTTCGTCAAATCGATAAAAATCGTCAATCTACTCTTTTGAAATGTACAATTTCATTTATATTAATAACAATAACTGCAAAAGGACAGTAGACAATGGTACATCATTTGGTGACACTAGATCCACAGCCAGCGAGGAGGCAACTTTGCCCATTTCACTGACTCCTGGGCCCACGCTCACACAGGTGAGTACATCTGCCCTGAATTTTTCATCGTAAGGCAGTGTACACTCTCACTGTGCCTTGGAGGTTGACCCTCAAGGGCGCGAATTGCACGACAAGCCCCCAAGCCTTCTCTCCGCGGCTGAGCCCCGAATGAATGTGGCCTCGCCTCGGAATCGAGCTCAGGGGCCTTGGGTTCGAGAGACAAGCGCATTAACCGCACTGCCACTCGCCCCCAACCCCTCCGTCGAATTAAAATTTCATTAATCAACTATTTTCTTAATCTTTGTCCCTTCGTCTATACACCGTTATGTAAATATCTGCCGTTTTACTAATGTACTTATTTCGTATCTAATTCACCGAAATGGACAGTGAATATCGAATCTAATTATGAACTAACAGTTGTCATAAAATGACAGTCACGGGTTGTTCGCGACAGGATATTAAAAAGTAAACTAGTAATTATCTTTTTTAAGTAATCGTTAGCCACCTTTGATAAGCGAAAATTATTTACAATTTTCTTCCTGCAAAGGCAAAGATAATGATTTTGTTGTTTCCGAATTTAGCTAAATTATTATGATTAGAATTAGGTTTCACTTTAAAAACCTTTTTAATCTTGTGTCACCTTGATAACACATCGCCAAATCTTTCTAAGAAGCTTTCTAGGACGCGAGGTGTCAGTCCTTAAACTGATAAAGATGACATAATTGTGAATGATTTGTTAGACTAAGTTACGGCTCGTAGTATATTTGTTTGCAGCAAGTGAATGGAACTTCACATTCCTACTGGTAGTTTAGCATTTCGTCTTCCATATTTTACCACCACGATAAATTAAAAATATAGTTTTCTTAGATGTGCAGAATATTTGCTGCACTACTGAGTTCTATAAAAAAAGAGTTCTATGAAAGCGACATTACATTTTCATCGTCATTATATCGTGACAGATTGGTAATGTATGTTCCAGAGACAACACGGAGCAAATAATAAAGAGCAGTATTGTTTCACTAATGTGAAAAACAACTATTTTGTTTTAAATGATGAGACTACAGCACTGCAGCTCTCCGCTAAACTAAGAAATAATTAGAAGAGTGCACAACACAACTCACTATTAGTGTCGAAACTTGGTAAGATATAGTGTGGTAAGTCCTCATATCATCCTCTGGTTGGGGACTTAAGGATTCAATAGTCGAATGTGACAGACTCATAACTATAATGTCATTCAAACTTCAAAAATATAATGTCAATGTCACACCTGAATCTCCAGGTTTCAACCTTCAGGTCTCAACATCCTAGCCTTACTACCCATAAATCAACAGATCCCTACAGCCTTCAGATCCCTACAGCCTTCAGATCCCTACGCCTTCAGATCCCTACAGCCTTCAGATCCCTACAGCCTTCAGATCCCTACAGCCTTCAGATCCCTACAGCCTTCAGATCCCTACAGCCTTCAGATCCCTACAGCCTTCAGATCCCTACAGCCTTCAGATCCCTACAGCCTTCAGATCCCTACAGCCTTCAGATCCCTACAGCCTTCAGATCCCTACAGCCTTCAGATCCCTACAGCCTTCAGATCCCTACAGCCTTCAGATCCCTACAGCCTTCAGATCCCTACAGCCTTCAGATCCCTACAGCCTTCAGATCCCTACAGCCTTCAGATCCCTACAGCCTTCAGATCCCTACAGCCTTCAGATCCCTACAGCCTTCAGATCCCTACAGCCTTCAGATCCCTACAGCCTTCAGATCCCTACAGCCTTCAGGTCCCTACATCCCAACCTTCAGGTCCCTACATCCCAACCTTCAGGTCCCTACATCCCAACCTTCAGGTCCTTACATCCCAACCTTCAGGTCCTTACATCCCAACCTTCAGGTCCCTACATCCCAACCTTCAGGTCCTTACATCCCAACCTTCAGGTCCTTACATCCCAACATTCAGGTCCTTACATCCCAACCTTCAGGTCCTTACATCCCAACCTTCAGGTCCCTACATCTCAACCTTCAGGTCCCTACATCTCAACTTTCAGGTCCCTACATCTCAACCTTCAGGTCTTTACATCCCAACCTTCAGGTATCAGTCTCTCAACTCTGGTAGCGGGCTCAGCGTCGACTGTTCTCCACGGCGAGAGCGGCAAGGCGCGGCTGGCATTCCACCGACCTGACGGAGCCGGAGTCCTCGGGCGTCGATGCGGCTACGGCCGGAGCTCCGTCGGCGCCGCTCGGGTTGAGGTTGCCAATGTCATCGACCTTGGCCGGACCAAACTGGATCAGGGAGACGATCTGGTGGGGCGGAACGGCAGATGATCTCATTGTCCTTAATTGCTTCAGCAAATATCCTTTAATCTGTGACATTCGTGACTGGTTAACAGTAGGATGACCACGGGGTGGACTTTCACTAATATCGGTTTGGGAGCTATCGTGAAGTAGGCAGTGGGTATTCGGTTTGGGAGCTATCGTGAAGTAGGCAGTGGGTATTCGGTTTGGGAGCTATCGTGAAGTAGGCAGTGGGTTTTCGGTTTGGGAGCTATCGTGAAGTAGGCAGTGGGTATTCGGTTTGGGAGCTATCGTGAAGTAGGCAGTGGGTTTTCGGTTTGGGAGCTATCGTGAAATAGGCAGTGGGTTATCTGAAATATCCCCTGTGGTGCTTCCCTGTGGGAAAAATAGCGTAATCTTTCTACTGGAAAATATACTGCAATCAATGATCAATAAAATGCCCCTCATCCTTTAATTAGTTAAATTGCTTGTTCTTAAAGCTACTGGAAACATTAATTAGTTGATGCAGATTTAATTTAATTGAAAAATCAATCATATCCTTTCACTGCTAATTAAAGACAAATTGAACTCCAACTATAAATAAATATTTTCTCAAGAGTTTTTGTTTAAGTTTATAACTCACCAGGTCCCAGTCCCTCACCTTGCAGATTGAAATCCCATCTCACCTGGTCCAGTCCCTCACCTTGCAGATTGAAATCCCATCTCACCTGGTCCAGTCCCTCACCTTGCAGATTGAAATCCCATCTCACCTGGTCCAGTCCCTCACCTTGCAGATTGAAATCCCATCTCACCTGGTCCCAGTCCCTATCCATGGAGATCGGAATCCTTGTCACTACATCCCAGTTCACTGTAGTCCGTGCTCAAACACTGAGCAGGTATGGCAAACTCGCAGCTCACCTTGCTGCCGAAGACTAGCAGCAGAGTGGCCGTCGAGCAGATGAGGATGCAAGCGGAGACGAGCGAGAACTTCAGCGTGGCGGCCGAGTCGGGCAGCACGAAGGACAGGCAGACGGCCAGCGAACCCATGATCATGGTGTTGTAGACACAGATGCCAATCTGCTTGCTGTCGTTCAGCGCCTGGACATAAACCTGACGGGTCTCCCAAGCGAAAAAGATGCCGAAGATCAGGACGACGCCTGTTGGTTCAAGGTGGCGGACTTTGATTGACTGATGAGTGACTGAGGAGTGACTGATGAGTGACTGAGGAGTGACTGAGGAGTGACTGATGAGTGACTAAGGAGTGACTGAGGAGTGACTGAGGAGTGACTGATGAGTGACTGAGGAGTGACTGAGGAGTGACTGAGGAGTGACTGATGAGTGACTGAGGAGTGACTGAGGTGTGACTGAGGAGTGACTGAGGAGTGACTGATGAGTGACTGATGAGTGACTGAGGAGTGACTGAGGAGTGACTGAGGAGTGACTAAGGAGTGACTGAGGAGTGACTGAGGAGTGACTGATGAGTGACTGAGGAGTGACTGAGGAGTGACTGATGAGTGCCTGAGTAGTGATTTCCTGACCCGGACGCAGTGTTCCATCTGATTCACCCTTAATGCCGAGCAGGATTCCGTTCCACATCGAGGCGAGGTCGCACTGGCAGCTGACAAGCCAGTGCTTGTACACAATGCCCAGGTTCAGGTCCTCCTGACAAACGGCATAAAGTTAGAAGACGCTGGTTTTTAGGGTATAAAAGTTTGAGTTCGAACGTACAAATAGGGTTAGACATTGCATGCTAACCAGTGAGACATTTTATGTGAACCTGTTAGAATTAGCTACACAGAACACACCTGCGAACCCATGCTAAGAGTCTTCAGCTTCATCGGGTCTGTCAGCAGCCAGGTGACTAGAATGGCCAGGTCGAATAAGGCTAGGACTCCAACCACGGACATCAGGTGCCAGTCACGTATGGCCTGTGGAAGAATTTCGTTATCTCAAAAATGCAATTATTCCCAGTAATGTTTTTATATTAACTCCGATTATTCAGGTCCTGATGCCTCTCCTCGTGGATAATTAATGAGCAGCCGTGCTCACCAGCCGCTTGAGTCGCTTGTTGGTGAAGATGACGTGCACCCGCCAGGTCTTGGCGAACATTGCCCCGAAGGCGCACGAGTAGCCGAGGGCCAAGCAGAAGGTCACGGACCAGCACTGCGCGATCTGGTAGCGACCCGGGAGGCTGTCCAGCGACATCAGGACGCAGCTGGCGTAGCCCAGAGTGCAGCCCAGCGCGATCAGCAGGTTCACGTTCGGCGAGCTCAGCTTGATGAGCTTCAGGTGGCGGAAGCGAAAGTTGACGCTCACCGAGACGACGGCCAGGACGACGCCCGCGGCTGACAGAACTCGGCAGGCCGTGGCGGCCGAAGGGTCAATGCTCAGGCGCTGCTCAATCACAACCGTGCGATCGATCGGAGGTTTATCACCTTGGGCAAGGAAGGGATTGTAGACTAAGTAATTAGAGCTTCGGGCTCTCGACTTAAAGGTCGTGGCTTCGATACTCCCCTGAAAATTATTTGTCTTTAAAAAGACCCTCAACTCTGCCTTGTTTCAGTTCATCCAGCTCACCTTGAAATTTGAGTCCGTGTTTCCAGACTGTATCGGATGTGCTGGGGTTGAAAACAGCAGTCGGCTGGGCCCTGTTGTCTGGAATCGTTTGGGGATCGACGGTGAAGTCACCTGACGAACAGGACGAAAATCCCGAGGGAACTTACCTAGAATCTGATAGATGATCACCTGGCCCGTGCGGTCTCCGTTGGCGTCGAATTTCACCGGTCCCTGGGGGGAGAGCGACGCGGCATCTTCTTGATGTTTTATGAATGTAATTTTGTTGTTGTTCCAACACCATGGGACAGGACAGGTGAGTGCGTGAGGACAGGTCATACTGATAAAATACATTTATTAATTACTGGTTGATGATTTAATAGAATTTTCTAAGATTTAGAACCCCAAGATTTTCGAAAGTACGAAACAAAAGGCAAGGTTTTAAGCATCAAGGTAAATGTGCAGCCGTGCTGTTGTGACGGCTAGCTTTTGTTTGTGCCACCCTGTGTGAAGGTGTACTTATCTTAGTACCACCCTTTTCAGTGAATGTCTTGATAAATAGATGATATTGGAACCTGTGGAAATATATCTCCCCTTCTTATTATGCTACAATAATGTCATATGGTGGCAGCGGTGGGATTCGAATCCACACCCTTTCGGACGGTTGAGCAGTAATGAGCTCAAATAACTCAAGGCATTACTTCAACTCCAATGAAGTCCTGGTCTCGAATGCTCCTCAACAGCAGGCTCTTGAAGGTGGAGTTCTCCATTGAAATGTCGGCGGAGTACGGGACCTCGGTCAAGGTGCTGTTGATGGCCAAAGCCATTGTTGTCAACGTGTCGAATGTGCGAGACAGAGTCGCGTTCAGTGGCTGCTTGTCAGGGAAGGCGGCGATGTAGGTGGAGTAGAGATCATCGATTGTCTGGAATTAGTTGTGTTGCGTTCGACTCATTAACCTACTTAGCTTACTGAACGAAGGAGCACTGACCGTTGTTGATTCAGAACGGTTACGATTCAGAGCCTTGAACACTCAAGGACAACTGAAGTAGTCGCTGCAATAGATAATAAAACTTCAGTTGTTCGCAAACATAGTGTACACTTCAGCCTTGACGCTCAAGGTCAGAATGCTGGCCCTCAAGGGCTTAAATTGTAGGACAAGCCCTTGAGCCCTCTGCGGCTGCGCTCTAAATGAATGTGGTCTCACTGAAAAATCCAGCTGACGGAGCTTAGTGTGAGAGCCAAACGCGTTAGAATGCTCTGCCACACCATCCCTAATGACCAGCGATATAGCACTGACCTTCCATTGAGCGTACATGGACGCTGCGTTCATGCGAGCATGCTCGTACATTCAAACGATTCAGAAATACCAGACGATTCAGAAATGATAGACACAATTGTAAACAAACAGAATTGAAGCTAAAAAAGCGATTTCCCTTTCTACAAACTCCACCCTGTTTGTCTTCTCGCGTACCTATCAAATCGATGTAACGACCGAGAAGATAAAACTTACAAGACACTCTTAATTACGAGCTCCGACTCCGATCAAGAGCTGATTGGACCCTTTGAGAATGCTTCAATAATAAGCTGCTGTGCATGGATCAGCTAATCCTACCAACGATAAGCTGGATTGCAAAGCGAAATGCTGTTTAAATTAATTAACGGCTCGGTGAGTCGTTCAATCCAGCTTTTGAATTTTCAGCAACATGATTGATTGAATAGGAAATTTATAATTCCCCTCTATATTCCTAGGGGAGGCGACGATTCTTCAGCAAAAAACCGCAAAGAAAGAATGAGCAGGACTCGTTTTAGGAACTTACCAGGCCGGTGATACCTGGCGGTGGCAGGTAGTTGGGGTCTGTGATGGCAGCGTCGAACAGCACGGCGTTCTGCGTAGCTGCCACCTGGGCGGAGGGGTCGCAGCCGCGGTTGGATGGCGCGCTGATCGGTAGGCTGTGCCAGCCGCTGAAGATCCACTGGTACTTTGGACCGTAGAGACCAAGCTCATGAATCTGGGAATGACAGTATAACAGTCACAGCCATTGACAGTTGCTTGACTGTCTGTGCTGGCAAGATACAGCGGACTTGGCACTCACGAGGCAAGGCATTGGCTCCACCTCCAGGCTGCTGTAGCTGAAGACCACAAAAATTCTTATGTCCTCGGCCTAAAGTTTTTATTAAAACTATTGAGCTTGTAGTAAGACTTAATATGGTTGTAGCCGAGTGGTTAGAGCGTCGGACTCATGACTAGAACGACTAGAAGCTCGGGGTTCGATTCCCGACTCCACTGAAACTATACTTGTACTTTAGCAAGACACTTAATTCAGCATTGCTTCAGTTCAGCCAGTAGTTAAATGGGTAACAGAATCAGCTTTGGTAATTGAGGATGGGTCCATGGACTGAACAGCCGTACGCAGCATTCAGCCTTAGCTGCGGCTGTGCTGTCGGCTGCACATCTGGCCCAATTGGGGCAGGTGTAATCAATTATTATTTGCTATTTTTACTTTGAGCTTAAATCTGCAGCGAAGCCGCATTCATTTGGCTTTGCTGCAGATGGAGGGCTGCAGTTTGGTTGGAGGGGCTGCAGTTTGGTTGGAGGGCTGCAGTTTGGTTGGAGGGCTGCAGTTTGGTTGGAAGGGCTGCAGTTTGGTTGGAGGGCTGCAGTTTGGTTGGAGGGCTGCAGTTTGGTTGGAGGGGCTGCAGTTTGGTTGGAGGGGCTGCAGTTTGGTTGGAGGGGCTGCAGTTTCGGTGTAGGGGCTACAGTTTCGGTGTAGGGGCTACAGTTTCGGTGTAGGGGCTACAGTTTCGGTGTAGGGGCTACAGTTTCGGTGTAGGGGCTACAGTTTCGGTGTAGGGGCTACAGTTTCGGTGTAGGGGCTACAGTTTCGGTGTAGGGGCTACAGTTTCGGTGTAGGGGCTACAGTTTCGGTGTAGGGGCTACAGTTTCGGTGTAGGGGCTACAGTTTCGGTGTAGGGGCTACAGTTTCGGTGTAGGGGCTACAGTTTCGGTGTAGGGGCTACAGTTTCGGTGTAGGGGCTACAGTTTCGGTGTAGGGGCTACAGTTTCGGTGTAGGGGCTACAGTTTCGGTGTAGGGGCTACAGTTTCGGTGTAGGGGCTGCAGTTTGGTTGGAGGGGCTGCAGTTTGGTTGGAGGGGCTGCAGTTTGGTTGGAGGAGCTGCAGTTTGGTTGGAGGGGCTGCAGTTTCGGTGGAGGGGCTGTACTTTGTTCACGAAGTGGAATGAAGAACAACAAGCTTACGGACCAAATTGTGAAGTTTCTGGTCGAATAGAATCCACGTTTGACACTATTTAAAACTCCAACTATGATTCCTTAAATTGCCCGCAGTTTCGGTTGAAAATTGCCATAGACAATAAACTGTCATTGGGGAATATAGGGATTTCAGAACGCAGTTTTTCTTCCATATTGTTTTCATAGTTATTGTTTTATGGTTCATTTATTTCAATCGGTGTGACGAAGGACCCTGAAAGTAGCAACTGTCTGACCTTCATCCTTGTCAGGCCGTCTCGAGCTGACGTTTTGAACAGACTCTTGAATGCGCGGGTGCCGTTCTGCTTGGCGAAGGCTGTCTCAAACTGAACGCCGACCTGGTTGTTTGGAGGCAGATTGTTTATGCTCAGTGTTTGCATGATTAAACTCAAAGTTCAACCCAAACAGGCTCACGGGATAGATTTGGTCAGCCTCGGTGATGAGCAGACCGATGTTGTACCAGTTGTATTTGCGCAGTATTTTAATTATTGCGTCATTGTACAGGCTGTGCGTCAGCTGCAGCCGACTAAAGGTTGGGTACACAGACTTGTCGGAGAGAAGGGGTGAAGCGTTGCTGTAGGAGAGCTAAAATTTATTTAGCGAAAAAAGGTTTCCGCTTAGCTGCTACGGTAATCATAGAAGTGTCACATTTTTGAAAGTTCAAGTTTTGATTAGCAACAGTTGCATTTTGTGTCAGATTTTCCGGGGCTGCAGTTTGGTCAGAGATGAGGGGCTTTGCAGTTTGCAAAACTGCAGGTTGGTTGGAGAGGCTGAATTTTGGTTGGAGGGGCTGCAGTTTTCTTAGCTGCAGTTTGGTTTAAGGGGCTTTGGTGGCACTGTGGCTAATGCATTCGTTTGACATCTGACGTACCACGGGAGCGCCATAGAAGCGGGCCACTGCTGCCACCACCTGAGACTGCGGGGAATAAGCCATGCCGAGAATGGCAATTTTAGGCGGCCTCTTAAAGTAGCCCTCGATGAAGGCCTTCGATGCGCTGCCTGTATCGTCCTGGTAAAGGCACATTTCAGAGATTTTATTCGAAAGCAACTGCAGCTGCGTCCGCGGTAGCTCAACCAATAACTCACCCCAATGGCGCACTCATAGTACATCTTCACCCGGAAGCCGGGAAACATGTCCACTCGAGCGTTGATGACAGGCTCGAAGGCGCTCAGGGCACGCTGATGCTGAGCCCATGGCGCAATGTCCTGAGTGCACAGGTTGAGCAGGGCAATTTCAGTGCGGTTGTCCGCTGCGGTGTCGGCCTCTGGCGCCAGCAGGAGGCAGCAAACCAGAAAAAGCAAGCTGGCTATGGGAGCTGCCATGTCTGTAGGCTGAGTCAGGATCGGACATTAGCAATTGCGTGCAGCTTTTTAAAAGAAAGTTAAGCAGCAATTCGGCTGCGTTTGATTGGTCCGCAAGTCTGTCAAATACTTTTGCACTGAGGTTGGAGCTTTGGATGTCTGAGGTCGGGGTTCGATTCTCAAGCAGAGGAGACACTTAATTCCCCGTTGCTTCAGTTTGTCGAGCTCTAAAATGGGTACCAGCGCAGAATTTCAGGTGCAGAATTTAAGGGGTATTTTAAATACCCACATTAATTTGTCTGTATCTAATAAATTTTTTAACTAATCGCCATGAAAATCGAAATCATGGGATAAGACTTTCCGCTCTATCCGATTCAACAACTTCCAGAATCCCAAAACATCGGCATCGTCGAGATATTCAACGATTCTCGCCTCAGTGTTTCGAGGCAAAGACTAAATAAAATTTTTTTTATTTTTTAAGCTACCCTTCTATTTCTTGGCAGAATCTTTTTCAAAGCAAGACGTTCGGAGCTTGATGAAGTTCCGATTCCTGCAAGGAAAGAAACCTCCGGAGATGTTTAGAGACCTTCAGCAAGTGTTTGGTGACAGTGCACCAACTGAACAGACTGTTCGAAAGTGGTTCCGGTTGTTCGCTGAAGGCAGAGAGAGCGTCGAGGACAACGACCGCTCTGGAAGACCGATGACTGCCACCAACGAGACCGTGGTGAAGAAAGTGCAGGAGCTCCTGGATGATGATCGGCGACTGACTTGCGAAGAGCTGTCAGAAGATGTCGGAGTGTCAGTTTGCAGTGTGCACACCATTCTGACAGAGCGTCTCAACCTGCAGAATAAATTCAGCAAGTGGGTGCCACACCTGCTGACAGGTGAGCAGAAGATGCAACGTGCTCTGGCCGCCACCAACCACCTGCGCCGTTTCCAGCGAGAAGGAGAGAATTTTCTTTCGTCCGCCCTACTCGCCCGATTTGTCACCCTGTGACTTCTTCCTATTCCCATCTGTGAAGAAGCACCTTAGGGGCATTCGATTCGACAGCGTCGAGCACATCAAAGCTGCTTGCCAAGGTGCGGTGCGTGAAACGGACGCGAGAGGCGTGGGTACTGGAATCAGAGGTCTGGTGCATCGCTGGCAGAAGTGCAAGGACATTGGCGGTGAATATGTTGAGTGACCGAATGACATTGAATGACCTAACCATGTTTTCATTCATGTTTCATTTCATTCATTCATTCAATCATGTATCTCGTAATATGGATTTGCCAAAGAGTTCTATACAGATCAATTTGAGATGTCCTTGTCACCAGGGTCTTCGAAGAGAATCGCTGAATATCTTGACGAAAAAAGGGCGAAAATGTTTTATACACATGGTGGACGATTCCATAGCAAGACCTTTTAAATCTGCGTTCATTTACTTCACCCAGCTGAAATGGGTACCAGCATATGTTGGGGTAATTGAGGGTGCACCTGCTGCAATGTTGCGCGCCCATCAGTCCATGGACAACACAATAGGTGCGACTGTTTAATCAAGCTTATGATTTTTTATGATAATTTTTGTCAGTACTTCATTAACTTGAATTTCAGCGTTGATGCATCGAAATGATATGTTTTCAGCTATTACTGAAAGTAGTAGTGCCACTAGTGATATGTTTTCAGCTATTACTGAAAGTAGTAGTGCCACTAGTGATATGTTTTCAGCTATTACTGAAAGTAGTAGTGCCACTTGTCATATTTTTAATTAGAATATTAGAATATAAGTCGTTTTTGGCCTAAATGTCAGTTTTTCAGATTTTTTCCTAATGGGCAGGTGAAATTGTCCGTTTGATTGTTACTTCAGTTGAAACTGAATTTAGATGAGTGTATCTGGATGCCTGCATTGAGGCCGTGACGGAAGCTGTAGCGGTAGTGGCAGAATAATGCCTGCCAGCTAAAAAGCGAAGCGTTTTTAAGCGTATAGTTTGTTCACAGAGAGCGAAAAGGGTAAAGCTATACTCTCGGAACGAGAAAACGTTGGACCTGTGGAGAGTAATAATAGCTGCTTAATTGTATGCCGCACTGAATACGGTGGATAAAAGAAGAGATCGACATGAACTCTTTATTAATATAGGACATGGTGTACCCTCTTTCAAAGGAAATAATGAAATGGGGGTGAGAGTCAGGGAGAGATGATCCGAGACAACACAGGAAATGGGGTGAGAGTCAGGGAGAGATGATCCGAGACTCCACAGGAAATGGGGTGAGAGTCAGGGAGTGATGATCCGAGACTCCACAGGAAATGGGGTGAGAGTCAGGGAGAGATGATCCGAGACTCCACAGGAAATGGGGTGAGAGTCAGGGAGAGATGATCCGAGACTCCACAGGAAATGGGGTGAGAGTCAGGGAGAGATGATCCGAGACTCCACAGGAAATGGGGTGAGAGTCAGGGAGAGATGATCCGAGACTCCACAGGAAATGGGGTGAGAGTCAGGGAGACGAGGTCACGTGGACTGTTGCGGTGTGAGACTGCAACCGTTCGTCATAGTGTACAAATAGTTTTTTAGCCGGAATATTTTTAAATCTTGCTATTTTTAGCGAAAGCTTGTGAATCAAGTGCTGTTAGCACTGTGTGCGGTGCGTTTTTGCAGATACAGATCAGCCATAGCTAGTGCTATAGTGCTAATTTATCGCAGTCTCTAATCTCTTTACGTGAGTTGGTTTGAGTATTTCTAAGCTTTTCTCGTATACTGCGTGTCCTATTACGAATTGGCCATTTAAGGTTGGCTATATAACCTGATTGCTTAGTTACGAGTACTAAGACAATTTAAAGTGCCAGATACGGTGCTTGGTTACTACTGGCCTATGTTTCAGTTTTTAACGCAATTGAATAAGTCAACACTCGAAATGACAATTCAATGACGTGAGAATATTGTTAGGAACCTGCCATAAACACTAATGTGACACTAAACAGTGCGACATTTGTTCGTATTTATGGCTAAATAAAGGCATGACGAATAAAGAGCCTCATTTTTATATAAAACAAGAAATAAAAATAGTAATAGAAATAGCGCAGAGGCTAAGCTGAATTCACCAGCAATTGTGACTCGGTTGCCCCACTTGCCCTAAAGCCGAAATTTAGCACAGTTCGTTATATAATGTGTACATTATTTTGGAGCTGCAATCTCGACCATTGCTTCTGCAAGTTCTTCTTTTATCAGGCGCAATCTAGTTGAGCCCATCTATTAAAAATTGCTGAGCATCTACTGAACAATGGAAAATGGCAGCTAAAGACTGGCTTCCAGTGGCTGACTTGCCAGAGACAGATATTGCGCTCTGAAATTTTCTGTATAATAATGTGCTCTCTGGTCTGTAATTGTTTCGAAAAAAAATTGCTGAAAGAAAGAATTGTAGAAACGGGTTTAGAAGGGGTGGTGGCTTACGGTAGGGTGGCGCACAGATACAGCCTTGACGCACGCCAAGCTCAACCGCACGGCCCCTCTCGTAACGCCATCATCCGTTGCTAGAGTGGCCAGGGCTGTTAGAAGCTTTCATTAGCTCGGGCTTTGTTGATTGCCTTTCTATCCTGGCTGAAGCGGGGGCAGGCTGGTCTTTAAGGGTTTGTGGGGTGTGGGGTGGGGCGGCGGGGGCAGGAGGCGGACATGTACATTCCATTCAACCCCTGACCCCACGAAACCTCCTTTCCTATCTAAGCCGCCTCTTTTCAGCTATAGCCCTGGCGGAGGAATGTACAGTCTAATTCACCGAACACTCCGCCAAAAGCTTGCGGAGTTCTAATCTTTAAAGGCCGCCACGCACGTCCGGCGCGTGCCCTCAGCTCCGCCTCTCTTTTCAAAATTATTACCTTGCACAGGGCTGGCATTCTGGCAATTGCCTCTCTTACCTTAAACTTCATTTTCTTTATTTTATAGAGCTGCTCTCGCAGACCAAAGCGTATTGCCAGGTATTTTTTATCTATCCTGTCAGGCGTACGTGTATTACAGTGCGTTAATTGCACGCAGCTACAGAAAAATCTAGCACTCCCTCGCAGTAGCGAAAGTTAGGAAAAGCGCTAAATTAGTCTAAATTAGACTGTAGCTTGCTCACGGATTCTAATTCGAGTAGAATCACAGAAATAAAAGAAAACTTACAGCCAGTGTACAGTCTGCAGCACCGCCGGCATCAGCAACCCAGAAGTAAATTCATCTCCTTGTTTAGTTCTCCTAAGTGGGCTGTGGGGCCGTCTGGCAGCAAAACAACACTTGTGTTTTTTTCCTGCTTCTATTTACTTCTGCCAGTACTAGCGGATAAACAGGACTTCGACTCGAGCTCCAGATAATCTGCATGCATCGCTGTCTGCGCCTCACTTGCTTGTCCCTGTGCCAAGTCGCAGGCTACTAATTGAAGAAGACAGGAGGCTAAGACATTGTGCAATCTGCATGCATACTCCGGCCTGGGATAAAGGGTAAGATTAGCAGTATTTATTACATAATAAACTACACACTTTTGCTGCATTTAGAGCTCCGCTGTCCGATTATTAATAAGTTATTAGACCCCCGCAATAACTTGGCAACCGACTGGCGCCAAAGTTGACGCGACCACCTCGGTTCATCACCCGCTGATCCTTCAGTGCGTCACCCTCCCCTCACCCGCTGATCCTACAGGGCGCCACCCTCCCCTCACCCGCTGATCCTTCAGGGCGCCACCCTCCACTCACCCGCTGATCCTACAGGGTGCTATCCTTCCCCCTCACCCGCTGATCCTTCAGGGTGCTATCCTTCCCCCTCACCCGCTGATCCTACAGGGTGCTATCCTTCCCCCTCACCCGCTGATCCTACAGGGTGCTATCCTTCCCCCTCACCGCTGATCCTTCAGGGTGCTATCCTTCCCCCTCACCCGCTGATCCTACAGGGTGCTATCCTTCCCCCTCACCCGCTGATCCTACAGGGTGCTATCCTTCCCCCTCACCCGCTGATCCTACAGGGTGCTATCCTTCCCCCTCACCCGCTGATCCTACAGGGTGCTATCCTTCCCCCTCATCCGCTGATCCTTCAGGGCGTCACCCCCCTCATCCGCTGATCCTTCAGGGCGCCACCCGCCCCTCATCCGCTGATCCTTCAGGGCGCTATCCTCCCCTCACCCGCTGATCCTTCATGTCTCTGTCCTGAGATTGAGTCTAGGGTGTCCAGCAACTGCTGATTCACTTCTTCCACCCCTCTCTCTTACCTTCTGCCCCACAATCTTCTCCGCCATGCTTAACTGGCACCCGGAAATTGTCCAGCTGCACTCAACTCAGAAAGAACTGCCTGTGTGCCTGGCGGGCAGTTACTGGCGGTCTCACTGCCTGCCTTGTCCTTCCTGGGCTTTAGTTCCGATACTGATAGTTCAGGTCCAGGCACAGATAATAACGTCTAGGGTGGCCCACAACAGTCAGCTTATCAGCTGTGCCTGAGCCGTTACTATCCTAGTCCGTGACAATGGGACTTAGATTATTAACAATATCAGGGACAGATTGTGTGCGGCCTTGGGTGCAGCATGCTGGAAAGAAGGCTTGGGGGCTTGTCGTGCAATTTACGCCCTTGATGGCCAACCTCCAAGGCTCAGTGAGAGTGTACACTGTCTAGCTAGCGATGAGAAAGTCAGGGCAGATGTACTGAATTGTGTGAGCGTGTGCCTGCGTACAGTATCTGTGTGCGTGTGTGCTCAGGAGTTAGCGGAATGGGCAGAATTGCCTCCTCGCTGGCTATGGGTCTAGTGTCACCAAATGATGTGTCATTGCCCGCACCCTTCTGCAGTTATTATAACGAGTATTATTATTATTACTATCATTATTATTACTATTATTGTTTTATATTATGGGATCAGGAATGCGCGGTCTGAGGTCCCGGATCTGGCGTCCGGTTTGTGAGGCAGTTTTCGGGCTGTTAAAAATGTCCTTTTTCCTAGACCAATTTACCGAGTCCAGGGGGATTTTATTGGCTGGACGCCCCGGACGTCCTGCAAGACAACAAAACAACCTAGAAGGGCTGAGCAGTCTGTGATAAAGCATTATTCGCATTGAGTATATCGAGGATAGCGGGCGGGTGTTGTGCGGCTTGGCCAGTAAGCGGGCCAATGCGATCCTGAAAGAACAAATCAGCCGCTTTTGAAGGCGGTTGAGAAGGGAGCTACATTTCTTAGATAAGACAGAGAGACAGAGAAATCTCAGCGAGCCAGAAATTTAGTTTCTCGCGTGGGCTTCCCAGTTTGTGTGTTCCGTAACGGAAAATCTGACAAACTAAAATAACAGCCGGCGATATCACAGGCCCATTCGTATACACTGGCCATTGTGTTGCCCCTATAGCAGGGAACTCGTGCGATGGCGCATCTCTGCACTAACAGCCCTGTTGTGATCTCGGCTGTGAATATGAACTGTCATATGTGGTAAGTCACCCTGTCGCTAACTGAGAAGCATCGAGGCGACTCCGAATGAAAGCGTGTTTCTAAGAAATCGGTCAGCAGATTGCGCCAGGTCAAATCCAGGAGCTGCTAATCTGCATAGCCCAGGGAAATGGAAAATGCTAATTATAAATAGACGCACTGTGCATTCTTAATTAGATTTAGCACGGAGGAAGGACGAGGACAAGGCTTTTAGCAATTCAAAATTTCCAGCCCCCCAACCCAGTTGGTGTCATAACGATAGAGTCTCTAGCTCGGAGTTCTTGTTCGGATTACCGAGAACCGAAAATCTGCGAAGGGCGCATTGCTGCCAATATACACGTAGTTGCAGCTAACTTGACTGGCGCTTATCCGATCTACAGTTGCACTGAGCAATGCGCCTTCTGTCCAAGCCTCTTAAAAGTTTCAGTTGCCACGACCACCCCGACACAAATTTGTAATAGCATCCGTTGGGTTCACAAAACCTCTACTGTTGCATCAGTGGTCCGTTTGCGAGTTAAACAATTCGTGTATAAACACACAAACCTGCATCACTGGTCTTACAAATCTAAAGACGATAACTTAACTGCGCGTGATAGCTTCACAGGTGGGTCACGTCATGGGCCCCCCTACAGGTCTCAGCAGACTGGTACCAGCCGCATCAATACAAAAGGAAATTTACACGTATTGTCAACACGCCACAAGACGTAGAGCTTTCTGTATGGTCCGGTATTTACTATAGCATCTTTCGCTTGCGGACCCATTCCAAACATCTAGCTAACTAGCTGGCTATCCTGTCATTCTTTGTCTGGCCTAACAGTTTGTCCATTGTTTAACTGCTAGGTGCGACTGCTCTTGAAGTGGCCAAGTCTAGCATGCAGTGTGCCCATTGTGACAGCGTGCAATTGAGAATAGCACAGCTCCAAATTTAGTATTGCCCCACGCACACTGAGCTGTGCCGAGCTATGGGGCTAGCAGACAAGCCTGAGCTTGAGTGCTCAACTGCTCCTATCCAGGGCTTCGTGTGATCCGAGACTTCTCTCATTCTCGACTAGTAGTTAGACTTATTGAAAGACCTTTGATGTCCTGAGGTCACTCTTTTATTAATTAGTTACCAGGCAGTTAATTATATAGCTGCTTAACTAGTCAATATTTTGCCACTTAGTTAGTTAAGTCAGTTAGTTAGTCAGTCAGTTAGTCAGTCAGTTAGTTAGTCAGTTAGTTAGTTAGGCATTTAGTAAGTGAGTTAGTCAGCTAGTTAGTCAGTTAGTTAGTTAGTTAGTCAGTTAGTTAGTCAGTCAGTTAGTTAGTCAGTCAGTTAGTTAGTCAGTTAGTTAGTCAGTTAGTTAGTCAGTTAGTTAGTCAGTTAGTTAGTTAGTCAGTCAGTTAGCTAGTTAGTTAGTCAGTTAGTTAGTTAGCTAGTTAGCTAGTTAGCTAGATAGTTAGTCAGTTAGTCAGTTAGTTAGTCAGTTAGTCAGTTAGTTAGTTAGCTAGTTAGCTAGTTAGCTAGATAGTTAGTCAGTCAGTTAGTCAGTTAGTTAGTCAGTTAGTTAGTCAGTCAGTTAGTCAGTTCATCAGTTAGTTAGTCAGTCAGTCAGTTAGTCAGTTAGTTAGTTAGTTCATTGTTTTTTGTTTGTTTGGGATGTTTGTTACAGGCAGAATTGACTGCAATTCCATCCAACAGGCAGTTTATCCTTGTCACTAACCGAATCTATTTGCAGTAGTTTCGCGAACCGAGCAGCATCAGCAGCATCAGCATCAGCAGCAGCAGCAGCAGCAGCAGCAGCAGCAGGATCCCTGATGGAATTGTCGCACACCAGCACACCGTCTACCATCGACACATTGCCCAGTCCGCCGCAGTCCACGCCCGACAGCTTCGCCACTGGGGCCTCCACAAACTCATCTGCGGGCTTCCCTAACGGCATCTTTCCCTTTTTCGGCGGCGGCGGCGGTGGCGGCCGCGGCGTTAATCTGTTCCCGCAGGCGACGCCATTTGTCGCCGGCTGCGAGTTCGACCCTCCCCAGCAGCTTCAGCAGGCCGCGGCGCCCCTGACCTTCTCCGGTTCTTCACTGCTGTTCGATGCGTCTCCAGACAAGCCGCTGCAGCGTCCATATCAGCAGCCTCTACAGCCGCCTGCGTCAGCGCCCGAGCAGCTTCCGCTGTCCTCCACGGCCTACCGGCCCGGCCTGTTCTCTCGCGCCTCTCCGCCGCTTTATCCCGGCCAGGAGTCCGAGCTGTACGGCCCGGCCAGCTTTCAGAACGGCGCCATCATGGTGCCCCCCAGCCGGGAGTCAGGCGAGCCCAGCCTTCAGAACCCCAAGCAGTCCAAGCAGCAGGAAGTGCTCATGCTGGCTGAGCTGGGCCAGCTGCCATTGCCTGCCATGGAGAGTGAGTTGACGCCAGCCCCCAGAGCATCTCGCACCGAGATCCCTGAGCTCGAATCCGCGGCGAGGCCACATTCATTTAGCGGAGAGAAAGTTCAGGGGGCTTGTCGTGCAATTAAATCCTGTGGTTAGAGCATAGGACTCACGAATTTCACAGAAAGACACTTAACTCTGCATTGCTACAGTTCACCCAGCTGTGTCCTACCAGTCGATTGTAAACTTTTTTTGCTAGAAGAGTACAAAAAATGTTTAAAGACGTAATGAGGGGAAATTGTAGAGCGCTCTCGCACCAATGTCCCTGAGCTCGATTCCGCGGCCAGGCCACATTCATTTGGGGCGCAGCCGCGGAAAGAAGGCTTGGGGGCTTGTCGTGCAATTTACGCCATTGAGGGCCAACCTACAAGGCACAGTGAAAGTTGACACTGCCTGACGATGAGAAAGTCAGGGCAGATGTGCACACCTGTGTGAACGTGTGCCTGCGTACAGTTATCTGTGTGCGTGTGTGCTCAGAAGTCAGCGAAATGGGCAGAATTGCCCCCTCGCTAGCTGCGGGACTTCTGTCACCATATGATATTCCATTGATCGCAGCCCTCCTGCAATTATTATTATTAACAACAACAACAAGAGACGCTAGCCTCAAGAGTCAGGGAGGCAGTGTCAGATGGCGCGCCGCAGAGCCAGCGCGCGAACATGGTCCGCGCCGTTGGCAGTATCAGGCGCCCCAGCGTCACTCAGCAGGCAGTCGACGTAGTGGCGGATCCGAGCCTGGCCGCGCCTGAACGGGCCCTGCAGGGTGAGCAGCAGGACGTCCTGGGCGGGCTGGCGTCAGTAGCTCTCGGCCCGAATAACGTGGCCCGCTAGTCGAAGTCGCCCCTGGGCAGGATGGTGGACGGGCGTTGCAGCTGGGCTCTCTCGTACAGAGCCTCGGTCCCGACGCTCTCGTCAGCTTGAAAGGCCGCACGGAGCAGCCCCGACTGCGCCGAGTCCAGCTGCCGCTCCAGCGTAGCCGTCAGCGTCCACGACTCGGCGTTGTACAGCAGGACGGTCTGGACCACCGCCTGCCACAGCCGAGCCCTCTGGCGGTCAGGCAGCGCTGTGGACTGGAGGGCGGCCCGGATCGAACGGTAGGCCACCCAGAGAACGGCAGGTCCTCTGCACCGCCGGATGTCCTCTTCCACGTTGGGCACCAGATGACACGGCGGAGTGCGAGGATCTGGGTCACTGTACCGCGCTGCGGCCGGAACCCGTTCTGCTCGTAACGGAGGTACGGGTCCAGCACCAACTGCAGGCGATCGAGAAGCAGTCGGTTGAAAAGCTTCTCGGTGCAGGACATAATCGAGATCCCGCGGTGATCTTCTTTCCGCGTTGTCCCGGCCTTCTTCGGGATCGGCACGATGTGCGCCACGGTCCTCTCGGTGGGCGGAGGGGCGCCGTGAGCACGCGGTTCATGGCGCCTGTGACTTGGGAAGCCACACAGCGGAGCCGCAGCGCCTCGACCGGAACCTCCTCGAGCGCCTTGCCGCCAGATTTCTCCGAGCGAACCGCAGAACATCCTCCTCGGGGACTGGGCTGGTGCGAAAAGCCTCCTCAGCTGGCAGGGCCGTGTCCGTCGGCAGTGCGAAACTGGCTGGCAGCGGGGGCGAGGGTGCGTTTACAATGCCGGCGAAGAAGTCGCGCAATTTATTGCTGCGCTCTTCCGGAGTGTCGCCGGTCAGATTTAGCGCCACACACCTCTTGCGCCCGTCAGGGTCCGAACGGCCGTCCACACTGCGCGGCTCCTCAAGTCGAGGCCAGCTGCTGTGATTGACTGGATGGCGTCGTCGACTGCGGCCTGCTGCCGCGTGTCCAGAAGACGCGCGAGCGCCTCCTCGGCGTCACCAGTGGGCCGTTGGGATCTTTGGAGTCGCTCGATCTTTAACCGCGCCTGCCAGACTGGCTGCGATCGCTCCGCCGGTCGCATCAGCGGAACCGTCTTTTCAGCTGCAGCTCTCACAGCAGTGCTGATGTCGGCATTCTCCGCCTAGCACTGGTTTCCAAGCGCATCAGCGTTTTTTAAGTCGCCCGCGAATTGGTACTTCACGCGCGGGTCTAACAGGGCACGATAGTAGCGCCGTGGCCGCTGCTTCGGAGGTCGGTAGAGCGGGTCGTTGAGCCGAAGGTCGCAGAGCAAGAGTCGGTGGTCGGACCGGAGAGCCAGCGGAGCCATGGTGTCGCAGTTGATGACGCGGCGGTGCTCGCGAGCGCGAACCAGCACATTATCGAGTTGCGCCAGCCGCCTCGTTGCATTCCGCCCACGTGCGTTCCGTCGCCTCCTCTTGCAGCCCTCGAAGGGGACCAAGCCAAAGGCGCGGTCCGATCAACACGCCGACGCCACCACGCCCGCGGCCGTCTGCCGACGTGTACAGGAGGCTCCATCCGGCTCCAAGGTCCTCAGGTTGAAGGCCTGGCTCAGCCACGATAGAGACCTGCAGCATTATGAGGTCTAGCTGTAGGTCGTGGGCCAGCTGGACGAGCAGAGTGCGACGCCAGGGGGCCTTCAGGGTCCGGCAGTTCAGCGTGCAGAGCCTGAGGCGACCACCTGGTATGGCTAGGGCCCGATGACGTTGGGCCTCACGGTCCCCGGCGCCATCCGGCGGATCCGAGTCAGAAACGGCAGAGACCGGGGACGACTGGCATCTTAAAGCACCGCGAAGTCGCCCACACCGGTTGCGCTCACGCCGCCGCTCAGTGCGTGATGTGCCGATCTTGGCTGCCGCAGCCGAGGCGCGGCCTTCCGAGCCAACCGAGGTCATCCGCGGGCTGATAGGCTGACCACGATGCCAGAGGCTGGCTCTGCAAATGTAATGGCTATGCAAATGTAATGGCTCTGCAAATGTAATGGCTCTGCAAATGTAATGGCTCTGCAAATGTAATGGCTCTGCAAATGTAATGGCTCTGGAAATGTAATGGCTCTGCAAATGTAATGGCTCTGCAAATTTAATGGCTATGCAAATGTAATGGCTCTGCAAATTTAATGGCTATGCAAATGTAATGGCTCTGCAAATTTAATGGCTATGCAAATGTAATGGCTATGCAAATGTAATGGCTCTACAAATAGAATGGCTCTGCAAATGTAATCTGCAAATCTTATTTAATATTATTATTAATAAGACACAATGAGTTGCATTGCAGAAATACTGTAAAAAATGCGAGGCCAAACAGTTATATAATCCTTCCTCCCGTCATTCCAACCCGGCAGACTGGGACCCCAAGCAGAAGATGTTCTGGCTGAAGTGCATGCTCACCAAGCACCTGCACCAGCCGTGCCCCTCGGAGCTGCCCGAGCGAGTGCAGAAGCTGCGCATGGTGGAGGCCTGCATCCGGGCCCAGCCCAACACGCAGCTAGAGAGCTACATCTCAATCTTTGGCGAGATCTTTGACAAGCGAATCGCACTTAAGCTGCAGTACGAGTTGGACGCCTGGAAGCAAGGTAGGCGTCGGATTATAACAAACCAAATTGAGCACAATTTTCAAAACTGATTGTTACCATTGCGAATTTCATTCCAGTTTGCGACAGCATTCCGGTTAAGATGACCCACGCCAGTTACCTGGGTGAGTAGGGGGAAGTTAATTAATGGACCGCTAACGTCTTTGCCTGTTGAACCAACGTCCCTGCAATTTAAGCCCATTAATTTTAAGTCTGCGGCGAGTTAAGCCACGTAAAGTTTATTTGGTGTGGTTGCCGGAGCGTGACCGCCACATTGCTCCCCCTAGCGCTGGCCTAGGACCGAAACCGCATCGGCAGGCACCGGCGAAGCGGAAGCTGGCGGCGACCGGACGCTGGAGGCAGGGCCGCTTGCACCGGTGGGAGGCCTGTCGGTAGGTGCGCCGGCGGCGGCGCTGGCGGTTGCGCAGCTGCGACCGGAGGGTCTCCATCCCATGGCAGTTGTGGCCGGCCGTCCCGGCGGGGGCGACCTCGTGGCCGCAGCGCCGGAGCCGGAACCGCCTCGCAGGGATCGAGCGCCGCAGGCTTGAGTCTGTCTAATGACACGTGATCCTGCCGCATGCCCAGGTCGAGGCGGAAGGTCCTGGCTCTGCGCTCAAGGACCTTGAAGGGCCCGAAGTAGGGCCGCTGCAGCGATGGCCGGTGGCCGTCGCGGCGGATGAAGACGTGCGTGCAGGACTCCAGGGCAGCAGGCACGGAGTTAGCGACGCGGCCGTGTGGCGATGTTGGAGGCGGCCATAAAGATTGCACCGCGCTGCGTAGCCGTAGACCAGCTCGGCCGAGGAGACGCCGATGTCCTCTTTGGGAGCCGTGCGGATGATCAGCAACGCCCAGGGTAGCTCGTCAGTCCTCGTCGGTCCGGTCAGGCGCGCTATCAGGGATGCCTTGAGCTGGCGGTGGAAGCGCTCCACCAGGCCGTTAGACTGTGGGTGAAAAGCGGTGGTGTGGTGCAGCTGCATGCCCAGCAGCCTCGACACGTTGGCACATAGCTCGGAGGTGAACTGGGAGTCGCGGTCGGACGTGACATCGCTGGGCACGCTTAAACGGGCGATCCAACCGGCGATGAAGGTGGATGCGCAGGAGGCAGCGGAAGTGTCGGCCAAAGGGAAAGCCTCCGGCCAGCGGGAGAACCTGTCGACGACGGTCAGCAGGTGCGTGAAACCGCGGGACTGCGGTAGCAGTCAGACAAAATCAATGTGGACGTGCGCGAAACGACTACCGGGCACCGGGATGCTGGTGGGCGGGGCGTTCACGTGGCGCAGCACTTTAGCCGTCTGGCAGGCGATGCAGCTGCGAGCCCATTGGCCGACGTCCCTGTCGATGCCCGGCCACACGAACTTCTCGGACACTAGGCGCCGCGTACTGCGTACGGACGGGTGCGCCAGGCTGTGGACAGCGTCGAAAACGGCGGCCGGTCACGGTGTCGCAGATGACCTCCAGGCCCGGACGCAACGCCACGCGCTTGAGCCGCAGGCCGGGATCGTTTGCCCCGGAAAATGTTGCACCCGGACAACCGCACCGGGTTGCGGTCTGGCATCGTGGCGTCGTTGAGCCGCCGGAAGTCGCCGCAGGGCCGCCAACCTGGAGGACTTTGGCACCATGTGCAGCTGCGACGACCAATGGCTGCAAGACCGCCGCACGATGCCCAGCTGCTTCAGGTTGCGGAATTCCTCCTTGGCCTCCTTGGTCAGGCGGCAGGCGGCGCGCCCTGGCGTGGACGGGCGGCCCGTCGCGTAGGAATATGCCCCCGTGGAGCGGCCGGGCTTTCTGGAAACTCGGCTCCATCAGCGTCGGGAACTCCGCGAGCAACTGGCTGTACGGGTCCCCAGCGACTGCGGCAGCGAGCTGCGGGGCCGTGCCGGACCAGAGCAGCAGGTGCAGGGCCGGTGGTTGCCGAGCAGGGCGAGCATTTCGGACGGGCGGCGGTCACCGAGGTCGGCCAGGTAGTGAAGCCGGCTGGCACGCTGCTGCAGCGTCAGGCCGAAGGTGCCGAGGAGGCGGGCCTTGAGATCGCCGTACTTAATCTCCTCCGGCGGGTTCTCAAGCACGTCCAGCAGGCGCTCGGCCGACTGCTGGTCCAGCGCAGCTACGAGGTGAAAGTACTTGGTATCGTCTTGCGTGATGTTGCGGAGGACGAATTGCGCCTCTGCCTGGATGAACCAGGCGCGAGGCTGGCTGGCCCAGAACGTGGGCAGCTTGAGGGCCACTGCAGACTCAGTTGACATACTGAGGGGTTCTTCTCAAACTGGCGGTTGAGAGTCGGGCTCACGAATGTGGCGAGTTGAGCCACGTAAAGTATATTTGGCAGAAGAAGGTTAAGGCGCACGAGGTAAAGGTCTTAAGTTATATAGGCCAGCGGTGTACACTGCGCAGCCAGTCAACGCACAGCGTTTATGCACATAGCGCCGGCCTTCCTGGCCGGGGTTGGGGTGGCTGCCAGAGCGTGTGGCGTGACCGCCACTAGTCACAAAAATCCCCAAGTTGATTGACACCAAGCAACAATGCCACCAATCTTCCATTCCCTGTCAGCCGCCTCGCCCGAGAAGATCGGTGGCGACCACCTGTGGGAGCACATCCTGCGCCTCCTGATGAACGAGGACCCGACCGTGGAGTGGCTGGCCATCCACGAGGGCTTATTCCGCTTCGTAGATAGCAGCGGCGCGGCCAGGTCGTGGGGCATGACCAAGGGCAACATGAACATGAGCTATGAGAAGATGAGCCGCAGCATCAGGCAGTACTACACGGACGACAAGAACGGCCTGATCCAGAAGGCCACGGAATACCCAAAGCTGCACTACCGCTTCAACATGTTCCACCCAGAAGTTGTGTCCTTCCTAAAGAAGAACTTTAACGAGGTCTGCCAGCGGCACGCCTTCCTGTGCAGTGTGGTTAACGCGCTGCCCTGATTGGCTGGGCCGATGGCAGTATCAGGGCGAGCCCCGCCACCCTTCTCTCTGACTTTTACAGGAGTTTTTTTCATACAAATTTTGTTGAATAACATTTTTGATCTGTTTCTGTTTGTCTCTACCTCCGCTGTCTGTCTCTCTGTCCCGCTTGCTCCCAGCTACTCTCTCTCTCTCTCTCTTTCTCTCAATCTTCTTAATCCCCACGTGGGACTCTCTAATTCACTCTGACGCTATTTCTGACACTCACCTCTCCTTGAAGTTGAAGAATTCACACGAGTTCCGACAAGTGCTTGACTTGGCTTTGATGGCCAATAAATGTAGACAAACTCTCTTCGTACATATTTATTTTTTTGTGCGCGCAAACTGACTCTTCTACCGGGCCTGTGCTCTGTACGAGTTAACACTTGTGCTCAAGGTGCAGTTATACCTGTGCTCACTGCGTGCAGTTATACCTGTGCTCAGAGTGCAGTTATACATGTGCTCAAGGTGCAGTTATACCTGTGCTCACTGCGTGCAGTTATACCTGTGCTCAGAGTGCAGTTATACCTGTGCTCAGAGTGCAGTTATACCTGTGCTCAAGGTGGTTATACCTGTGCTCAAGGTGGTTATACCTGTGCTCAAGGTGCAGTTATACCTGTGCTCAGAGTGCAGTTATACATGTGCTCAAGGTGCAGTTATACCTGTGCTCAGAGTGCAGTTATACCTGTGCTCAAGGTGGTTATACCTGTGCTCAGAGTGCAGTTATACATGTGCTCAAGGTGCAGTTATACCTGTGCTCAGAGTGCAGTTATACATGTGCTCAAGGTGCAGTTATACCTGTGCTCAAGGTGGTTATACCTGTGCTCAAGGTGCAGTTATACCTGTGCTCAGAGTGCAGTTATACATGTGCTCAAGGTGCAGTTATACCTGTGCTCAGAGTGCAGTTATACCTGTGCTCAAGGTGGTTATACCTGTGCTCAAGGTGCAGTTATACCTGTGCTCAGAGTGCAGTTATACATGTGCTCAAGGTGCAGTTATACCTGTGCTCAGAGTGCAGTTATACCTGTGCTCAAGGTGGTTATACCTGTGCTCAGAGTGCAGTTATACCTGTGCTCAAGGTGGTTATACCTGTGCTCAGAGTGCAGTTATGCATGTGCTTAAGGTGCAGTTATACCTGTGCTCAGAGTGCAGTTATACATGTGCTCAAGGTGCAGTTATACCTGTGCTCAAGGTGGTTATACTGTGCTCAAGGTGCAGTTATACCTGTGCTCAGAGTGCAGTTATACCTGTGCTCAAGGTGGTTATACCTGTGCTCAAGGTGCAGTTATACCTGTGCTCAGAGTGCAGTTATACATGTGCTCAAGGTGCAGTTATACCTGTGCTCAGAGTGCAGTTATACCTGTGCTCAAGGTGGTTATACCTGTGCTCAAGGTGGTTATACCTGTGCTCAAGGTGGTTATACCTGTGCTCAAGGTGGTTATACCTGTGCTCAAGGTGCAGTTATACCTGTGCTCAAGGTTCAGTTATACCTGTGCTCAGAGTGCAGTTACACTTGTGCTCAAGGTGCAGTTACCTGTGCTCAGGGTGCTCAGGCGTATGTTTAGTTGTATCGTTACAAACTCCCTATACATAACATCTATCTAGCAGTAATTGAGTATGTAGTTTGTGTTTTTTGACATCTCATTGTGATTACTTATCGATTTTTTCTGTTAAGTTCCTATTTAAATAATTAAGTTAGGGACAGGCTGTGCATTAGTACAAATTTGAAGTGACTGCACATTGCCACAAACCTTTCCTTCAATGAGACAGAAAACTGTTTGATAGGATTTTGATCCGATTTCTTGAAAAATGGTAAATCGAGCCTTTTTGCTTCTCTATTGAGCTTCCGATCATGCTGCCAAGGCCTTGAATTGGTTTTTTTCGCACTATTCCACTTATACATACGCTCGTATTTATTATAATTATAATTAAACGAACATTGTGCAGCACACGATAATCCACTGCCACTTTTTTGTTTTTTCGTCAGTTGTTTCTCTAAAATAAATCTAGCTCTACTAACAAACTGAAAGAAAGTAGTATGCATGGAGAATTACTTCGTGCTTAGTTAGTTGTGAATCACACTATCAGCGTATGTTTCAAGTGAGTATCAGCGATCCGGTAAGAACTGGGCCTAGTGTATTTCATATTATACGCAACAGTAAGAAAATAACTCCAAGAGTCCTGAACCAATCATAGAAGAGTAATCGCATCCAGCAGGTGACCAGCCTGGAACATTGCACACTAATAGCATTACCGCGCATAGCAACCGAATGGTGGCACAGCTGACAGGATTGGGAAAAATAACGGAAAATGACTAGATCGAATTTGACTGCCTGAAAAAATATGCACAATGAGAAATATAAGAGAAATAGCAGCTGACCACTTGCCGCGAGTAGTGTAAAAACAAGACTTAACAACTACTTGGGTGAGTGAGTAGTGCATTAGGAGAGTTCCCTCAAATCTTGCGGGTGGACAACAAATAACAAAACTAGTACAAATCATTCCGTACACAGAAAATCCCGTTTAGGGATCCCTGTAAAAATCCCTATTGCACTGTAAAAAGGATTAAGGGGTAATCTCGCCATTATCCAGTCAGCCTACCCTTGGCCTTCTTAATCTTCTTATCGGCGGCAGACTTGGATTTGACCAGAGTACGCAGTTGCAACCAGAAGCCGAAGCGACGGCTGCTGCTGCTGCTGCTGTTGCTGACTGCCGGTTCCGCGAAGCAGCCGGAGGCCTCTGATGCGCTGCAGCTGCCGGTGTTGCGAGATGCGAGCTGCTCAGCTGACAGCTCCTCCTCTTCTAGATGAGGCGGGAGACTGATGGGAGACTCGAGCTCCGGTGGCGGCGGCGGTGGCAGCTGCTGAATGAGCAGCGGCCTGCTCAACCCGAGCTCAATTCGAGCCTTCTGCTGCTGCTGCAGGCTGTGGGTGCCCATGCGGGGCGGGCTGGATGCCGGGACGGAGCGATCCCCGCTGGCCCTGGAATGCCAGTTTTGAGTTTGCCTGCTGCCCAATGGACACTGCACAATTGTCATAGGCTAGAGAAATTACTCACTCTGAAGGCAGCGAGAAGGTCACACCGGCACTGGCGAGCGAATCAGCAGCTGGCTTCAGCGAAGCGGAACCAGCGGCCGTGGCAGAGACCGACGCAACGCTGGTGTCAGCTAGGAGTTGAAAGCAAGGATAGCGACAATCAGCACTGACAGAACTGCGGAGACAGACAGACAGACAGCCTGACAGCCAAACAGACATCCTGACAGTCAGACAGACAGACAGACAGACAGCCAAGCAGACATCCTGACAGTCAGACAGACAGACAGGCAGGCAGGCAGACAGCCTGACAGACAGAAAATCACACAGCAGCGTCATTGAATTTTGAATATGTGAGTGAGATATACTGAATATCGAGAACACACACACACTCATTGAGTGTGTGTTTAGTACACAAAACACACAGAGTTGCGCATTGTTATGCAAGCAAATGAAGCCTCGTCAGGTCCATAAAGTACATGTAAAAGTGTGCGGTCGCATGTCACTATATGCCCAGTCTAATAACCTTCGGAGGTCAACAAATGATTTTAATGATATATAAAATAAAATTTACAAAAACTACAGCGGGCGCATTGGTAACCAGCTAATGCAAAGGCAGGTTCGCATAGAAACTAAGTTAAAGTACAACCATGCCATGCCGTGCATCTGTAACGTGGGACGTGCGTACCGCAACTCACCTTTCAGCTGCTGCCTAGCAACGCTGCGTTGCATGCAAGGCGCGCTGCCGCCTGAGAAGGCGCGAATTGTTCAGATCAGGGGTCATTGGTGAAAGGTCACAGGACACGGGCCATAGGTACGTGGTTAGAGTACGCATTGGATCAGGAGTCGTATGTAGGGTCATAGATCAAGGGTCATGAGTCAGGGTCATAGATCATAGGTCATGAGTCAGGGTCATAGATCATAGGTCATGAGTCAGGGTCATAGATCATAGGTCATGAGTCAGGGTCATAGATAGGTGGTCATGAGTCAGTGTCATAGATCATGGGTCATGAGTCAGTGTCATAGATCATGGGTCATGAGTCAGGGGTCATAGATCATGGGTCATGAATTGGATCATAGATAAAGTCTCATGAATCGTGAGACATGAGCCAGGGTCAAAGATCATGGGTCATGAGTCAGGGTCATAGATTATGGGTCATAAGTCAGGTTTGTGTATCGCCGGTCATGAATCGTGGGTCATAAATAAGTGGTCACGGCCATAGATAAGTGGTCATGAGTCGGTCATAGATAAAGGCTCATGGATCATGGGTAAAAAAATTATTTAGCTGCAAAGTTAAAAATTTCATGGAAAATTTTAGACGTTATAGTTTTATCAGAAAAAAATACTTTTTAAGATTCGCACAAGTAAACCAACAGCAACAGAGCACCGCACAGCCATCCATCATCAAACTCACGCTTGGCAAGCATTCTGGAGTCGCCGACGCTACCGACTGAGCTGGTGCAACAGCCGCGACCGGCGCCCGAGTTCAGCAGGTCGTGCATTGAGGCCACACTGGACTGCTTGGCGAACAGGCTGGCTGCAACATGCGGACAGAGCGATGGGGGCTGCGGCTAGTGACATGCGGGCTGAGCACGAATCACTGACACCATGCGGCTCGGAATGGGGATGGAACGGGACGGGACTGGCTTTGAGGGGACCGGATTTTGAGGATGGCATTTAGTAGAAACGAGATAGGATTTAAGACAAGCGGGTTGGGATTTAGGATTAGCGGGATGGGAATACAGATTAGCAAGATGGGAATACAGATTAGCGGGTTGGGATTTATGATTAGCGGGATGGGAATACAGATTAGCAGGATGGGAATACAGATTAGCGAGATGGGAATACAGATTAGCGGGGTGGGAATACAGATTAGCGAGATGGGATTTAAGACAAGCGGGTTGGGATTTATGATTAGCGGGATGGGAATACAGATTAGCGAGATGGGAATACAGATTAGCAGGATGGGAATACAGATTAGCGAGATGGGATTTGAGACTAGTGGGTTGGGATTTATGATTAGCGAGATGGGATTACAGATTAGCGAGATGGGATTTATAAGAAGCGAGATGGGATTTATAAGAAGCGAGATGGGATTTATAAGAAGCGAGATGGGATTTATAAGAAGCGGGATGGGATTTATGATTAGCGAGATGGGATTTATGATTAGCGAGACCATATGGGTACATGGTTCCCATAAGAAACGAGATGGGATTGAAGACTAGCGGGATAGGATTACAGATTAGCGAGATGGGTTTTATAAGAAGCGAGATGGGATTTATAAGAAGCGGGATGGGATTTATAAGAAGCGGGATGGGATTTATAAGAAGCGAGATGGGATTTATAAGAAGCGAGATGGGATTTATAAGAAGCGGGATGGGATTTATAAGAAGCGGGATAGGATTTATGAGTAGCGGGATGGGATTTTTAAGAAGCGAGATGGGATTTATAAGAAGCGGGATGGGATTTATAAGAAGCGGGATGGGATTTATAAGAAGCGAGATGGGATTTATAAGAAGCGGGATGGGATTTATAAGAAGCGGGATGGGATTTATGATTAGCGAGATGGGATTTAGAAGAAACGAGATGGGATTTAAGACTAGCGGGATGGGATTTATAAGAAGCGAGATGGGAATTTTTGAGGAGCAAAATGGGATTTATGAGGAGTAAGATGGGATTAATGAGGAGTGATATATATAATTGAGGTATGGAATAGAAAGACGATGAATTGACAAGAGAGAATTCTATCTACAGTTACCAAACGTTACAAAAAGCACTCGAATACAAGGCATCCTGTCACGACACTTTCGCATGCGAATGCAAATCTAAAATTGAAATGCGAGACAAATCGCAATCAGATTATTACCATCGAGAGTGGCCGATCGCTTGAACTTCGCTGTCGTCTTCTGCTTCCACAGAGTGGCATAGGGACGAATGTTAAGACCTGCGTTTGGAGAACGGATAAATGGCTGCGAATTGCTTTGGAAATTTTGACCCAAAACTGTTTAAATCTCGGAGAACTGAAGCGCTCGAACTACTGACCTCTAGGTCAAGATAAAATAATGGTTGAAAGCATCCCATAAAGTTACATGGTTCACAATATCCCATATGGTACATGGTTCACAATATCCCATATAGGTACATGGTTCACAATATCCCATATGGTACATGGTTCACAATATCCCATATGGTACATGGTTCACAATATCCCATATGGGTGCATGGTTCGCAATATCCCATATGGTACATGGTTCACAATATCCCATATAGTTACATGGTTCACAATATCCCATATAGGTACACGGTTCACAATATCCCATATGGGTGCATGGTTCACAATATCCCATATGGGTACATGGTTCACAATATCCCATATGGGTGCATGATTCACAATATCCCATATGGGTACATGATTCACAATATCCCATATGGTACATGGTTCACAATATCCCATATAGGTACACGGTTCACAATATCCCATATGGGTGCATGGTTCACAATATCCCACATGGGTGCATGGTTCACAATATCCCATATGGGTGCATGGTTCACAATATCCCATATGGGTGCATGGTTCACAATATCCCATATGCGTACATGATTCACAATATCCATATGGGTACATGATTCACAATATCCCATATGGTACATGGTTCACAATATCCCATATAGGTACACGGTTCACAATATCCCATATGGGTGCATGGTTCACAATATCCCATATGGGTACATGATTCACAATATCCCATATGGGTGCATGGTTCACAATATCCCATATGGGTACATGGTTCACAATATCCCATATGGGTGCATGGTTCACAATATCCCATATGGGTGCATGTTTCACAATATCCCATATGAGTACATGATTCACAATATCTCATATGGGTGCATGGTTCACAATATCCTATATGGGTGCATGTTTCACAATATCCCATATGGGTGCATGGTTCACAATATCCCATATGAGTACATGATTCACAATATCCCATATGGGTGCATGTTTCACAATATCCCATATGGGTGCATGTTTCACAATATCCCATATGGGTACATGATTCACAATATCCCATATGAGTACATGATTCACAATATCCCATATGGGTGCATGTTTCACAATATCCCATATGAGTACATGATTCACAATATCCCATATGGGTACATGGTTCACAATATCCCATATGGTACATGGTTCACAATATCCCATATAGGTACACGGTTCACAATATCCCATATGGGTGCATGGTTCACAATATCCCACATGGGTGCATGGTTCACAATATCCCATATGGGTGCATGGTTCACAATATCCCATATGGGTGCATGATTCACAATATCCCATATGCGTACATGATTCACAATATCCATATGGGTACATGATTCACAATATCCCATATGGTACATGGTTCACAATATCCCATATGGGTGCATGGTTCACAATATCCCATATGGGTGCATGATTCACAATATCCCATATGCGTACATGATTCACAATATCCATATGGGTACATGATTCACAATATCCCATATGGTACACGGTTCACAATATCCCATATGGGTGCATGGTTCACAATATCCCATATGGGTACATGATTCACAATATCTCATATGGGTGCATGGTTCACAATATCCCATATGGGTACATGGTTCACAATATCCCATATGGGTGCATGGTTCACAATATCCCATATGGGTACATGGTTCACAATATCCCATATGGGTGCATGTTTCACAATATCCCATATGAGTACATGATTCACAATATCTCATATGGGTGCATGGTTCACAATATCCTATATGGGTGCATGTTTCACAATATCCCATATGGGTGCATGGTTCACAATATCCTATATGGGTGCATGTTTCACAATATCCCATATGAGTACATGATTCACAATATCCCATATGGGTACATGGTTCACAATATCCCATATGGGTGCATGGTTCACAATATCCCATTCTAGGTGACTCAAGACGCCAATTTACTTCTCAAGCTGAGATGTACTCACCCCTGCTCTGTTTCTGCTCAGAAACGATGTCGAATCCCACGAGCTGCTCAATTTGCGACCATCTAAGTAGGTGCTCCTGAAAGTCCAGCTTCACTTTTTCGGTGAAATCTCTGCGGGGTGTTTTGTTAAGATTTTGCAAATTTTCCTGAGTTTAGCGACTCGCTTTGCAATAACCGACATGACTTACAAATCCATCAAACACTGGTGAGTCAGTTAGGATAAAACAAACAATTGGAAAAAAAATCGAGTGAAGAATTGCGCAATAGAAGTACATTTACTTTTTTTTCATTCCATGGTAGATACATATATATACGATTATATATATACGTTAAAGCAATCATGTATGCTAGTGCTGGTACAATCACGGTTAATAGGATGCGATCTAAAGTGAGTGGTGCCGCTTTAAGCAAATTGTTATGCAAGCTTTGAGGATGCTAAGCTAGCAGTGAAGGTATTTTGTTGCCAGTGAGGGTGTTATGCAATTAGTAGGGGTGTTATGCAAGCAGTGAGGGTGTTATGTTAGCAATGAAGGCGTTTTGTTAGCAGTGATGGTGTAATGCAAGCAGTGAGGGCGTTATTCAAGTGTGGGTGTTTTGCCATCAGTGTGGGTGTTATGCCATCAGTGGGGTGTTATGCCATCAGTGTGGTTGTTATGCCATCAGTGGGGGTGTTATGCCATCAGTGTGGGTGTTATGCCATCAGTGTGGGTGTTATGCCATCAGTGGGGGTGTTATGCCATCAGTGGGGGTGTTATGCCATCAGTGTGGGTGTTATGCCATCAGTGGGGGTGTTATGCCATCAGTGGGGGTGTTATGCCATCAGTGGGGGTGTTATGCCATCAGTGGGGGTGTTATGCCATCAGTGGAGGTTTTATGCCATCAGTGTGAGTGTTATGCCATCAGTGGGGGTGTTATGCCATCAGTGGGGGTGTTATGCCATCAGTGTGGGTGTTATGCCATCAGTGGGGGTGTTATGTCATCAGTGGGGGTGTTATGCCATCAGTGGGGGTGTTATGCCATCAGTGGGGTGTTATGCCATCAGTGGGGGTGCTATGCCATCAGTGTGGGTGTTATGCCATCAGTGGGGTGTTATGCCATCAGTGTGGGTGTTATGCCATCAGTGGGGGTGCTATGCCATCAGTGGGGGGTGTTATGTCATCAGTGTGGGTGTTATGCCATCAGTGTGGGTGTTATGCCATCAGTGGGGGTGTTATGCCATCAGTGTGGGTGTTATGCCATCAGTGGGGGTGTTATGCCATCAGTGGGGGTGTTATGCCATCAGTGTGGGTGTTATGCCATCAGTGGGGGTGTTATGCCATCAGTGTGGGTGTTATGCCATCAGTGGGGGTGTTATGCCATCAGTGGGGGTGTTATGCCATCAGTGGGGGTGTTATGCCATCAGTGTGGGTGTTATGCCATCAGTGGGGGTGTTATGCCATCAGTGTGGTTGTTATGCCATCAGTGGGGGTGTTATGCCATCAGTAGGGGTGTTATGCCATCAGTGTGGGTGTTATGCCATCAGTGGGGGTGTTATGCCATCAGTGGGGGTGTTATGCCATCAGTGGGGGTGTTATGCCATCAGTGGGGGTGTTATGCCATCAGTGTGGGTGTTATGCCATCAGTGTGAGTGTTATGCCATCAGTGGGGGTGTTATGCCATCAGTGGGGGTGTTATGCCATCAGTGGGGGTGTTATGCCATCAGTGGGGGTGTTATGCCATCAGTGTGGGTGTTATGCCATCAGTGGGGGTGTTATGCCATCAGTGGGGGTGTTATGCCATCAGTGGAGGTTTTATGCCATCAGTGTGGGTGTTATGCCATCAGTGTGAGTGTTATGCCATCAGTGGGGGTGTTATGCCATCAGTGGGGGTGTTATGCCATCAGTGTGGGTGTTATGCCATCAGTGGGGGTGTTATGCCATCAGTGGGGGTTTTATGCCATCAGTGGGGGTGTTATGCCATCAGTGTGGGTTTTATGCCATCAGTGGGGGTGTTATGCCATCAGTGGGGGTGTTATGCCATCAGTGGGGTGTTTTGCCATCAGTGTGGGTGTTATGCCATCAGTGGGGTGTTATGCCATCAGTGTGGTTGTTATGCCATCAGTGGGGGTGTTATGCCATCAGTAGGGGTGTTATGCCATCAGTGTGGGTGTTATGCCATCAGTGTGGGTGTTATGCCATCAGTGGGGGTGTTATGCCATCAGTGGGGGTGTTATGCCATCAGTGTGGGTGTTATGCCATCAGTGGGGGTGTTATGCCATCAGTGGGGGTGTTATGCCATCAGTGGGGGTGTTATGCCATCAGTGGAGGTTTTATGCCATCAGTGTGAGTGTTATGCCATCAGTGGGGGTGTTATGCCATCAGTGGGGGTGTTATGCCATCAGTGTGGGTGTTATGCCATCAGTGGGGGTGTTATGTCATCAGTGGGGGTGTTATGCCATCAGTGGGGGTGTTATGCCATCAGTGGGGTGTTATGCCATCAGTGGGGGTGCTATGCCATCAGTGTGGGTGTTATGCCATCAGTGGGGTGTTATGCCATCAGTGTGGGTGTTATGCCATCAGTGGGGGTGCTATGCCATCAGTGGGGGGTGTTATGTCATCAGTGTGGGTGTTATGCCATCAGTGTGGGTGTTATGCCATCAGTGGGGGTGTTATGCCATCAGTGTGGGTGTTATGCCATCAGTGGGGGTGTTATGCCATCAGTGGGGGTGTTATGCCATCAGTGGGGGTGTTATGCCATCAGTGTGGGTGTTATGCCATCAGTGGGGGTGTTATGCCATCAGTGTGGTTGTTATGCCATCAGTGGGGGTGTTATGCCATCAGTAGGGGTGTTATGCCATCAGTGTGGGTGTTATGCCATCAGTGGGGGTGTTATGCCATCAGTGGGGGTGTTATGCCATCAGTGGGGGTGTTATGCCATCAGTGTGGGTGTTATGCCATCAGTGTGAGTGTTATGCCATCAGTGGGGGTGTTATGCCATCAGTGGGGGTGTTATGCCATCAGTGGGGGTGTTATGCCATCAGTGGGGGTGTTATGCCATCAGTGTGGGTGTTATGCCATCAGTGGGGGTGTTATGCCATCAGTGGGGGTGTTATGCCATCAGTGGAGGTTTTATGCCATCAGTGTGGGTGTTATGCCATCAGTGTGAGTGTTATGCCATCAGTGGGGGTGTTATGCCATCAGTGTGGGTGTTATGCCATCAGTGGGGGTGTTATGCCATCAGTGGGGGTTTTATGCCATCAGTGGGGGTGTTATGCCATCAGTGTGGGTTTTATGCCATCAGTGGGGGTGTTATGCCATCAGTGGGGGTGTTATGCCATCAGTGGGGTGTTATGCCATCAGTGTGGGTGTTATGCCATCAGTGGGGGTGTTATGCCATCAGTGGGGTGTTATGCCATCAGTGGGGTGTTATGCCATCAGTGTGGGTGTTATGCCATCAGTGGGGGTGTTATGCCATCAGTAGGGGTGTTATGCCATCAGTGGGGTGTTATGCCATCAGTGGGGGTGTTATGCCATCAGTGTGAGTGTTATGCCATCAGTGGGGGTGTTATGCCATCAGTGTGGGTGTTATGCCATCAGTGGGGGTGTTATGCCATCAGTGGGGGTGTTATGCCATCAGTGGAGGTTTTATGCCATCAGTGTGGGTGTTATGCCATCAGTGGGGGTTTTATGCCATCAGTGTGAGTGTTATGCCATCAGTGGGGGTGTTATGCCATCAGTGGGGGTGTTATGCCATCAGTGTGGGTGTTATGCCATCAGTGTGAGTGTTATGCCATCAGTGGGGGTGTTATGCCATCAGTGGGGTGTTATGCCATCAGTGTGGGTGTTATGCCATCAGTGGGGGTGTTATGCCATCAGTGGGGGTGTTATGCCATCAGTGGGGGTGTTATGCCATCAGTGGAGGTTTTATGCCATCAGTGTGGGTGTTATGCCATCAGTGGGGGTTTTATGCCATCAGTGGGGGTTTTATGCCATCAGTGGGGGTGTTATGCCATCAGTGTGGGTTTTATGCCATCAGTGGGGGTGTTATGCCATCAGTGGGGGTGTTATGCCATCAGTGGGGTGTTATGCCATCAGTGTGGGTGTTATGCCATCAGTGGGGGTGTTATGCCATCAGTGGGGTGTTATGCCATCAGTGTGGGTGTTATGCCATCAGTGGGGTGTTATGCCATCAGTGGGGGTGTTATGCCATCAGTGTGGGTTTTATGCCATCAGTGGGGGTGTTATGCCATCAGTGGGAGTGTTATGCCATCAGTGGGGTGTTATGCCATCAGTGTGGGTGTTATGCCATCAGTGGGGTGTTATGCCATCAGTGGGGTGTTATGCCATCAGTGTGGGTGTTATGCCATCAGTGGGGGTGTTATGCCATCAGTGGGGGTTTTATGCCATCAGTGGGGGTGTTATGCCATCAGTGGGAGTGTTATGCCATCAGTGGGGTGTTATGCCATCAGTGTGGGTGTTATGCCATCAGTGGGGTGTTATGCCATCAGTGGGGTGTTATGCCATCAGTGGGGTGTTATGCCATCAGTGGGGGTGTTATGCCATCAGTGTGGGTTTTATGCCATCAGTGGGGGTGTTATGCCATCAGTGGGGGTGTTATGCCATCAGTGGGGTGTTATGCCATCAGTGGGGGTGTTATGCCATCAGTGGGGTGTTATGCCATCAGTGGGGTGTTATGCCATCAGTGTGGGTGTTATGCCATCAGTGGGGTGTTATGCCATCAGTGGGGGTGTTATGCCATCAGTGGAGGTTTTATGCCATCAGTGTGAGTGTTATGCCATCAGTGGGGGTGTTATGCCATCAGTGGGGGTGTTATGCCATCAGTGTGGGTGTTATGCCATCAGTGGGGGTGTTATGTCATCAGTGGGGGTGTTATGCCATCAGTGGGGGTGTTATGCCATCAGTGGGGTGTTATGCCATCAGTGGGGGTGCTATGCCATCAGTGTGGGTGTTATGCCATCAGTGGGGTGTTATGCCATCAGTGTGGGTGTTATGCCATCAGTGGGGGTGCTATGCCATCAGTGGGGGGTGTTATGTCATCAGTGTGGGTGTTATGCCATCAGTGTGGGTGTTATGCCATCAGTGGGGGTGTTATGCCATCAGTGTGGGTGTTATGCCATCAGTGGGGGTGTTATGCCATCAGTGGGGGTGTTATGCCATCAGTGGGGGTGTTATGCCATCAGTGTGGGTGTTATGCCATCAGTGGGGGTGTTATGCCATCAGTGTGGTTGTTATGCCATCAGTGGGGGTGTTATGCCATCAGTAGGGGTGTTATGCCATCAGTGTGGGTGTTATGCCATCAGTGGGGGTGTTATGCCATCAGTGGGGGTGTTATGCCATCAGTGGGGGTGTTATGCCATCAGTGGGGGTGTTATGCCATCAGTGTGGGTGTTATGCCATCAGTGTGAGTGTTATGCCATCAGTGGGGGTGTTATGCCATCAGTGGGGGTGTTATGCCATCAGTGGGGGTGTTATGCCATCAGTGGGGGTGTTATGCCATCAGTGTGGGTGTTATGCCATCAGTGGGGGTGTTATGCCATCAGTGGGGGTGTTATGCCATCAGTGGAGGTTTTATGCCATCAGTGTGGGTGTTATGCCATCAGTGTGAGTGTTATGCCATCAGTGGGGGTGTTATGCCATCAGTGGGGGTGTTATGCCATCAGTGTGGGTGTTATGCCATCAGTGGGGGTGTTATGCCATCAGTGGGGGTTTTATGCCATCAGTGGGGGTGTTATGCCATCAGTGTGGGTTTTATGCCATCAGTGGGGGTGTTATGCCATCAGTGGGGGTGTTATGCCATCAGTGGGGTGTTTTGCCATCAGTGTGGGTGTTATGCCATCAGTGGGGTGTTATGCCATCAGTGTGGTTGTTATGCCATCAGTGGGGGTGTTATGCCATCAGTAGGGGTGTTATGCCATCAGTGTGGGTGTTATGCCATCAGTGTGGGTGTTATGCCATCAGTGGGGGTGTTATGCCATCAGTGGGGGTGTTATGCCATCAGTGTGGGTGTTATGCCATCAGTGGGGGTGTTATGCCATCAGTGGGGGTGTTATGCCATCAGTGGGGGTGTTATGCCATCAGTGGAGGTTTTATGCCATCAGTGTGAGTGTTATGCCATCAGTGGGGGTGTTATGCCATCAGTGGGGGTGTTATGCCATCAGTGTGGGTGTTATGCCATCAGTGGGGGTGTTATGTCATCAGTGGGGGTGTTATGCCATCAGTGGGGGTGTTATGCCATCAGTGGGGTGTTATGCCATCAGTGGGGGTGCTATGCCATCAGTGTGGGTGTTATGCCATCAGTGGGGTGTTATGCCATCAGTGTGGGTGTTATGCCATCAGTGGGGGTGCTATGCCATCAGTGGGGGGTGTTATGTCATCAGTGTGGGTGTTATGCCATCAGTGTGGGTGTTATGCCATCAGTGGGGGTGTTATGCCATCAGTGTGGGTGTTATGCCATCAGTGGGGGTGTTATGCCATCAGTGGGGGTGTTATGCCATCAGTGGGGGTGTTATGCCATCAGTGTGGGTGTTATGCCATCAGTGGGGGTGTTATGCCATCAGTGTGGTTGTTATGCCATCAGTGGGGGTGTTATGCCATCAGTGGGGGTGTTATGCCATCAGTGTGGGTGTTATGCCATCAGTGGGGGTGTTATGCCATCAGTGGGGGTGTTATGCCATCAGTGGGGGTGTTATGCCATCAGTGTGGGTGTTATGCCATCAGTGGGGGTGTTATGCCATCAGTGTGGTTGTTATGCCATCAGTGGGGGTGTTATGCCATCAGTAGGGGTGTTATGCCATCAGTGTGGGTGTTATGCCATCAGTGGGGGTGTTATGCCATCAGTGGGGGTGTTATGCCATCAGTGGGGGTGTTATGCCATCAGTGGGGGTGTTATGCCATCAGTGTGGGTGTTATGCCATCAGTGTGAGTGTTATGCCATCAGTGGGGGTGTTATGCCATCAGTGGGGGTGTTATGCCATCAGTGGGGGTGTTATGCCATCAGTGGGGGTGTTATGCCATCAGTGTGGGTGTTATGCCATCAGTGGGGGTGTTATGCCATCAGTGGGGGTGTTATGCCATCAGTGGAGGTTTTATGCCATCAGTGTGGGTGTTATGCCATCAGTGTGAGTGTTATGCCATCAGTGGGGGTGTTATGCCATCAGTGTGGGTGTTATGCCATCAGTGGGGGTGTTATGCCATCAGTGGGGGTTTTATGCCATCAGTGGGGGTGTTATGCCATCAGTGTGGGTTTTATGCCATCAGTGGGGGTGTTATGCCATCAGTGGGGGTGTTATGCCATCAGTGGGGTGTTATGCCATCAGTGTGGGTGTTATGCCATCAGTGGGGGTGTTATGCCATCAGTGGGGTGTTATGCCATCAGTGGGGTGTTATGCCATCAGTGTGGGTGTTATGCCATCAGTGGGGGTGTTATGCCATCAGTAGGGGTGTTATGCCATCAGTGGGGTGTTATGCCATCAGTGGGGGTGTTATGCCATCAGTGTGAGTGTTATGCCATCAGTGGGGGTGTTATGCCATCAGTGGGGGTGTTATGCCATCAGTGGGGGTGTTATGCCATCAGTGTGGGTGTTATGCCATCAGTGTGAGTGTTATGCCATCAGTGGGGGTGTTATGCCATCAGTGGGGGTGTTATGCCATCAGTGTGGGTGTTATGCCATCAGTGGGGGTGTTATGCCATCAGTGGGGGTGTTATGCCATCAGTGGAGGTTTTATGCCATCAGTGTGGGTGTTATGCCATCAGTGGGGGTTTTATGCCATCAGTGTGAGTGTTATGCCATCAGTGGGGGTGTTATGCCATCAGTGGGGGTGTTATGCCATCAGTGTGGGTGTTATGCCATCAGTGTGAGTGTTATGCCATCAGTGGGGGTGTTATGCCATCAGTGGGGTGTTATGCCATCAGTGTGGGTGTTATGCCATCAGTGGGGGTGTTATGCCATCAGTGGGGGTGTTATGCCATCAGTGGGGGTGTTATGCCATCAGTGGAGGTTTTATGCCATCAGTGTGGGTGTTATGCCATCAGTGGGGGTTTTATGCCATCAGTGGGGGTTTTATGCCATCAGTGGGGGTGTTATGCCATCAGTGTGGGTTTTATGCCATCAGTGGGGGTGTTATGCCATCAGTGGGGGTGTTATGCCATCAGTGGGGTGTTATGCCATCAGTGTGGGTGTTATGCCATCAGTGGGGGTGTTATGCCATCAGTGGGGTGTTATGCCATCAGTGTGGGTGTTATGCCATCAGTGGGGTGTTATGCCATCAGTGTGGTTGTTATGCCATCAGTGGGGGTTTTATGCCATCAGTGGGGGTGTTATGCCATCAGTGGGAGTGTTATGCCATCAGTGGGGTGTTATGCCATCAGTGTGGGTGTTATGCCATCAGTGGGGTGTTATGCCATCAGTGGGGTGTTATGCCATCAGTGTGGGTGTTATGCCATCAGTGGGGGTGTTATGCCATCAGTGGGGGTTTTATGCCATCAGTGGGGGTGTTATGCCATCAGTGGGAGTGTTATGCCATCAGTGGGGTGTTATGCCATCAGTGTGGGTGTTATGCCATCAGTGGGGTGTTATGCCATCAGTGGGGTGTTATGCCATCAGTGGGGTGTTATGCCATCAGTGGGGGTGTTATGCCATCAGTGTGGGTTTTATGCCATCAGTGGGGGTGTTATGCCATCAGTGGGGGTGTTATGCCATCAGTGGGGTGTTATGCCATCAGTGGGGGTGTTATGCCATCAGTGGGGTGTTATGCCATCAGTGGGGTGTTATGCCATCAGTGTGGGTGTTATGCCATCAGTGGGGTGTTATGCCATCAGTGTGGGTGTTATGCCATCAGTGGGGTGTTATGCCATCAGTGGGGTGTATCAGTGCTTTGAGCCACCGCCAGGGAAGAGCTAGTTACAAAAGTTACATAAAACTGGCTAACCCATCCAGTTTGGTTGGAGAGCACAAAACTTTAAACCAAATTTATCAGGGGGGGGGGTTAGGTAGCGAGGTCGCAGTCTCGCCTGGGCTATGAGGCGGCAGTTCTTACTTAGCGCTGATAATGTCCTGCTCAACATGACCGACCGTCTCCGCAGAGTCGAACGCGTTTCGGAAAAGGCCAATCAGTGAGTACTGCCTGCGCCTCAGCCTCTCCAACTGGAAACAGAATTGACAACGGATTGGCACTGGCTACAGCTGCGCTACTGGCTTAGCTACTCACAAGTAGGATAGCGTGCGAACTAAAACTAACATTTATATTCAAATTATATAACACATTCTGATAGTACGCATGGCGAGCAAGAATGGGCAGACACTCGATACAGGCTGAAAACTTGACAGTATCGGAAACAGTTCTTGTACTGCTATACAAGTACTTTTAACGAGCGGTTCTCACGCTGTCACAGGCATTTCTCACCTGTCATAGGCATTTCTCACACTGTCATAGGCATTTCTCACACTGTCATAGGCATTTCTCACACTGTCATAGGCATTTCTTACACTGTCATAGGCATTTCTCACACTGTCATAGGCATTTCTCACACTCTCATAGGCATTTCTCACACTGTCATAGGCATTTCTCACGCTGACACAGGCATTTCTCACGCTGTCATAGGCATTTCTCACACTGTCATAGGCATTTCTCACACTGTCATAGGCATTTCTCACACTGTCATAGGCATTTCTCACACTCTCATAGGCATTTCTCACACTCTCATAGGCATTTCTCACACTGTCATAGGCATTTCTCACGCTGACACAGGCATTTCTCACGCTGTCATAGGCATTTCTCACACTGTCATAGGCATTTCTCACACTGTCATAGGCATTTCTCACACTGTCATAGGCATTTCTCACGCTGTCATAGGCATTTCTCACACTCATAGGCATTTCTCGCACTCATAGGCATTTCTCACCTGTCATAGGCATTTCTCACACTCATAGGCATTTCTCGCACTGTCATAGGCATTTCTCACACTGTCATAAGGATTTCTCCCACTCATAAATTTTTCACACTCTCATTGGCATTTCTCACACTTTCATAGGCATTTCTCACCTCTCATAGGCATTTCTCGCACTCTCATAGGCATTTCTCACCTCTCATAGGCATTTCTTGCACTGTCATAGGCATTTCTCACACTGTCATAGGCATTTCTTGCACTGTCATAGGCATTTCTCACACTGTCATAGGCATTTCTCACGCTGTCATAGGCATTTCTCACACTCATAGGCATTTCTCGCACTCATAGGCATTTCTCACCTGTCATAGGCATTTCTCACACTCATAGGCATTTCTCGCACTGTCATAGGCATTTCTCACACTGTCATAAGGATTTCTCCCACTCATAAATTTTTCACACTCTCATTGGCATTTCTCACACTTTCATAGGCATTTCTCACCTCTCATAGGCATTTCTCGCACTCTCATAGGCATTTCTCACCTCTCATAGGCATTTCTTGCACTGTCATAGGCATTTCTCACACTGTCATAGGCATTTCTTGCACTGTCATAGGCATTTCTCACACTCTCATAGGCATTTCTTGCACTGTCATAGGCATTTCTCACACTGTCATAGGCATTTCTTGCACTGTCATAGGCATTTCTCACACTCTCATAGGCATTTCTTGCACTGTCATAGGCATTTCTCACACTCTCATAGGCATTTCTCACCTCTCATAGGCATTTCTTGCACTGTCATAGGCATTTCTCACACTGTCATAGGCATTTCTCACACTGTCATACGCATTTCTCACACTGTCATAGGCATTTCTCACACTGTCATAGGCATTTCTCACACTGTCATAGGCATTTCTTACACTCTCATAGGCATTTCTTACACTGTCATAGGTATTTCTTACACACTCATAGGCATTTCTCGCACTGTCATAGGCATTTCTCGCACTGTCATAGGCATTTCTCGCACTGTCATAGGCATTTCTCGCACTGTCATAGGCATTTCTCGCACTGTCATAGGCATTTCTCACACTGTCATAAGGATTTCTCCCACTCATAAATTTTTCACACTCTCATTGGCATTTCTCACACTGTCATAGGCATTTCTCACCTCTCATAGGCATTTCTTGCACTGTCATAGGCATTTCTCACACTGTCATAGGCATTTCTTGCACTGTCATAGGCATTTCTCACACTCTCATAGGCATTTCTTGCACTGTCATAGGCATTTCTCACACTCTCATAGGCATTTCTCACCTCTCATAGGCATTTCTTGCACTGTCATAGGCATTTCTCACACTGTCATAGGCATTTCTCACACTGTCATACGCATTTCTCACACTGTCATAGGCATTTCTCACACTGTCATAGGCATTTCTCACACTGTCATAGGCATTTCTTACACTCTCATAGGCATTTCTTACACTGTCATAGGTATTTCTTACACACTCATAGGCATTTCTCGCACTGTCATAGGCATTTCTCGCACTGTCATAGGCATTTCTCGCACTGTCATAGGCATTTCTCGCACTGTCATAGGCATTTCTCGCACTGTCATAGGCATTTCTCACACTGTCATAAGGATTTCTCCCACTCATAAATTTTTCACACTCTCATTGGCATTTCTCACACTGTCATAGGCATTTCTCACCTCTCATAGGCATTTCTCGCACTCTCATAGGCATTTCTCACCTCTCATAGGCATTTCTCACACTCTCATAGGCATTTCTCACACTGTCATAGGCATTTCTCACACTGTCATAGGCATTTCTCACACTGTCATACGCATTTCTCACACTGTCATAGGCATTTCTCACACTGTCATAGGCATTTCTTACACTGTCATAGGCATTTCTCACACTGTCATAGGCATTTCTTACACTGTCATAGGCATTTCTCACACTGTCATAGGCATTTCTTACACTGTCATAGGCATTTCTCACACTGTCATAGGCATTTCTCACACTGTCATAGGCATTTCTTACACTCTCATAGGCATTTCTTACACTGTCATAGGTATTTCTTACACACTCATAGGCATTTCTCGCACTGTCATAGGCATTTCTCACCTCTCATAGGCATTTCTCGCACTGTCATAGGCATTTCTCACCTGTCATAGGCATTTCTCGCACTGTTATAGGCATTTCTCACACTCTCATAGGCATTTCTCACACTCTCATAGGCATAGGCTCAGAGTAAACAAAATAATATATTCCACTAACTAAAAGTACAAATAAACAATGACACTGAATTGCGAAACAGAACGATAGAATTAACCAATGAATTAAATAAAACACTGATATGAAGGCGGGCGATAAGTGGAAGTGGAACAACATCTAAAAATTAGTCTAGCTAATAGAAGCAGCACTTTCCAAGCCGAGGAGCTGCAGCTCTACCTGGCTAGTAAGATGTCACTCTCCAGGTTGGCGATGGTGCTGCTGTGGTTCAGCTGGAGGCCGAAGATCAGGCTGTTGCGCTTTTTAGACAGCCGCTCCAGCTTTGGATTCCAGCGAAAGTCAACGATAATTTTGGTGTTGCCAAGGCGGCAGAAAACTGTTCCAGACCCCAGTGACGCCATAGGGCAGCTAATTTTAACTCCCACTATTTTAATTTAGATCCTACCAAGATTCTAGAGTTAAGATCCCAAAAATTCTAAATTTAAAATCCCAAGATTCTAAATTTAGGATCCCATGATTCTAAAGTTAAGATCCCATGATTCTAAAGTTAGGATCCCATGATTCTAAAGTTAGGATCCCATGATTCTAAAGTTAAGATCCCATGATTCTAAAGTTAAGATCCCATGATTCTATAGTTAGGATCCCATGATTCTAAAGTTAAGATCCCATGATTCTAAAGTTAGATGCCATGATTCTGACGTCAAGATCCCAAGATGCTGATGTTAGATACTACGTCCTTGGAACACTCTAATGATACGGTCATAAAAAAATACACTGTAATATTGTCAATGACAGCAAATTTGTGCAATCTGGAAATCAATCAAGCAAGTCCAGAGATAAGGCGCAGCTGCCATTGCTTACCCCACCGGAGGCCTTCATCAGCTGCTTCTCTGCCTTCTGCCGGTTGGCGTTGCAATAGCGCAGCTCGGCCTCGTAGCTCAACTGCAGCAGCCGCTGAAGTTCCGCTCCGCACACGACGGGCCGCTGCTCCTGGCGGGCTCGGAGCAGCTGCAGCTCACGCTCGGTGTCGGCCAGGCGCTGGCGGAGAACAGAGGCGTCTTCCTCGGCGACGCCTTGGTCAGCCTCCTCGGATAAGATCTCAGCAGGTGACATGTGGCGGCGTCGGCAGATTGCGGCTTGGTTGTTCTAACGATGCGAGATTTTTGATGTGGCATTGTGATTGTTAGGGGCGGAAGAGGGGCAAAACAGGGGTGGAATAAGATGGCGACAGAAAAGGGCGAAGAAGAGGGGCGGAAGAAGAGGGGCGGAAGGGGAAGAGGAGCGGAAGAAGAGGGGCAGAAGGGGAAGAGGGGCGGAAGAAGAGGGGCAGAAGGGGAAGAGGGGCGGAAGAAGAGGGGCAGAAGAAGAGGGGCGGAAGTGGGAAAAGGGGCGGAAGAAGAGGGGCGGAAATTGAGGGCGAAAGAGGAGAGGCGGAAGAAGAGGGACGGAAGGGGAAGAGGGGCGGAAGAAGAGGGCGGAAGAAGAGGGGCGGAAGGGGGAAAAGGGGCGGAAGAAGAGGGGCGGAAGGGTGAAGGGGCGGAAGGGGGAAAGGGGCGGAAGAAGAGGGGCGGAAGGGGAAGAGGAGCGGAAGAAGAGGGGCAGAAGGGGAAGAGGGGCGGAAGAAGAGGGACGGAAGGGGAAGAGGGGCGGAAGAAGAGGGCGGAAGAAGAGGGGCGGAAGGGGGAAAAGGGGCGGAAGAAGAGGGGCGGAAGGGGGAAAGGGGCGTAAGAAGAGGGGCGGAAGGGGGAAAAGGGGCGGAAGGGGGAAAGGGGCGGAAGAAGAGGGGCGGAAGGGGAAGAGGAGCGGAAGAAGAGGGGCAGAAGGGGAAGAGGGGCGGAAGAAGAGGGGCAAAAGGGGAAGAGGGGCGGAAGAAGAGAGGCAGAAGAAGAGGGGCGGAAATAATGAAATCAAGGGCAGAAGAGGAGAGGCGGAAGAAGAGGAGCGGAAGAAGAGGGTGGATAAAAAGGGCGGATGAAGAGAACAGAAGAAAAAGGGGCGGATGAAGAGGGGTGGAAAAAGAGAGGTGGTAGAAGAGAGGCAAAAGAAGAGGGGCGGAAATTGAGGGCGTAAGAGGAGAGGCGGTAGAAGAGAGGCAAAAGAAGAGGGGCGGAACAAAAGGGGCGGAAGAATAAGGCGTAATTGAGCCCTACCTTCTGGCTGCCAATTTCCAGCTTATAGAGCTGCTCCAAGCGCAGGCTCTCAGCCCGATGCTTCTCGCTTTGCTTTTCCGCGCTGCTCAGCCTGCAAGTTCGTGATGCTTAGTTTATACGTTTTTCTATACATATCGGCAGATCAATAATAATAAGCGAGCCTCACTTGCGCTGCAAATTAGCCAGCGAATTCTCCGCAATTTTCAGATTATCCAACTGATCTAACACCTTCCGCCGATGCTCCTCGAACATTGGCCGCTGCACCGCGACCAGCCAGGCGACGCCGGGAATTACGCAGAGCAGCACAGCCAGGAGGGCGTCCTTCAGCATGTTGTGCGCCTCTGTAACAGTAACATCAAACAATCAAACAACTGCTCATCATCCTTCCCCTCATCTGCACTTCATCCTTACCTCATCTGCACTTCATCCTTACCTCATCTGCACTTCATCCTTACCTCATCTGCACTTCATCCTTACCTCATCTGCACTTCATCCTTACCTCATCTGCACTTCATCCTTACCTCATCTAAACTCCATCCTTCCCTCATCTACCCTTTATCCGTCTCCTTATCTACCCTTTATCCGTCTCCTTATCTACCCTTTATCCGTCTCCTTATCTACCCTTCATCCTTCCCTCATCTACCCTTCATCCTTCCCTTATCTACCCTTCATCTTTGCCCTCATCTGCCCTTATCTACCCTTCATCCTTGCCCGTATCTACCCTTCATCCTTGCCCGTATCTACCCTTCATCCTTGCCCTTATCTACCCTTCATCCTTGCCCGTATCTACCCTTCATCCTTGCCCTTATCTACCCTTCATCCTTCCCTTATCTACCCTTCATTTTTGCCCTCATCTGCCCTTATCTACCCTTCATCCTTGCCCGTATCTACCCTTCATCCTTGCCCGTATCTACCCTTCATCCTTGCCCTTATCTACCCTTCATCCTTGCCCGTATCTACCCTTCATCCTTGCCCTTATCTACCCTTCATCCTTCCCTTATCTACCCTTCATCCTTCCCTTATCTACCCTTCATCCTTCCCTTATCTACCCATCAGACCAGCTATTGATTACAATAGCAGAAATCCAGTCTGAACGAAGCCATAAAATGTTTGAGCAGCAATATTTTTTTCTCACTTTTAGGCGGGCCAAACAGTACCACGTCCATGGCTTTGATGGCCAACCTACGGCGTTGGGCAGGCGACAGGGCGCGCAAAACGGCAGCCGCCATGCTCTGCTGCTGCTGCTGCTGCAGGAAGAAGCTTGGCTCGGCTAGAAGCGGCAGATGGGCACCGTCAATGCCCAGCTCGCGAATGGCGACTGACAGCTCGGGCAAGCCCACCTGGTGCTCAGCCCAGTTGCACACCTGCCGAGTAAAGTGCAAGTAAGTTATGGAAATCCTAGATAGATAGTAGCTTTAGGGGACAACTGAATCTAGCACGGGGACCGTCAGGGCGATCCTGAATCAACTGAAACCCTAGGATCCTGAATCCACTGAAACCCTAGGATCCTGAATCCACTGAAACCCTAGGATCCTGAATCCATTGAAATCCTAGGATCCTGAATCCACTGAAACCCTAGTAGGATCCTGAATCCACTGAAACCCTAGTAGGATCCTGAATCCACTGAAACCCTAGTAGGATCCTGAATCCACTGAAACCCTTGTAGGATCCTGAATCCACTGAAACCCTTGTAGGATCCTTAATCCATTGAAATCCTAGGATCCTGAATCCACTGAAACCCTAGGATCCTGAATCCATTGAAATCCTAGGATCCTGAATCCACTGAAACCCTAGTAGGATCCTGAATCCACTGAAACCCTAGTAGGATCCTGAATCCACTGAAACCCTAGTAGGATCCTGAATCCACTGAAACCCTTGTAGGATCCTTAATCCATTGAAATCCTAGGATCCTGAATCCACTGAAACTTTTGTAGACCAGGAATTCTTTAGATAGCGCAAAGGCCACGAACTACGTACAAGGAGATTCGATATATTTATACTAACAAAATATGGCTGGGGGTGACAATGGCACGTGGAGAGCAAGGAGTAAGAACAGAGCACGTTGTGTCGCACGCGCAGGTGACACACGCGGCCCACGCACGCATAGGAAAATGGGCGTGCATTGAGCAACGATAAGTTAATAGAGTACATTCAAGTCCGGTTGAATATTCAAGTCACAACAGAAACCCTAGGATCCTTAATCCATTGAGATCCTAGAATCCTTAATCCATTGAAATCCTAGGATCTTTAATCCATTGAAATCATAGGATTCTTAATCCACTGAAACCCTAGTAGGATCCTGAATCCACTGAAACCCTAGTAGGATCCTGAATCCACTGAAACCCTTGTAGGATCCTGAATCCACTGAAACCCTAGGATCCTGAATCCACTGAAACCCTAGTAGGATCCTGAATCCACTGAAACCCTAGTAGGATCCTGAATCCACTGAAACCCTAGTAGGATCCTGAATCCACTGAAACCCTAGGATCCTGAATCCACTGAAATCCTAGGATCCTGAATCCACTGAAATCCTAGGATCCTGAATCCACTGAAATCCTAGGATCCTGAATCCACTGAAACCCTAGGATCCTGAATCCACTGAAATCCTAGGATCTTTAATCCATTGAAATCATAGGATTCTCAATCCACTGAAACCCTAGGATCCTGAATCCACTGAAATCCTAGGATCTTTAATCCATTGAAATCATAGGATTCTCAATCCACTGAAACGCTAGTAGGATCCTGAATCCACTGAAATCCTAGGATCTTTAATCCATTGAAATCATAGGATTCTCAATCCACTGAAACACTAGTAGGATCCTGAATCCACTGAAACCCTAGGATCCTGAATCCACTGAAATCCTAGGATCCTGAATCCACTGAAACCCTAGGATCCTGAATCCACTGAAATCCTAGGATCTTTAATCCATTGAAATCATAGGATTCTCAATCCACTGAAACCCTAGGATCCTGAATCCACTGAAATCCTAGGATCCTGAATCCACTGAAATCCTAGGATCTTTAATCCATTGAAATCATAGGATCCTGAATCCACTGAAACCCTAGGATCCTGAATCCACTGAAATCCTAGGATCTTTAATCCATTGAAACCCTAGGATCCTTAGTCCATTGAAACCCTATCCGGGCTGAGATTCGAACCCCGGATCTCTCAATTGGGAATCGAATACTACCACTTGGAAAGAAGCTCATATGAAGCTCATATGAAACTATGAAACAATGGATTCACAATTCGGCCCTCACATCATCCACAGTCCAGTTGTGGGCCTCGGAGGCGCGCCAGAGGCTCCAGAGTTCCCGCGTGGACACACTGGGGTCGCCCTGGTTGATGGCGCCGGCCCGCTCAAAGTCCGATCCGTAAGCCAGCTCCTCCCTAGCGAAACCGTCCGCTTCGGCGGCGTCCACCGCGCCGTTTTTATCATCGTCGAGCAGCGAGTGAAGCCGCGAAATCGCCTGACGTTAATGTATTGAATGTATTCTATGCATTGAATGGATTCCATGCAATGAATGTATTTTAAGTATTTAATGTATTTAACTTATTGAATGTATTCCATGAATTGAATGCATTCCATGTATTTAATGTATTCCATGTATTGAATGTATTCTGTGTTTTTCAGGGCCTAAATAACCAAGAAATGGCCCCATTGTGTGAGCTAAGTACTTTGGCTACAAGGTGTAGTCTCTAACCTCAAAAGCTCGCTGGTCAAGCAGGCAGCGCTGATCCTGGGGCTGGCAATCCTTGGCTGGCTCTGGTGGCTGCAGCTTCTGTAGATCCTTAGAACCTGGGGTTTCATCAGATACTGCAAGTTGCAGCAACAGCAGTAGCACAAGCAGATGAGTCATCAGCACTGCTGGCTGCTGATTGGACACCATGAAACAAATGTGAAATTCATCTCGAGTTATATTTATATGTTTTCATGATCGCTGTATCACTATGACACAAAAACAAAAACCAATGAAAATCTTAATACTTGCTACAAATTGGTCAGGTCAGTCAGAAAGATAGTTGATATGGAATCATTGGTGTACCGGCCCAACAAGGATGCATACAGGCTGTACAGCACGCATGTCCCCTACCCAGAGAAGGAAGATACCTATACCTGCGGAGCTGAGAAGACTCACAGTAGGTCCTCTACTTGGTTTAAGAAGATGGAGAGTTGACAGAGATATTGGCAAAGTAGATAGCATAGACAACAAAGGCTTGAGAGTCAGCTGCAGTGCCAACCTTAGCTTCCTTAGCAACATGCACTTGTTTTATAACCTCAATAATTGAATTTCTCTTTAAATTTGCTTTGTTGCTATCCCAATACTTCACAGAAAAAAGAGTACCTATTTTTTCGAATTTATTTTTTGTTACTTACTTTTAGAATATATATGTTGTCTTTTTGGAACAAAAATTATTATTGTTATTTTGAAAAAAAAACTTGTATCAGCACCCATTTTTATATGTGCATCCTGATAAAAAATTATAATAAAAGTGAAGCACAACTTTGCCCACAACAGAAGATGAGCAAGGAGAGGCATGGAATGAACCTGGGTCACGGCTGGGTGTTGGATAAAGAGGTGATCCTACTGAACTAATGCCTCAAAGTCGACCAGGACAAATGGATAGCAGACCAGACAACTTGTGCTGTTGTGCCAACATTAGAAAAATTCCACAATGTGACCAACCTGGAGCTGCTAATGCAGGACAAGTTCCAATGACATGCCAATAACCATATGACATGCCATAATAGGACTTAGAATCAAGACTAGCTTAGAAATCAAGTAAAACTGACTGGTAGGCTTTAGGAGTCAACTGAGACAAGTAGCCTTAGTTAGCAAGGTAGAAAGGCAAGTTGATTCTTAAAGAGAAAACAATTTCTCTTTGACAGACAACAATTCTTAGGACTAAAATGTTGTCCTTGTTTGTATCACAGGATGATACCAGATGGGCATAGATAGGCCCCTAAACAAATCAAAGAAATTGTCTGCTGCTAAGACCACAAGCTCTGGCATGCAGACAAAGGTAAAACCATCAAAGCAGCAAAAAATCATACAGAAGATGAATCTATACTAGGCATATAAAGGTTATAATGTATTATTCAAATTTTGAATAACTGAAACCCAAACCAAACATGAACAGTTTATTCAAAGAATCCGGTCCATTTCGGCGACAAGTCATTTTGGCGACAACCATTTTGGCGACAAGTCATTTCGGCGACAACCACTTCGGCGACAAACATCGAAACCGCAGTAATAATGGATCTGATAGTGTTTGCTTATTGAGTATGTAATGTATTTGATTGTTCTACTTGTTAATGTATTCCTGTTATAGTATTTGTTTTAACATGTAATATAAATAGCGAGTTTGGATCAGTTTGGTCCGCGCTCTATGTGTGTCAACCTCACCTGTCTTACTTATAAGTAGCATTGTTTGCCGTCACCAATATTTTATAACTAACATGTTCGTTATCTACTTTGTTATTCTACACAGGTAGAAGTGCTGTTGCGACTTTCGTCTCTGCCTTCTGTCCTCTATTCACTCTTTTGTTCTCTGCACTTTTCTTGTTTACATCGTCCAGTTCAGTCTAGTTCTTTCTCTCTCGTTATCTCTGCGGCTGATCTCTCATTCTCTATCTAGCGTGGTTGTGCCTTTCATTTCACCCAGGCTATCTACCGCCGCATCCTCACCACTGGCCTCGCACCAGCGTACTCGACGGCATGCAGACATTCTGCCAACAACTCATGGCATTGCCATTTCTGCCTGGCAACAGAATCGCGAATGCCTTCTACACACTGCGGAGCACGGTCACCGATGTTGAACTGAATGGCCTCTGTGACTACGTCCAGGGCGCGTGGATCTGCGGCTCCAGCTGGCGAGTGCAGGAGCTCTCAGTCTATCGGCTAGCCATTAGAACAAACAATGATACTGAGGGCTGGCACAACAAGCTACAGTGCCGTGCTATGAGGGCTAATGTGCAGTTCTACTTGCTGCTGAAGCTGCTGCACCAGGAGGCCCGCCAGGTTGAGATCGATGCAGCGCTACTTAGCCAGGGTGCCACTCGTCGGGACGCACGGCCAGCAGTGCATGCAAGGCAGGAGGCCTACTTCCGTCTCTGGGCGGAGTATGAGGCCAGCACCAGGACTTTAGAGAGACTTCTGCTCACTTGCAGCCGCATGAATGCCCCTGTGGGACAGTAAGGTCTTTTACTTTTAATCGAACTTATAGATCTAATCGAGATCACAGTGCATTTGTTGCTGATTTGTTCCGCGCTTCTGCCGATTTGATGGATTTGTGACTTCTTTTATTCGATTTAAATAAAAGTAAAAAAATATATAAATAAAATAAATTTGTTCCACGGCTTCAAAAGTTTTGTCGCAGAAATGGTTGTCGCCGAAATGGTATGTCACCGAAATGGACTGTTTCCTATTCAAACATGCAATTAACATAAAATATAGTAAATTGGCTAGCTAGTACAATACCTAAAATAACATTTATGTCTCCAAAAGGACTTGTCAACAAAAAGACCATTTTTACCTAAATGTCTTGTTCACTTCACTGAAACAACTGGCACCATAAAATAGGCCTAGGGCCTAATTATTTGGTAAATTGAGTACATGTGTTGCCAGATGTAGGCCTACTGCAAAATACTTGGCGAAGTCTCAAGCTGCTAGGCTAGCTACCCAGTCTACTATTTAGTTAGCTGTGTTTTCATTAGCTATATAGCTAGTCACAAACATAAATATATCAATTGAGCATTGCAGCCTTTAAGAAGTTTTTTAAAATAAGTTTATAGGTCAAAGTATGTTTTTTATTTGATAGCAACTAATTCTTCAAAAAGAAATTCACTAGCTAGGGCCCAAAACTTACATATAAAAAATAAAGAAACATAATAAAGATAACGAACTAAATTTTAAAAGAGTATAATTCATTATGACTATTTTTTTCTTGCTAAGTTAATTGTATCGCGTAGGATTTCGTAGAAAAACAATCCACTTTGTACTCGTATATAATTACCGCAACTGTCACGATCGGGAGGTCGTTGCGAGGCGAATATATAAACTGTATATATGTTAATGAAAACTTAGCACCAATGATAACTAAATTTTAGTGCAACTGAATATTTGATTTACAATTTATTTGAAATACATCATAATTAATTCTATGTGTCCAATTCTTGACTAGGTTTTTCCGAAGCCATAGGCTTAGTGAATAGGCCAATATATATTCCTTCATAGGCCAGTGACTATCTGCTACTTTCTTTAGTGTGTGTGTGCAATAAAATGTACATGCCCAATAACTGGGGCAGGAGCAGTTTAATAGTTACCTCGAAAATAACTATCGATAAAACTATATAAAATTGATTTCTATTAGAGCGACGTAGACGTGGGTCTAAAAAGCACAGCAAGTTGCAAACTGAAACAGATTTATGATAATGACACAAGACTGCTTACTATAGTTTAATTTTCTAAATATTTCACATCAATTGCATGGTGGCTTCTAGTTCAAGGAGAATTGGAAAATAAGAGCAATTGATTTTTTATTTTGCCGATTGCGTGATGCAGGATACCAATCGAATTTAGAATTCTGCCTCTGAACTGCGTCCTGGGAGAGTCACACGCAAGCAAGCTTGTTTCACTTGGCAATCGGTGGCCTTCGCATTCCGCAAACACGGATGAGCACTGCCTGTAGCTCACCCGAATTTAAATAAATTAACGAAAACGTACTAGCAATTGAAACTACTGAGTAGCACTGATGACTACTGAGTAGTAAGAATGTATATTACAATTCCCTCAACAATTCCATTATGATGACATTGCCTATGTGTATGAAGATGAGTATATTAAATAAATAAAAATATATATCGGATGCACAAATAGCTCAGGTGTATACAGATAGAGGCTAAGCAAGGTAAAACATCAGTGTATTAGACAGTAATGTTATTCAAGATAAGTAAAACAGAATTCAGGCATTGCAAGAATAAATGGCTAATTAGGACAGGCTGGGGCAAGCAAACAAGAAAAATGTGACAACAATTCCCCTAGTTATCGTACTCATCAACAGTAGGCAATAAACTATTTGCATACTAGCAGTAAATGAGTAGCACTGATATTTCTCAAGAGTGCTCAAGTTGAAGATCAGCAAATTAGGTTATAAAAGCAAATTTATTTAACAATGAGTTCTAGGAAAAAATGACAAAGCCAGCATAAGAAGTCTTTGTTATTTGAAAATATAATACACCACCAAGCTAAATAGGGCGTTTGTACATTTTATTGCACACACACACTAAAGAAAGTAGCAGATAAATGAGCTCCTATTGCAACTGGGCATGCAAGACGCATGCTCTAATCCATTATTGAGTTTGTTAGAGCATGAAAACAAGTTAGCGGTGTAACAACATTCTGGCTAACTGTGGACAGTAGTATTCAGTAGTATGTATTGCGCGCGTTGGAAAGACACAACAGAGAAAAAACATACTTAGGGAGATTGTCCGATGGGGTCTATAGTGGGGTTGGGTAGATACTGAAACTTTCCGAAGCCTCAAAGTTAAAAGTCGAAATAGTTGAAAATAGAGAATTTCTGCTGTAGGCGGTGTAAAAAAGCAACAATAAATTTCTAATAAATTAAAAATTCTAAGTTACGAGCGTAATTAGGTTCGATCGAGCTATCAGGCCGGCATGCAGCGAAATAATACGCATTGTGTAGGCGGGGCATCGCAACGCAACGATGTTAAAGGTGAGACTCTGGTTGCTAGACAAAAACATGAAGAAAAATGATTAAAAAATAACTATCAAAGACGTCGCCGCCAACGCAGACAAAAGCAAGCAAAAAGGCAGCAACATAACACACAAAGGTAAGCAACTAAAAGTGTAAGCTAAGGAAATACGAGAGTATAAATGTTAGACCAGAGTAAAAAACTCATATTGCTACCCAATGCACACTTAGAAATCGACAGTACACTAAAACCATTCAAATATTAGTCCGAAGGAGGAGTTTCACCAGAGAAGCTAAGTTCTAGTCATGACTTCCACGGAAGGAGGAGTTTCACCGAGCAGCCATCAGGCTGCCTTGAGTTCTATTCATGACTTCCACCGAAGGAGGAGTTTCACCGAGCAGCCATCAGGCTGCCTTGAGTTCTATCCATGACTTCCACCGAAGGAGGAGTTTCACTGTGCAGCCATCAGGCTGCCTTGAGTTCTATCCATGACTTCAACCGAAGGAGGAGTTTCACTGTGCAGCCATCAGGCTGCCTTGAGTTCTATCCATGACTTCCACCGAAGGAGGAGTTTCACTGAGCAGCCATCAGGCTGCCTTGAGTTCTAGTCATGACTTCCACGGAAGGAGGAGGAGTTTCACTGAGCAGCCATCAGGCTGCCTTGAGTTCTATTCATGACTTCCACCGAAGGAGGAGTTTCACCGAGCAGCCATCAGGCTGCCTTGAGTTCTATTCATGACTTCCACCGAAGGAGGAGTTTCACCGAGCAGCCATCAGGCTGCCTTGAGTTCTATTCATGACTTCCACCGAAGGAGGAGTTTCACCGAGCAGCCATCAGGCTGCCTTGAGTTCTATCCATGACTTCCACCGAAGGAGGAGTTTCACTGTGCAGCCATCAGGCTGCCTTGAGTTCTATCCATGACTTCCACCGAAGGAGGAGTTTCACTGAGCAGCCATCAGGCTGCCTTGAGTTCTAGTCATGATTTCCACCGAAGGAGGAGTTTCACTGAGCAGCCATCAGGCTGCCTTGAGTTCTAGTCATGATTTCCCACTAAATGAGGAGTTTGATCCGCACTGATATTCAATCGAGGAGACAATCATAAGGGAGGCTAGAACTAAAAACAAAAATCCCAATAAGGGGAGGAAACGAAAACACAACAAAAATACGGGAGCATTCTCGTGTAGAAATGCTCACTAACATAAAAAAGGACTCACAAATTACCGGGCAAAATATGATTGAGAGGTGAATAAAAAAGATCGCTGTTTTTGACATTCACACAAAAATTACACGGAAGCGAATAAACAGTGCTAACGGTGCGTTGTGCTTCTAAAAATGAGACAAAAAAGATAACAAGCATCTGTAGGGTTGAAGACTGGATGATTTCCCGAGTTCATAATTTGTAACACAATTCTTGACACTATTTTTCGAGGTTCTGCATTCTTTAAAATGTTGATTCGGTTTTCAAATAAACAAATAGGATCAGCATTATTCGACAAGGAAAAAAAAATAAAGTTAGTCTCCTATATATTTGAAATGATGAGCAGCAGCCACTGCCTAGCCAGGATTGAGCTTCGACTCGGACTTGCTTTTGCTCTTTTTGTTAGTGAAGAAGCTTTGCAGGCCAGGAAAATTGATGCCGGAGGACTTTTTCTTTGCGAGACCGCCAGGCGTGACGACATAACCGCCAGCGTCACCCGCTGCCTCCGAAGGGTACTTCTTCAGCTCCTGGGTGAGGCGAGGTGCGAGTTGAGATAAAATAAACAATATAAAAATGAGAAAATGTGACTCAAAAATAAGGCGCTGCTCACCTTGGTGCCAGAGCGAGACATTCGCGTCGGCGAGACGTCGAACTCGCAGCCTGCGGCTGCAGCTGCCGCAATCAGCTGCGACTGCGGCGGCGGTACAATCGCTGCAGCCGCGGCGGCGCTGGGGCAGGAGGACTTGCGCTGCTGCTGCTGCTGCTGCAGACCGTTGCTACGCTGAGCCTTCGAGGCGCTGCTGCCGAAGACCAGCTTAGAAGTGGCAGTTCTGAAATATTAATAACGGTTTATGCCTTAATTAATCTGCCATTTTAATTGTTTATGCCTTAATTGGTAGCATCAACTGCTATCAAATCTACTAACCTGACATCTACTTTCCTATCTTCCATCGACTCTTTTAATCTACCATCTACTCTCCTAATCTGCGTCTACTCTCATAATCTGCCATCTACTCTCCTAATCTACCATCTACTCGCCTAATCTGCATCTACTCTCCTAATCTGCATCTACTCTCCTAATCTGCCATCTACTCTCCTCATCTGCATCTACTCTCCTAATCTGCCATCTACTCTCCTAATCTGCATCTACTCTCCTAATCTGCATCTACTCTCCTAATCTGCATCTACTCTCCTAATCTACATCTACTCTCCTAATCTGCATCTACTCTCCTAATCTGCCATCTACTCTCCTAATCTGCCATCTACTCTCCTAATCTGCCATCTACTCTCCTAATCTGCCATCTAACTCTCCTAATCTGCATCTACTCTCCTAATCTGCCATCTACTCTCCTAATCTGCCATCTATTCTCCTAATCTGCCATCTACTCTCCTAATCAGTTGTCTACTCACCTAATTAGCTATGCAATTTCCTAATTCTGCACTAATTTTTATCTGTGACATTAAAATCTGATTCAAAAGTGCGGCATTTTCTGAAAGAGGAAGCCCAATATTTTATGAAGTTTAATTCCTAATTTAATAGCCATTTCAAAACCAGAAAGCCATTTCTACTCTCTCAAAAGAAAAATGCAAGAAAGATTGACAGGCAAATTAATAAAGAAGTCATTAATAAAATAGTCCACCAACTAAGAAAATGAAGGCGACGAGAGGCCTCCGCGGACAAGAATGTCCTCACCTTAAAAATAGACAGCGATGAGATATGCTGTGACAGCCTGGAAGGAATTAATAATTGGCCTGACGACAGAGCGGAACCCCGCCGGGGATCGGAATGTGATTAGGAGGCCGAGGTAAGGGTATGGGGATCAATTAGTGATGAGGAGAGGGATCGAGGCCAATGCACAGATAGCCAGATTGGATGCCAGTTAATATCATGGGAAGAATTTGTCACGGTAAGGTTAGTTGGCCACAGGAGAGATTAGGCAGAGCGGGCAGCAGCAGCAGCAGTAGCAGCAGCAGCAGCATGTGTGCGCCAGATCTAGGGCCTGCGCAAGCCCCTCAAGCCTCCTCTCTCGGCAGTATGAGCGCATTTTTCATCCTGATTGGGAGAGCTAGTTTTTACTATTGGGGAGGAAAATAATTCTTAGTAAATTGGCAGGCAATTTCAAGTCAGAATAAGATGGGATGGCCAATGATATTTTATCTAATCTTATTTTGAAAATGAAAAAAGTCACCTGATAGACACATCTGTTAGTCACATGGTAACCTGTTAGACACATGGTAACCTGTTAGACACAAGGTCGCCTGTTAGACACATGGTAACCTGTTAGACACATGGTAACCTGTTAGACACAAGGTGACCTGTTAGACACATGGTAACCTGTTAGACACATGGTAACCTGTTAGACACATGGTAACCTGTTAGACACATGGTAACCTGTTAGACACAAGGTCGCCTGTTAGACACATGGTAACCTGTTAGACACATGGTAACCTGTTAGACACAAGGTCGCCTGTTAGACACATGGCAACCTGTTAGACACATGGTAACCTGTTAGACACAAGGTCGCCTGTTAGACACATGGTAACCTGTTAGACACATGGTAAACTGTTAGACACAAGGTCGCCTGTTAGACACATGGTAACCTGTTAGACACATGGTAACCTGTTAGACACATGGTAACCTGTTAGACACATGGTAACCTGTTAGACACATGGTAACCTGTTAGACACATGGTAACCTGTTAGACACATGGTAACCTGTTAGACACAAGGTCGCCTGTTAGACACATGGTAACCTGTTAGACACATGGTAACCTGTTAGACACATGGTAACCTGTTAGACACATGGTAACCTGTTAGACACATGGTGACCTGTTAGACACATGGTGACCTGTTAGACACATGGTGACCTGTTAGACACATGGTGACCTGTTAGACACATGTTCACCCATACATCTTTAATATCAAGCTCAAAGTCGGCTCACTTTTTCTTCCCCTTGGAGGCGCCGGCGGCCGAATTGTTTCCGACGAGTCCCGGCGCGGCGGCAGCGGCCGTCAACAAATTGTCGTCAAGAGCGTGCAAAGTCGCCGAAGCTGACGATGACGAGAAGTCCTGAAGAAAAGCTTCGCCGCCAGCGGCAGCCACCGGATTCTGCAGCAGCTTGAGAAAGTCGGCCTGCTGCTGCTGCATGGAGGCCAGCTCCGTTACCCACTGCTGCCAGACAGCCGGGGAGCCGGCCTCGAACACGAATGTGGCCACGGCGCCCGGCGTCGCGTCGGTGATGGCGAAGAGAAGCTGGGCAGCAGCGGAGTCGCCGCCGCCGCTAGGTGGCGCCTGCTGCTGCTGCTGCTCGCCATCGGAGCTGCTGACGTAGACGGAGTGGAAGCGCATGTTGTTGACCTTGACCTTGCCGCGGTACAGGTACACAGTCTGCAGCGCGGAGGCGTCAGTCAGCTGAAGGACGCTCTGCCGGCTAAATCGCTGCTGCAGGTTCGGCGTGCCGCCGCCGCCGGAGGACTTTGGCTCCGTGACCAGCATCATCTGGTCGAATAGGAACACCTTGCGCTGATCGAATCTCAGCTGGCTGGGGCTGGGATTGGCTGCCGGGTTGTACAGGTGGCCAGGCAGGTTGCACACTCCAAGCAGAGCCTTGCAGCGCATCTGGCCCAGAGCGGTGACCCTAATGCCCGGCTCCAGGTTGTCAATCCGCGAGGCCTCCATAATGCTCTCGGTCTTCAGCGGCAGGTCCCGCATCAGGCGGTGCATCCGCTCCCATGCGGCCATGGAGGGCCCAGTCAGGCCGTCCTTGCGGGCCTTGTCAACTATGACGCTGACTAGCAGGCTGTAGCGCATGCAGCGCTGCACGGGACTCATGAGGTGCGAGTTCATGTCCTCCTTGTCGCGGAGGGACAGCCTGGCCTGCTCAAAGTAGTCCCTGTGCTGCTCGCAGGCGATGTGCTGCGCCTTGCGATGATTCTCGCAATACTTCGAGTACCAGCTGGTGAGGTGGCGCTCCTTGGCAATGAAGGCGCCGGCCACGCTGTCCATGCCGGTGTTGTCGAAGGCCTGCCTGACCCGGGCCAGCAGCTCGCGGTGACCGTCCAGCAGGCGCAGCCAGTTGCCCCAGACCAGGCGCCATTTTTCGCGCAAATCGGCCGGCGGTGGCGGCAGCTGCTGCTGCTGTTGCTGATCCAGGGCCGGAGCGTCCTTCAGCGGAATGTAGTGGGTGGCCACGTACTGCAGCTTCTTCACGTAGCTCTCCTCCGAGTCAATCAGCTCTAAGATGGCGTGCCGCCGGCGCTCGCTTCCCGCGGTGGCAGTTTCCACAGCGGCCGCTGACTGTTCGTCACCGTCTCGCCGTCCGTCTCCATCGCCGCTGCCGCTGCCACTGAAGCTTCCGTCGTCTCCACCGTAGCCGTTCACTTTTTCCTGTTCATTGCCGGCGAGATCTACGTTATTTTGGCTGGCACTGTCGTTCCCACTGGCGCTGCCGGCCCCGCTGACTGTGTCAGCATCCAGAGGCTCCGCAGGACCGCCGCTTCCGCCTCCGCTGCTCTTGCCACGATCCGACGATCTGGTTGCCGGCGGTGGCGGAGTTTCCGACGAACAGGACGAGCAGTCGCCATTGTTGCCTGCAGGCCCGCCGCCGCCGCTGGTGCCACCGGCTCCGCCACCGCGCCGGCCGTCACAGTCAGAGTCATCGCACTCGGTCTCTCCCTCATCTTCTTCCTCTTCCTCGGCCGCTCCGTCCTCGTCTTCCTCCACGAGGTCCTGGTAGCAGCGGCCCTCCACAATGGCCTGACCCAGGTCCGTCTCCGTGTCATCGGCTTCGTTATCCAGTGCGGGCAGATCCTGGAGAGCCTCCATCGGTGGTGGCAGCTCCAGCTCCACGGACTCTTCGCTGACGTTGTCAAGTAGGGCTTCCTTGACAGCCAGCTGCTGCGCCGTCTGCTGTTGAGCAGTCGGAGCGGAAGCAGCCTGCTGTTGCTGAGGCAGTGCCGGCTGCTGCTGCAGCTGCTGGGCCTTTTGAGCGGCCGCCAGCTTCTTGGGCAGGGCGGCGGCCACTTCCAATAGTTCGGACTTGGAAGAACGCCGAAACGGCTTCTTAGTCTTGGGCAGCCACTTGCGAAACGATGTGCGAGATTGCTGCTGCTGCTGCTGCTGCCGCGGCTGTTGTTGAGTCTTGCGCAGGATGCTAGCAGGCAGTTGACCTTCAGTATTATCGCCAAGAAGCCGGACTGCAGCCATCTCGTTCGGCAGGAGTTCAATGAGCTCGCAGAGCTGTCCGGCCGACACTGAGATCTCGCCGGGCCTGGCCGCCTGGTAGTCCTCTTGCACCGCGCACTCCACAGGCGCACCCATGCTGCTGTCCGAGGACTTGCTGCCAGTGGACAGCGAGTTGCGCGGGTAGAGAGTCGGCATGCCGCAGAACTTATCCTGGATGGCCTCGCGCATTAGATTCACCCACTGCTGCTTGGTCTCGAGACAGTTGGCCTTCAGCGTGAAGCGGTACTCGTCCCGTATCGGAGCGCCGGCCGGCCACATGCCGAACTTGCACGGATCGCTGTCAACCTGCTCGGTTATGGAACAGTTGGACAGGGTGAATTTCTGCTTAAACTGGTAGCGGGTCTTCGTGCCGCTGACGTAGCCGCCTCCGCCGCCGCCGCTGTCGGAGTCACTGGCGGCCACCTCCTTGGCGAATACAATGCAGAGGTCGAATAGGAATACGTGGCGATCGCGACCCTTCCTGATCAGCTGTCGCGGCTCCCAGACAACGAAGGCGTCGTGCAGCAGGACGTCGCCGAAGCGGGCAAGACGATCGCCATCCGGTAGGCCGTCTAGCATGCTGAGATGTAAAGCGTCGTTGGCCTTCTTGGGCACGGCAATCATAGCGTCCAGGCCCTCCTGGATTTCGCTGGTTGAGGCCGGCTCACAGTTATCCAGCAGGTCCTTCAGTAGCAGTTGGTATTTGGTGATGCGCTGAACAGGCTTGATCAGGTAGCTCTGTAGCGGCCCGTTGATGCTCAGGCGGGCCTGCACCTCCTCGAAGAAGCTGCCGGCCTGCATCAGCGAGTACATTTTAGTGTGGGTCATCATTAAACTCTACAATTGTCATTGTACCTTAAAATATCTGTTCAGGTCATTGTGGGGTCATATAAATCCTCACTGTGGGTCATCAAACTCTACAGTAGGCCATTGTTCGTCAACCCTATAGTAGGTCAATGTGGGTCAACCCTACAGTAGGTCATTGTGGGTCAACCCTACAGTAGGTCATTGTGGGTCAACCCTACAGTAGGTCATTGTGGGTCAACCCTACAGTAGATCATTGTGGGTCAACCCTACAGTAGGTCATTGTGGGTCAACCCTACAGTGGGTCATTGTGGGTCATCTCTATAGTAGGTCATTGTGGGTCATCTCTACAGTAGGTTAATGTGGGTCACCCCTGAAGTAGGTCATTGTAGATCAAACATATCCCTACAGTAGGTCATATATATTCCTAGAATAGGTCATTGCTGGTCATATATTTCCCTAAAGCAGGTCATCGTGGGTCGTATGTATCCGCACCCACTCCCACGCACCTGTGCGATGAGCAGCTCAGCGGAGTCGGATTTGTTGACGCAGTACTCAACGTAGAGTGCGGCCAGCTGCTTGCCGAAGCTCACAAAGCAGTGCCCGGTATCCTCCGGCAGGAAGCTGCTCGCGTATTTCTCCAGCTCGCCAAGGAAGGTTCCGCTGTGAAACTCGTAGATGGCTTCGATGTTGCCGAATATGATGGCCTCCTTGCCCACAATGCCAGGCGGGGTCTGGGGAAGGATTGGGAGAAGCATTGGCTGCATATGAGCACTCTAAGCTCACCTAGAGCCTGACTAGTGCAGTAGCAACAGCAGCAGCAGCAGCTGATGGGGCTGAGTAAACACGGGAGATTAAATAGATAGGGATGCCACTCGCCCCGGCTCATTGGCTAGGACGAGCCATCCCGTCAAATCCCATCCCGTTCCATCTAGCCGCAAATTTCGATTCCCAGAAAGCTAAAAGTCTGAGCGGTGAGCAAATACGCAACACTTTGCACCCTGCGTGTGTCTGGGCCGAACTGCCTCATACGCATATATTGCTTATGCATATTATGCGAGTAAGCGAGACAGACGGGCGGCAGTCAAAACAGGGCTTGACTGCTTTTTAGGCTTTTAAGTAAACATGCGGCTTATAGGGAATAATGTTTACGGCCAGCGGCCAGATATTTATTACGAATGCGAGTGAGCCTGGCAAAATTGAGACGAACCAAATCTAGAAAACACTCACTATGCGAGCCGGCATAGCGCAATGTGGCATGGATAATAGATAAACCCACAAAACAGCTGTTATAAACGAATAGTTAGGATAAACTCAGACAAGCACTAGGAAAAAAACCCCAAAACAGCAGGGATAAACCCCCAAAACAGCAGGGATAAACCCCCAAAAACAGCAGGGATAAACCCCCAAAACAGCAGGGATAAACCCCCAAAGCAGCAGGGATAAATCCCCAAAACAGCAGGGATAAACCCCCAAAACAGCAGGGATAAACCCCTAAAACAGCAGGGATAAACCCCCAAAAACAGCAGGGATAAACCCCTAAAAACAGCAGGGATAAACCCCCAAAACAGCAGGGATAAACCCCCAAAACAGCAGGGATAAACCCCCAAAAACAGCAGGGATAAACCCCCAAAACAGCAGGGATAAACCCCTAAAACAGCAGGGATAAACCCCCAAAAACAGCAGGGATAAACCCCCAAAACAGCAAGGATAAATCCCCAAAACAGCAGGGATAAACCCCCAAAACAGCAAGGATAAATCCCCAAAACAGCAGGGATAAACCCCCAAAAACAGCAGGTATAAAGCATCAACAAACATTAGGGATTAACCCCACTAAACTGTACAAATAAACCTTACTAATCTGTACCAAATAAACCCCAACAAACTATCAGGAAAAACCCGACCAAACTGTGAATATAAACGCCGATATGTACGGACAAAACCCAAAACCAAACTGTACGTATAAATGCCACGAAACTGTACGCATAAACCCCATTAAATTGTGGGAATAAATCCCACCTATATGTATGTATAAACCCCACCTAACTTTACGGATAAACCCCACGAAACTGTACGGATAAACCTCACCGAACTGTACGGATAAACCTAAAAAACGGGCAGGTTTTATTCCTAATCAACCAGAGCAGGGATTAACCACAACATACCATGCGGATAAAATAAAAATGCAGGAATAAACCTTAACTAAATTGTAGAATACACCTTATTAAACAAAACAAATACGTATGATCTAATAACTAGGACCAATCCTATGAAACAACATTAAAAATCAGTGTAAACATCAGCCCTAGAAGTGCAAACCTGTAGGCCAGCGGGCGGCGAGAACATGGCGGCCTTGTACTGCGTGATGCAGGTGTTCAGATCTTTGACATAAACCCGCTCGGTGTTGATGAGCTCATTGAGAATGTAGCGCCTTTTCTTGTCCCCGGCCAGCTGTCTCTGCTCTGCCTTCGGGTCCTGCAGCGAGCCGATGCCGCTGCTGCCGCCCGAAGCCGCTGAGTTCACGCTGCTGACGGAGCCGATGCCGGAGGAGGCCCGGTCCTGCTGCTGCTTCTGCTCGGCAGAATCCAGGCCCAGTAGCTGTCGCAGCTGTTTAGCCAGCGGCACGTAGCGATCGAACTGCAACACCAGCTGGCCAATCTGCTTGCAGTGCGGATGGGAATTGCGGGCGAATGACGCAGCGATGCCGTACAGCATCTCCACCTTCTGCGCCGTGTCCTGCGGCACAGCCGAGGGGCCGGAGCAGGGCGTCAGGAGCGTCAGCAGCTGCTGAGCGGAGGCCTCGAAGGTGACAAACTGTTGGCAGAGGTCGATGACGCGTTTTCGTTGAGTCCAGGACTCCAGAACCTGGCTCTCGGCCTGGGTGAGCTGGTCCTGCCCGCTGACCACCAGGGCTTCAACTGAACCGGCGTGCTGGCCGCCGCTGCGGTGCAGGTACTTCATGAAGGCCTCGGAGGTGCGCCGGGCGAAACGGCAGCCGCGCAGGAATGCGTCCTTTTGCACGGCGTGTTTCTGGGCTCGCTCGGCAATCTGCTGGACCCGGTCTGGCCCCGGAAGAGCTGAGCAGGCGTCCTCCGAGCGGCTGTAGTCCTTCTGCAGGTCGCCAAGCACCGATGACACCTGGCAGGAGATTAACCATGTAACGAGAGTGGATTATCTGTCTGAAGATTATCTACATGAAAAGGATTATAGAAATTTAACTTCATTGAAAGTGCAAGACTGATTAAAGTTATCCTTATCCATGTGATTATCTGTGTTATAAGGGATGTATTATAAATATTATACGATCTTAATATATTCATGAGTTCATAGGGGGTGAGTGGCAGAGCTCGATCCCGCGGCGATGCCATTTTCATTTTAAGCACAGCCGAGAGAAGGCTTGCATTGTGTAAGTATACACTGCCTGACGATGAGCAAGTCAGGGCAGATGTACACACGTGTGTGCGTGTGTGCTCAGGAGCCAGCGAAATGGACAGAATTGCCTCCTCGCTGGCTGTGGGTCACCAAATGAAGTGCCATTGCATGCAGCCCTATTGCAATCATTACTATAGCTTTTATCTACCCGTACAAATACATGAATGGGATAATTAATGTGAAGTCAATATGAAGGAGATATGACTCTGAATGTAAACCTGCAAGGGGGATTATTAATTGAAATATTTTCTGGAACAAAAATTATGAAGGGAGACCAAGTTATCTGCGTAAATTTACTTTACCAAATTTTAAACAAACACCATAGAATACTGACGCTTAAAGAACCGACTTGACCCTGAGATTCTTTTCTAGAGGTCTAACACACTATCTATAGCGGGTACTCGGTAACCAGATACTCAGCTGGTGGTGGGGGGAAGGCGGGGCGGATGTTTGAGCAGCTTGTCGCCCTAACCGTTACGTCTAGCCGGGAAGAAGCAAACACTGAAAATGTCAAGCCAATGGCTCAGTTTGATTTCAGTTTCGGGATTTATTAGCACAACTTTAGCAGCCTGGTCAAACATTCTCCAAATCAATGTAAAAAAGAGCTAACAAAACAAAACCGCTTTAGAACCAGCCTACTTATAGTAGAAATATATGTTAAAATTATAGTTATTTTACCAGATGGCAAAAAGGAAACTGTTTGTGTCACCTGATCGACTGCGATGAACCAGTTAAGCGCGGCGTTGATGAGTTTGGAACGCTCCTCGGCAGCATTGAGCAGTCTAGACCAGCGCACCTGCAGACTGTGCTCCAGTTCGCGCACATCAGAACACCTGGCGTGATCAGATTTCACCTGTTCCAACTTGGTCACTAAAACGTACGCAGATGTATAGGTGCGCTCGAGGGCTTCGCGGAATTTGTCGTGATCGCGTTTTAATTGCTCGGCCTCGGTGTGATTGTGCGGCAGCTTCGTGGCCGATGCGGCCAGCATTGCATCACCATTGCCAATCCACTGGATTATTTGGCGACCTGCGGGCCACAGTTTAACCAATCGGAGCTTGGGGATTTGGGTTGGTGAAAATCAGTCAGGCTGAATGTACACTTGGGGCAGGAGTTGTAGACCAGGGTCAGTGTGAATGTAAATTGGGGGGGGCAGTAGTTTGATGCTAGTGTCAGGGTGAATGTACATTGGGGAGGGCAGTAGTTTGATGCAAGTGTCAGGGTGAATGTAAACTGGGGGCGGGAGATGCAGGCCAGAGGAATGTACACTGGGGGCAGGAGTTTTAGGCTTGTCAGGGTGAATGTACACTGGGGGCAGGAGTTTTAGGCTTGTCAGGGTGAATGTACACTGGGGGCAGGAGTTTTAGGCTAGTCAGGGTGAATGTACACTGGGGGCAGGAGTTTTAGGCTTGACAGGGTGAATGTACACTGGGGGCAGGAGTTTTAGGCTAGTCAGGGTGAATGTACACTGGGGGCAGGAGTTTTAGGCTAGAATCAGGTTGAATGAAAACTGGGGGGCAGGAGTTGCAGGTCAGTCAGGATGAATGTACACTGAGCAAAGGGGAAGTGAAGGGTGATGGAATCTGATTACAATAATTGCGCTAAGTGCACAGGAGACTAACCTTCAGCCTCCAGCTGGCGCCACTCCAACTCGGCGCTAAGCCCGGCTCGCCGCTCCTCAACATCCTGCGCCTGACCGTCCAGCTCGGTGAGCAGTCGCTGCAGCCGACCCAAGGCGTCCTCTTCGTCCGTAATGTGAAAATCGATGCCAACAGTTTCGAAAACGTTAATTAGTTCGCCACCTTTGAGCAGGACCTCTTCGGCTCGTTTAACCGCCTGGATGTGCTCAGCGATACTGTGCTCAAGCTCTTCCGGGCGCATGTCGGCCGGCTGGGTTGGCAACTGAGCGGGTAGGCGGGCTAGTACGGACTGAGCGTTCTCCCAGTCTTCCTCGAACAGCTGCAGCTGCTGACAGAGGTCCAGACGTAGGCGGTGATGATCGGCCACCTCCAGAGCGGTGGTCACCTCGGCAGTCACCTGTTTAGAATGAATGGAGTGAGAATAGGATTCTAATGACAGAATCAGCTAGTGAAAAGCACGACAGTCTAATAATAATAGGACTTCAAAACTCACCTGACTTAAAACATTTTTAATATAGGTATCTTCGTCGGGATCCAGCGACAGGTTGAGTAGGTAGGCGCCCTCGTCGCTGAGCTGGGCATAGCTGGTGTGCGCCAGCTGCAGGCTGTCGGCGTGCGCCGCGATGGCCTTCTCCAGCTCTATAGGCTCTAGCTGGGGACATTTTTCCTGGGGATGGGAGGCGATTCGGAGGTGAGAATACATCTCAAGTGACGAAGCCAGTCTCCAAGTGAGGAATATGAGACTCGACGTGACGGAAACCAGAATCCACCTGAGGGAAAGGAGACTACCTGAGGAAAATGAGACAACCTGAGGGGAATGAGACTACCTGAGGGGAATGAGACTACCTGAGGGAAATGAGACTACCTGAGGGCAATGAGTCTACCTGAGGGGAATGAGACTACCTGAGGGAAATGAGACTACCTGAGGGAGATAAGAATCCACCTGAGGAAACTAAAATGCACAATAGGAAAATGAGACTCTACCTGAGGAAAATGAGACTCTACCTGGAACAAAAATTTACCAGACGAAACGAAAATCCCCACGACGAGAATCTACCTGAAAATGAGACTCCACTTGAAGTGAATGTCCTAAAGACACTGATTAGAAGGCAGCTCACCTGCGAGCTGGCGGTCTTAAGCCGGCTGACGAACTCCAGCAGCTCCCTAGTTCTATGGTAAAATCCGGCAGCCACATCCAGGGCCTCGCGCCGATTGGACATGGCCCGGGTGAAACTGTCGATTCGCCGTTTCAAAGTCTCGGCGTCGCTTAGCAAGCCGTCGTTGTCTAGCTCCGGCGAGGGCGCCAGATCGTCCACGGCCCTGATAAGCTTATCAGCATTTACTATAGTGTTGTTAGCCACCTGCTCAAACTGCATGTGAGCATTGTAGAGAGTCTCAGCCCTGGCTAAAGACTTGCCAACAAAGACCTGCTTGGCCAGGAACGGGTCGCCGTGCTCGCTAAGCCAGGCCAGCACCTGGGCGCAGTCCTGCTTGAAGTGAAGCGCAGAGAGGCGGTGGAACAGGTGCTTCTTACGCTCGCCGCCGGCGGCCTCCAGGCATCGGTGAGAGTGCAACAGGCGGTGGATGAGGCTCAGGCAGTGCTGCCTGCTGGTCTCAAAGTTGATCTCCGCAACCAGAGCATTTGGCGCAGGCGTCTGCAAGTGGGTGATGATGGCCTTGCCAGCGAAGCAGGCCTCATTGTAGGCGGCCTGCTCCTGCTCCCACACTGCCTGGGCGGTGGCCAGGTGAACTTCGACCTCCTCGATAGCCCGGCAGCGGTCAGCCATCTGCAGCCGGTCCAGCTGGTAGTTCCAATGATCCACACGGCTCAGGTACTCCTCGGTGCGGTGATGGAAGCAGTAGCTCAGGTCCAGCACCTTGGAGCGGTCTGCTAGCACAGTGAGCACGGCCTGCCAGTCCAATGTGAGCTCCCGGGACCGCATAGTCATCTCCTTGCCTGCGTAGTGCCCGGACTCGTAGAGCTTCTCGGCCACAGCCTCCAGCTGGCGCATCTGGTCCTTGGCGCTGTCACAGTTGGCCAGGTAGGCCTTGTGGCTGTCAACCAGGGTCAGAACCTGGCAGGTGTAATGGCGATTGTATTAGACAGATAAAATATCAAGGCATTTTAGGATCTGAGTTTCTAGGGATCTGGGGTTCTGGGAATCTGGAGTTTCTGGGATTCAAGGTTTTGGGCATCTGAAGTTTTAGGGATCTGAGGGGGTGAGGAATGGGGATAAGGATCTGAGGATTCAAGGATATGAGAATCTGGGGATCTAGGGATCGGAGTATGAGGGGATCAGAGCATGAGGGGATCAGATTATGTGGGGATCGGAGTATGAGGGGATCAGAGCATGAGGGGATCAGAGTATGTGGGGATCGGAGTATGGCGGATCAGAGTATGAGGGGATCAGCCTGTGTGTGGATCGGAGTAAGCGGGGATCGGAGTATGTGGAGATCGGAGTATGAGGGGATCAGAGCATAAGGGGATTAGAGTATGTGGGGACCGGAGTATGTGGGGATTGGAGTATGTGGGGATTTGAGTACGGGGGATCAGAGTATGAGGGGATCAGACTGTGTGTGAATCGGAGTAAGCGGGGATCGGAGTATGAGGGAGTTAGAGTATGTGGGGATCGGAGTATGTGGGGATTGAAGTATGTGGGGATTTGAGTATGGTCAGACTGAGGGGATCAGCCTGTGTGTAGATCGGATTAAGCGGGGATCGGAGTATGTGAGGATCAGAGGGGATCAGAGTAGGAGGGGATCGAAGTTTTTGCACTGGAATCTGAGGATCTGGAGGACCTGAGAATCTGTGGGATTCAAAGTTGTGGGGGATCTAAGGAACTAATGATTGTTTAGGGAATAGGATCTTGCTAGGAACAATCAGGGGCAGGATAAAAAGCACACCTGGTCGGCGCTCTGCCCGATGTCGCCAAAGCAGCCTAATAGAAAGGTGCGCTGCTGGTGCATCCAGTTGGCCATGCGACCCACGTCCTCCTCGAACAGGCGCAGCTGATAGGCTTGCTCGTGCGCCACCCTAGTGGACTCCCACTTGTCCACCAGATGGCTGCGGAGCTCGTACAGGTGATGAATGGCGTCAGTGACAGCCGGGGCCAGCTGCTGGAAGTCGGTGTTCATGCTCACCCAGCTGCTGCTCACTGATTCACCCTTCGAGCCGCAGCGGAGCCACTGGGCCAGGCGGGCCGCCTCAGCCTCCAGCGAGTGGACCGGCGCCTGCACCACCTGTCGGAATGGGTAATTATTATAGGTAGGAAAAAATTTATTAGCCTACTATCAGTAGCGATACAAGAGTTATTGTAGAAAAAAACATCGATAGTTAAGTTCAGACGGCAAGTAGAATTAATGTTAACTTCACATTAATGTAGCGAACAGCTGATAATGTCGCTTAAGAAAACAGTAAAAAAGAGTGGAAAATGATATGTTTGTTGCAAAGTTTATTTCACGTGCTAAATTTTTATTTAGAGACAAAAAGTGCCGCCAAATATCAATGGTTGCTAGAATACAAGAAGCATGAAAGAATCCGAGCTGACTTTAGTGCAAGAGAAAAATATTATCTAGCCAATGGTGTGAATATTTTCTATGAATATCGGCCAATGTATGGGCCAGGAAAATGGCCAATGTAAGGGCCTATGGGCCAGGATAAGGGCCAAAGTAAGGGACTATGGGCCAGGATAAGGGCCAATGTAAGAGACAATGGGCCAGGATAAGGATCAATGTAAGGGACAATGGGCCAGGATAAGGATCTGTATTACGTGGGGTGATTAAGGCTGGGTGTGGCGCGCGCTCCCACAGTCCATGGACTGAACAGCCCAACGCAGCCTTTAGATGACCCAATCGGGGCAAAGTGTAAAAAGCGATGATTAAATAAGGGCCACTGTATGGGACTCAACCAGCTCTGACCTTGTTCTTCTGAGCTCGATGCACCTCAACCAGATGCCTGGCCTGCTGCAGCGTAGCCGGCGTGACACGGCTGTCCAATGCGTGGTACAGCTGGGTCAGCTTTTCAGACATGTCGTGCGACCTAAAGAAGAAATTTTCTAGGCGGCAGCGCAGTTCCACCCATTCGCGCGAGTCGAACGGCAGGCTGCCCTCGAATTCGGTAGTGAGCTGGGCCGGGTCAATGTCGGCAAACAGGCCGTCAATGTTAACCAGCTTGATTTCGAAGTTGTACTTGCCGATGGCCATCTGAACCCGCTGCTTCTCTATGAAGCTCTCCGGCTTGATGATGTATGTGATGTCCAGGGAGTCGGACAGAGTCTCGTCTAGCACCTGCGACACGGGTTTAAGTTTGGCAACTATAATTGGCTGGGTACGTCTGAGTTCTCAGTGTGATGGGTGAGTACAGAGGGCGAGGAAACATTGGGTAGGCGCATGAGTAGACAGGGTAGGCGCATGAGTAGACAGGGTGGGCGCATGAGTAGACAGGGTAGGCGCATCAGTAGACAGGGTAAGCGCATGAGTAGAGAGGGTAGGCGCATGAGTAGACAGGGTAGGCGCATCAGTAGACAGGGTAAGCGCATGAGTAGAGAGGGTAGGCGCATGAGTAGAGAGGGTAGGCGCATGAGTAGAGAGGGTAGGCGCATGAGTAGAGAGGGTAGGCGCATCAGTAGAAAGGGTAGGCGCATGAGTAGACACAGTGGGAGAGCGAGTCTCGTACCTTGAGTATAGGCTTGATGGAGCTCCAGGCGGCATGCCGCATGTCGATGACAACAGTGAAGCGCAGCTGCCTGACCCTGGCATCCGGCAGGTAACTGAGATATTTCACAAGCAGCATGAGCTGATCAACAGCAATCTTCTCGGTGTCCACCCGGCCAGGGAAGCACATGATGGGCCCGCCGCGCCTGTCCCTGCCGCCTGGCAGCATGGCCACCCGCTGCTCCAGCAGTGGCCGCAGGTCGGCCGCCCGCAGAGCCGACTGGTGCGCCGATGGGCGATAATATTCGGCCACATCGCGATCAACGCCGCTGTGGGCAAAGTCCAAATCTGAGGAGCCGCCGCCGCCGCCACCGCTGCCGCTGCTGTAGCCGCCGCCGCTGCCGCGCGCGCCTCCCTGACTGTGAGCCAGAATTGAGCCAGCAAAATAATAATGGAGTGTTTAATAATTAGCCGCTGTCTTTCCCAATAGAAGCCGATTGGTTTGGAAGTTTAGCTGTGCTCAGGGCCGCAGGGTGCGACACTGTGCTGCAGGGAAGCCTGCAGTATAGGGTGAGATTCACAACTAGACATAAGGTGACAATTAAAGCTAAACAGGTAGTATAATTAGCTACACTACTAATTTATTATTCCATTACATTAAATACCTATAAAATTCCAACTACAAAAAAACAAAAAATATGTGGTGTTTAATCAATTTATATCTAGAAATGTATTTTGAGATAACAATACTTAAATTGTTATTTAATTATCACAATTAGTGTAACATTAAACTATTTTAAATATGATAAAGCTTCTGAATTTATTAGACACAAAACAGACTAGTCAGTTCAATCATATTTACTTTCGCAACAGTCATTGATATATAGGGAGTCCAATGCTGCTTTAAAGACAGACTTAGTCTAGAAACAGAGGAGTCACTAAGCATATCTTAAGTGTTCAACAAAGAATTATTCTCTGTTTCTTTTTTTCTCTTTCTTTTCTAGTCTCCTTTCTTTTAGAAATAAAATATGCAACATTTAGGGTAATCCTTTGACCTTCAATGACTAGGAGAGAATTTATAGTAAGCTAAGGCACACATTTTTTAGTTAAACAAATAGGCTTTTTGACAACTTTTTTGGACCTAATACTTCCTTAGTCCCTATAAAAAACTTATTTTCTATTAGGTGATAGAAAACCTTGAGCTCTATAGAGTAAAATACAATAATAATTCAACCTATCTTAGCTATTAAGGGAAATATCAAAGAGAGAAAGAAAATCAGAACTAGATAAATGTTACAATATTACTTTATATTATATAATTATTAAATAACTGAAAATAAGTTGTGCAACTGAAACAATGACATTTAAAGTAGGCTTCTAACTAAAGAATCACTTTAATAGCTTTAAACATAATATATTTTGGTAACCATACATGTGCAACCTCCCAAATCTTAGCTGGTCGTGCGACTTAGTTTTTGCTCTATTTACGACTTAGTTTGCTCTCATTTGCAACTTAGTCCGTTTCATTGATTAATTTATGACTTAGTTTGCTCTTATTTGCTCTCTTTTTCTCTCCCCTTTTTCCTTTTCTTCATGCCTTCCTTTTTGTCCCTTGGCCCCCCTTTGATTTTTTTGCACTTGGTCGATTGGTTTTTGCGACTTACCTTGCTTGGCCCTTGTTTCACCCACCTGGTTTGGCCGGGTGTTGCGCATGTATGTTGGTAACAGCTTCTTTTGCAAAGATTTTTTGATTAATGACTAACATTTAAAATAAAAAAACTAGTTACAGTGATAAATGCTACCTTAATTAAAAGTTATTGTTGTATTAAGTGATATTTTATATCTAATAAAGTTAGAGAATAGAGATGGTGTTGCTAGATCATTTTTTAGAAAATCATCTGTAGCATGAAAAAATCTACTGATCAAGATTCATGTTTCTATCCATGCGTAAAAAATTATAAAGTTACCAAAGTTGTTTTAATTCTAAAGCCCTATTATTCTTAGTGGGTTATTACTTTTGGATGGATCCTGTCATTAAATCCATTATGATGCCCAATCATAACAGAAGGCCTACTGGGCTATGGTGGAGTTCCGCTTGTTATATTATTTTGCAATTTCAAAATGGTGCCAAAAGCCCGGTAATGCAACGGACGATTTGGCATGACATGCCAAATGTGGAGGGCACCTGGGCACATGCCAAGGCCAGGCTGCGACAGATGCATGGCACATCGGATGCACTATTTGAGTCACATCTGCAGGAGTACATGTGGCGCCGTCTATACCCAGTCAATGCATTCAGCAACTTCATGTATTGGGTATCCCACTATTATCCAACTTGATGAACAGATAAGGAACTGATGAACCTCTGATGAACTTTTCTGAGTGTCCTCGTGTTGTTTAAATGTTGCTGCGTTGGTCGTAAAACTTGTTTAACCTGTCTGCAGTCATTTCAAATAGCAAAATAATATAACAAACGGAACTCCACCATAGCCGGCCTACTGTACATAATGCTTTAACTGTTTTTAAGCAATATATCAACCTCATAGCATGTATCAACAACAGCTGTCTGTCACAAGTGTTGTTGCATTACCATTCAAGGCATTGGACTGCTTTCAGTGGGACAATCATGAATTTTTATAATCAAAGCATTTTATAGAAACTAAGAAAATTATGCAGCTGAGAAACTTCCAGAATCCTATAGTAGGCCTATTAGCTTATTAGATTTATCAATGGCTAGGCCTAGGCTTAAGTTTACATTTTACTGTTCAATTCTTGAATTATTTCTGTTCTAAATTATATTTTTGTTCTTTGTTCATTATATTAGATAGATAAGCTAATAAAGCTAATAAACTGTAGCTAGGAGCATACTGTTCTAGGGCCTATTCATAATTTTAAATAGGCCTAGTTAACAGGCCCACATATTTTCTGAGTTTAGCTGAGCAGCATAGCGTTCCTATTAAATGGAGTAGATTTTATCATATGAATAGCTAATTGCACTAATGATATACACATATATATTTACATGTTCACATGTTTAGAGTGATTTACTTTCGTTTGTTTATTTTTTGTTAAAATACAAAGCTGGCTATGATGCTATCTTCTCAGTCATATTGTAGAAACGTTTTGGAATTATAAAATATGTGCATTTCTAGCTTCAGCATTACATTTTTGTGCTTTTCTACCTACATATGTATCTACAATATAGACATAGGCCTAGCTAATATCTAGTCAAGCATCACTAGACCAAGTTTCAGCGACTCGTGGTCAAATTTAATTCAACAATTACAAAGAGTAGTAATAGGCTGCGTAGCTAGTGGCAACGCCTATAATTTGCCTACCATTTAATAACTTTGGTTTAGCAATGGATATGTCCCAAAACAAAACACAAAATTTCAATTTTTGCGTAAATATTACTCTACGCTATATAGTTAAGGATTTTCTTACAATTTTTTTGTTGTAACTTAAAATGATAAAAACACAAGTTTCGTTTTTAACAAATTGTCATGAAATGAAGTAATAAAGGTTACAGCGGGACACTAATTCTTTGCAAAAAAAATGTGTCAAATAAAGTTTAAGTTTTAATCTTGATTTTGAAAATATAAGTTCAATACTTAATTATCTGTTATACAATACACGTGATATCCATATTTGATTCGGCTGTTGCGGTTACGGTTAACCTCTTACCGTTATACTATGTTAAAGCTCTTGAAGCTCAATAAATTTAGTTAAAGAAATATACCACCAATAAGCAACTGTGTACTTACAGTGACCGTGAAGGACTGACAAAGAGCGACCTTGATATATTCAAATCCGCGCAGTGTGTGGAACACATTTTATGTGGAACACATTACACATTTCGCAGTTGTGGAAATATTGAAATAAAGCAGATTATATAATGTCATTAAAAAAGCCTTACTCTTTATATTTATTTCTCACAAACAAACCTTTGATGATTTAATTATGAACTGAAATATAATAATAACGAATATAAACTATAATAATAAAATATATAATAAGCAAAGGAAAAGGACTGAAAAGGACTACTACACAAAAAACGATGAACTGTTTAATTCATCGTAAAATTAATCGGCCAGTCACTTTTAAATTTCATGCCTGCTGACTAAGGTTCTTAGAAAGCTGGTAAACATGGTGTACATCAACTTTAGGATTAGCAGGTTAAGGATGTTTTTTTACCAGCGATGCTACTACGAGTAGTAAAATACGCAAATTGCACATTTACTTACAAGCTTAAACGATCTTACAGGCTGCAAAATTAACCAAAAATGACTGGCAGGATAAATAGGGCCTATGTAACACAGGGACTAATGTCGTCGATAAATAGTTTAGAGTCTTTGAATCCGTGCGGACTGTACTGATTGTCCTAGGTATAGAGATATTATCTTGCTTTTTAAGTACCTAAATAATTCTTACTATTCTTCAAGTCAGTCTAAAGAAACAAGAACGCATTCTAAAGAAGCAGCAAGAGGGGGGATTAAATTTAGGGTAAAACGAATCAAACGAAATTAACCATGCTAAATCAATACGCGCAGCAAAACGACTTCTAAGACTGACATAGAAGGTTTGCTGTCATAAAAACTAGGAAAAAAGAAGACACAGCGACAGCCAAGAAGCGGCGAGAGACAAAGACAGCGGGATGGCGGCGTGGTAGAAAATCATATAAATAAAGCAATCTGAAGACTATTGCTAAGCTGGTCTGATAAGAGCTAAGGTGAACAAATGGCGCAAAAGGGCTAGTGTGTTCGGCTAATTGTAAAGTGCACAATTAGAATACGTATTAGTACATAGCCCAGTGACTCTCGGCTAGTGATCTACTATATATCCAGGTGACATCAGCTGCTTAAAGTTGCGGTCGACTTTCGGGTAGACATGATGCGACGAACGCTAAGCTGGCACTGCATGAGCTCCATGAACACTTCATACTTGCGATCGTGGTATTCCCGCACTGCCGGGTTCGGCATCACCACCTCGCCTTGGCCGCAAAGTGCGTCCATCGCCTGCCGGACAGGAGTGACAGGAGAGTGATTGGGTGAGTGACAGGATAGTGATAAGGTGAGTGACAGGAGATTGATAAGATAAGTGATAGGGTGAGCGAAAGAGTGGGTGACAGAAGTGAGTGAAAGGATAAGTCAATCAGTGTGACAGTTTGGTTGACTGGTTGAGTGACAGGGAGAGTGTGGGTGAGCGCAACAACCAATTTGACAGGCCGCAATAGAGATTTCAATGCTGATTGGTGTGTTTAGAATGATTGGCAGCTCACTCACCTGGCTGACGGTGCTGTACTGACCAGCCGCAGTGGCCGAACTCACAGCCACGCCCTGCAGGATGGACTCATCGCATGCGGGCAGCACCACGGGCACGTTGAGCACATCGGCGTGAGCCTGGACGTACATTTGGTTTCGGCGTAGACCGCCGGACAGGTAGATGGCATCGATGCGGTGCTGCCTGCGTGGCGGAGGGTGGCGAGGCGGCACACCTGGTACAATGAGCTCGCGAATTCCATAAATTTTCCTCCTATAGCAATCAGGCCTGCAGCCTCACCGGAGGTTCTCCACAATGTGCCTGGTGCCATAGGCCAGCGCCTGCACCGTGGCCAGGTACAGCAGCGCCCATTCGCCGTCAGAGTCGTACATGCGCCAGCCAAGCAGCATGCCGGACAGGTCCGGGTCGGCCAGCGGTGACCGGTTGCCATGGAGATCCGGCCAGACGTGCAAGTCTGAGGTGAGGCTGTCAATATTAGCCAGGTCTCGCTCCTTGGCCATGCGGGCCAGGCAGGTGGTCACATTGTCCAGGGCAGCGTAGCCCTGCACAGCCTTCTCTTCAATAGTTCCCATTCGCCGCAGGACATAGTCCAGCAGCAGGCCGGAGGCGCTCTGACCGCTCTCCGTCAGCCACAGGGCGGGCACCATGACGGACAGGTAGGGGCCCCAGGCACCGGGCACCAGCTCCTTCTTGCGGCTGAGGGCCAGGTGGCAGGAGGAGGTGCCGGCAATGAGCGCCATTCGGCGGTGAATCGGCAGCTCGTCCAAACCAGGCGCCTTGCACAGGATGGAGCCCAGGCCGCCAGCGTGAGCGTCCAGGATGCCGGCGGAGACCACCGTGCCGGGCGACAGGCCGCCCAGTTCGGTAGCGGCCCGCTGGGATAGGCCGCCGCCTACGGGATCGCCAATCTCCAGGATCTTGCTGCCGATGCGACGATGTCCGTCTTCAAGCAGCACCTGGATTGTTTAGCAGCGCCCATGAAAGTCCCGAGTTCGATTCCTGACTCTACTAGAAAATTTTTAGCCTTTTTAGAAAAACAATGAGCTCTGCATTGCTTTGTTTCAATTTTAATTGGCAACCTATATTAGCTGGGGTAATGCGTTTGCCTCTCGCAACTATGTCTCTGAGCTCGATTCCGCGGCGAGGCCACATTCATTTGGGGCGCAGCCGCGGAGAGAAGGCTTGGGAGGTTGTCGTACAATCTACGCCCTCGAGAGCCAACCTCCAAGGCACAATGTATGTTTACACTGCCTGATGATGAGAAAGTCCCTGTGTGAGCGTTGACATCGTACAGTATCTGTGTACATGTGTGCTCAAGATTCAGCGAAATGGTCAGAATCGCCTGCTTGCTGGCTGCGACTGCGAGTCTAGTGTCACCAAAATGATGGGCCAAAATAAAGGCCAGACACATCAGGCAACAGGTAAGACTCTCACCGACAGGCCGATCATCTTCCAGAAGGATTCGTCCCAAGAGTCGCGCTCCGAGTCGTACAGCCATTTACACACAACCGAGCAGCGGGACCTGCTGTCGCAGTCGGTGGCTCTCAGGGTGAGAAAGTCGCACAGGTCCAGCACGTAGCTGGCCGATTTCAGCCAGTCGGCGCCGCGGTTCTTCTTCAACCAGAGCAACTTAGGCGGCTGCATCTCTGGCGACAGGAAGCCGCCAACATGCTGCAGCATGCGGTGCCCGGTCTTGTTGATGAAGCGGGCCTCCTCGGTGGCGCGATGGTCCAGCCACATAATGACATTGTGATGCGAGTGGGAGCCGCAGGTGGACAGGGGCTGGCGCTTCTCGTCTAGCACCACCAAGGAGCAGGTGGCAGCGAATCCAATGGCTTTCACCTGCGGGGTTGGCAAGAGCTTGAGCATTTTGCTGGGGACCATGGATAGTCTCATACAGGAGTTTGCCTACTCAAATTGAGGATCTGTCGGGATTTGGCTACTCAAATTGAGGATCTGTCGGGATTTGGCTGCTCAAGTTGAGGATCTGTCGGGATTTGGCTACTCAAATTGAGGATCTGTGGGGATTTGGCTACTCAAGTTGAGGATCTGTCGGGATTTGGCTACTCAAATTGAGGATCTGTGGGGATTTGGCTACTCAAGTTGAGGATCTGTCGGGATTTGGCTACTCAAATTGAGGATCTGTCGGGATTTGGCTACTAAAGTTGAGGACTGTCGGGATTTGGCTACTAAAGTTGAGGACTGTCGGGATTTGGCTACTAAAGTTGAGGATCTGTCGGGATTTGGCTACTCAAATTGAGGATCTGTCGGGATTTGGCTACTCAAATTGAGTATCTGTCGGGATTTGGCTACTAAAGTTGAGGATCTGTCGGGATTTGGCTACTCAAGTTGAGGATCTGTCGGGATTTGGCTACTCAATTTGAGGATCTTTCGGGATTTGGCTACTCAAGTTGAGGATCTGTGGGGATTTGGCTACTGAAAGAGAGGATCTAGGGAGTTTTTCTACTCAATATGAGGATATTAATTTCAGAATCTATATTTCGTAGGTGAGAAAAAGTCTCAAGGCGAGACAGACAGAGCTGAGGTAGGACCTTCGTGGGATTCTGTTTGGTCTTAGACAGCACGTCGCGGACGCAGGCGCAGACTGCTGACCAGATGCCATCAGAGCTCTGCTCAAACATCATTGGAGCTGGCCGGTAGATTTCCACGGCCTCTGTGGCGTGGCCCAGCAGGTCGCCGGACTCTGAAAAGATGCCAGCACGCACGCTGGAGGTGCCGACATCTACGGAAATGTACGCCTGGAAGACGGCGATGCGGGCCGAATTGGATTAGCTGATTTTTAGCTAAAGAACTATACAGGCCTTTTTATCGCATTTTATGAATTCTAAAAATTTCACTGGGATTTCCCGGGTCTAAATAAATTATCCAACTGGGGTTCCTGGATTTCTAACTATCAAAAACAATTGAGAATTCTCTGATTTTAAACTATTAAATGTAATAGGGAAATCCTTGGTTTGGAACTAATAGTTCCTTTAAGGTACCCTTGACTCTAACCATTATATTTTTGGGATTTCCTATTAACTAAGGGATTAACTATCAAATCTTATTGGGATTTCCCTGACTCCAAAGTATCAAATCTTATTGGGATTTCCCTGACTCCAAAGTATCAAATCATATTGGGATTTCCCTGACTCCAAAGTATCAAATCTTATTGGGATTTCCCTGACTCCAAAGTATCAAATCATATTGGGATTTCCCTGACTCCAAAGTATCAAATCTTATTGGGATTTCCCTGACTCCAAAGTATCAAATCTTATTGGGATTTCCCTGACTCCAAAGTATCAAATCATATTGGGATTTCCCTGACTCCAAAGTATCAAATCTTATTGGGATTTCCCTGACTCCAAAGTCTCAAATCATATTGGGATTTCCCTGACTCCAAAGATTGGGATTTCCCTTACTCCCTAAAATATTTCTGAAAGTTTCTTAATTCTAAACTGATAAATCCAATCAGGACATTCCAGATTTTTACTTTCGCAGCAATATAATCATATACAATAGAATCCCTATGACCAGTCATAGTCAAATAAAGCTTTTGAATAATTTGAGACTTGACGCAACTGATAAAATCAGGCAGTCTTTTTTATTGATTTTCTAAACAGCGCATTGTTTTACAGACGATGTTAAAAAAGGACTCACACGTACACAGAAATAGTACCGTAGCAGTGCAAGGCTATCATTTTTTATGACGTAAGGTCAATTATTTATTTACAAAAAAGCGCAAAGCAACTCTCTCTCCAGAGCTGGTATGCCAGCGGCCCGCCAACAGGTCTGAAACGGCGGAGGGTGAGGCGGGTAGGGAGCATTGCGCAGCGATGTGCTCATCATATTATTGATAGTAGTACGATACGAGACTAACAAAGAGAGATACAATATTTTTACGACAATGTCTACGGTCGAATCTAGATTATAGAGAGCGCAAAATTTGATCAAAAAAACCACCGAGACGAAGAAACGGCGAGAGTAAGGAGCTGGTACAGTTTAGAACATTAGAGTGAGACGCGTCGTCATCTTATTAGTTTATTTCGTTACACTTACAGCGGCCGGGGCTCATTTCGACACACCGGACGGCAGGGAGGCAGCGGCACCCCGGCCGCTCAGGCACACGTAGGCCGTGCCCTGCCGCTCCAGCTTGGCGTGCAGTTTCTCAGCGGTGCCAAGCGGAGTGTCCGAGCTGCCCATGGACTTCAGCAGCTCTTCCTCTTTGATCTTCTTTAGCCGCTTCTCCGTCTTCTTCTTGCCGCTTCCCTTGCCGTGGAAGCGGTGGCTCAGGAAATCGAAGGCGTCCTTCTGGTTCAGGACGCGGCCATCGTCGTCCGTGTACTCCAGCTTTACATCCGGCCGGTAGTTGCGCAGCTCCTTGAACTCCTGGACAGACCCGCCACCGCCGCCGCCGAAGTTTAGCCGTTCGCGGCGTCCGAACTTGGCATCGATGTCGTCGTGGCGCAGGTCCTCCTGGAACACCCTCTTAGCTCGCAGGCTGGAGAACTGGCTGGCGCTGTCGCCGGCATCCTGGCGGGAGGCCTCGCTCTCCAGGTAGCCCTTCCGCCTGGCCAACTCGAGTGCTGCCGCCACGCCGCCTCGGCGAAGCTCCGGTTCCTCCTCCAGGATGCCGCCCGCGCCGCCGCCGCCAGCCGCAGCCTGCTCAGCGTCGGACACGTCCATGCTGTCTTCGTCATCTGCTGGCTTGCGTCGATACTGTTGCTGCTGCTGCTGGTGAGAAGCGTTCTGGGCGATCTCCTTCCACGTGCCAACCTGTCCTCGACGACCGTAGATGCTGTAGTCAGTGCTGCCAGCAGCATCGTCTTGATCCATCTCATCCATTCCATCGGCAGCATCGCCGGCTTCAGCAGCCGTCGCTGCGGCATCAGCAGCTTCCGCCCTGGCCTCGGCCTGCGCGACTGCGGCCGCGGTTGCAGCAGCGGAGGCTCCGCCAAGGCTGCGACAGAACTCGGCCGTGGTGTCGAACACCATGCCGCCGCCGTTTGCGCTTATCTCCTCATCCTCTTCGTTGGCTTCTGACGACCGAAAGTTCGCTCGGAGCGTCGGCGGCCGACGCTGCCGAGTAGACGCCACGCCGCCTGGCTGCTGTTGAATACGACGCGCTCGCTCCAGCAGCAGCTGAAGATCTTCAAGAGCTTCGTCGGCGACAGACGGCGTCTGGTCGATGATTTCAGCGTCAGTCAGGCCGCGGCTTGTTGGTACATCGTCGGGCAGCTCGCCATCTTCAGGCCGCTGACTAGCTTCATCCTCCACTAGAGGCAGTAGATCGTCAGCCTTCAGCATCCGCGACTTCGCCACCTTCCGCTTCCGGCGCTTGAATTTGGCCGCCTCAGCCACCTCTGCCGGTGTCAAAAAGTCGGCCGCGAGACGGGGCTCCAACGGACCGTCCAAAGACACGGAGGCTGCTGCCGCTGCAGCCCTGGCCACGGCAGCCGCAGACGGAGCCGGAGTCTCCATCTGGCCACCGGTAAGCACGAAGGCGCGCTTCCTGGAAGCCGAGTCGCTGCCAATCACCGAGTCGTACTTGGCCAGCACAGAAGGAGCTCCGGCGCCGGCTTGGCCAACAAAGCCGCCCTCATCTTCGTCGCTGTTGAACTCGCCTTCCTGTCCAGCATTGGCTGAGTGCCAGGCCGAGCCGGTCTGTGCCCTGTTGCGCACATTCTCCGCGTGCTTCTCGTCGTCAACCATGTTGACGTTGATTAGCGTCTCAGCCTCGGCTTCTTCATCGCCGGCCGCTAGAACTCCACGATCCTGCAGCACTAGTACCGTTGTCTGGCCCTCCTTGAACTGCTTGGCTGAGTGGGCCACCCGCAGGCCGGCCAGGTCCGAGCTTGAATAGCTGGTAGCCGAAGCCACGTCCGCTTCAACTAGCCGGCTGACATCGAACTCCGCGTCCAAGTCGGCCAGCTCCTTGGCTCGCTGCTCCGCCAGTTTGCGCTCCGCCTCCAGAGTCCGACTCCGCTGAGTCCAAGCCGCGGCTGACAAATATTTGTCGTCGTCCTCATCCTGGTCATCGTCGCCGAGGCCTCGCAGCCGTGTCAGGCGCTCCCGCATCTCGCGCCTCTGCCTGCCGATAATAGTCCGCTCCTGCACCTTGGCTGTGTGTTTGGCCTGGGTCAAACTCTTTGCCGGGACGTGAAGGAAATTAGCCGATGAAGAGCCGGGCTTGGCGTCCGGGTCAGTCGGAGTGTCCACCTCCAGCGGCTTCAAGCCGAGCTTGGCGCGCAGCTTGTTTGTCTCCTCGATGCTAAGCGAGATTACTTCGCCGCTGCCGCCGGCATCGTGAGAATCATCGGCCTGCTGTTGTTGAACCTGATGCTGACGGCGGTGTGAGGAGGAAGAAGATGTCGATGGCGGCAGCTGCTGCTGCGGCTGCGGCGAGGCCGAGCGGGACCTTCGACGGCGCTTGCGTTTCTCGCTTTTCCTACTGGAGTCACCTGTGCCCATATCTTTGTTTACTGAAATGTGTTGTGAAACAGTACGGTAAGATATATTTACAAGCTCTGGGATTTTCGCTTGTATGCCATTCTTTATAGCATACACATGGCTTGGAAACACTATCTAACATAAACTTGACTACAAAATGATTGACTTTATATATAAACGATTTGCACATATATGTCCATTTGTTTTTTTGTAGACTTTTTGTAAACTCTTGTAAGTTGTTTCTTAAAATTGTTAAAAAGTCAAGATTGAACATTTATGGGTATAATACAATACAAGATAAATTAGTCAAGAAATACCAAACTTGCTTGTTTGTGTAATTGTAGCCCTGATAGTTGTATTAGGACTGGAATTTAAGACAGTGTATCAAATGAATATAACCAGTGCAAAGCAAACTGTGCAAACCTATATATATATGGGAATACATGAGATAATTAAGTGATAAAGTTGATAATAGTGCTTTACGACTTGGACAGTTGCATGCTACCATAAGAGTTAATAAATACTCTAATATATGTATGTTATACTGGTTTAAAAAATTAGCAGAGTTCAAATTATAATAAAAGAGCCCTTTAAAACTTACTAGCCATGATAGCCATCAAGCCTAACTTGTTCTACTCTAGCAAGATTTACAGACAGAAGTGTCAGCCTGACTCAGTAGGTTGTAGGTCATATTAATGACAAGACATTTTGGTGAGTCAATTCACTGACACCTATTTTTGTACCTGAATATACTAATAAAGCTGCCTTTCACATGAACTATGTGTAGTAGTGCTGATTTTATGAGCAATTTTTTCTTTGTTACAGTATAATATGTGTATTGGTAACCATAGTGTAGATCATGTAGTGCACACGAGAATTTTCCCATGTGCATTTTCAAAAGTGGCGTGCACCGGCGTGTGATTAGGTAAGTGGCGTGCAATTGGCATACATAAAGCACACTACATAAATACACTGGCGTGCCTGGCATGCGCCGCGTGCCACGTGCCTGGCACCTGATGTGGCAATGCTGCCAATGCATTGGTAAGCAGACATACAATATGTATTATTGTATTTAACTTTTGAAAAAAAAACGATTGTATATAAACATTGTATAAGACTGTTAAATTAATTAATTTATGATAAATACACGTTTTTAAAGATATATCACTTCTTTCGTACATTGTTTGTTGCTTTGTTTTACACAATGCAATTAAAAATACATTTTTTGTCTTTCAATTTGAATTTCAATTTATCATTTATTGTAATAATTAACCATCAATCATGAATCATATTCATAATTCGTGACATCAAGGATTTATTTAGACAAATACAATTATACTATTCTATTTCTAATTCTAAGTAATTAATTAAACTCTAATAATAAAGATGTCAAAACAATCAAAACGACCAAAAATGGCAAAAATAGATCTTGATGAGTCCTGTCATTCAGACTCAGACTCTTCAGCAGCTTCATTTGCCTTCAGTCCAAGTCTGACCTAGAGAATGAGGATGCCGACTAAATTAAATTGGTTAACTGATTTCTATTATTACAGTTTTAGTAGCAGTTATTTGATTATTTGGTTATGGTTATGGTTATGGTTATGGTTATTTGATATGGTTAGTTATGGTTAAGGTGTTTTAAGTTTTGTTATTTGTTGTTACCTGTGGTTAGTAGTGGCCTAGTCATTGTCCTAGTAGGCGTGCATCGGCGTGCATTCACTTGTCATCGACATGCTTTTGGGGATTAGCTTTGGGTCATTTCTCGCGTGCACTTAGTATGATCCACACTAATTTTGGTAAGATAATTAAAGACAAAGTTATCTCCCAGGTAGCAAATCCCCCTTAGGTTGACCATATAGTTATTGATAGAAGTTACCATGTATTACTTTCTAAGAAATATGACAAAATACTTAAATTTCCTAGTTTGTTTTTATAGGCCTATGCTATAGAATTTGTTTAACTGAATATGTCAAACTCAATTTTGCTATATATATACGTGCAAAATATGTCAACTAAAACTCTACAGTCCACTACTATAGGGCCTACAGAGGTTTGCTAAATATATTGTAAGCAATTGTAAGAAGTTATTTTGTTTAAAATTTAACAGTGTTTGTGTCAATGATTGGTAATTAAAGCAAAGCTAATTTATTATAGAAAGTAAGATTCAGTTAAGGGAATTAAAGTAATAAGAGAAGAGAGAAATATATGTTGTGTCTGATTGGTACATCCAATCCATTGGAGCCTTTTTAAAGATTGGTTAAAGCCAATAATATATATAATTAAACGAGTAATTCTATAAAAAGTTTGGGTGTTTAAAGTGTCTTGCCGCTCAGGCACTTAATGATTCTCTACTATAGGACTTGAATATATATATAAATAATGTGTTATACTTCCCTAATATTAATTATAAGCATACTGCAGTATATAAGATAAGTCATTTAGAAGCATAAGAAAGAACCCTACAACATATGCACACCTATAAAATAATATAATACTTATAACAATATCACGATACTTAAGTACTAAGTAAGACACTTAGTTACAAAAATATTTACTTGATAAATATATTTTACGTCTAAGCTACAAGAACGGTAGTACTAAATTCGGATTTGCTATATATATTTTCGTCCGTTTAATAAATACAGAATCATAATGCGAACGGTCGCAGTGATTGCGTAATCGCACCTCGCGCAGTCGGATTATTATAATTTCTTTTATTGAATCCACGGCATTTAAAGAAATATATAAACTTAGTGCTGACAAAGCGAAATAGCGCAATGAATAAGTTATCATATTATTAAACAGTAGCAATTGCGTTTTTATCTCCCCCGTTTTCTATTCTTTAGCAGTTTTTTAGCATAGTTTGTTTTATTAATGGTCGGGTTTTGAGACCTTTTTACGCGTATATAAAGTGTAATATTACGTGATTATATTACAAATCAGCACTATTGCTATTGACTTAACCATTGGTTTAACGTGCTTGAATAGCAACGTTTGTATATAACATTTCAATAGTTATCACATGGTATTTTCAACGTGTCTATTTGCCTAAGCACTGCAGACGTTAAATATGAAAATTGTATTTTCAGCATTTCAGCACGTTTTTTAATTCAGCTTTGCTGCTTTTACCATTATATATTTTTATGTCCATTCTCCCTCTCATGATTGCGAACTTTTTATTTTGTTTGTTTTTATTTATGCAATCTTTACAATAAATACAATAAAACCCGCCTGTAACAGCTCGGCAGCAGTCGTCGTTGCCATCGCCCAGATCGGCGCGCAGATTGCCCGGCACCACGGCGCCGTCCGAGAGGCGACGGAGAAGGCAGATCAGCACACCCGTCCAATTCAGGTCAGCCTCTCTCAGGGAGAGGCTGAGACAGGGGGAGGCAGCTGACACAGTGGAAGCTGAGACTGTGATCGAGGCTGAGACTTCCTACCTGGAGTCAAGGCCGTTGACAGTGGCCCTACACCAGCCGTCAGAGCCGCTGTGTGGATCCACAGCGTCGAGCTGGACTTGCCACACTGCCAGGCATATGTGGCGGTCAGAAGACGCCATTCAGGGAGGTACTTTTAGAGATACCCTAAAGAGATTTTAATTGTCTTCGCATGGTGGGAAGCCGAATCAGATTTCAAATACCCACTGCATGCTTATACTTCACGATAGCTACCAAGCCGAATCACAGATTTTCGTAAAATTCGACGATCTGAATCAAAATTTTCTGCCCTTTACGACGAACTAACCTCCAAAGCAGACACACTTGACTTCTGCCCGTAGCAGAAGGTCGGAGAGCAGGTCGCCAGTCAGGTCAGCAAAAAAGTTCCCGTTCGCCAGCGGTGGCACGTTCAGGAATGCTAAACGGACACTGTTGAACCTGCGGGCACATTAATCACTGCATGAGATTCAAAGATAATATCCATTACACTTTTTTTCACGACAAATATTGCAGCGGATTGTAGCCTAGTGGTTAGAGAGTCGGACTCACGACTTGAAGGTCGGTGGTTCGATGCCCGACTCCACTGGAAGAGTTTGTGCCCTTTAGTAAGACCTGTAACTCTGTTTTGTTTCAGTTCACGCAGCTGTTAAATGGGTGCCAGCATTAGCTCGGGTTATTGAGGTTGGGTGTGGTGTCCCCCCAGTCCATGGACTGAACAGCTGTACGCAGCCTTCAGATGCGCTGCGCAATAGCTGCTGCTGCACATGTGGCCCGATTTAGAGCAGATGTGCATGAATTGAAGGACGTAATAAATTATTACATATTATTATTACTATTGCAAAGAAACAACTAAAAATGGTACCATGGCGCTTCCATACAATGTTTTTGGCCGAGAAAAACTGAAAGCACGCACACAAGATCACCGGAAACGATTAAGGCAGCTGGAAAGCCAATGGGCTCGGTAAGCGCTTTTATCCAGAGGAACTACCTTCTGGAACCAGCCATGCCATTCATTTGCATTGTTAAGTTTAAAGGGTGCCAGCATCCCTATCCGGGGTGCTGGACCCGTGCATCAGCGTATAATTTGCTCTTGCACCATTATATTTATTTACGAATGAGTTTGCGATTAATTTAATTTATAAAACTTATGGTTCGAGGTATTATTGATGTATCTGATGGATTTTTCGAGATGAACATATGTGGAGAGTGTAACCAGAGTGTAACCAGCCATGCCATTCAAAAATCAGACTACTCAAGTAGTGCAAGAGAGTGCGTGCAACTACCGAGAAATCTAATTTTCGTAACCGCTAAGGAACACAAACATTCTTTATTTACTTAAACAGCTTATTTCAGAACTGTGGGAGCGAAAGTTGATTTCACCTCGACTAAACCTTTCGCATATTATATATTGTTGGATAGGGTAAACAGACATTTAAAAAAGTATCATTCAACAAAATTATTTCATTTCACGTTACGATTCTAGTAAAAGAAGCATGTTATAGTTCACTACTAAATATCGAATGCGGTTGGTTAATTTAAGTTGTCGAATAAAAGAAAGATTTACGCTTAGATTTCTTTTATCGTGCTTTTGTTGCGCTACACAAAAAACTGGGACCATTTTAAAGTTAAAATGACCCCGTTATTTTATACAGTGCACGTATGACGTTCTGAAATTTATGACCAACTTTATGTCGCTTCGTTTCGACTCGTCCCTTAAATTTTATTGACAACTCTATACTTAAAGCAACTTGACATATGCAGAGTTTGTATGCTCAACTTGCAATTAATCTAAATTAAAATTTTACAAAACATTTTGCATACTTCATTTTTATTATAAAGTAAAAAATATATAACTACCAGACTATACAGATACTTCACTCATGGCTTGTAAGTAATCGAAATTATTCCAATTAATTGATCAAAAAGTTTCGTTCCAGTTTGTGCATCGAAAAAATACTAATTTGTTATCGGCTTAAAAATTATATTTGAGATAGACTATAGAGTTTAAGGATATCAAAAAGTAATAAAATCCTGAATAAAATATAAAGATTTATAAATAAAGATGAAAGATAAAATATTTTCCAATTAGGCCTATCTCTTTCTTAGTTGATGCTCTTGTGTCGTTCATCTGGAAATGAAAATATAGAATATAATGATTTCATCCATAACTGTTCATATTCATATTTAGACAGACATTGCTATAGCATGCTTTGATTAGCAAAGGGTTTTTCATCTACTAGGCCTCTATTTATATTTAGAACTTTATATATTAGCTGACTAAATTATGTTTAATAAAGGTCAATTAAGTCTTTTTAGCTTAAACTAAAAAAGAAATTTGAAATACACATTTTACTAGTACTTTGTAGTCAAATAGATAGGTTTCAGCTTTTTTGTGTATTACTAAATTGTGGAGTTAAAAGGTAATGGGTAAACAGAACACAACAAAATGAGAATAATAAATAATTTTCTCTATTTCTGGAATGATGCTATGCCATGCTCATTATGCACATGCACATGTAGCTACGTATAGTTTGAAGTAATTTTATTATACCTGCATGTTGCAGCTTTTGCGCGGTACATTGGAAAGCTGTGTACAATTCTTTAGTCCATGGACTGGGGAATGCCATAAATAATTCTCATATACCTCAAATGCTCGTACCTATTAAACAGCCTTGTGAACTAAAACAGCACAGAGTTAAGTGTTAAAGTGAACCCCTAACACACGCTGTAGTACTTCTTCAGCAATCCTGATGGAGAATGTATTGTAATCATTCAGCAGGCTACGCCAGCTCCTCAACTGAACTAGACGACATGGACCTGGCGCTGGACATGCGAGAGGAGGACCAGAAGCAGCTGCTCACTTTCCTGCGATGCCGCAGATGCTGTGAGTTGGCCACAGACGCCGTGGACACCCTGTGCTGCCATGCGCTGCTGTGCGAGGCCTGCCTGCAACAGCTGCAGCGGGTGAGTCTAATCCCTAATATCATTAATTCCCTGAATAACTCAGATCCTAAAAATCCCGATTCAGTCAAATTCCATGCACTCAAATCCTAAAAGGCAGGAGGCTAGTGGGCAATGGCACATCATTGGGTGAGACTAAGAATGAGGGGCGGATTGGGTAAGAATGAGGGGCGGATTGAGTAAGAATGAGGGGCGGATTGGGTAAGAATGAGGGGCGGATTGAGTAAGAATGAGGGGCGGATTGAGTAAGAATGAGGGGCGGATGGGGTAAGAATGAGGGGCGGATTGAGTAAGAATGAGGGGCGGATTGAGTAAGAATGAGGAGCGGATTGAGTAAGAATGGGGCGGATTGGGTAAGAAAGGGGCGGACTGGGTAAGAATGAGGGGCGGATTGAGTAAGAATGAGGGGCGGATTGAGTAAGAATGAGGGGCGGATTGAGTAAGAATGAGGGGCGGATTGGGTAAGAATGAGGGGCGGATTGAGTAAGAATGAGGGGCGGATTGAGTAAGAATGAGGAGCGGATTGGGTAAGAAAGGGGCGGACTGGGTAAGAATGAGGGGCGGATTGGGTAAGAATGGGGCGGATTGGGTAAGAAAGGGGCGGACAGGGTAAGAATGAGGGGCGGATTGGGTAAGAATGGGGCGGATTGGGTAAGAAAGGGGCGGATTGAGTAAGAATGAGGGGCGGATTGAGTAAGAATGAGGAGCGGATTGAGTAAGAATGAGGAGCGGATTGAGTAAGAAAGGGGCGGACTGGGTAAGAATGAGGGGCGGATTGGGTAAGAATGGGGCGGATTGGGTAAGAAAGGGGCGGACTGGGTAAGAATGAGGGGCGGATTGGGTAAGAATGGGGCGGATTGGGTAAGAATGAGTGGGGGATTCAGTAGACCCGCAGCCAGCGACGAGGCAATTCTGCCCATTTCGCTGACTCCTGAGCACACGCGCACACATACCGTAAGCAGGCATGCACTCACACAGGTGTGAACATCTGCCCTGACTTTCTCATCGTCAGGCAGTGTGCACGCTTACTGTGCCTTGGAGTTTGGCCCTCAAGTGCGTAAATTGCACGACAAGCCACCAAGCCTTCTCTCCGCGGCGGCGCCCCAAGTGAACGTGGCCTCGCCGCGAAATCGAGTTCAGGGACATTGGTGCGAAACGCAGACGCGATAACGGCTCTGCCACTCACACCTGACCATGTCTATAAACTACTTTTTAATATATTTTATAGCTATTGTAGCTTTTAAAAGTGTTACATGGCTAATAGCTATGCAATAGGAGCTATACATTTGGCTACATAGTGACGTTTTGTGAGCAAAAAATATGTCTATATTGGCGATTTTTTACACAAGACACCCCGACAAGAATCGTTGAATATCTCGACGATGTCGATGTTTTGTGATTCTGCAAGTTGTTTCATCGGATAGAGCGGGAAAGTTTAGCCCGTGTTCTGCATTTTCTTGACACGATTGGTTGAGTATTTTTTGAGATACAGAAAATATGAGAAATGCGATATATAAGGATTGGTATATTACTCATTGTCTTTAGATGCCAATTAACCAAAGACTTTCACCTGCTTCGATAAGGTGTGCCCAGACTGCGGCCGGGGCTGCAGCGGCTCGCCGAATCACCTGGCCAGGCGGCTGATTGGCTGCCAGCCGTGGCGCTGCCAGCACTGCGGCGCCGAGGGCAGCCGATCTGACGCGGCGGATCACCGGCGGCTGTGCCCCGGCCAGCGGCGCGAATGCCCGGCCCCCGACTGCCAGTTCGTTGGCTCGCAGGACGAATTTCTGGACCACCTGACGTCGCAGCATTCGACACAGTTGCTGAGCAAATTGGCTCTGTTGTTTGGCGGCGGAAGCGCGGCTCGCCCGGCCGCTGGTGCTCGCGGCTATCCCCAACGTCAGCATCTGGTCAGTCGAGGCGTGCCGCTGTTATTTTCTCGTGAAGTGCTCGGCGATCCTTCGAGGTCTGGCCCTTTTAAAAAAGTCTTCTTCATGTCTCATTCACTCTACTATCAGTAGGCTGATAAGCAAGCAAGCTGGGAGTGAGATAGTCAGGGTGAGAATGCAGGGCTGGGAGTGAGACAGTCAGGGTGAGAATGCAGGGCTGGGAGTGAGACATGCTGATCACATCACATGAAAATGTGAGATGTGATTCTATGAAAAAAGTAATCGTAAGCCCCTGTAAAGAAGCCGCACCGCCCGCAGAACTTGGGCCAGCGAGACCGGGAAGGCCTACTGCTCGGGGCGGCTAAACGGGCCGCCCTGCAGCTGCTGCGATGGCAACTGCGGCCCTAGAAACGGCTGCAACTGCGTCGACTGCATGCGCCGCGACTTGGCCACCTTCGGCATTCGGCCTGGCGAACGCGCCCTAGTCAACAGGGAAGGCGTCATCTCCAGGCTCAGCCCGAGCACGAGCTTGTTCTATTGCGGCCGGCCTAACATGAGCCACGACCCAGAAACTGACGGTTTCTGCGGGCCCAACAACGGCAACAACTGCCACGCCTGCAAGCAGCTCGACAGACAGGCCCGCGACCGATACGCTGAAATTGTCAGGCTGTGGGACTGACCGCCTTCGTACACCCCTACTTTTCTGCCTGAACCCGACATCTCCCTGAACCCCAGCTCTCCCTGAACCCCAGCTCTTCCTGAACCCCAGCTCTTCCTGAACCCCAGCTCTTCCTGAACCCCAGCTCTCCCTGAACCCCAGCTCTCCCTGAACCCCAGCTCTCCCTGAACCCCAGCTCTCCCTGAACCCCAGCTCTTCCTGAACCCCAGCTCTTCCTGAACCCCAGCTCTCCCTGAACCCCAGCTCTCCCTGAACCCCAGCTCTCCCTGAACCCCAGCTCTCCCTGAACCCCAGCTCTCCCTGAACCCCAGCTCTTCCTGAACCCCAGCTCTCCCTGAACCCCAGCTCTCCCTGAACCCCAGCTCTCCCTGAACCCCAGCTCTCCCTGAACCCCAGCTCTTCCTGAACCCCAGCTCTTCCTGAACCCCAGCTCTCCCTGAACCCCAGCTCTCCCTGAACCCCAGCTCTTCCTGAACCCCAGCTCTTCCTGAACCCCAGCTCTCCCTGAACCCCAGCTCTCCCTGAACCCCAGCTCTCCCTGAACCCCAGCTCTCCCTGGACCCCAGCTCTCCCTGAACCCCAGCTCTCCCTGAACCCCAGCCCTCCTTGAACCCCAGCTCTCCTTGAACCCCAGCTCTCCTTGAACCCCAGCTCTCCTTGAACCCCATTCCTGACCAAAGCCCTGAATCCGTGCTTTCTGTCCTGTTTTTTTTATTTTGGAGTCGCGAGACCCTTACATTGAATCTAAACTCGTTTTGGATTGAGAAGTCAAATAATATAGTCAATCTTGTCTTCTGGCTTCTTATCAATCTTGTCAAATGTTTACTTCATTATTTATCGTCTTACGAGCGTAATTTAATACTCAGACCTGTGCTCTGAGCTCACAGTGTTTTTGGTCATCCTGTGACTGTCGGTCATCCTAAACAGTCGGTGCAATGTTCTGATTAATTGCGCAAAAAGCTGCGCTTTTTCTCATCGAAATATTCATTTTCTCATATCATGAATAATTGTTTGACAACCGATTTATCATTAGTTTAAATGAAATTATGACAAATACATTATCAGGTTTTAGCTTTTCATATTGTTTTCCTTTTTTCATAAATTTAATTAATTACCTTCTTTTGCTGATCTTTAGTTACTTTTTGGAGTGAGACAGGGCGAGACTGCAGGCTTTGGAGTTAGACAGGGTGAGACTGCAGTCTTTGTAGTGAGACCGAGTGAGACTGCATGCTTTGGAGTGAGACAGGGTGAGACTGCAGGCTTTGGAGTTAGACAGGGTGAGACTGCAGTCTTTGTAGTGAGACCGAGTGAGACTGCATGCTTTGGAGTGAGACAGGGTGAGACTGCAGGCTTTGGAGTGAGACCGAGTGAGACTGCAGGCTTTGGAGTTAGACAGGGTGAGACTGCAGGCTTTGGAGTGAGACCGAGTGAGACTGCAGGCTTTGGAGTTAGACAGGGTGAGACTGCAGGCTTTGGAGTGAGACAGAGTGAGACTGCTGGCTTTGGAGTTAGACACGGTGAGACTGCAGTCTTTGTAGTGAGAACGAGTGAGACTGCATGCTTTAGAGTGAGACAGGGTGAGACTGCAGTCTTTGTAGTGAGACCGAGTGAGACTGCAGGCTTTGGAGTTAGACAGGGTGAGACTGCAGTCTTTGGAGTTAGACAGGGCGAGACTGCAGTCTTTGTAGTGAGAACGAGTGAGACTGCATGCTTTGGAGTGAGACAGGGTGAGACTGCAGTCTTTGTAGTGAGACCGAGTGAGACTGCAGGCTTTGGAGTTAGACAGGGTGAGACTGCAGTCTTTGTAGTGAGACCGAGTGAGACTGCAGGCTTTGGAGTTAGACAGGGTGAGACTGCATGTTTTGTAGAGAGACAGGGTGAGACTGCAGGCTTTGGAGTGAGACAGGGCGAGACTGCAGTCTTTGTAGTGAGACCGAGTGAGACTGCAGGCTTTGGAGTTAGACAGGGTGAGACTGCATGTTTTGTAGTGAGACAGGGTGAGACTGCAGGCTTTGGAGTGAGACAGGGCGAGACTGCAGGCTTTGGAGTTAGACAGGGTGAGACTGCAGTCTTTATAGTGAGACCGGGTGAGACTGCATGCTTTGGAGTGAGACAGGGTGAGACTGCAGACTTTGGAGTGAGACTGCTGGCTTTGGAGTGAGACTGCTGGCTTTGGAGTGAGACAGAGTGAGACTGCAGGCTTTGGATTGAGATAGAGTGAGACTGCAGACTTTGGAGTGAGACTACAGGCTTTGGATTGAGACCGAGTGAGACTGCAGGCTTTGGAGTTAGACAGGGTGAGACTGCAGTCTTTGTAGTGAGAACGAGTGAGACTGCATGCTTTGGAGTGAGACAGGGTGAGACTGCAGTCTTTGTAGTGAGACCGAGTGAGACTGCAGGCTTTGGAGTTAGACAGGGTGAGACTGCAGTCTTTGTAGTGAGACCGAGTGAGACTGCAGGCTTTGGAGTTAGACAGGGTGAGACTGCATGTTTTGTAGTGAGACAGGGTGAGACTGCAGGCTTTGGAGTGAGACAGGGCGAGACTGCAGTCTTTGTAGTGAGACCGAGTGAGACTGCAGGCTTTGTTGTGATAAAAATAGCTGTGGTGGACTGGCTTTGGTTCTCGGCACGCATCTCTGTCGCTGCTTACGACTTGGCGAACTTCGAGTTCCAATTTTAGCAGTCGATCGTTGCTGAAGTCATGGTCGAATGGCGTGCAGCCTGGCCGGCGGGTTAGCCACCCGTGTGACAGCTGCCGCGAGTTTATGGCTTAGTTGGGGGGGATTAACTGCTCAGGATGCCGGGGGTTTTCGGTGGCGCCAGTTTTTGGAGGCCACGAGCTGGGGCGCATGCAGTTTCCGGAGATGCCAGGTCCGGAGATGCTTTCAATGCCTTGGCCGTGAATTGATTCGTCAGATAGCTTTGAATTTTTTAGTGGGGCCTAAATTCAATTTCCTGCTCAGCAACAGCACTGCTGCACTGGCGTGGCAGGCTTCATTCAGGCCTTGAGAGACTCCCACGCCACCGTTGAATAGGCGGCATGAGGAGAACCCCTGCTCAGAATGCCTCCTCACCTTGGCAACCATGCAGCAACAGCAGCAGCGGCAGCAGCAGCCGTGGTCTCTTTGTTAGGCTGTCTGCGAGCCGCCAAGCGTTTGTTGATTGCTCAAGATTGAGTCCGATTAACTTTCAGACCTTCCGAATTGCGCCCGAGAGCTCTAGAGATCGTCAGGGTTTCTTAGCTAATGACAAAAAACCACAACTTCTTTTTATTATTTCATTTGAATCAGTCTCTACCTGAACCCCTGCCATACCCGAACTCCTGCCCTACCTGAACTCCTGCCCTACCTGAACCCCTGCCATACCCGAACTCCTGCCCTACCCGAACTCCTGCCCTACCCGAACTCCTGCCCTACCCGAACTCCTGCCCTACCCGAACTCCTGCCCTACCTGAACTCCTGCCCTACCTGAACTCCTGCCCTACCTGAACTCCTGCCCTACCTGAACTCCTGCCCTACCTGAACTCCTGCCCTACCTGAACCCCTGCCATACCTGAACTCCTGCCCTACCTGAACTCCTGCCCTACCTGAACTCCTGCCCTACCTGAACCCCTGCCCTACCTGAACTCCTGCCCTACCTGAACCCCTGCCCTACCTGAACTCCTGCCCTACCTGAACTCCTGCCCTACCTGAACTCCTGCCCTACCTGAACCCCTGCCATACCTGAACTCCTGCCCTACCTGAACTCCTGCCCTACCTGAACTCCTGCCCTACCTGAACCCCTGCCCTACCTGAACTCCTGCCCTACCTGAACTCCTGCCCTACCTGAACTCCTGCCCTACCTGAACTCCTGCCCTACCTGAACCCCTGCCATACCCGAACTCCTGCCCTACCCGAACCCCTGCCCTACCCGAACTCCTGCCCTACCTGAACTCCTGCCCTACCCGAAATCCTGCCCTACCCGAACTCCTGCCCTACCTGAACCCCTGCCATACCCGAAATCCTGCCCTACCTGAACTCCTGCCCTACCCGAACTCCTGCCCTACCTGAACTCCTGCCCTACCCGAAATCCTGCCCTACCCGAACTCCTGCCCTACCTGAACCCCTGCCATACCCGAACTCCTGCCCTACCTGAACTCCTGCCCTACCTGAACCCTGCCCTACCTGAACCCTGCCCTACCCGAACTCCTGCCCTACCTGAATTCCTGCCCTACCTGAACTCCTGCCCTACCTGAACTCCTGCCCTACCTGAACCCTGCCCTACCTGAACTCCTGCCCTACCTGAACTCCTGCCCTACCTGAACTCCTGCCCTACCTGAACTCCTGCCCTACCTGAACTCCTGCCCTACCTGAACTCCTGCCCTACCTGAACTCCTGCCCTACCTGAACTCCTGCCCTACCTGAACTCCTGCCCTACCTGAACCCTACTCCTCCCTAAACCTCAGCCCTTCCTGAACTTCCTCCCTGAAACATATTCCTCCGAGAGCCAAATACCACCCAGTACCAAGTTTCCCTGAACCTTTTAGGCAGGCCACACAACTGGCAGGCGCGTGCCAGACCACTCGACCCCGCCACAATGTAATTCTAGCCTAGAGTTTTATTGAATAATTCCATGAAATCCTATCGCACCAAATCCTTGCGGGCTCGATAAAATGCCGTTGCGGCCACAGCTCAGATTCTTGAAGGAGGGGATTAGACTGGCTGGCTGGCATCTGACCACCTCATTGGACACAATGGACAGTTTTATTGATGGCCACACTCGCCACACTTTAGGGCTCCCATTCGCTGATGCCTCGTACCTGAGTCTAGCTCATAAGCAGCCCGCTAGGCTACTGAGCTGAGCGCTTCTCCAACACACGCACAAGACAGGCAGCCACCAGACCCCGCCAACAGGCCGCGCACAAACTACTGGAAAATGCGTCGCAACGACCTACTATTGCTCAGCCTAGCTGTTGCCGGTAAGTCTAGAGCTACAATTGTAATTTCGCCGTGTTTGCACCTGAACCCCGATTCCCGTTCTTATCTTCAAACAGCTCTCTGCCTCATCAGCGGCGGCGGCTGCTCCAACCCAGTCAGTTGGCAGCTGGACGACGAAGACTCGAGCCGCGTACCTCACCGCCTAGCCAATGTCGGCGTCGGCAGTGAGCGAGTCCGCCAGACCACACTGCCCCGCATTGGCCGCGAGCCCAGCAGCTACGAGGCGGAGCTTGACACGCTCGACGCTCTGGACAAGCGGGCGATGAGGCTAATGCGGCTAGGCCGCAAGCGTCATTGGGAGTCCGGCTGGGCGGAGCGGGCCGACAAGCGGGCCATGAAGCTCATGCGACTGGGCAAGAAGTCCAGCGGAGGCTTCTACCGGCCCAGCTTTCGCTACGGGAAGAAGTAGACCAAGGGTCGGCGACAACCTTCTGCAGCTCCTGGCTGAGTCGCTTGTGCGAAACTCTGTTTAAAGACAAATTTTCACTGTCCGAAAGGCTTTGTTTTGTCCTTCCGCAATGGCCTAGGCGTGCAGCCCGGCAGATAAAATAAAATAAGTAGAAATGCAAATTGAGCCGACTTTGGCTTCAACCCAGTCAATGCGCGCCACCTTCGGCACCTCCAGTGCGTTTCATCTCAGAGGAGTTGTAGACTAGTGATTAGAGCGTCGGACTCATGACTTGAACGTAGGGCTCTTTGATGCAGGGATCGTGAAGCTCCTTGATGCAGGGATCATGGTGCTCTTTGATGCAGGGATCGTGGAGCTCTTTGATGCAGGGATCGTGAAGCTCCTTGATGCAGGGATCGTGAAGCTCCTTGATGCAGGGATCATGGTGCTATTTGATGCAGGGATCATGGTGCTCTTTGATGCAGGGATCGTGGAGCTCTTTGATGCAGGGATCGTGAAGCTCCTTGATGCAGGGATCATGGTGCTCTTTGATGCAGGGATCGTGGAGCTCTTTGATGCAGGGATCGTGAAGCTCCTTGATGCAGGGATCATGGTGCTCTTTGATGCAGGGATCATGGTGCTCTTTGATGCAGGGATCGTGGAGCTCTTTGATGCAGGGATCGTGAAGCTCCTTGATGCAGGGATCATGGTGCTATTTGATGCAGGGATCATGGTGCTCTTTGATGCAGGGATCGTGGAGCTCTTTGATGCAGGGATCGTGAAGCTCCTTGATGCAGGGATCATGGTGCTCTTTGATGCAGGGATCATGGTGCTCTTTGATGCAGGGATCGTGGAGCTCTTTGATGCAGGGATCGTGAAGCTCCTTGATGCAGGGATCATGGTGCTCTTTGATGCAGGGATCATGGTGCTCTTTGATGCAGGGATCGTGGAGCTCTTTGATGCAGGGATCGTGAAGCTCTTTGATGCAGGGATCGTGAAGCTCCTTGATGCAGGGATCATGGTGCTATTTGATGCAGGGATCATGGTGCTCTTTGATGCAGGGATCGTGGAGCTCTTTGATGCAGGGATCGTGAAGCTCCTTGATGCAGGGATCATGGTGCTCTTTGATGCAGGGATCATGGTGCTCTTTGATGCAGGGATCGTGGAGCTCTTTGATGCAGGGATCATGGTGCTATTTGATGCAGGGATCATGGTGCTCTTTGATGCAGGGATCGTGGAGCCCTTTGATGCAGGGATCGTGAAGCTCCTTGATGCAGGGATTCGTGGTGCTCTTTGATGCAGGGATTCGTGGAGCTCTTTGATGCAGGGATCGTGGAGCTCTTTGATGCAGGGATTCGTGGTGCTCTTTGATGCAGGGATCGTGGAGCTCTTTGATGCAGGGATCGTGAAGCTCCTTGATGCAGGGATCATGGTGCTATTTGATGCAGGGATCATGGTGCTCTTTGATGCAGGGATCGTGGAGCCCTTTGATGCAGGGATCATGGTGCTATTTGATGCAGGGATCATGGTGCTCTTTGATGCAGGGATTCGTGGAGCTCTTTGATGCAGGGATCGTGGAGCTCTTTGATGCAGGGATCGTGAAGCTCCTTGATGCTGGGATCATGTTGTCTTTGATGCAGGGATTCGTGGAGCTCTTTGATGCAGGGATCGTGGAGCTCTTTGATGCAGGGATCGTGGAGCTCTTTGATGCAGGGATCATGGTGCTATTTGATGCAGGGATCGTGAAGCTCTGTGATGCAGGGATCGTGAAGCTCTTTGATGCAGGGATCATGGAGCTCCTTGATGCAGGGATTCGTGGAGCTCTTTGATGCAGGGATCATGTTGTCTATGATGCAGGGATCGTGGAGCTCTTTGATGCAGGGATCGTGGAGCTCTTTGATGCAGGGATTGTGGAGCTCTTTGATGCAGGATTCGTGGAGCTCTTTGATGCAGGGATCGTGGAACTCTTTGATGCGGGTATCGTTCTCTCCACTACAGGGTCTGGTGCACTCAAATCTAGACGAATTGTCTCATCACATGTATAAAAGCTTTTCGGCCTCAGCAATTTCCGCTGACCGACGCGAGCCAACCAAGATAATTTATCGAGAAGATTTCGCGACACTTGCCAACTCCGACGGCACGCCATCGAGCAGTTTGTCTCGAATCCCACTCCGTTAAATCAAACACTCCACCGGCGTCCCACGCATCCGGGCTCATCTGATTGGCGAATGCCGAAGGGACGATCGATGGTCTCCGGGCTGAGTTGATGCTACAAAAGCGACGCACCAGGGACGCAGGACTCACGGACGCAATCCAGGTAGCGACTCACAGACACCAGGAGCTCGCAAAAAAATATGCACCGTTTCGACATTCTTCTGGCGGCCCTGGCTATTGCTGGTGAGTCAATTGTCCGAGCTGTTCACTTGAGCATACTCAAATCTCAGCTCCCCCCTACCCGAATGCTCAAATTTCAGCTCTCTGTCTGATCGGTGAGGGTGGCTGCTCTCGGTGCCAACTAGACGAGGAGGTTCCAAACCACGGACTACTGCAACGCGCTTCAACGGGCGCCGATGAGGCGGAGCAGCTCATTGGACTCAACAAGCGGGCCATGCGACTCATGCGAATCGGCCGGAAGAGAAGCAGCTGGGATGATGAGGCCGACAAGAGGGCCATGCGACTCATGCGAATCGGTCGAAGGACCACCGATGGCTACTACCGACCGGCCTTCCGCTACGGCAGGAAGTGACCAACGCCCCGTCTGTGACCCTAACTGACTCACATCCTTATAGTTGAGCAGTATACAGATCTGTGCTCACGAGTTGTGCGCCTTTTGTTTTGCCCGGCTGTTTGGTGAACAAGTTAGTAATAAACATGGTAACAAATCACTTATTCAAGCTCTGAGGGCTTTCCTTTCATCCGAGAAAAATTTTTGTAGTATTTTGCATTATTGTGGAACAAATGCTCCTGTGTTTTTTCAATCTCACAAACAGGAGGGTGCGAAATTACGGTTTTGATTGAAACCGGCCTTTAAAATATGTTTGATTAAAAGCTTGGCCGTTACTCAAACGTTAACGTTTCTCAAACAATGTAACGATATATACCGATTATGTTAGGTACGTATTTTATGACCATATTTGGCCATAGACGTTTGATTTGTACAGTATACATAGCACAAAAACATTAGCTGAAATCAAGGACTTCTATATAATAGCATATAATAGATGCTTTTATATAGAAGGCCTTGGCTGAAATTGTCAAATATCACAGATTGCAAATATTCCAATCTGTCGGAATTGAACTTATGGAGCTATAGCTTTCATGCCATAGACAGTAAGGCAAAGGATGGGAATGAATGACAAGTGTTAAAAACGCATACAAGCTGTATGAAACCAAGGACTTCTATATAATAGCATCTATTATATGCTATTATATAGAAGTCCTTGATTTCAGCTAATGTTTTTGTGCTATGTATACTGTACAAATCAAACGTCTATGGCCAAATATGGTCTTAAAATACGTACCTAACTATAGATGCTATTATATAGAAGTCCTTGTATGAAACGCTTGCTAAGTGTCATTAAATCCCTACTTTCAGACTTTCAGAGTCATAAAAAAGCCATAGACACAACAGCGGGCTGTTATCTTTGCTTTTCGGGGATGTATTTTTCGCCAAACCCGCAAAAGTTCGCCCACTCGCAACGAATTCGAAAAAAGTACAAGCGCGACAAAATTTGAAACTATCGGGGCAACATAACGCGAAGTTATAGTTTAGTTGTTGACAACTACTGAGCAATGTTTGAAGACAAAGCTGCTGGCACCAGACGCCTTAGCAACCTCACAAAGCTTCTTGTTGTCCAAGACTGCCGATGAATGACAAATCTGAATATCCAACGTTCGCTTGTACGTTCGCACTCCGGTGACACTCTGATGTCCAGTGCGCTCCATTATCTGTTGTTCCTCGATACCAGATTGATAAAGTCTAGTAGCGCAGGTTGCGCGCAGACTATGGTTGGTCTTCTTGCCTTGGACACCAGCCGTTTTGCACATGTCGGCTAGAAATTTGCTTAACTGTTTTTTCCGATCGGTCGGCTGGAGAACCAAATAGAACCGTTTGCTGCCGCTCGGCCTTACAGACATGAACTTTTGAAACAATCGAACGTGGCAGCGAGCAGGGTTAGTCTCGTTGGGAAACTGGATGACCTCCTTTGGCTCGTAGCGAGTGTCACTCAAGCCGCCTGCATTGGTCTTGGTAGCAGTCTCCTTTGTGTGTACAAGGCACATCTTGCCGTTTCTGTCCTCGAGGCGGAATTGGTCAATGGACAGCTGACTGTGTTCCTGACCAGCTCGAAGGGCAAAGTGCAAACCGTTTAGATAGAAGAGGGTCCTTAATAGCTGCCCAGGACCTTGTCCCACAGCTTCTCTTCATCTGCGTAGCTGACAATCTCTGCGTGCTGTTTGTTTAGTCCTAGTCCTTCCTTTGTACCGATTTTCATAGCGGCATCCAAGCTTTCTCTTACGAGGTGAAATGCCTCACCTCTTAAGAAGTCGACCTGACGAACTGTACGGACTGTCTGCTGTAGGCCGGCAATCAGTGACACCAGTGAATTTGGAGGGTATTTCATTCCATCTTCGCGT